>WOXC01000782.1:0-600000 GCA_011680675.1 Gymnobelideus leadbeateri
CCCACCCTCGCTCTCTCCCCCTCCCATTCTCTTCCTTTCTCTTCTCCCCTCTCTCTCCCACCCTCTCACCCTCTCTCTCCTCTCTGTCTCTCTCTTCTCTTCTCTCTCTCTGTCTCTCTGTCTCTCTCTCCCTTTTCCCCTCCCCCTCCCCTCCCCCTCTCCCCTCTCCCTCCCCTTACCCCTCTTTCCCCCTTTCTCTCCCCCTTTCCCCTCTCCCTCCTCTCTCTCTCTCTCTCTCTCACTCTCCTCCCCCTCTCCTTCTCCCGGTGAGGGGGTGCTGGAGGAGAAGCCTGGTGACCCTTTGCAAGTCAATTTATCTCTCGGGGTGTCTGAGCAGGGGCTGATTTGTGTGGGCAAAAGGGGAAGGAAATACGCATTTATTAAACACCCACTGTGTGCCAAGCACTTTACAGATACGATCCTCACAACAACCCTGGCAGGTAGTGGCTAGTGTTGGCTCCATTTTGCAGATGAGGAAACTGAGGCAGGGAGTTGTGAACCACTTGCTCAGAGTCTTGCAGCTTGTAAGTGTCTGAGGCTGGATTTGAACTCGGGTCTCCCTGGCTTCAGTCCCACCAGGAAATAATAGGTCAAGACAAAGTATTTGAATTCATGATCTCATGTGAATCTTCCAAAAATTCTGAAAAACTGGGAAGACTGTAGGGATTATTATCCTTGTTTTACAGAAGAGGAAACCGTCAAGTATCAGAGGTAGGATTTTAATCCTCTGACTGCATGTCCGAGGACCTAACACCTACCCTGAGCTGCTCCTGTAGTTTAAAGAACGGAGAGTCTTCCTAAAGAACTGAAGATTGGAATGTTGGAGCTGGGAGGGGCCCTAGAACAGAGGATGGCAGGGCTGGGAGCGCTCTGAGAACAAGGGATGTCCTTTAGAACACAGGATGTCAGAGCTGGGAGGAGCCTTAGGACGGGATTGTCAGAAGTGGGAGGGGCTTCAAAGCTCAACTAGTTGATCTTCCTATTTTTTCAGAGGAAGAAACTGAGGCCCAGAGATTTTAGGAGCAGAAGAGTGATGTGAGCAGACCCCTGCATGGAGATGTGAGTATGGCTTAGTGATCCTGGGAGGGCCGGTTAAAAATCATGTCACAATCAGGGGAAGAGCCAGTGAGGGCCTGGTTCTTTATGCTGTTCCGGATTAAGTAAACCCTTTCCTTCCCAAAGCCCTGGGAGATGAGTTAGTGCAAGGCTTATTATTCCCATTCCCTAGGGGAGGAAGTCGAGTCTCCCTCGTAGTCCCTGGAGGGAGCGGCAGGCTCTGCTTCATGCCCCATCGCCTTGCCTGTGGCCATCCCCAGACCTGGAATGCTTCCTCTCTTTATCCCAGTCTCTCGGCTTCCTTCTGCGCTGGACATTTCCCGGTTCCTTTCTCCCCTGTCCTCACCTCCCAAACACAAGCAGCAGTCTTCCTCCCGATATCTCCTTCCACTTCCCTGTAGAGGTCTTGTATACGCCTCCTTGTTTCATGTTGTCTTCCTCATTAGGCTGTGAGCTCCCTGAGGACAGAGAGACCATGTCTTTGCCTTTCTTGATCTTCCCAAGGCTAATCTCTCTGAGCCTCAGTTTCCTCCTCTAGAAAAAGGGAATAACCAATCCTCAATCGTCCACCTCATGCGTTGTTTCGTATAAAGGACTAGGGATCTGTGCACTATTTGGGAATTGCCCTTCTGTGGAAGAAAGCCAGCCCTGGTCACTGGTCAATGTGCCTAGCCCTCCAAGACCTTCCCACCTTTGTTTCTTGGAACACAGAGGGCTAACCCATGGCCCCCGTCTGACAAGAAATGCCCCACCGGGCACCTGTGGTCCACCACCTCCCTGAAGGCAGGAGCAGCTTCTCTGGCGGCCTCTGAAGCCCTCACCAGAGTCCTGAAACCTTTTCATTTCCTTCTCTCCAGTTCATCGGTCATTGTCTGACCACGTTTTCCAGCCTCAAGGTCCAGAAGCTTGCTGGACCATCCGCCCCACACTGTCGGAGAGTCCAGACGTACAAGCCCAAGCCACAGGCTCCTCACACCCCCATCCGGGCCCCTCCGGGGTTTCCACAGCAACCAGAAGCCACAAGCCGCGTCTCCCGGGTGACGGCAAGCGCTAGGCAAGCCGCTGGAACTGCAGGACCCCTGGAGGACGGAGAACACGGAGGGGGAGGGGGAGCCGAGCTTGCTTTGCTGCCTCCGGGTCGAGCGGAAGCTGGAAGGGACAGAGCATCCCGGCAGCGGGCGTGGATCTGGAGGGACCCAGAGGGTGGAGTTGGAGGGATCAGGGTTCCTGGGATTATTGACCAAGAATAGGAAGAGGCTTTGCTGGGTCAAGCCCTTCATTTTACAGATGAAGAAAGTGGACCAAGGGTCACACAGGTGCTCAGCACGGGGGCCCAGGTCCTCTAACTCGGCTGGAAGCCTCTCTCCCAGCAATCCCAGCTCTACCGGCCATTATCCTCTGGGGACTTAGTGGCCGGGTCAGGTCTTTAACTCAGGGGCTTTGACACCTCCCCCCCTCCCCCCCAGGCTCCTTTCTCCAGTTCTCTTGCTTAGATCTGGAAAGGTGAAAGCTTTTCCTATTTTATCCAATACTTTTTCCCCACCCAGGGCAGTTTTTTCCTGTTCCTTCTTCCCCTGGGCATATAAGGGGTTGGGGTGTGGAGCAGTAGGCTTGGGACCCTCTTCCACAAAGATCCGAGACTGCCCAGCTTTCAGGTTAGCACCCAGAGGCAGCTGACCCAGAGCTTGCACTGCTCCTCCCCACCCTCCCCAGTTTATTTATAGAGAGGGGCCCTTGTTTGCTTTGGCACCCTTTCTGTGGCCCAAGGACCATCCGTATGTCACAAGAGATAGACAAGACTGTCCCCCTTCCTGACCTCTTACCCGTCTCCCTGCCTGAGCAAGCCTCAGGATGGCGGCCCAAGGCTAAGATGGGAGAGAGGGAGAGATCGATGGAGAGTCCTGCCTGAGCAGTCCTTTTCTGAGGATTGTCTGATCCGAGACCTAGAGTTGGAACATCAGGATCAGATGGTCCAATCCCTCACCCCCCCCCCCCTTGCCCCAGGTCACACAGGGGAGATGGACACCTATGGACTTAAATCAAGGTCCTCTGATTCCAAAGCCAGAGCTCTTTCCACTGTCTCCTCTATCCCTTTCCCCTCCTGGGTTTGTGTCCTAGCTCTGCTATTTACCTGTTGTATGAGTCTGAAGGAGCCCCTTCCCCTCTCTGGACCTCAGTTCCCCCTTCTGAAAAATGACAAGGCTGGTCTAAATATGTCAAAACACTTACAGCTCTAAGGCCCATGGTAATAAGATAGCCAATCTCCATTTCCCCTTAACTTTAGTCGGAACCCACTGGCCCCTTGGCCCGGGGACCCCTTGGGGTTAGGAGAGCTGATATTCCCAGGGCCCAGACCTGAGCTGAAGGAGACAACATCAGGCTCAGCCTCAGCTCCCCTCCCTTCCAGATGGGCCCCCAAGCTTGGATCTGGGGGTGGGAGGCTGCAGGCGGCCAGGCGAGCTTCAGGGGACTCCGTGTTCCCCCAGCTCCCTCCCCACTGTCCTCCCCCCACTCCCCCTCCCCACTCCCTCCCACAGCAGGAGCAGCAGCAGGAAAGGTTGGCGGAGGGGGGCTATTTTTGGGCGCGTCTCCTTAGCAACAGCTGCCACCGCCGTCTGTGGTGGCTTTTCTATAGGTGCTAAAATATTCCACCCTGGTGACTACAGAGAGCTGGGGGCCTGGGTCTGGGAGAGAGGGGAGAGGGGGAGGCGAGAAGGGGGATGAGATTCCCCACCAACACCCCCAGCCAGGGAAACCTGGACATGTGGCCAGAGGAAAAGCAGCTGATTTGACCAGCGGGTGGTGCTGGAGCCTCACCAAGGACTAGACAGCTGTGGGGAAGGGGATCATGGGACCAAAGGCCCCAACTAAAGCCACCCCCACCCCCACCCCAGCCAACCCACACCCCCCCCTCCCCCAAGGTGTCTAGAGAGGCAGCCTTGAATGTCAGGGAGATCTAGGGAGTCAGGAGTCTTAGGTTTAGAGCTGGGAAATGATGTTCACTGGCTGGTAAGATCTGCTCATAGTTGTGGTGGTGTGGTCTGTCCTCCCTTCTCCAAGAGGACCATAGCATCAGGGAGATGAGAACGGGACTTGTAAGTGAATTGTAAGTCACCAGCCTCACTCTCTGCTCTGGAGCCATCTGGGTCCAGGGGCCAGATATCGATCAGGATGACTGGAGATGGTCCAGGATGCAGTGAGAGACCCTGGCCCTTTTAAGCTAAGGTCTTTTCATCTCCTCACTTTGAGTGAGGAAACACCTAATCACTGGATAGGCCTCTTTAAGAAGGGAATCAAGGGATGGCCCTCTTAATTAAAAAAAAAAAAATCAAACCGGGGGGAGGGGAAGACCCTCAGGGTTGCTGGCCAAAAGAGAAACAAGTTATTACTTACATTCACTCTGAGCCAGGAGGGCCCCAAAATACCATTAAGTGGTGCTTGGGCAGGGACCTGTTCTCCAATCCATGAGATCCAGAGTGAATTGGGTTTAAGGCTTGATCTTTGAGGAAGAAATCCAGTCAGTCAACCCCAAGTTAAGCAGGTTACTGGCAAGGACTTGGAAGCCCAGAGACGTTTAGGTGACTTCCTCAAACACACAGCCAAGTAGAGGGCCAGGATTCAAAGGCAAGATCTCGAATTCAGAGTTCTGTGGGCTTGGCTCTGACACTTCCTTGCCCTGTGACCTTGGATAGCTCTGGTGATAATTGTGACTGCTCTACCCAGGGCCATTGTGAGGATTAGATGTGATAAATGGGAAAGGGTTTTGAAAACAATGAAAGGCTATAGACCCCTGCAGGTCAATCAGATCCACTCCTAACCTTTATGGTCATAAAGAGTAGGGGAAGGGGCTGTGTGTGATCCCAGGTAGATGCATCTGGATGCAAAGAGCACTGGCCTGGGACAGGGCATCCCTGGACTATATCCCTGCCTGTTCTACTAATTTATACTGCTCTCTGGCTAAATAAGCAAGTTCCTGGGCCTCAATTTCCTTTTCTGTAAAATAGGGGGGGGGGTTGGACTAGAGAATTTCCAAGTTTTCTCTTAGCTCTATGATTCCATGTTCTAAGGTCTCTCCCAGCTCTAATATTACATGTTTTAAAATCCCCTTCATTTCTGACATTCTCTATTCCAAGGTCCCTGTCCAACTTTGACATTGTCTGTTCTAAGGCCTTTCCCAGTTCTGACATTTCCCATTCTAAGATTTCTCCCAGCTCTGACATTCCTTGTTCTAAAGTTCCCTCCCAGCTCTGACATTTTCTGTTCTAAGGTCCCTCCTAGCTCTGACATTTCATTTTCTAAGGTCCCTCTGAACAACTTTCTAGTTTTATCTTCTATGATTTTATTCTCAGCAAATATTCTTTACATGGATATGGACCCATAGCTAGTCTTTGGGCTATTTGTGCAGATGGCCCTTGGAGGCCCTGATCTAGATCTTGCCACTGGAGGAGAAAGTGAGGCCAGTGACTCTGCACAGCCCTGCATCACTTAAATCCAATTCACTTGCAAGTCATGGCATGACCTTCCTGACATTATGGTCCTCTTCAAGAACCAAAGATAAACAACAAACACCCTTGTCCCTAACCATTTCCCTTGAAAAGTCTTTATCTTTCTTCTTTCACAACATGACTAATGTGGAAATATGTTTAATATTGATCGTACATGTATAGCCTATATCAGATTGCATGACATCTTGGGGAGGGGATAGGGAAGAGGGAAGGGAGGAGAAAAATTTAGAGCTCAAAATTTTGTAAAAGTGAATATTGAAAACTAAAAATTAATTAATTAAAAACAAACCAATCTTTATCTCTCCAGCATAGCAGGGTTCGTGGTGTTATACCCCAGAGGGCAACTGTGGTGATGGAGGTGAAAGGTGGTTGACTCCCGTCCCTGCCCTAAGGGTTGTCGCCAGCATCCACCATGACTGGTACTTCAGTGGCACCTTATGGGAAATTCAGAGTCTGGCCTCAGAGGGAAAGAACCCTCAGCCTTCAGCCCTGGGTCCTAGGATTCTCAATTCTCCCTCACTCCTCATTCCCTTGAAGACAGGTTCTAGGGGTGTCCCCCCTCCACAATCCCTACCTGCTTCCAGTTCTTTCAGGGACCTTTCTGCTTTTAATCTTCATGCCAGCCCTCCTAGGTAGGCAGATCAGGGATTATCATCCCAATTTTATATAGACCAAGAGGGTAAGTAATTTATTCAAGGTCACAAAGTAATGACAGAGTAAATGGGCAGAACTTGAACAGGAGGGGGGAGGGAGGGAGAGAGAGAGAGGGAGAGGGGGAGAGAGAGAGAGAGAGAGAGAGAGAGAGAGAGAGAGAGAGAGAGAGAGAGAGCAGAATTTAGAGTTAAAGGGTGCTTCAGTTCAACTCTTGACTCTGGGATTACAAAACTGTGAGACCTTGGGTAAATCCATTCCCTGTTTGACCTTCAAAATGAGACATTTGCATGACAACATTTCTAAGATTTTTCTAGCTCTAAATTCCATGCTCTCTGCACCCTAAATCCGGAGTTATATCTTCAACTCTGGTCTTTAACCTTGATACTGATCAATGGCCTGAGCAGCTCATTAGAGAGTCAGAAAGCTTGCAGTCTACCAGCTCCCCAGGTGTGCTGGGGAGTACATCAGGGGGCATCAGTCACATCCCTCAGGGTCACATGAGGGCATATGAGCAGGTCATGGGGAGCACCCAGGCTAGCTTAGAGATAATCTCATTTCCTCCATTATACAGATGGGGAAACTGAGGCCCAGAAAGATACCAACAATTGATGTTTCTATCTCCTTTTAAGGTTTGCAAAGTGCTACTACATGTACTATCTAATTGATGACAATAATGAGATTACATTCCCATTTTGTATATTAGAGAACTGAGACTCTGACAGGGTCACAGATTGAATAAGAGTCTGAAGGCAAGTCTTCCCCACTTCTGAGTCCAGCATTTTATCCCCCTACAAGTCCCCTCTGATCGCCCAAGGTTACCCATGAATAGCAGAACTGGCACCCAGACCCAGAACCTTTGATTCCTAATCCAGGGCTCTTGCAGTAAAACCCAGATGTCTCTCTAGGGAAGAGTTTTTAAAAGACCACATGAACCATCCCCTTATCTCCAGACTAGAATGAATCAATCTCCAGGGTTTAGCACAGTATTTACCCCCTAGTAAGTGCTCAACAAATCTTTGTTCATTCATTCATTTATTCGTTCATTTCCTCATTCATTCTTTCATTCATTCATGTACTGAGAACACCCTAAGCAAAGTTCCAGCTCTTTTGCTAGAAATTTCCCAGACAAATAAATTAGGTGCCCATCAATAATGGAAAGGCTAAAGTTATGGTTCATGATTGTAATGGAATAGTATTGATGTACTGTAGAGACTGAGGAATGTGATGAACATCAAGAAAGCTGGGAAGATTTACCTGAACTGATGCAGAGTGAAATCAGCAAAGCTGGAGAAACACCAGACAATGAGCATAACCTTTCGAATAGAAAAGAAAACAGCTACAAAACAATCGAAAACGAACTTTGGGAAATAATGATGGACAAGCTTGACTCCAAAGAAAACAGATGAAGAGACACTTCTCCCTGCTCTTTTGTAAAGGTGTGGAACCCTGATTACAGAATCAGATTATCTTTTTTTCATGTGTTGATCAATTTTCTGATTTTTTCCCCTTCCATTTCTATTTTTCTTTAAAAAAAAAATTCTTTGTTATAAGTGATTGCTCTCTGGGAGGGACAGGACAAGGATATACAGGAAGTCTAGACAATGTGGAAGAAAAGATAGCAATACAAATTGATCTTATAAACCTCCGGACACAAACAGGGCAGTTTTGTTCAATGTATTATACTATAAAATTAATAGACTATAAAACTACATAATGGAAGTTTGCTGCTTAATATACAATCCCCTTCTTTTTATTATGAAAATGTTTGTATTCACTGATGATTGTTGATTCCATAATCAACCAGAAAAAATAAAATGAAAAAGCAATTTCCTCAGAAGAAGGGGATGTTGTGGTGAAGACTTTGCCTTCCTAAATAACAGAGAATGCCAGATTTAAAGTTGCTAGGGGCCTTGGGGGCATCTAGTCCAATTCTTTCCTACAAATGTCAAAATTTAGATGCTGAGAGAAGTGACTAGTCATCGAACTCAAGTCCTTTGATTTCCAAATCCAGCTACATCATCATTTTATCATCTAATTGTTGGGAAGTCCTTCTGGATGTCTCTTCATGTCCCTGTAAGGTGAGCTTTTGTTCTCTTATTCAGCCTTCTGGCACTGAGTTTTGAGTCTTGTGTCCTGTCCCAAGGGGAAAGCATCCTGTCCTTCTACGAAGGTGGGGTAGTCTGCACCGAGACGAGAGAAAAATTAGACTTGGAAGATCACAAAAGTGGTCCTGCCTATCCTGGTGCCAGGACTCAAGGAAGTGCCAGATTGTTCCTGCCTAGGTCACATGAATCACCTCCTCCAGGAAGCCCTCCTGTTCCCCTTCACCTCTGGTATTTCTGCCTATTTTGTTTTACTTTTCCTATACCCTCTGATGTTTCCTACCCAGTGTGACCTTCACTTGATCTCCCTGGGCCTCAGTTTCCCTAAATGTAAAAAGAAGGGGTTGGACTCCAGGTCCTCTGTGGCCCCTCCCCTCTCTGGCTCCAGGATCCTTTCATCCCTAACCTTTGCCTCCAGTATTATCATTAATTGTCAGCTTATTTTATAATTTCTAACCTCCTTAAGGGAAGGAGGGACTGGGTGGTTTTTTTTATCTATCTCCAGCCTTCGTCCAGGGGCCCTACACAGCTAGGACTAAATGAACATTTGTTGAATTGAAATAGAACTGAATTATCATTTGAGAGATCCAGGCAAGTCATTTCATTTTCCTGGACTCAGTTTCCCCATCTGCAATATGAGGGGTTGGACCAGATGGCCTCAGAAGTCCTTTCTAGCTCTAAAGCTCTAAGCCCAGCTATTAAAGTCTGAGTAAGTCAGGGAGGATGTGTGTGTGTGTGTGTGTGTGTGTGTCTATGTGACATAATCAACATAATCGATTGTATGTATGTGTATGTGTGTATATGTATGTATGTGCCTGTATATGAGTGTGTATATGTATGTTAATGTGTGATTATGTGTGCATATGTGTGTTTGTGTCTGTATATGAGTGTGTATGTGTTTGTGTGTATATGAGTGTGTATGTGTGTATATGTGTGTGAATGTGTGTGTATATGTGTGTGTATGTGACTGTGTGTATGTATCTGTATATGAGTGTGTATGTATGTGTATATGTGTGTATGTGAGTGTGTATGCATGTGTATATGTGTGTATGTGTCTGTACATGTGAGCATGTGTATATGAGTGTGTATGTGTCTGTATATGTTACTGTGTGTATGAGTGTGTATGTGTGTATATGTGTGCGTGTGTATATGTGAGTGTGTGTAGTTCTGACCAGGATGGCTGGGGGCTAGAAGCCTGGGGGGGGGGGGGCACAAGACCTGGAGGGTCCCAGAGGGTTTCAGGTAGTGGGTGACATGGGCTGTAAGAGCAATGACCCCAGCCCTGGGTCCTGGAGCTGGGCTGTCTGCCCAGGCTTTGGGCTCTCCGGAGCTGCCCTGTGGCAGCTTGAGGGCTCTTAGGCAGTCCAGGTGTTCGCTCGAGGTAAGGAGGCCCCGTGGAGCTGTGGGACAGTAGGGAGAACCCCAGCCAGGCAGTCCAGAGAACTAGTTTTGGCTTCCTAGTCCCAAAGGATCGTTGACCTCGAATAAATCATTTCCCTCTGGGGCTGAATGCCCTCTGGGAAATGGAAGGGCCCCCAGAACTCTTGGGATCGCCACCGACTGTGTGCGTGGAGCAGGGGGAAGAGTAAGCCTTGTTTCTGGAGTCAGAGGACCTAGGTTCCAATTCTGCCTCTCTAAGGTCCCTGAGTTTCAGTTTCCTGATCTGTAAAATAAGTTGAACAGCCTCGAGGGTACCTTTCAAAATCTAACTCTAAGGTCTTCTTGGAAGGAAAGGGGGAAGGGGGAAGGTCCCCATAGGATCGCGTTCTGGCAGGCAGTTAAGAGATCGTCTTGTCTAGTTCAATCCCTTTTTACAGATAGCGAAACTGAGGCACAAACGTTAAGTGATTTGCCCTGGGCCACACAGGTAGTAAGGAAAGCGGGGATTTTGAACCCAGACTCCGTGACTTAAGTTCCATTTCCCATGGGGTGGCCTCGACAGCAGCCCAGGACCCTGAAGGGGACCTGCAAAGCCCCCCTGATCCCCAGTCTACACCCCCCAGAAGGGGGAAGACCTGGAGCTTCTCCTGAACCCCACTGGAGTGGGTCGTGGGAGGAGCTCTCCTGGGGCTGAGGAGCAAAGCCTGGACTGGATTCTGGGGAGCTGGAACCGGAGCGGGAGCAGGCGGTGAAGTTCCCCCCAGCCCAGGCTGCCGCCGCCTCGCATCGCCCCTCTCCACGTGCGCTGGTCGTCCTGGGCTGCTCAGCTGGCTCCTCCCGCCCGTTCCCTACTAGCAGCGTGGGGCCGGAACGTCTGCAGCGGCCAGCGGGGAGGGAAGGGGTGCACGGTGTGAGGGGTCACGTGCCCTGAGGAGGGCAAGAGCCCAGGGCTAGCAGAGCTCAACCGGGGCTCCCGGAGTCGAAGACTTCGGGGGGCGGCCGACGGAGCGGTGCTTGCAGAACCGCCCCGGGGGCGTGGAGAGGAGGAGAGTAGAGGAGGGCAGGGCTGAGGGAGGAGAGGAGGAGAGGAGAGGAGAGAGATAGGGAGAGACAGAGATAGAGAGAAAAAGGAAGGAGAGAAGGGGAGAGACAGAGGAGACAAGGGAAGAGAGGGGAAAACGGGGGAAAGAAAGGAGAGGAGAGGAGAGGAGAGGAGAGGAGAGGAGAGAGAGAGAGAGAGAGAGAGAGAGAGAGAGAGAGAGAGAGAGAGAGAGAGAGAGAGAGATTAGAGACAAGGTTCAGTGACGCGGAGGGAGAAAGCGGACCGAGAGGATCGAGAGAAAGACAGCTAAAAAAGACGGGAGGAAAAAAGGAGTGAGACAGAGGAGAGAAAAGGAGGGAGACAGAGACAGAGATAGCTCCAGGAAGGAGAGGAAGGAGGACCACACAGAAGACTGTCAAAGAGATAGGGAGGGGAGAAGAGAGAGGGAGCTAAAGAGTGGGGGAGAGATGGAGTGAGATAGAGAGAGAGAGAGGAGGAAAGGTAGAAGAACTGAGGGAAGAGAAGGAGACAGAGAAGGAGGGAGGGATCCACGCAGAGTGACAGAGAGAACAACCGGGGGGAGGGTGGCGGAAAAAAAAAGCTTGGAGGAGAGAGGCAAGTGTGAGCGGGCGCAGGCAGGCGAGGGGAGCGAGAAGCCGCGGGCTGCGGAGCGAAGAGGCGTGCGGGCTGGGGACCTGGGCTGCGCAGCCCGAGGGCCGTCGGGGATCTGCCCCTCGGGGCCGCAGAAGATGCTGAGGAGCAGGAGGCCAGGAGAGCAAGGAGCTGAGACCCGGGGCAGGCGCCAAAGTTAGGGGGCCCTGGCCTGCGAGGGGCAGAGCGAGGGGAGAGCGAGGGCGAGCTGAGTGGAGGGGAGACGACTTGGAGGGGACCTCGAGCCCCACGGGCCAGGACAAGTTTGGGGGAGGGGGGAGACCGAAGCCACCCTCCTCCCCGGCCTGCACACATCGCCTCTTTCCGCCAGCACGGATCCAGCCACAGACGGAGGGACGGATTTCTCCGTGGGATGTAGCACCCACCGCCGGCCTTCAGTCTGGAGCTGTTTCCTCCAGAGGTTACGCTGGGAAACTCCGACCCCCCCTAGGTAAGGGTGCCTTCCTCCGCGTCCTCTCTCTGTCAGTTCGGGGTTCCTGCTGTTCGCATGGACAAGCTAGAGAGGGGATTCTTCCCTAGCCCCCCACCTTTTCCCCTCTCTGTCTCCCACCAGCTAACTCCCTCCCTTCCTTCCCGAGCCCTGAGCGTGGTGCATTCCCCACTCCAAAGCTGTCCCGTGACTACCTCCTCTGCTCGTTGCCTTTCTCCGTCTGGGGGCGTCGGAGGTTGAGCTAAGGCTCAGAATGAGGTGGAGGGGCATTGCCGAAGGGGTCCTTGCCCCGTCTCCTGTTGCTTTCCCGGTGCTTGACCTCCGCTTCCCCAGGACGTGGCTCCTTTTCCTTACCGCCCCCTCCCCCCATTGGAATCCTCCTAACCCAGTGGCCTCAGAGTTCAATTCTCAGCCCGAATTAGGCGAAGTCCCAGCTCAGGTTGTATGAGGCGCGTATCCCCGGAAGGAGCCGGAGGGACACCCTGTGTCCCTCCTATTTCAGTCGTACTTTGAGCTTTACAAAACACTTTCGCTTCCCCGACGACCCCAGCAGTGGTAGTTGTTCCCACTTTCCCGGTGGGGAAAATCGAGGAGGCGAAGAGCTGATCTGGCTGACCAGCTAGGATGGATCAGAGCTAGGGTTTGGACCCGAAGTCCTTGACTATGCTTTCTCCTATACCCCTCTCCTCTGCCCTCGGAGTGGACCTCCGAAGCCTCCTGAGTTTGCTTGGACCAGCCCTACAACTGGGAGAAAGTAACTCCGGGCCTGGTGGGGAGGAGGATGGGAGGGGTGGAAGAGGGAGGTCAGTGTGTGAGCTGTGAAGACTGATAGGCTAGTGGAGACAGCATGTGAGGGGTGGGGGAAGTCCTGGATTCAGAGTCCTGGGACCCTGAGTTATAGACCAGATCTGACACTGGGCAGCTGTGTGACCTTCAGCAATTCTCATCACTTCTCTGGCCCTCAGTTTCCCCATCTGTGAAAGAGGGGGTCGGACTAGGTGGTCTCCAAAATCTTTTTTTACTATCTCAGGAGTCTCCTAACTGCTCAGCTTTAAACCTTCTACCCCCACCCCAATTCTCCAGCACCAGAGAATCCTCGATTTGGCCTTACTGAATAGTCCCTTCCAGGGAGCCCTCCCCACCCTGACCCTTTCCTTCTCCCCACTCTATGCTGAGGTCGGATCTTGAGGGGGCTCGTGGACGTGGGAGACATCAGCTACCTAGGTCATAGCTTTAGAACTGAAAAGCACCTCAGAGGCATCTAGCCCACCCCCCTCATTTTTCAGAGAGGGAAACTGAGGTCTAAGAAAGTGAAGTGCTTTAGGAATATAAAGATGTAGAGCTGGAAGGACCTCTAAGGTCATCTAAGTGAAGTGACTTGCCCAAGGTCACACACACCGTTAATGTCAGACTTGTTGCCTGGAGGGAGCAGCTGCAACCCCCTTGAGGCCAGCCTTGATGATGGCCAGGGGGAACAGACTTGAACATCTGGTCCTAAAAGAATGCA
Source organism: Gymnobelideus leadbeateri (assembly GCA_011680675.1). Taxonomy (NCBI): domain Eukaryota; kingdom Metazoa; phylum Chordata; class Mammalia; order Diprotodontia; family Petauridae; genus Gymnobelideus; species Gymnobelideus leadbeateri. The sequence continues at coordinate 13,349 of WOXC01000782.1, forward strand.
GTCCTGAGGGTGATTACAGACATTTGTGTAGATCTGTTCACTCTACTCTTACACACACACACACACACACACAAACACACACACCTGTGTAACAGCAGCATGGGGCCAGAGAGAGAATGATGGATTCAGATTCTGAAGATCTGGGTTCGAGTTCCCACTTTGCCGATAACTAGCTTTGTGACCTTGAGCAAGTGGCTTAACCTTTCTGGGCTTCTGTGTCCTTTAAATAATGAGCTTTCTTCTGGCTCCAACATTCAATGTCCCAGCTCCAGGGTCTCTTACTGCTCCCTGACTCTTAAGAGGCTGGTCAGTGGGTCTCTGAGTTTAGGGAGGGTCTTTCAGACCTAGCAGTAGGTCTGTATTTCAGTCAGACCTGGAGGTAAAGGAAGCAGAGGAGCTGTGTCAGGATTGGCTGGACCAGTCACTTGGAGATGGCCAGTCTCTCTTGGTTTGGGCATTAAGGGAGGTTTGTCTATTACTGAGTGTGTATCAGCACCAGTGGGTGACCAGGGTCTGAATCCCCTAATTTCTCTTTTCTAACTGTGTGACCTTGAGGAAATCATTTTACTGCTATGGGCCTCAGTTTCCCTTTCCTGTAAAATCAAGGGGTTGAATTTGATGTGCTCTGAGGGCTCTTCATTGTCTCGGGATCCTAGGATAAGACCATTCTGATAAGACCTTGGAGCAGGTCCCTGATCCTCTCCTCAGGTATCCCACCATCCCAGCTCTCTGGAATGGTGGTGCCAAATGGTCAACCCCAAAGTGCTGGGGAGGAGCTACCATTGCCACGTCTGGGGTCAGGGACATGCTGGGAAGTCAGCAGGAAGAAGAGGATTAGTTCTAGGGGAGATCTTTGGACTGGAGAAGCCACTGAGGTGGAACTCTTTAATTGAGAATCAAGGCATCCTAGATTCAGGGCTTGAATGGGTCTCAGAGGCCATCTTATCTAACCCCCTCACTTTACAGATGAGGAAACTGAGGCCCAGGGAGGGGAAATTATTTTGTCAGGGTCACATAGGTAGTAAGTAAACTAAGATGATCCTCTGGGAGTATAGGAAGAGATTGGGAGATTCCAGGGCCCTTTCATGGTCTCTCAAATAACATTAATCGACATGCATTTATTAAGTGCCAACTGTATATTAGGCACAGTACTGGGCACAGCTTTCCTATGGCCTTGAAATGCATGTTGGATGAATGACTGTGTCCCCTTTGAGATCCTTTTGGATGAAGGAAGCAGTTGCCTTGAGATTCCCCAAAGCAATCTCTTAGAACAGGGTACTAGAGAGAAAGAGCTGGGTTTAAAGGAATGTGTTCTTAATTTGGATCTGGTAGAGGTGGGGGCGAGTCAGGGTGGGGGTGCAGAGGGGCGGGAGGAGAGCACTAAGATGCCCCCGGTTGGGTATTGTGGGGGTACCAGCCCCTCCACTGGGACAACTGAGTCATAGGGACTCGTTACCTATATGACATCGTGCAACATGGTAACTATGGGAGGCAACAGCCGTTCAATGTCAGTGGTTGGAAAGGGAGGGGCTGACGTGGGGGTGGGGTTAGAGATGGAGGAGAGGCAGGCAGGCATGCAGTTTGGAGTGGCAGCCGAGGAGGAGATGACAAGAGGGGAGGTTCAGGGTTGGCTTAAGAACCCGGTAGGATGTAGGAGAAGCAGTGAGAAGAGAGATGATGGAGAAAGAAGAGACAGTGAAGGCACTTGGCTGGGATGGGAGAGGAGGGGGCAGAGGTGGGGAAGGACATGGAGAGCAGAGGGAGGGAAGGTGGCATGGGTGGGGGGGGTCCCTGTGGGGCAGGATGCGCCGCCTTATCCCTCCGGTGGGCTCCCAGTCTCCCGACTTCCCTCCTTTTCCAGGTCCCATCACTCCACTCTTCTCCTCCACGTCTCCATTTCTCATGCCTCTCCCCCTTGGATGCCAAATTTGGCTCACGCAATCTGTCGTCTCTTCTCTGAGATTGGCACCAGGACCAAGCACATTACATCACCATTTGCAAGGGGGACTGGGGGGGGGGATAGAGAAAATGGGAAGAGAAAGAAGGGAAAGAAGGAACTGATCTTTTAGACTTGTCTCTTGAGCCAGGAGATGGGGCCTTTAGTCCTGGGGAATTTAGCTATGTGACCACAGGCAAGTCACTGCCTCTTCTGGGCTTCAGTTTCCTCATCTGGAAGATGGGGATGTTAATATTCCTGCCACCTGCCTGCCTCCTGGGGTAGCTGGGAGGAAAGCCACTTGGAAACTTTGAAGTGCGGTGGAAATGGGAGCTATTAATATTCTTTCTCCAGAGCTTGCTCATGCTTTCATCCTCCTTCTTTCCCTGGGCTAGGAAGGTTGGGTGGGTGGCCAGGGGCAGAGCCCAGAGGCTGGGGAGGCAGAGCTCTCTTGGCTTCTATTCTTAGGTCTGGGGATGACTCTGATCACCCCCTGATTGCCAGGTGAGTCTGCGGGGCTGGGCAGGGAAGGGCAAAGAGTCAGTGCTTCCCCACAGGGACCCATTTCCCTCAGACCCACCCTGGGAGATGGGAGGTTAGATCTGGCTCTAATCCTGGTCCTGTTGTCTACTCTCTGTAGGTAACCACTTCCCCCTCTGGGCCTTGATTCTCTTATCTGTGAAATGGGAAAATTGGAGATGCACTCTTACATCTTATGCCCTGCTTTTGATATTAACATGCCCAAGGAATGTGTTCCTTGGAAAAATGATTTCTCCCCATTATAACCCAGCTTTGAGGACTCTGGGAGCTCTTCACCCCGAGGCCCCAGTCCAGGGGATGCCTTACCTAAACCCATGCTATCCCTGAAAGTTCTAGAGCTGGCCCATTAGCTCCCCAGCATACCACCACTGCCACCACCATTGCCACCAGCAATGCTGCCACTATCACCTCCACCTCCACCAGCACCAGCACCTCCAGCACCACCTCCAGCACCTCCACTATCACCACCATCATCACCACCTCCACCATCACCACCTCCACCTCCTCCACCTCCACCTCCTCCTCCTCCACCTCCTCCACCTCCACCTCCTCCTCCTCCACCTCCTCCTCCTCCACCTCCTCCACCTCCACCTCCTTCACCTCCACCTCCTTCACCTCCTCCACCATCACCTCCACCATCACCTCGACCATCACCTCCTCCACCTCCACCACCACCTCCACCATCACCACCTCCACCTCCTCCACCATTACCTCCACCTCCACCTCCACTACCACCTCCAGCATCACCTCCACTACCACCACCTCCAGCATCACCACCACTATCACCACCATCACCACCACCATCACCACCATCACCACCATCACCACCACCACCACCACCACCATCATCACCATTATCACCACCACCTCCACCTCCACCACCATCACCACCACCATCACCACCACCATCACCACCACCACCATCATCACCATTATCACCACCACCTCCACCTCCACCACCTCCTCCACCACCTCCACCTCCACCTCCACCACCATCACCACCACCACCATCATCACCACCATCATCACCATCACCACCATCACCATCACCACCACCATCATCACCACCTCCACCTCCATCACCATCATCATCACCACCATCACCACCACCACCATCACCACCATCACCACCATCATCACCACCATCACCACCATCATCACCTCTATCACCACCATCACCACCATCACCACCATCACCACCACCACCACCATCACCATCATCACCACCACCACCATCACCACCATTATCACCACCATCACCACCATCACCATCACCATCATCACCACCATCACCACCACCATTATCACCACCATCACCACCATCACCACCATCACCACCACCATCATCACCATCACCACCATCACCACCATTATCACCACCATCACCACCACCATCACCACCATCATCATCATCACCACCACCACCTCCACCTCCATCACCATCATCACCACCCCCCCCACCACCATTATCACCACCATCACCACCATCACTACCATCACCACCACCACCATCACCACCACCACCACCACCATCACCATCATCACCATCACCACCATCACCACCACCATCATCACCATCACCACCACCATCACCGTTATCACCACCACCTCCACCTCCACCACCATCACTACCTTCATCATACTATACTAGGCACTAGGGATAGAAAGACAATAACATGAAAACATCTTTGCCCACAGGGAGCCTACATTCTCCTGGAACAGGAAGAGTTGCTTATATACCAGTGGTGTCAAACTCAAGTAGAAAGGAAGCTGCTAACCCCTCCATTAGGAGCCCTTCAGGCAGCATATTGACTTAGAAAACTACATACTAACATCTATGTTCTACTCTGTTTTTATTTATTTTGATAAATGTTTCCTGGTTACATTTTAATTTGATTCAGCCTACTCAAGACGGGTGTGGGCCCATGTGTTTGACACCTCTTGTATACAATTAAGTACAAAGAGAAAGAGGGGCCAACCTCCCTGACTTGTCAATAAGGATAGAGCTCTAATACCCAAGGAATCAGGACCTTCTCTCACTGACCCTTCCATACCTGTAGGATCTGACATGGGCCTACCATTGAAGGCCAGTGTGGTACAATCTGGAAAACACTTGACCTGAGTCAGATGAGACCTCAGTTTGAATCAGATAAAATGAGAGAAGGTCCTGATATCTGCACAAAGTGGGGCAGACACTGTTATGACCCCCATTTCATAGATGGGTAAACTGAGGCTCAGAATAGCAAAGTCCCTTATTATTATATGTAAGGGGCAGGTGAGGTCCATGTCAGATCCTGCAGGTATGGAAGGGTCAGGAGGTACTGGGGGAGTAGGAGGCAAAGTAAGGGTAGGCAAAAATCAATGATAACAGGGGCGGTTAGGTGGCACAGTGAGTAGAGCGTCGGCCCTGGAGTCAGAAGGACCTGAGTTCGGATCCAGCCTCAGACACTTAATGCACACACAAACAAAAACCTAGCCGTGTGACCTTCGGCAAGTTACTTAACCCCAATTGCCCTCCAAAAAAAAAAAAATCAATGATAACTCCCATTTCTGTAGCTTTTTGGGGAAGCATTGTGGAAAGAGCTTTGACTCTGGAGTCCAAGGTTCTCGTTTCAAATCCTGCCTTGTATGCTTACTATTTGTGTGACCTTGGGCAAATCTCTTTGCGTCCTGAGCCTCAGTATCCTCATATGCAAAAATGAAGGCATCGACTTGGTGGCTTGCGAGGTCCTCCTAGGATCCTATGGTGACAGCCCAAACATTCATATGTGTACCCCAGTCTGCTTGCATTGCACTGGCTTCCCCAGACACCACTTCCAGTCAATCAGCATTTATTAAGCACTTACTGTGTACTAAGAGAGAGCAGCTAGGGGGCACCATAGTGCATAGAGCACCAGGCCTGGGTCAGGAAGACAACTTCCTGAGTTCTAATCTGGCCTGGGACACTTACTGGCTATGTGACCTTGGGCAAGTCCCACTACCCTGTATGCCTCAGTTTCCTCATCTGTAAAATGAGCTGGAGAAGGAAATGGTACAAACCATGGCAGTATCTCTGCCAAGAAGAGCCCCAGTGGGTCACAAAGTGTCAGGCATGACTGACCACTTGTGCTAAAAGCAGTACTAAGCACCAGGATACACAGAAAGGTGAAAGGTGAAGAATGAACCCGTCCTGGGCTATCCGGATCTCCTCCTCATCCTGCTAGGAGAGAGAATGGTGCCCAGGCCAGTCCCTGGCCCTTTGGACCCTTCCCTGGGCAAGTCTCTAGCCCCCCCAGGGGACATTGGAACCACAGAATACTTGAACTGGGAGGGGCCTTTAAGGTGCCCTTTTTCTTTTTTTCTTTTCTTTTTTTTTTTTAAAGCAATTGGGGTTAAGTAACTTGCTCAAGGTTACACGGCTAGTCATTTGATTTATGCGTGGGTGCTCATTTTCTGAGGCCGGATCTGATCTCGGGTCATCCAAACTCCGAGGCCGGCACTCTTACTCACTGCGCCACCTAACAGCCCCTTTAGGGCAATTGGGGTTAAGTAACTTGCCCAAGGTTACACGGCTAGGTTTTTGTTTGTGCGGATTAAGTGTCGGAGGCCGGCTCCGAACTCAGGTCCTTCTGATTCCAGGGCCGACGCTCTATTCACTGCGCCACCTAGCCGCCCCAAGGTGCCCTTTTTCAATGGACCCATTGGATGGATGGAAAAATAATGGCCCCAAGAGGAAGAGGGACTTTTCTCAGATCAGACAGTGAGCCTGGATCAGAGCTCGGGTCTCCTGACTCTTCTTACCACCACATCATGCAGCCCCATGAGTGTGCCTTCCTGACATGGCTTGGGGGGCTTCTCAGACCTCACCCCCTCTTCGGACAGGCAGGGCTTGCTGAGGCTTCTATGAGGTTCTTCCTTGGACGTTGCTAGCACCAGACTCTCATGGAGTCTTAGCTGGCAGGACCTTCAGAGACCATCTAGTCCAAGCCCCTCATTTTGTAGAGCCTGGAGAGGGAGTGAAGGGATTTGCCCAAGGTCACACAGGTAGGAAGACTCAGAAGTGAGATTTGAGCCCCTTATGCCCAAGCCAGCATGCTTCTTCCTCTGCCATACTCCTGGGTACCCGAGGCTGATGGGTCTGGATGGACGGAGGGATGTGGAACCTCCATGAAGAGCTTGTCTGATGACAACATCACCCACATTTATGTGTGGTTCATGGCTGGCAGAATCTCACAAGGATGACATGATAAGTTGTCCCCCTTTTACTTGATGAGGAAACTGAGGCTTAGAAAGGTCATGTGATTTTCCCTAGGCCATACAGCTAATATGTGCCTAGATCTAACTAACTCTGGGGTCTATTGCTCCATCCACTAGGCCATACTGCCTCTTCTAAGGTCATGAGATCCCCATCACTGAAGGTATTCAAGCAGAAGCTGCATTTCTATCCTCCCAATAGAATGTAAGCTTTGTGAGGGCAGGGAATTGTTTCAATTTTGTCTTTGTATGATAGAGAGCTTACCTCAGAGATAAGCAAGTCTCATCTCTACCACATAGTGGCTGTGTGACCTTGGGTAAATCACTTAACCTCTCAGTGCCCCATGCACCAGGCTGCATTAGAGGGAGTTCCTTCAGCAAGGGCACCATGGGTCCAGTCACAAAAACAACAAACCAGTCCCCAGTCCCCTTGGCACACTGACTGGCTTGTAAGTAAGTAAGTATGTTTGGTGACTCAAATCTATGACCACAACTGGCTTTGGGAAGTTGGACCCTGGGATTGTGGGGATTGGAGATCAGTGGGCCCACCCAAGAGCCCCAAAGGAAGTAAAACATCCTCGGGGCTCTCCTACAGCACCCCTGCCCCTGGGGCTGCCTCTCAGGGAAAGACTGGCCCCTAAGGTCGAATGCCCATCTTGGTCCCAAAGCCCATTTGAGAGGCTAGGAGCCCAGTGTTCCTAAAGATGGGCTTTGGGGTGGGGCTGAGGGGGTCGTTCCCTGGACTTCCCTGGGGAGCGCACCTCTATGCACACAGAATAATAAGAAAGCATAATAACATTAGCTCTCAGTCACAAAACTAATTCCTCTCTGCCCTCCCCATATATCCCTCCCAGAAGGGCCATCACTTGTTATAAATATTAAAAAATAAAAGGAAAAAGCCATCAAGGAAATGATAAAAATACACTTTTTTTTCAAATTTGAAAAATAAAGAGAAAAAAGGCTTTTCAGCTTATCAGCAGAGCCTGGCAGTGTATGCCGTGCTCCATGCCTGGAGCCCCCCACCTCTGCAGATGGTTTGAGAATAGGGAAGTGAGGTCAGGAACACCTTGGCACCAGAAATGTGACCTTCGGCAAATCACTCAACCTTTCCAGGAATCGTTTTCCTAAGTCAGAGGATGAGGGGATGGGATTCAGTGACCTCAGAGGCCTTTTCCCAGCTGGAAATCTATGATCTTATGACCCAGCTTGATAATAATAACTAGAATTCACATAGTATTTAGTCAGAAGCCTTGCCAGCCAGACACTGTGTTAAGTGCTTTACAAATCTGATCTCCCTTTATTCAGCCCTGGGAGAGAGGTGCCATTTACGGAGGAGGAAACTGAGGCAGGAAGAGTTTAGGTGACTTGCCCAGGGTCACCTAGATAGAAAGTGTCAGGGCTGGGTCTTGAACCCAGGGCTTCTGACTCCTGACTCCCGGACTAATGTTCTCATTGTTCATCCAGGGTATAGGAGCAAAGGGGAATTGAGGCAAGGACGTGCTTTATTTCAGTTCCCCAGCCCACCATGGTGGCTCGCCTACCTCGAGGATTGGGGGGTGCTGAGCTCCACAGTCCACATTCAGCCCAAGAAAGGGGGAGCGAGAGGGGAGTCTGGAGATTGAGGGCCCAACCTCCCACAGCCAGACAAGACCAGTGACTGAGCCCTCTTCCCTCTGCCCTTGGGAACTGACATGGGCAAAGGAGGCAGAGCTGACAGAGCTTCTGAGGGTCCTGGCTTGGAGTACCATGGCCCCTTCCCAGAGCACCTCAGAGCCCAGTTCTCCCTTCTTCCCCCTCCTCTAGCCTTATTACCTCTTCTCTCCTCCCTTTCTCTTTCCTTAACTTTCCTCTCCTCTCCTCCCCTCCCCTTCCTTCTCCCCTCTTCCTTCCCTCCTCGCTCTTCCCCTCCCTTCTCTTTCCTTCTCTTCTCTCCCTCTCCCTCCTCTTTCTCTCTCTGTCTCTCTTCTTTCCTTCTCTTTTTCTTTCAGTTTCTCTTTCCATCTATTTCTGCCTTCTCTCTTCTCTCCCTCCCTCCCTTTCTCCCCCCTTTTTTATCTACCAAAGTGTCATTTATTGGTGATTTCTTTTTAAAAATTATTTATATTGTTTTTAATTTATAGGATAAAACAAGCATTTCCATAACATAGTACAAAAACAAAAAAAGAACATTGAACTGGGAAGTCCAGCTATCTGACTTCTCGTCCTAGTTTTGCCATTGCCATAAGGAACTGGACCTCAGTTTCCTTATCTGTAAAATGGGCAGATTGCAGGAAATCAAAGTTGTTAGAGTGGACCACAGAGGAAATCTAATTTTGCAGATGAGAAAGCTGGGGTCCAGACCCAAGGAGGAGCAGTGACCTGCCCAGGGTCTCACAGTTAGCAAGAAGCCTTAGGAAGAAATGACATTCAAACCCAGGTCCTTTAAACTCAATGTCTTTTCCATTTGCATTCCAGCTCTGACTTTTTGTGATTGGAAGACTCTTCTCAATTATACTTCTCCTCAGGCCCCTTCCTCATTCTCAGGAGGAGAGTCCTCAGGTAGAGGAATGAGGTCTGAGGAAGAGGATTATGGGTTAATGAGATGACTGGGCCATAGGAAAGAATGCTGAACTTCCAGAGAGAGCAGAGTTCAAATCGCTGACACTAGCTGAGTGACCCCATTGAGCAGGTCACATGGTCTTTCTCTGAGCTTCACAGAACCACAGATTTGGGAGTTGGTAGGGACCTCAGCCCACATTCAGGAGTCCCTAGTATAACATGCCTGACAAGTGGTCATCCAGCCTCTGCCTTCTCCAAGGATATAACCACCTCCTGGGATAGCCCTTTCCTGACCACAAATCTAAATTGGACACTTTGCAACTTTCCCCCATTGGTTTGCCTTCTAGAGCCAAACAAGGTCCAGCTCCTCCTCCATGTGAAGGCAGCCATCATGGCCCCCTTGAATCTTCTGTAGACCAAACGCCCACAATTCCTTCCATTTATCCTTAAATGACGGGGGCAGGGCAGGGGAGGCTTCCCTCGCATTTGCTAAGAAAGCCCTTTGGAAAATTTACTGAGTTCTATAGAAATGGGAGCCATCATCCTTACAGGTGATTACTTCCCATTTGTCTCTGTGCCCCCCACACTGAGCCCACTGCCTGGCCCATAGCTCGTGATGAATTGAACTGAATGCCAAAGGGTCGGGGGTGTAGCAGAGGTGGGCAAGTGTCCAAAAGCTGGAATTGGAGTCTGTCAATAAGCATCTATTAAATCCTTACTGTGTGCCTGGATCTGGGGCTTCAAAGGGAGGTAAAGCTCTTCACCTCACGGAATGCTCCTTCTAATGGTGGAAACATGAGATGGCTGTACACGCCAGATCTGTGCAGGGCAAATGGAAGGGAGGAAGGAGCCGGGATCTTGTACCAGAGTGAGGATTCAGAGTGGGGGGAGCAAGGTTCAAGGTTATTTGGGATTTGGGGCGCGGTGCTCTTAGGACAGGGAAGCGGGGAGAGGATCTGAATTGGATCCTGAGAAAGACTGAGTCATGCTCCAGCTTACCTTCCTACTCCCCTCCCCCTCTCCCCAACAAGCCACCCACTGCGCCTCCCACCCTTGTCAGCTGAAGCCTGGCAGGGGGGCTGGAAGGGCCCTTGGAGCTCATCCAGCCCAGCCCCCTCATCTGACATCTGGGGAAACCAGAACCTAGAAGAGGGAAATGACTTGTCCAGGGTCACACAGTGAGTTAGCAGCAGGTCTGGGCTAGGGCCCATCTCCAACCTCGACATCTCCCCAGCCCAAGCTTTGCCTGTTCCTCTTGCAGCCCTGACTCTGGGAGGCCAGGCCATGAGGGCAGGCTCTTTGTAAGCAGTCACTCTCTGGGAGCCTGGGGCGGGGGGCTGGACATTAACTTTGGTGAAACAGGGACTTGTTATTGTCCTGCTTCTGTTAGCAAATTGCTTCTCTCTGAGACTCAGTTTCCTCATCCAGAGAATGGGCCTTTAAGGTCTGCCACCTACAATTCTGGCATGGTGGGTACAATGCTAGACATGAAGTAAGGGAGTTCAAGTCCCATCTCTGATACTTGTCTCTGTGACCCTAGATACTTCCCCTCCCAATGCTTCAGTGTCCTCATCTGTCAAATGAGGGTCAGATGGGTGCTGAGGCCCCTTTCCTCTGTGTCGGGGAGCTGGGTGATTTGTGCCAAGCACCTGCCCCTTCCAGCCCTCCCCAGAAGGCATCCTTGTCAGCTCTCAGGGCTGTGGGCTGGCTGAAGTTGTGGGCCTGGGGGTGGGGGCTCCATAACCTTTCTGCCTCTGTCATCCTCCTGGGGGGCCACTGAGTACAGCCCTGCTTTTCTAATCTTTATTTTTCTCTCTCCTCTTCTTCCCCTCTTTACGTGGGCTGATCAGTGCTCAAACTTTTAATTCAGATGGTAATTAAAATAATAATATAGGATGAGCCCCCTTCTGGCGGTGACGCTGCAGCTGGTTCGGCCTAGCTATGAATAGCTTTTCAGTCACACAGACACACACAGACACACACACACACACACATACACACACGCTCCAGGGGTGGTGGGTGGGGTGGGGGGTATAGGAGGTGGGAGGCTCGTGCCTCCTCCTCCATGGCTGGGGACAGTAAGGAAGCTTGATTTTTTTCCTTTTCTGTCTGCCCCCCCCATTCTGTCACCTACCTCCAGCTCAGAGAGGGGGTGTCTGGGAGAGGGGACTGGGCTGGCTGGGGGGTGGGGGATGGTCCCAGTGCATATTAAGGAAGCCAGAGATCATATCAATCCAAATGCTTTCATCTTACAGGTGAGGAGACTGAGGCTGATGGGAAATTTTTAGAGGTCATCCAGCCCCTTCCCTTGGAGAGACCTTGTGGCATAGTGACAGTCCTGGGTTCAAGTCTGGCCTCAGACCTAACTGACTATGTGACCTCCTTGAACCCATAGGTTCTTCATCTTATAGTATGAGGGGGTGGGGCTAAGGGGACCTCCAGAGTCTGATCTAGTTCTTGAGCTGAAAAGTACCTCAGAGGTCATTTAGTCCACTTTACAGATGAGGAAACTGAGGCCCAGATAGGGTTAGCAGGCTGAGAAGCAATAAATGTGCCCATTTCACAGAGAAGGTAACTGAGACTTAGAAAAGGGCAGGGACTTAGCCAAGGTCATCCAGGAAGTAAGTGGCAGACTGGTATTTGTCCCCCTGTCTGCAGACTAGAAATCCAGGGCTGATTCACTGGCTCTTCTGTGGGTTTTTCCAGCATTGGGTCAGGGATGTCAGGCCCTTAGCTTGATGACTGATACCTGGGCTCAGTCTGGGAGGCCTCAGAGGACACTCTGGGGAAGAGAATGTCTCAACATTGGCAGAAAGTGGGCCTGGCTCTGTTATCGAAGGGCCTGGGTTAAAATCCTCACCCTGACACTTTATACTTAGGTGACTTCCTCTCCATGGCACCTCAGTTTCCCCATCTGTAAAATGGAGGACTTGGAGGCAATGGCCTCTCAGGTCCATGTTTGGGGGTGAGAAGAGCCTTGGACTGTGTCAATGGGGTGACCTTCTCTTGGGGGCAGGGGACAGAAGCCGACAGACAAGACAACATTTCCACAGCATCTGAGCCCAGGGGCCTTTTTCAAGACCTTCCTTCTAGTCACTGGAGAGCTGTTTTTTCAGGGTTTTTTTTTGTTCCTGACCCCAGGACAAAGCAGGAGTAGTTTGGGGGTGTTGTAATCTTACAAAATTGGGAGTTTGAAGGGGTCCTCAAGTCCAACAGCCTCACTTTTCAGATGAGGAAACTGAGGCCTGAGATGGGAAGCCACTTGGACAAGGTTACCTAACTTACAAGTTACAGAGCTGGGCTTCAAACCCAGGGGCACTGACCCCACATCCAGTCCTTTTCTATTATGCCAATATGTTGCCCAAGGTCACTGATACCAGAAAAGGTCTAGAATTCAGGGCTTCTGCCCTTTTAAAGAGGCTGGGCTGGGACCTTAGGTGGGTTCAAGCTGACCAGCATGGAGCTTGGGAGGCCCAACCCCGGCGAGGCTCATCCTTTACCCACAGCTCTCAGGCCACCTCCGGAGGGGAAGGACCCAGCTGTAATGCAGCTGCTCGGGGCCAGGAAGTAGAATAAATACAAGCTCCAAGCCAAGGTGGGGGATGGAGGCAGCCAAGGCCCTGGGACCAGCATCCCCCAGGGACTAGCTCCCTGAACCAGACCTTCCTGGAAAGAGGAGCTGGGGGTGTGGTCCAAGGGGTGGGGGAAGGGAGAACTCAGCTTTTCTGTCATTGGTGCCCAGCCCAGCACCCCCCCCCCCACCCCGGGTATTCCCTCACCCCTGCCTGGCAGGTTGGATTGAGGGACAGGAGAAGACATGGGAACTCTTAGGGGAGGGTTGCGGAATCCTTGCCCCAATCAATAAATATATAGTAACAGTAATATCTAGCATGTATATAGTCTTTTAGGTTTGCAAAACATGTGTAAATATATCCTTTGGTCTTCATCACTACCCTGGAAGGCAGGTGTTATTCTTATCCCTACTTTACAGATGAGGGAGTTGAGGCAGGCAGCAGCTAGGTGACTGGCCCAGGGTCGCACAGCTAGGAAGTGTCTGAGGCCAGATTTGACCCCAGGTCTCTTTTCCTCCAGTGCCAGTGCTGGACGCAGTGCCATACTCAGCCTCTCATACATGGAGCAGTGTGGGCAAGGTGGGAGAGAGAGAATGCCAGAAGTGCCAGAAAGGGAGGGGGGTCTCAGATAGTCGAGGCCCTCGAATGCCAGGAGAAGAATCTGAACTTCTGACCAGATCTTTCTCAAGAAAGATAAGCATGACTGGGTTGGAGAGGGAAGATGTTCGGGGCAAGGAGTGGGCAGCCCTGTCCCTAGGAAGCAGAGGAGGGCGAGGGCAGACACTCACTTGCCTGGGTCAGAGGCTGCTGGGAGTGCAGATTGGATCATGTGTCTTGCCCACCTCCCTCTGAGGCCCAAACCTCTGAACTGGGTATAGGGCAGGTGGCTGGCTGTGTGCCTCAGTGGGGCTCTGCAGCTGTTTGGATGGAGCTTGCACTTGACCTTGTAGAGAACATCTCCTTGGCTCTCAATCAATGCCCGCCCCACCATGGCACAGAAATGGGGGAGGGTGGAAAACAGAGGGCCTGGGGAGAAGGGAGTTTGGTTGGGTTGGGTTGGCAGCCAGAGAGGAAGATAGACAGAGACAGAAAGACAGAGACAGAGATAGAGACAGACAGGGACAGAGACAGACAGACAGTCAGAGACAGACAGATACAAATTGAGAGAGAGAGACAGGGACAGAGACAGACAGGAACAGAGACAGAAAAACAGAGATAAAGATAAACAGAGATAGAGACAGACAGACACAGAGAGATAGACAGACACAGAGACAGACAGGAACAGAGATAGAGACAGATAAACAGAGACAGAGACAGACAGACACAGATTGAGAGAGAGAGAGACAGGGACAGAGACAGACAGAGAGAGACAGACAGATAAACAGGGACAGAGACAGTGATAGAGACAGAGACAGATAGACACAGATAGAGACAGAGAAAGACAGAGACAGATAGAGACAGCAAGACAGACAGAGACAGAGACAGACACAGAAACAGAGATGGGCAAAGACAAGCAGATAAATAGAGATAGAGACAGAGATAAGCTGAGAGACAGACAGAGGGAGGCAGACAGCTGACAGGCCCCTCTGGGGTGGAGGTGGGCATGAGCCCTCTTATCTATATTCACCTCATTCTAGGGGTCGGGGCACAGTCTTCAAGTCTTGCCTCCAATCCTGACAGACTGACCTTAGGACAGCAACTTCTTTCTAAGCCTCAGCTGCCTTTTCTACAAAACTGTTGTTGAGGGTGACATCAGATTCTAGCATTTATATAGCACCTACTATGTGCTTCCCACTGGGAAGCCCAGTGCCCAGATCTCTCTTTTGTGGCTGTTTTTGGGCACTGGGATTCCCAGGGTGAAGCATTAGCATCACAGACAGACCATCACAGGGGCTCATGTCAATCTCACATTCACACCGCCTCCATGCCAGTGGTGCTGAGCCTCTTCTGCATCTGGGACCCCTTTGGAAGTAAGTTAGTGAAGCTTCCAGGTCCCTTCTCAGGATCATAACAAAAAGAAATGCTAAATTTCAGTTTGATGTTACTGAAAAATTTTTTAAAAATGATCCCCTCTATGCATATGATTCCCAGATCTATATGTCCTATTCTAACCTTTCTCCTGTGCCCCCAGTCTTGCATCATCCATAGCCTCCAACTCAACATGTCAAGAAGAGGACTCATTCTCTTTGCTCCTACCTTGCCTGTCCTCCTAGCCCCTCAGGCTCCCCACTTAGGAGTCCTGGACTCCACCCTATCTCTCACACCCCACATCCTTTCAATTTCACCCTTGCAACATCTCTGAATTGCCATTTCCTCTGAATCAGTCCATGGAAGTCTTCTCTGGGATACTTATTATACTCATAGCCCTCATAGCTTAAGCTCAGGATAGAGAACAAATGAGTGAATATTAGAATGAATGAATGAATGAGTAAGTGAATGAATGAAAAGCTTTTATTAAGCTCTTACTCTGGCCCAAGCCCTGGTGATACAGACCCATGATGACCTCGGAAGGAACTGATTTGGAAAGTGATAAGTATAAGAGTAGGACAGTCATTCCCAGGGGCAGTGGTACCTTGGACAAAGCTGGCATGGCCTTCGCAGTCTCGTTTGGGGGGGTGGGGCCCCAGAAGCTTGCTATCTAACAGGAGGAAAGGACAAGGATAGAGTTTCAGAACACTGAGGTGTTATCATGAATGCAAACATTAATGTTATTGATAGGGTTATGTTTTAGACCTATGGATGGTTTCTGCATCCATAGGGAGGCATCTCAAGGTCGATTTTTGGTCCCAAATGTGTCCCCTTGATACAAGTGGACTCCCTTACAGTGTCTGGCCCCACCCCAACCTCCAGCTCCCATACACACACATACACTCTCACACACACGTGTAATCCTTGATTTGGGTTTATTGATATAATTATTGACAGAATCCCATAATCTGGGATACAGATGCTCTGAAAAGGGGACAGAATAATAAGAATGAATATTTCTATAGTAATCTAAGGTTTGCAAAATGTTTTATGTGTCTTATTTGATTTGGTCCTCATAATAACTCTGGGAGGAAGCTGCTATTATCATCTCCGTCTGGAGAGGCTACAGTGATTTGCTCAGGATCACATGGCCAACTTGCCCAGAGTTCCATAGGTAATAAGTGGCAAAGATTTGAACCCAGATTCTCAACTTAAAAGCCAATTCTCTCAGTGGCTAGGTGGCCCAGTGAATAGAGCACCAGCCCTGGAGTCCGGAGGAGCTGAGGTCAAATACGGCTTTGGACACTTAACACTCACTAGCCATGTGACCTTGGACAGGTCACTTACCCCAATTGCCCTGCCCTCCCCCCTCCAAAAAGAAAAGCAAAAGCAAAAAAAAAAAAAAAGGCAATTGTCTTTCCATTGTTAGCAGGTGTTAGCTGAGGTTTGAAGGCCTTAGGAATCTGGAAAGGAGGTCAGAAATGGGAAGAAATCTCCTATGCTCTGAGGTGCAGAGGGAGGAGTTATTTACCCCTTTGCTAGGGGCCCAGATGTTCCTGTTCCTTCCTTCTGCATGACCCCTCCTGTCCAAGGCTCTTCTTACCCTGTGGAGGTTACAGTAGGGGTCGGGGAGGGTTTATTCCCCATCCTGGAGCTAATCCAAGATCTAATCTTCTTCTTGCAGGGTAGTGGGCATATACGCCCCATGATCTTGGAGAGGGGGCATTTTGTGGGGAGGCCCCAGCTAGGGGGGTAGTTCCTTCCTTGAAAGACCTGTATACCTTTACTCTTTCATCTGTGTTGATGCCTTTATGCACAATTAATCGGAAACATAGGGTGGCAGAGCTGGGAGGGACTTTGGAACATGGAATGTCAGAACTGGGAAGGACCTTAGAACATAGGATGTCAGAGCTGGAAGAAGCTTAGAACATAGAATATCAGAGCTGGGACGGATCTTAGAACATGGAATGTCAGAGCTGGGAAGGAGCTTAGAACACAGAATGTCAGGACTGGGGGGGAGCTTAAGATAGAGAATGTTATAGTTGGGAGGGAGCTTAGAATAAAGAAACAAAACTTGAAGCCGGTGCTCTTTCTGCACTTCCCCTAAATAACCAAGAAAAACTCTTTGAGGTTCTTTTAGGGCAGAGGAGAGGAAGGGGCAGTACCTTTCCTCCCCTGCTCTTCCAACCCCTGGCAGATTTGCCTCCATAGGATACTGGAAGGTTGTAGTCATGGGGCTGTATCTTCTCTTTGAACCTGCCCTTTGAAGCTGGGCTTCCTCCCCAGAGTCAGAGTTTCTTAACTTGGGGTCCACAGACCCCTAAGATGTCCAGGGACAGATTTCAAGGGATTCTTGAACTTAGGTGGGGAAAAGTCCATCTTTACTTCAATAGAATCAGTTTCCTTTGAATCCAATGCATTTTATCATGCACTTAAAGACCTGATTCTGAGAAGGGGTCTGCACTTCCCCAGACTATCTCCCAGAGGGGTCCAAGATGCAAAAACGGTGATGACCCTATGCCCATGAATCTGACCCTGCTCCGGGGAAGCCTTCACTTGACTTTCCCACCTCTCCTTAGGCAAAGGGACCAAGTTCCCTCTGAATATCACCCTCTCCTGACTCTTCCCAACTGCTTGCTCCCCAAGGGCTCTCCATGTACTTTATAGAAGGGATCTTATCTATGCCTCCTAACAGCCTGTGGGAAGATCGAGGCAGAGCGGGTATGAATCTCCCCATTTTACAGAGGAGGGAACAGAGAATCAATGAAGTGGTTTTCCTAAGGTTGCTCAGGCACCAAGTGACTGGCCGAGTCGGGACCACAGCAGAGGAGCAGGGTCCCAGGCCCTCCATCCCTTCTCGACACCTGGCCTATCTCCCCATCCACCACAAATCTCCAGGAGCCTCAGAGTGATGATTGAAGACATGGGCAGCCTCAGTCTGAAGAGCCCACTTGTCCGAAAATAACTCCCTCCCTTCCCCCAAGAGGCGAACCACCATTAGGATCACTCTCTTTAAAAGCTGTCACGTGGTGCCAGGATTAGACGAGTATTGCTGGGTCCTAGAGGGCAGAACCAGGAATGAGGGGTGGGGGAGGAGCTGAATTCTGGTTCAATAGAAAGATGACCTTTGTGGATTAGAGCCGGGCCAAAGTGAGATAGTCTTTCTCAATAGGTACTGAGTTCTCTGTCACTGGAGGTATTCAAGGTGAGTCTGGGTAACCCGGTAAGAAGGCTGCAGGGGAGATTCTTGTACTGGGTAAGAGGTTAGATGAGGCAAACTCTGAGATTCTTTCATTTAAACTTGAGTGGGAAGAGTGCCGAGTTTTGCAGTCCGAGGACCTGAGTTCAAATCCTGCATCTGACACAGATGTTGAGCAAATCACTGCTTCCATCAGTCACCAAACAAGGAGGCTGAACTTGATCCTTTACAACTTCAGATCTCTGATTTCTAGCCCTGACATTCTGTGTTCTAAGTAAGGGTCCTTCCAGTTCTAGATCTCTGAATTCTTTTTCTTTTGGAGGAGATAAGTGACTTGTCTAGGGTCACACAACTAGTAGGTGTCTGGGGCTAGATTTGAACTCAGAGCCTCCTGACTCCTGTGCTGGTGCTCTGCATTTTATCCTGGAGGCAAGAGGGAGCCTCAGGAACTTGCTGAGCTGGTGAGTGACCTGGTCAGAGCTGTGCTTTCTGAAGGTCAGTTTGGCAGCTGTGTGGAGGTTGGAGGGGAGAGGAGAGAGGCCAGAGGTGGGTCTGAATTAGCAGGTTCAGAGCCTTTCCTGGGGTAGCACTGGCCGCCTGCTCATCATCCCCTGTGAGCCCATGAAGGCTGAGAGGATGCCCCCTCTCAGCCCCCTTGCATTTCCCTGAGCCCGTAAGAAGGCTCTCTACTCACTTATCCTTCTTTCTCACAGCACCTGTGACTGCTCATCCTGCAAGACTTTTGGCCATGTCAGAAGATCATGGTCCCTTAATTTACAGATAAGGAAACTGAGGTACAGATAGCTGCCCCAAATCACAAAGGCAATAGGATATTGTGGTTACAGAATTAGAGTTGGAAAGGGCTTTAAAGGCCATCCTGTGCCATGGATAGAGCTCTAGGCCTAGAGTCAGGAAGACCTGAGTTCAGATCAGACCTTACTGTGTGACCCTGGGCAAGTCACTTCACCTGAATTGCCCTGTAGAGGGAGGTGGGAGGTTGCACATTGAATTTGGGGAATAATGAGTGGTCACAGGGAGGCTGAGCTGAGAACTGGAAGAGATGGCTTGGGGGCCATCTGGAGTGATTTACCCAGGGTCTCAGAGCTAGGACATGAACTTGGTTCCTCTGACTCCAAATTCCCCCTCTTTCCACTCTGCCATACTGGAAAGATACATGGGTGCTGGACTGACCTCCAGACTGAGACTTGTTGTTTTATCTTAGAGGCAGTAGGGAGCCATGGAAGGTTCTTGGCTGGAGCAGTAGCATGGTCAGGCTTGTGCTGAAGACCAGCCCTAGTCTTAATGATCTTTGTAAGCCTGAGCAGGCAACAGTTCCCTCCTTAGTACAGGACTGCCCAAGGCAGGCGGGGAGTCATCCTTGGGCTCCCAGACCATGGAAAAGGGACCCGTACCTTGGAGTTGAATCCTTATCAAAAGTGTAGAGAAAAGCCGGGAGACACTCAGAGCCTGGGGGCTGGTGGAGGCAAACCTTAAGAAGGCTTTCCTGGGGTCTGGGTGTCAGACAAGCATGGATAGGAGGCAGGGCAATAGAGTGAAACCTGAATTAAAACCCTGGTTGTCTTTGACTCTCTCTGGGACTTGAAGAAATCATCCTCCCTTTCTGAGCCTCAGTCTCCTCATCTATAAAACAGGACTAATTTATTAAATGCTTACCATGTGCCGGGCCCGTGCTAAGAGAAACTGTCCCTGCCCTCAGGGAGCTTAATGTAACAGTCCAACACACCCTTCCTCTCCGGGCTGTTCTGTGGAACAGAGAGATAATACAGGGGAAGGTACCTTCTGAGTAGTACGTGAAGGTGAGTTGGTATTTTCATATAATTCTGAAAGACAGTCCCTGCCTTCGAGGGGTTTCCAGTCTAATTGAGGTGACTAGATACATCTGAAAACTCTAACCCGACAGCTTGCCAGAGAAGGATGTTTATACTTAATTACTAAATCATACTTTCCCTGGTTCTGTCACTGTGGGAATCTGGCAAGGCGCTTTGGCCTCCCCAAAAGAGTTTCCTCACCTGTAACATGAAGGGGCTATGGTAGATCAAATTTGCTTCGAGTGTTCTAATGTTCATTCCACCCAGATCTTTCATGACATGTTCTACAGTCCCTCTCAGCACTGACCTACTCTGTCCTGGAGTCTCCCCAATTTGTGCATTATAGGGTCCCTCCACACTCTGACATTCTAGGTTCTAAGACCTTTCCATGCTCTGAATTCTCTGTTTTAGAGTCCTGCTAAGCTCTGAAATTCTACATTTTAAGGTTTCTCCAAGCTCTGAATTCTCAGTTCTAGAGTCCCTTCAAGCTCTGATATTCTTTGTGCCAAGGTATCTCTAAACTCTGACATTCTAGGTTGTAGAGTCTCTCTAAGCTTTGACATTCTAGGTTCTAAGGTCTCTCCAAGCTCTGACATTCTCTATTCCAGAGTCTTTCCAAACTCTGACACTCTGTTGTAAGCTCGCTCCCAGTTCTTACATTCCATGTTCTAAGGTTCCTTCTAGCTTCCATGTTCTATGTTTGAGAATTCCTTCTGGACTCTAGATTTCTACAAAGTTCAACCAGAGTTCAGAGACCAGAGGAGAGATCACAAGGGACAAGGGAGGCTATCTCAGGATTTTGGCCCTGAGGATGAGGAGGAATTACAAAGGGAGGAGGAAGGACAGAGGTGGAGGCTGGGAGGGAGTGCCCTGTTCCTGGTTCTTCCCCATTGGGGACAGGGATCCTTCTCTGCTCATCTCCACTCATGCTCCCCAGGACCCTGAGCTCAAGTGGTGGGTCTCTCCCTGAGGCAGGAGACACTAGATTCCAGGATGTGCTGGGGAGCAGACAATGTATTTCCAGCACAGACGTTTCGGCTGGCATGGAAGGCCAGCCTCTGAGTCCTCTCCTTGTTCATGTGGAGACCTTTTTTTGGGTGGAGGAGGCTTTGTTCATAGCTTTTTGGAGTCAAGAGTCTAGGAAAGGTGAATGAAGATAAGGGGATGCTTTGGGCCTGGTCTGTTCCAAAGGCACCAAAAACCCCAGGAGGAGACAGGGTAGAGACTCGGGGCCTCCTCACCCTGGAAGGGCTGGAACTTCTTACCTGGGAAGGGAATTTGTAGGACATCCCCAGCCTTGGAGAATGGTGCAAGTCCTAAGAGGGATCTGCAAGCCCTAAGGGAGGATTCTTCTTTAGAATGAAAGACACCTTTGGAGCAACCACATACATAGCTCCATAGCCTTCTGCCACCAGCACATATTAAGTGCCTGCTGTGTTCAGTCTCCCAAGCTAGGGCTGTGGGGCCAAGCAGTCTGTGTCACCCAGGGTAAGTTACTTTCAGTTACTGGGCCTCAGTTTCCTCATTTATTAAATAAGGATATGGAACTAGATGGTCTCTGATGTCCTTTCCTGCTTGGAAATTCTTTATTTTAAAGTCTACCCAACTCTTATGTTCTGTATGCTAAGATCCTTTCCAGCTCTGACATTCCCTGTTCTAAGGCCCTTCCCATCCCTGACCATCCATGTTCTAAGGCCCTTACCAGCTCTGACCTTCCATGTTCTAAGGCCCTTCCCAGCTCTGACCTTCCATGTTCTAAGGCCCTTCCCAGCCCTGACCTTCCATGTTCTAAGGCCCTTCCCAGCCCTGACCTTCCATGTTCTAAGGCCCTTCCCAGCCCTGACCATCCCTGTTCTAAGGCCCTTCTCAGCCCTGACCATCCCTGTTCTAAGGCCCTTCCCAGCCCTGACCATCCATGTTCTAAGGTCCTTCCCAGCTCTGACCTTCCATGTTCTGAGCTTCCTCCCAGCTCTGACTTTCAGTTTCACAGATGAACCAGTCTGTATCCCTACCCTGCCAGGGCTCACTGTACAGTAGGTGGGTAAGACACATATTCCAGGGAATGAATCTAAGAGCAGGTAGGGATTCTGGGCTGTACAGATGCCCAATGGCTCCCCCATCCTTAGATATTTCAATGAGATTCTCCTGGTACTCACTCCTTGGTTTTCCCTTCTGCTCCAGGCTTGGCTCCATCAGACATAGTGTATTCCTAAGCCTGGACTAGAGAGATCAGGAGGAAGGAGCCCAGCCTGGACGTGACTTTCAGGGACATGGCTTCTGGTCCCATGTCTGCCACCGACTTTCCATGTGGCTTGTGGCCAATCACTACACATCTCACAGATTCACTGTAGGAGTTTGGGTTTGGTTTTCCCTAAGGTTACTTCCATCTCTGGATCCTTTGGGCTCATGCCCCTTCTAGCACCTGCAGTTTGTGAACTTCTGTGGGCTATGGACCATGGGCCAGTCTGTCTGGCTGACTTGATCCATCTCAGTCAGAATTTTTGTTGGGGGCAGGAGACTGAGGGAGGAAATTAGACCCAACAGGGTCCCTTTGGCTGAGCTTCATGGTCCATCGTTGGGACCATAGTGGGATTGGAAGATGGGAGGAAGACTTTTCAGGACCCTTCCTGAAATCTGTGGTATCTGTCTCCCTATCCCAATCCCATTTAACCAGAGAGATGCGTTGGGAGCAAGCATGGTGCTGGAGGGAGACCTGCACAGCCTTTTAGTTGAATCCTCACTGCTACCTATGGGTCCCTAGATAATTCACTTTTCCTCCATGGGCCTTAATGGTTCTAATTATGAAACATGGGGATCAGACTTTCTACGAGGATCTTCCCAGCTCTGAATCCCTCCTTATTTCTCCCCCAATGATGGTCTTTCTTCTTAGATCTCTCAAGGTCTCTAGCTTTAATCTCTCCTCTGCATTTTGCTAATTCTAACTGTCATCCTCTCTCTCCCCTCTACCAGGCTAGAAAGATAAGGAGTTGCCTCTTGGATATGTTGAGTTGGAGATGCCTTTGGGATATCCATTTGGAAATGCCCGTGAGGGAGCTGGTGGCGCCTTCCTGGAGACACTCAGGCCAACCTTTGGGCATAGAGATGGGACTCACACAAGCCATATCTAGAAGGGAACTCACTCCTTTTCCTTCCCAAGCTCCCCTTTAGCTGGGCTCCCCTAGTACTGCTGAAGGCGCTACCAACCCTCCTGGACACCCACATTCCCCAGCTCAGCATCGGGGCCACACAGTTGCTGAGTCTTATTGACTGTCCTTTTCTTCACTTCCACTGAGACCCCTTCTCGATCAGACCCTCCTTCCTTCTCTCCTGGAATACTCCATTAGCCTCCCAATGGCTCTCCCCAACTTCAGTCTCTCCCTCCTCGGCCCCTGCTCTGAACAGCTGCCAATGTGATTTTCCCAAGTGAATCTGACCGTGTCCCTTCCCTGCTCAGAGAACTCCGACAGCTTCCTGTCTCCAGTTCTTGTGGTTGGCTTTTACGCGCTCTGCAATCTGGCTTCCTCAGACCTTGACGAGTTTATTATAAGCTGCTCCCTTGTTGGGATTTCCATTTGCCCCAAATGGCCTGCTTGTTGCCTCCGTGGGGGACTCTCTCCACGCCTTTGGAGAGCTCTGCTCTTGCCCAGGCACAGATACACTTTCCCAATCCCCCCTCCCCTCCGAGGAGTGCCCTCATTTCCTTCCAGGCTTGGCTCTCGACCACCTCCTTCAGGAAGTCCATCCTGATCTATCTGCCTGGTCACTACCTATCCCTGCTCCCAGAAATGATTTTGTATTTCAATTTCTAAGTGTTTCCCCTGAGAGAATGTAAGATCTTTGAAAGCACAGACTCTGTGTGTGTGTGTGTTGTCCCTGTAATTCTAGCACTTCACTCAGTACGAGGCGCTTAATAAATGCCTATTAACGGAAGATCCACTTCTATTTCTGGCCCCTAGAAGCTAGCTGATACAGTTAGTTGGAGAGAGTTCTGGAAGACCTGAGTTGTAATCCTGCTTCAGACACTTACAAGCTGTGTGACCTTGGGCTAGTCATGTAACTTCTCTCATTTTTTCATTTGTGAAATGGGAAAAATTATAGCCCCTCCCTCAGGGTCCTTGTGAGGATCAGATGAGATGATATTTGTAAAGTGCGTAAAGCATCCTGTGCAGGCTTCTTCTTCATCAAAGTCTCCGTGGTCACTACTTCCGAGCCTGGGAAATAGCAGGCACTGAACACATATTGAAGTGGCCCAAGCACGTAGCCTGGCAGAGCTGGGAACGGCCATCTCAGAGCCCACCCAGTTTCAGGCTCGCTTAGAGATGGAGCGGAAGGATATTTGGAGGAGAGAGGGGCAGTGAGCGCCTAATTGCTTGGGAGGACCTCTTCCTCCGGGCTGGGGCTGTCTCCCCAGAACGACTCCTGGTGTGGGGAAGAGGGTGCAAGCAGCCCTTGAGGAGGGGTCTTTTAGCCTTCAGGTCGGTGGCACTCCTTGTCCCCCAAGTGCTCCAGAACTGGCAGATTTTGCCCATCTTCCCACTCGATCTCCCTCTCCCCTTCCTAACCGTACTCTTGGCTGGTTGCCGGTTAATCCCAGCTGAGGTGCCAGTTATCATAAGCAGGTGGCTTTCCCCTTTCCCAGAAGCAAGTGCTTTTTGATAGGGCTTTGGAACCATCCCTCGCACCATCCCAGACCTTCCGAATCAAGGTGGACTGATCCCGAGTATGCTGTATTACAGAGAAAAGCCAGGGCTGAGAGCCAGGAGACCTGGCCTTCCTCTGGGGCTTTCACTACGTCACCTCCCTTCTGTGGACCTCAGTTTCTACCTCTGTAAGTAAGGCATCGAAATTAGAGGTATTCCACTAAGCCTTCCATTTCTCACTTTCTGTGGATCTCCGAGTCTGGGTTTTTTTCCAACTCTTCCATTCTGTGGCTCTGATGGTGGAATTTCAGGCACAGCGAAGTAGAGAAAGGAAGGTTTTCAAGAGGAGGCAGGGTAACCTTCCTAGTGCCTTTGGAATAACGGTCTGTTGTGCCTGTTTTGCTGAAGCGTACAGCGGGAACATGCGAGTGACAGCCTTCCTCAGCTCCGAAGACAGTTCTGAAGGCTGAGCTCACACCTTCCCTCCCGAGTGCTGTCCCCCCACCCCAGGGCTAATGGCCCCTGCAGCAGCGGCTGATTGGGCAGCGTTGGCCCGGGCTGACACAGAGGAGTGGCGGTCATGCTCCTCTGCTGTTCTCACTAGGGGTGGGTGGTGAGGACACAGGCAGCCAGCGCCAGGAGGGGCCGAGGGAAGGGGGGTGGGGCGGGCAGACGCTGCCATCACTTGAGCTGCTGATCTCTAAATTATAGCGCTGCCTCTTGAGCTTGGACGCCGGCAGCAGCCGCACTGTTGCCGTGGCAACTGAGTTGTCCCGAACCCGGGGAAGTGTATAAACACTGCTACAGATACACAATTAGATCAACAAGAAGAATAGGACAGAAAATAGAAATTCCCAGCCTTCCCTAATTCTGGGCCAAAATGTTACCAGGAGCCAGTGCCCGGCCTCCTCCTCCTTGCCCACCCCGGACCTGCTGGTGGCGAGACTCGGCTGGCACCGGGCGAGGCCGGGGGATGGAGAGCTCCCTTGGCTGCCCCCTTCTCCACTCCAGACGGATGGGGGAGTGAAGGGGACAAAGGAGGTGTTTGTCATGGCTGAGGCAGCTCAGGGGGAAGGGACTGACTGTCTGTGGCCCAGGTCGTGGCCAGGTCACCGTTCCGGGACCCTCGTGGACACCAGCACCTCAACTGCCATTTCCCACCATGATCACCATTACCACTGTCCCCATGGTTATCACTGTCACCATTGTTACAGTCCTCACTGTCACCATCACTACCATCCTCCTCCTCTTGTCACCATCATTACCACTGTACCCATGGTCATCATTGCCACGACCACTAGCAACATCATCACCACTGTCCCTATGACCACCATCACCATCTTTGTCGTTATCATCATGGTCGCCGTGTCCCCTGTCTCTGTCACCCTCACCATTATCACAATCTTTGCCGTTGTCACCATGGCCTCCATGTACCCCTGACTGTCACATCACCATTGTCACAATCTTTGCCATTGTCACTGTGGCCACCATCACTGCTATCATCACCTACCATCACTTCTTCCTAGGCTTATTTGCTCATTTGTGGAATGGAGGGACTTCAAGGACTTCATCTCTTTCTCCCACACCAGTAGCATGAAGCCTTTGCATGGCGTTTCTAACTATTCATTGCTTGGTTAACCTCTTCTTGGCCTCACCATTTGGCAGAGAGCTCAGTGTCTCTCACATCGCCCCTTTCCCTTTGGAATAGCTCTCGTCTGTGGGAAGATCTTTACACTGAGCTGAAATCTGTCTCTGGGAGGTACTGTTAGCCCTGGCCTGGCCTCCTGGAACCAAATCTAAGCCCTGCCTTGCCTCCCATCCAGAGCCTCTCATTCAATGTAGTGGAGAAAGCACATTGGACTTGGAATAAGTAAAAACACCTGGGTTCTCTTGTGGGCACCAACATTTACCAGCCATGTAGGAGAAAATTGGATTCAACCTTAGGGACCATCCTATCCAACTTCCCAGCATCAGAGAGGCAGGAAACGCAGGTCTAGAAAGGAGGAGGGATTTACTTGTCCCGGGCCACAGAGGCAGGAAGGGGCTGAGTTGGGCTCCAAACACAGACGCCCTATCCAGGGCGTCCTCCCCCCCGCCCCAAATGCCACTTCCCCTCAGAGCCTCCATATCCTCGTCTGTGAAATGGGGATGATAACTGTTATGCTGCTAACACACCTCACGGGGCTTTGCTTCAGAAAGCAATTTGGAAACATCAAATCCCTAGAGAAACAGGAGTTATTTTTACCCCATGAGATAATGCACATACAATTTCTTTCCAAATATCACAGCATTACACACAGGCAGGGGATTTACTACCATCATGATCATTTTATTATTAATCCATTTGCTACCCCTCAGCAAGCATTTATTAAGTGCCTACCATTATGTGCCAGACTCGGGCTTGCTTACCACTTGGGACACAAATACAAAAGCAAGATAGCCCCCCCCCCCTCCCCGCAGGAGCCCATGTCTGACTGAATGCCACTCAGAAGTACTTCCAGTGAGGCAGCTCCCTTCATCAGTGCCCCTGTCACTCACCCTACAACGCAGAGTCTAAATAGAGACAGCTTGCCAGAGCAGCGGATAGAGCCTTGGACCTGGAGTCGGGAAGACCTGAGTTCAAATCCAGCCTCAGACACCTACCAGCTGTGTGACACTGAGCAAGTCATGTAACCCTATTTGCCTTAGTTTCCTCATCTGTAAAATGGGGATAATAATAGCGCCCTCCCAGGGAGGCTGTGAGGATCAAATGATCAAATGTAAAGTCACTTAGCACGGTGGCTATATGAATATCAGTTGTTGTTGAAGGGTTTCCTAGAGCCTTGAGAGGTTACGTGACTTGCCCAGGGTCACACAGCCAGGATCTATCCAAGGCTGGACTTGAACCCTTCTTCTTGGCTCTGAGGCTGACTATTCACTCCACTCCCTTGCAGATCACGGCTCCAGCTTTCATTGGCTAACCCCCCTTATCCGCTCCCCTAACATCTGGCCGCCCTGTCTCCTCTCCAGGTCCAGCGCCATCCCAGGCGGTGAGGACAGCCACTGGATCTCTGCCCGGGGCGGGATGAACGGACACAGCCGGAACGGGCAGGCCCATGCCCCCCGGCGGAAACGCCGCAACCGCTTCGTCAAGAAGAATGGCCAGTGCAACGTTTACTTTGCCAACCTCAGCAACAAGTCCCAGCGCTACATGGCAGATATCTTCACCACCTGCGTGGACACGCGCTGGCGGTACATGCTCATGATTTTCTCGGCCGCCTTCCTCGTTTCGTGGCTCTTCTTCGGCCTCCTCTTCTGGTGCATCGCTTTCTTCCACGGCGACCTGGACCCCAGTCCGGCCCCAGCGTCCGGCCCGGCTGGAGCAGGGCCCGGGGGAGGCGGGAGCCCGCCGCCGGCCGCCGTGAAGCCTTGTATCATGCATGTGAACGGCTTCCTGGGAGCCTTTCTCTTCTCAGTGGAGACTCAGACCACCATTGGCTATGGCTTTCGCTGTGTGACAGAGGAGTGCCCGCTGGCCGTCATGGCTGTGGTGGTGCAGTCCATCGTGGGCTGCGTCATTGACTCCTTCATGATCGGCACCATCATGGCCAAGATGGCCCGGCCCAAGAAGCGGGCCCAGACGCTGCTCTTCAGCCACCATGCCGTCATCTCCGTGAGGGATGGCAAGCTCTGCCTCATGTGGAGGGTGGGCAACCTGAGGAAGAGCCACATAGTGGAGGCCCACGTCCGGGCCCAGCTGATCAAGCCATACATGACAGAGGAGGGCGAGTACCTGCCCCTGGACCAGCGGGACCTCAATGTGGGCTACGACATTGGGCTGGACCGCATCTTCCTCGTGTCTCCCATCATCATCGTCCACGAGATCGATGAGGAGAGCCCCCTCTATGGCATGGGCAAGGAGGAGCTGGAGTCGGAGGACTTTGAGATTGTGGTCATCCTGGAGGGCATGGTTGAGGCCACGGCCATGACCACCCAGGCCCGCAGCTCCTACCTGGCCAGCGAGATCCTCTGGGGCCACCGCTTCGAGCCCGTGGTCTTTGAGGAGAAGAGCCACTACAAGGTGGACTACTCACGTTTCCATAAGACCTACGAGGTGGCTGGCACGCCCTGTTGCTCAGCCCGTGAGCTCCAGGAAAGCAAGATCACGGTCCTTCCCGCCCCGCCGCCACCACCCAGTGCCTTCTGCTATGAGAACGAGCTAGCACTCATGAGCCAGGAGGAGGACGAACTAGACGAGGACGTGGCGGGCTTGGGGCTGGAGGGCGGCTCCAAGGAAGATGGTGGCATCATTCGCATGTTGGAATTTGGGAGCCACCTGGATTTGGAGAGGATGCAGTCCACCTTGCCCCTCGACAACATCTCCTACCGCCGGGAGTCGGCCATCTGACTTCCTGCCCCTCCGTCTAGCCTTGTGTCCCCTTTGTCATCTCGGGCCCCATTACTTAACCTCTTGTGGGAAGACACCCCCCTTCTACACAGGAGAAGGACCAGCAGACCATGAACATCCCTTCCCTCAGTATCCCTAGGACAAACACCCCTCCCTCCCAAGGACAGAACCCATCCAGACCATGGAAACCCTTCTGGGGGCCACATGGCGCCATGAGAAATGAGTGTATGAGTAGGGGTCTGTCTGTCCCCCATGCCTTCTTACTTCAGTGCCCAAGAATTAGACCCTGGCAACAGGGAAGCCCCAATCCCTGAGTTCTGCCATGCTAACCATCCCACATCATCTATTACTGTGGGCCTGACTCCACCTAGGGACCCAGAACTGTCCAACATGGCACCCCTACACCCTTCCAGGACATGCCCCTAGTTGCCCTGAAGAACTATGGCAAGGCTCCTGGGACAGATGTGGAAGGCGGGAGGCTCACACAGAGGCCAGGGCTGGAAGGCTGGTTGGGGGGAAGTAGAAGGAAAGGTTTACCTTGCATGTTTGTGACCTGTCACACATCCTTTTGTAAATATATACATATATATAAAGACAAGAGAGATCCAACCCAGATTCTTCAATTTCCTGGGGCAGGATGTGGAGATGAAGCTGGGCCCTCTTCCTCTTCCTCATGGACTGGCCACTTAAAGCTCCTTGGCCCTTGAGCTGTCTCATAATGAGGGGTGTCAATCAAGGAAGTTCCCAGGGTCAGGGCTGGAGCGCCACTCCCTTCATGTACCAATCCCACCTCTGCTGGTCCCCTGACCACCCACCCCCAGCTTCTGCCCATCCTCCCTACCCTTCCAACACACACAGCTGTACAATGGGATTTTTAATTATTTTTAATAAAGTATCCAATCCTCTTGGAGCCACGTGGGCCAAAAGGAGGGGGAGAAAGAGACCTAGAGCATGACAGGCATGTCTGCCGTCCTCTTGGGGGGTTGTTTGTTGGCAATGGCGGGGGTGGGGGGGGAGAAGGCAGAGGCAGGAGGGTCAGCAGGATGTCAGTGCAGAGACAGCAGGGCTTGTGGAGGGGGCACTGGAGACAGAAGGAGAAGATCTGGGTTTGAATCTTGGGTCTGCTTATTAAAAGTGAGGACTTTAGAGAAACTGCTTCTTGGCTCTGGGCCTCAGGTTCTTAGACCTGAAGAACTGGAAAGAGCCTCGGAGACCATCTCTTCCAGCCCTTACCCGGGCATGTACACCAAAGAGGAAGGGAGTCGGGGTCAAGTGGGGGAGGGGATGAGTTCTGTTTGTAGATGCTGAGTTTGAGCTGAGGTGTCGACACTTGGCAGGTAGCTGGAGAAATGAACCCATGCTCGAAGGAAATAAAGATGTGGTTTGTAGATGTGTCTACAAATGTGTCTCCTGCCCAGGGCAGGAGAGCCTATCACCAATGGACTGAGCTTCATAGATAGGCTCAGATGCCCATTTTATAGATGAAATCACTGAGAAGGGAGGGGACCAAAGGCAGGCAATGGGTTGAGAGTGAAGAGAGCAGAACTAAGTGCACCACAAAGGCTGTAAGGATCTGGAGAAGTCCTTTCTGGTAGGGAAGGGGGTGGGAAATCAAGGTAGGCTACCTGGAGGAGGCAGCCTAGTGAGAGAGGGAGGCTTTCAATAGGCAGCAAAAAAGTAAAGGGAATAAATAAGTACCAGAGGACTTGGTGTGAGCAAGAGGATGGGCCAGGGAGGCAGGACCCAGCCATGCATGTGGCAGCAGAGAGGAGCTGGCCAGAGTATGGACTGCCAACTCTGAGACTGGAGACGAGGGCCATGGTAGGATGGGAGCTGGGCAGGCAAGTTCTGAAGGGATGGGAAAGGTCTGAATATGGAGCAGCCCTGGACGGACTAGAACATCTTTGGTCCATCAAGCTCAGAAGTACCATTCCCTGTTCTAAGCCCCCTCCCAGCTCTGACATTCCATGTTTTAAAGCCTCTCCCAGCTCTGACATTCCATGTTTTAAAGCCTCTCCCAGCTCTGACATTCCCTGTTCTAAAGCCCCCTCCCAGCTCTGACATTCCCTGTTCTAAGGCCCCTCCCACCTCTGACATTCCCTGTTCTAAGCCCCCTCCCAGCTCTGACATTCCCTGTTCTAAAGCCTTTCCCAGCTCTGACATTCCCTATTCTAAGCCCCCTCCCAGCTCTGACATTCCCTGTTCTAAGGCCCCTCCCACCTCTGACATTCCCTGTTCTAAGCCTCCTCCCAGCTCTGACATTCCCTGTTCTAAAAGCCATCCCAGCTCTGACATTCCCTGTTCTAAGCTCCCTCCCAGCTCTGACATTCCCTGTTCTAAGCCCCCTCCCAGCTCTGACATTCCCTGTTCTAAAGCCTCTCCCAACTCTGAC
Organism: Gymnobelideus leadbeateri; assembly: GCA_011680675.1. Lineage (NCBI taxonomy): Eukaryota > Metazoa > Chordata > Mammalia > Diprotodontia > Petauridae > Gymnobelideus > Gymnobelideus leadbeateri. Next base: position 44,583 of record WOXC01000782.1, read on the forward strand.
ATTCTCTGTTCTAAGCCCCCTCCCAGCTCTGACATTCCCTGTTCTAAAGCCTCTCCCAACTCTGACATTCCCTGTTCTAAAGCCTCTCCCAACTCTGACATTCCATGTTTTAAAGCCCCTTCCAGCTCTGACATTCCATGTTCAAAAGCCCCTTCCAGCTCTAGCATTCCCTATTCTAAGTTCCTTCCAGCTCTGACATTCCATGTTCTAAAGCCCCTCCCAGTTCCAACATTCCCTTTTCTAAGATCCTTCCCAGCTCTGATATTTCCTATTCTAATATCTCTCCCAGCTCTGACATTCTTTGTTCTAACCCTCCCAAGCTCAGACCTTCTTTGTTCTTTTTTTTTCCTCATTTTTTATTCTCTGTTCTAAGCTCCCTCCCAGCTCTGCCATCCCCTGTTGTAAACTCCCTTCCAGCTCTGCCATCCCCTGTTCTAAGGTCCCTCCCAGCTCTAACATTCCTAATTCTAGGATCCCAGAGAGGAGGGTTGAGAACCAAGACAAGGCAGTAACTCAGCTGTCTTCCAAGTTTTAAAGAGCTCTCATGGAAAAGTGATGGGATTTGTTCTTTGTCAGAAGAGGTCAGAATTTGGAGCAATATTGGGGAGGGGGGTGATGTTGACCATAAAGCACAGATTTAAGATGTCAGGAAAAACTTCCCTAAAAATGAGAACTGTCCAAAGTGAAAAGGATTGTCATGGTAGGTAGTGAGCTCCCTGTTACTGGAGGTATTCAAAGGAAAGTCTGCCTAAGTCCTTGTCAGGCATTACTGGGCAGCTTCTTGTGGACATTTGGGTTAGGTGGGCTCATCTCTGGGCTTCCCTTCTTCTTTGGGGATTCAGTGATGTTGGCACTCCCCAGCAGGTCTTAGCAGCTGACATCCTGAAGAAAGCCTGTTCCTAATAAAGAAAATTTAGGGCAATGATAAATAAGGAGCAATCTAATTCGTATTTAGGCAGCCTGCCTCTGTCCCCTGCCCCAGGTCAGGTCCCTAATATTCAGCCTCTGCCACCACCACTGCTAATATTAGCAATAAGAACAAGAATCATTTTTATGACAGTGACATTTCTATAGCCATTTAAGGTTGGAAAGCACTATCTGGTCTCACAATAACTCTATACTTTGGATACTTTTAAAAAAGGATGCCTCTTATTATTATAAATGCATTGATTTCCCAATATATCCTGCCCTCCCCCTCCCCCCCCCCCCCCGCCATTGAGTCATTCCTTATAAGAAACTGGGGGGAAAAACAAGAAAAAAAATAGCTTGCAATCGGCAGGGCCTGACAGTAAGTACAGGGTTCTGTAATCATAACCCCCCACTTCAAAGGCAGGGAGGAAGGCACATTTTCCACCCTTTCTCCAGGGTCAGGTTTGGTCATTGTGATTATGAAGTGTTCTGTTGAGGTCTGGAGGGCAGGCTTGTAGGGACAGGCTGTTCGCTGTCCAAGAACCAGCCTCGTTGAGGAAAAAAGCATCCCCTTCTCCCCCTGCCCCCAGTCCCCAAGGGATCCACCTGGGGATGGGCCGGTTGGAGTAAAAACACTGCCTGTTTATCCAGCTCCATAAGCTTTTTGCAGGAACTCTCGGCTCATTCTGCCCAATTTCCAGAGGGAAGGTGCTGTCTTTCAATTTCCATCTAATCTGCCTCTCTCCAGCTACTGACATAGCCAGGTGATACTTTCATGCATGCTAAGGCTGGGTGGGCGGCAAGGTGGGCGGCACATTCCTGCAGCTGTGAAGGGGAGTCATTCGTACCCAGAGCCATCAGAATCAGGAACCCTGGCGCCTACAGTGGCATCTATTAAATCCGCCGATGCTCCTCCCCCTGAGCGTCCTTCCCAGAGAAGGGACCAGAGAGCCAAGGCACCAACCATCCAACCAATCTACAAACATTTTTTATGCACCTCCCTCCCATGTGCCAAGCTCTGTGCTAGGCATCTGGGCTATAAAAGCAAAAACGGAGACGCTTACAGGCGTGCGAGGAAGACAACAGCTCACATAGAGATACGTTGGGAATGTATACAGAACAATAAGGTTGTTTCAGGAAGGGAAGGCAGTCTCAGAAGAGGAATCCAGAGGGATTTCAGGAAGAAGGGGGAGCCTGAGCTGAGTTCTGAAGAAGATGAGGGACTCTAAAAGGCAGAGGGGGAAAAAGAGAGTATTCCAGGTGGCAGGGACAGCCTGAGCAAAGGCCTGGAGATAGGAGATGACAGGTCACATGTGAGGACCAGAAAAAAGGTCAGTTTGGGTGGATCAGAATGTAGAGGAAGGGAAGTAAAACATAATAAGACTGAAAAGGTGGACTGAGATCAGACTTGGAAGAGCTTTAAAGGCTAGACAGAGAAATTTCGATTTTATTCTGGAGGTGATAAAGAACCACTAGAGTTTATTAAGTAGGAAGTAATGCCTGTGCTGAAAGAAAATACAAGACAGTGTGGGCTAGTGAATAGAGCCACAGACTGGGAGTCAAGACCTGAGTGCAAATCTCACATCGGACACTTAGTAGCTATGTGACCCTTGAGGTCTCAGCTTCGTTATCTGACTCAATGGCCTCTAAAGACCCTTCTAGCCTTAAATCCTCTGACCCTATGAAAATGTAAGGCAGGCAAGTGCCAGGTACAGGATTCCCTGAACAGAGGGAAAAGCATTGGGTGGGAATGCATGATGGTGCTAGCCTATAGGAGTCCCAGGAAATAGGGGTCCTCCCTGAGAGGAGGATGGAACATTCACCCAGTAATGTAAGAGGAATTGAAACTCATACATATTGAACACATATCTATGCATACACACACATACACGAATATACGTATATAATATTATATAAATACATATACACGTATGTATATCTTTTATATATGCATACGTATATATATTTTATATACACATATATGTGTATATATTTTATATACATACACACACCCATATATGTATTTATAAAAACACTTTCCAATATATATATGTATGCCTGTGCCTTTGTTTGGGAGAAAGCAGTGGTGCTACATGGGACAGGACAATCAATCCCTCCCTAATGACCTCAATGAAGACATCATCCTTACCTCTCTTGCCTTGTCTGCTCGACTTACCCCTCCCAGTACCTCCTTCAAGTCCATCTCTTACAATATGGACTCTGGTTCCCTCTTCATCTTCCTCTCCCTTTTCTGGACACGCTCCAGTCTGTCAGTGTCTTTCCCAGTATTCCAAATAGATGTGGCCAGAATGAGGTGGAGAATGGTGAGGTACTTTCTTTGCATCAAGGCTTTTTCCCCCTGCTTTTTGGAGGGCAATTGGGGTTAAGTGACTTGTCCAAGGTCACATGGCTAGTTTTTTTGTTAAGTGTCTGAGGCCGGATTTGAACTCAGGTCCTCCTGACTCTAGGGTTGGTGCTCTTTTCACTGTGCCACCTAGCTGCCCCTACATCAAGGCTTTCTTGACATAGCTTGAGGTCACTGGCTTCACAGCATTTAGTTAGAAAGGGACCTCAGAGATGGGCTAGGTCAGAGATGTCACAAGCAGGGCACTGCCCAATGTGGTCCGAACCAGATGAAAATGGACTGGGGAATTATTTAACAGAATAAACAAAAATACAATAGAAGAGAGAGAATGTGAATATGTGGTTTTCTAAGTCCATTTGCAGTCATGGGCATCCTTCTGTACGGTTTGGTGGTCCCTGTTTCTGAGTTTGAAGTCGCTCATTTAGTCCGGTCACCTCATCCGACAAAAGAGGAAACAGAAAGGTGACTTGGAAGTCATAGCTGTAGTAAATCAGGATTCGAGCCCAGGCCATAGCCCCATAGGTATGCCGAGGACATATAGTTCTCATCTACAGATAGAGAAACTGAAGGTCATTGTCAAAAAGGGATTCAAACCCAGATCTGACCTCAGAGCTGCTAGGCAGCACTGCTCCAGCCCCGCGGGTGCCTGACTCTCCTAGGACAGTGCTTGTTAAATAGCGAGTCTTCCCTTAGCCTACACTGAGGCTGTTCCTTTGCTCCATCCTTGAAAACACGACCCTTCCGTGCCACTGAGAGGAGGTAATGAGCTCCCTGTCACTGGAGGGCTTCCAGCATCTCGGATGGGCACAGCGGTCACCGTGACCTTTGAGGTACCTTCCAGCTCAGAATCCCGGGGGTTCTGCGAGGGCAGAGCTGGGCGGAAAGGCAGCAAACAGACCAGACCCGGGGGTGGAGGTGGGGGCGGGGGCTAGGGACAGATTAATGAGGGGAGAAAATGAAAGTAATGAATCTCCAGGTTGTCTTGGCTCAGTAACAATCATCGAGAGGAAGGACAGGGACAGTTTCTCGCCCTGCCTGTTTGCAAGGTGGGAACTCACCAGGGGAACGGAGCTATTTCTGGGCACATCCAAGGAGGCGGTAGGAGACGGAGGAGTGGAGGGGAAAGATGGGGGTGGGGGAGTTCATCCATCAACCCCAGCAGGAAACAGGAAGGATGCATGAACAGGACACAGGCAAGTCCGTCCATGGGCAATGAATGGCTTGTATCAGGGGACTAGCCCAAGGTCACTCACATAATAAGATTTTAGACCCAGAGCTGGAAGGAACCCTGAAGACCATTACTGAGGCCCAGGAAGGGAAAATGACTTAGATCCACAGATGGAAAGGATTCCAGAGGCGACTGAGTTCAACCAAGGCTTGGGAGGGAGGAATGAGCTTGCCCAAGGTTACTCTCGCACCCAGGCGGCCCCAGCTAGCTAAGCCAGGATCTGAATCCAGATCCTCCTACTCCAAAGTCAGTGCCTTTAAAGTTTCTCCTGACTCTAAATCTAGGATTTTTCGACCCTCTCTGTGTGACTCTAAGTCCTTTCCCAAGGAAGGCAGCATGATGGGGAAAGGACTGACTCAGGAGGCAAAGGACCTGGGTTTAGAAAAGACCCAGAATGATTGTCCCCATTTTGCAGATGAAGACAAGAAAGCTTAATTCGATTTAATTTGACGAGTATTTGTTAAACACATGGCCTTGGGCTGAGTGCCAGGGGGACAAAAAAGAAATCTTGTTTTCAAAGTAGTTAACATTCTTTCCCTAAATGCACCTGCAAAAGGAATGTGGAAGCCTGGCCCTCACAGACCATCTTGCCCAGCCCTTCCATTTTACAGATGAGGAAACTGAGGTCCAGGGAGAGGAAATTCTTTGCCCTAGGTCACCTAAGCTACTTTCGATTGCTGAACTGGAACCCAGCGCTCTGCTTCCCCATCCGTAGTACAGAGGCATCCCTCTCTCCAAGGACGCCTGACGTTCCCTGGGGCCAGAGAACCCCGAGGCTCAGACCCCTGCTAGTTCACAGAGCCGAGCTTAGGCCTGGCTGTGACTGCGGCACCGCCTAGAGGTCACCACGGGCACTGCAACCCCTCCAGCTGTTCTGGGCTTTGGGATGGCGAAAGATCATAGGACCACAGACCCAGAATGAACCTCACAGGTCGTCTGCTCCTACGCTGTCATCTTACAGATGAGGAAACTGAGGCCCAGGGAAGACAAGTGATTCTCCAAATAGGTGCACTTAGGAGGTACCTTACACAGAGAGTAAGCTTCGGATCTTCTGACTCCATGGTGAGTGATCTTCCTTCCTCTGCCAGATAGGGAAACGGAGGCCCAGAGAGGAAAAATGGCTGAAGGTCACGGATTTTAGACTTGGAGCTGGAAAGAAGCTGAGAGACGACTGAGCTCAACTCTTTATTTTACTGAGGAGTAAATTGAGGCCCAGAGAAACTAAATCACTTGTCCAGTGGCAGAAGCAGGTCCTCTTACTCCAAATCCAGTGTTTTCCCCACTCTACCAAGGGGCAGCCCTTCCCCCAGCTTTCTTGACTCCTCAAAGGAAAGGCGCAGGGGCACATCTTATGGGATGTCCCAAACCCCAGAGGGAATTTGGTAGTGCCCTTGATGAGTGAGTATGAGAGACGGGGCTTCCTAAGCACACAGAGAAAGAGGGGAAATCACAATGTCAGTTCCTTGGGGGGTAATGACAGAATTACTGGTCAACCAATTAACAAGCATTTATAGAACACCTGCTCAGAGCAGGCACTGTTACTGGGGCCTCCATTCTTTTTTTTTCCCTTTTGGAGGGCAATTGGGGTTAAGTAACTTGCCCAAGGTCACACAGCTAGGTTTTTGTTTGTATGTTAAGTGTCTGAGGCCGGATCGGATCGGAACTCAGGTCCTTCTGACTCCAGGGCTGACGCTCTACTCACTGCGCCACCTGGCCGCCCCAGAAGCCTCCATTCTATAATAGAAGAAACATGGACCCAGATCTATCCCTAACTCAGTTAAATGATGGGGAGCTCACTAGCTCCCAAGGCAGCCCACTCCATCTTGAGCAAGCCCAAGCCTTTGGAAGGCAGCCCACGGCTTTCCCCTGGATCTTTTTCTTCTCCTTACCCAGGCTGCCCCCCTCCCCTATAGCCAGAACCTCTTACGGAAAGAAGTCTTAAGTACTGGGCGTCCCGCATGGCCAGGGGGAGGTTCTTAAGATGCAAGTCTGAGCTTCCCTCCTCTCCTGCTCAACAAGCTTCCGTGGCTCCTCCTTGCCTTTCTAATCCGATACTGAAGAGTCTGTTTGGCATTTAAAGCCTTTCACAATCTGGCTCTGACTGATCTTACCAGGCTGATGACACATCCCTCCCCCTCACACACTCTCTGTTCCTGCAGAACTGGCCTGTTCCCCGGCTGTTCTCTGAGCACAACATCCATCTCCGACCTTGGTGCCTTTGTGCAGGCTCTCTGCTGGAATTCCGAGGTCTTTTCAAGGTTTGGGTCAAATGCCACCTCCCTCCGGAGGTCGTCCCTGATTTCCCGGATCGTTAGTGCCCCCACCCCCCTTTTGTCTTAAAGAGGAGTAGGAGGGGAGAGATGAGCTCTAGAACAGGGGTTCTTGAGCTGGGGGCCATGAATTTTATTAATATATGCATGTATACAAATATATACATAGATATGTGTATCTATAAACACACACATTTACACCCATATGTAGCCATGCACATATATTTATGTATAGATAGATTATTGGATGGTTGGATGGAGGGACAGACAGATGGATGGATGGATAGACACACTGATGGATAGAGAATTATACTTTAATATAACTTTTTCTTTTGTAATCCTATGCATTTTCATTTTGACTTTTCAAACACCATTCAGAGAAGGGACCATAGTGTTCACCAGACTGCCAGAAGGGTCCAGGACACAGAAGAGATGGAGAAGTCCCCAAGCTCTGATTCTCTGACGAGGAGTTCTGTTTTGGAATCAGGGGCCCTAGCTCTGTCATTCCTCCTGTGTGACTTTACACAAGTCCCTTCCCACTCTGGGTCTCAGTTGCTTTTTCTGTGAAATGAGTATATTTATCCTGTCCAGCCTGCCTACCAAGGTCATTTGGGAGGATTGATGGGCTTTCATGAGTGAGAACAGTTTGTCAACTGAATAACTCCTTGGCACCAAGGGAATGGGCTGTGATTCTTCTTGGCAAACCTGGGCTCCCAAAGCCTCTGCCAGGAGAGCATGGATCCTAGCAGGTCTGATGCTCAGGAAAGTCTTTGGGCCCATCCCAGAGATGGAAGATGTCTCTATCGAGGAGGACCAGCTGAGCTGATCTGGGAGGGATTCGTCACCGGGCTGTCCCCAGGAAGAAGAGTATTTTTGGCCACAGCCTCTCCTTAGACTGTATCTGAGCAGCGGGGGTCTGCATTAACAGAAGCAGGGGCCCCGTGGTGTGGCAGCAGGTAGCGTTGACAACAGGGCTGCAGTGGACAGAAAAACAGATTTAGCTTTGTGTGATTGAGAGCTGGAATGCATTGTAGAGATATTCTAATCCAACTTTCCTCCCCTTCCATACTGAAGATGTGGGATGATAATGTGGAGTCAGAGAACCTGGGCTCCAATCTGGCCCCTGATGCAGTCATGGAAAGTCAGCCTCTCCTGGCCTCAGTTTCCTCACTTGTAAAATTGGATATATGGATAAAAATTATTAGATGGATGGATGGATGGATGGAAAATAAAGGGGCTGGACAAGATGTCATATGAGGTCTCTTCCAGCTACCATGTGCTATTCCCTATTCCCTATGGGGCCCTCTTCTCCCTCCCTTGCCTCTCCCATGTGTCTAAGACCCCAAATCCCCCTGTCTACCTGGACTTAAAGCTGGAATCCTATGAAACCCAGAGTGGGGATGTAATTTGCCCAGTGCCACCTATTAGTCATTGGATTCTGCCTCAAAGGTTGTTCAGTCATTTCAGTCATGGCTGACTCACTGTGACCCCATTTGGGGATTTCTTGGCAAATATTCTGGTGTGTTTTGTAATTTTTTTTCTCCAGCTCATTTTACAGATGAGGAAACTGAGGCAAGCAGTGACTTGAGCTTAAGTGACTTGCCCAGGGTCACACAGCTAGTGTCTGAGGACTTGCATCAGAGGACCAGGGTTCAAATCTTGGTTTCACCTCTGATTTCCTGTGTGACTTTGAGTAAATCCTGTTCCCCATTCTGGGCCTCAGGTTTTTCTTCTGTAAAATGAGGGGCCTCTCTACAGTCTCTCACTGCTAAGAATAGCAATCCTATGATGGTAAATCAAAGGTTCCTTCCATTGACTGCACAAATACCTGAGTTCAAATCCTGGCTCCACCACTTATCAGTGATCCTAGACATGTTACTTCTCTGGATCTGTAGGATAGAAATAAAAACAATTTGAATTTTCCGCCCCATCGTGTTTTTATGACAATCAAATGAGATGATGAGTGTGAAGCAGAAGGAAAAAGCCACTACCAAAATGCCAGCTCCTGTTCTAGTAGTAATAACAAAGATAAAGAAAACAGCAGCAAGCTGGTGTGGTTGACATGGACAGCCGCCTTCCGCAAGGTTGGATCAGACTGGCTTCTGGGGGCTCTTCCAGCTCAAGACATCTGAATCCACAGCCTGCCCAGAAGTGTGACTCAGACCCAGGTCCTCCTTCCTCTTCTCTTGCCTCTCCAAGGCCACTTCTCTGCCCATTTTACTAAGCTCCCACCACTTTGATGCTAACAATCCATAGACTATTCCTGGAGAAATTACTTTGCAAAATTCGGGCGTTTTGTTGTGCCAAGAGCTTTACTGCTAGTGCAGCAGATTCCAAACAAATACTTTTTGGTTGTTAAAAAAAAACCCCAACACAACCATAGGGGTTGGAGGAGATGACCTTTAAAGGCCTTTCTTTCCAGCTGTGGGTACTGAAAACATTCTTTTCCGCATTCCTTCGGACTGTAGGCTGCCCTGCCTTGTGTAGACCACAAGGGAGCAGCACGAGCCCTGTGCAAAGCTGTCAAAAGTTTGTAGCCTCTTTAAGCTTGATGTTGGAAGGTGAGGAATGGAGACTTACAGGGCGGGGAGAGAGCTTAGAATCAAGAGCATCAGAGCTGAGATGGACCCTACGATGGAAAATGTCAGATGGGAGAAGGAGCTAAGGATGGAGAACGTCAGGGACAGGAGGGACCTTGGAACAGAGAATGTCAGAGGTGTGAACGTAATCGAAATGATCCATTTCACACCTCACTCTTTTTTCTATCTCTATCTCTTGTTTATTCACGAATTGTTCATCTAACCATAGATCTGATAGATAACAGGTCCCATGTTCTTCAAATCGTCTTGTAATATCCCTCTTTAATCCAGGCTATGCACCCATTTTGACCTTATCTTGGTAAATCGGTAAGATATTGGTCTATGCCCACTTTCTGTCAGACTGCTTTCTGACTTCATCCATAAGGAACACTTATCTCCAAAACTCAGGTCTTTACACTTGTCAGATACAACGTTACTGTATTTATTTATTCTTTAAATTGTATTTCTACTCTGTTCCACTGATTACGTTTCTGTTTCTTAGCCAGAGTCAGATAGTTTTGATCTATATATATATAAACTAAAATATAGTTTAACCATATTATATGTAACTATACATAGTAACTGGATAACTATAGTTATAAATCTAGTTTAAGATCTGGTACTACTAAACCTCCTTCATTTACATTTTATTAGTTTCTTTATATTCTTGACTTTTTGTTTTGCCAAAGGAATTTTGTTATTGGTTTTTTCTAATTCAGTAAAATAATTTTTTTGTAATTTAATTGGGATGGAATTAAATATATAAGTTAGTTTAGGTGAAATCATCATTTTTATTGACTCTGCCTACCCACAAACAATGAATATTTCTCTAGTTATTTAAATCTTATTTTATTTGTATAAAAAGTTTGTTATAGGGGCGGCTAGGTGGCGCAGTGAATAGAGCACTGGCCCTGGAGTTAGAAGGACCTGAGTTCAAATCCTGCCTCAGACACAACACAAAACTAGCCATGTGACCTTAGGCAAGTCACTTAACCCCAATTGCCCTGCCTTCCCCCCTCCAAAAAGCAAGAACAACAAAAAAAGTTTGTTATAATTTTGTTCATGAGTTTGTTTTGGCAGGCGTACTCCCAGGAATTTTATACTATCTAGAGTTATTTTAAATGGGGTATCTCTTACTATCTCTTTTTGCAGGATTTTGTTTGTGATATATAGGAATACTAGTGATTTATGTGGATTTACTTTATATCCTGCTACTTTGCTAAAATTATTAATTGTTTCAACTAACTTTTTAGTTGAGTCTTTGGGATTTTCCGGTTCATTGTTGAACTGACCCAACCATTTTGGAGAGCAATCTTGAGTTATACCCAAGGCTATCAAACTGTTCTTTGACCCAGCAATACCATTACTAGGTCTATTTCTCAAGATGATTAATGGCAAAGGAAAAGAATCTATATGTTCCAAAATATTTATGGCAGCTCTTTTTGTAGTGGCCAAAAAAGGGAAATTGTGGGGATGCCCACTAAGTGGGGAGTGTTTGAATAAGTTGTGGGGTGAGATTGTGATGGAATACTGTCGTGCTGTAAGAAATGACAAACTGGAAATAAGGAAGAGGGAAAGAAGCAGAACCAACAGAACACTGTGTACAGTGACAGCAGCATTGTTTTAAGAATGACTAAGTCATTTTGACTATTATAAATGCCCAAATTAACCACAAAGGACATAGGAAGGTGGTACCCACATCCAGGAAAAAATCTGACAAGTAAAAGTATGTATGATGAGTATTTACATATACACACACATGCACATGTGTGTATGTATGATGAGTATTTACATATACACACACATGCACATGTGTGTATGTATGATGAGTATTTACATATACACACACATGCACATGTGTGTATGTATGTCACACATCCATGCATAGATGTTTGTGTCTAATTGTAGCCATCTCTGGCAGGGGAGGGGGAGGGTGAAAAGTTACATAACTTTATTATATATTTAAAAGGAATATCAAGTTATACATCATAGATTTGTAGCTTCACATACAATCATCTTTTTTTTTCTATTCTACTATGTTATAGAAATGTTTGTTTTATTTCTCAAGTTCAGAATAAAATTAATACAATTGAAAACAAAACAAAATAAAGAGTAAGGTTGTTGATCTGGGAGAGACTTTTAGGTCAGCAGAAAAGGGAGTGGGGGGGGGAGCTGGCATCAACCCCTAGTCCAGCCCTCAGGTGTTCTCCTCCCTTCCCCCCCACCAGGTGCTGCATAGTCAGCCTCAGGACCCTGGAGGCCTCCCATGCAGACCACCTATTTCTACCCCTGAAGCCTCTCTCCCTACCCTCCCACAAACACACCAGGCAATCCACCACCTGGCAGGCAGGGCTCCCTAGGTTTTTCTTCCTGGCAGTCAGTGTCTCAGGAGGGGCATTGGGAACCTGGCTCCTGATTCCTGTTCGGTAGGACTCTGGGCCCAGCTCTAACCTTTCTGCTAAGCCCAGGGGGATTGAGGAGCTGGGGGTATGCTTCACTCACCCTTCCCCCATTGACTCCCTTATTGAGGACCAAGGATGACCAAATTCAGAGCTAGAACGGACCCTGGGGACCCCTAATCCAATCTCCTCATTTTCTAGAGTAGGAAATTCAGTTCAGCGAGATTGTTAGTCTCCCAAGGTCACAAAGGTAGCAAGTGGCCAAGCTGACTTCAAACTCTGGATCTATCACCCCAAGATTTTTAACTTTTCTGGGCCTCAGTTTACCCATTTGACAAACAGAGGCTAGAAAGGGGCAGGGCTCGAGAGGTAAAGGCATCGGCACTTGCCACCTACAGGTCCCCTTCCTGTTCTGAGTCTATGAAACTGTAATCTCTAAGAGTTCTCTCAGCTCCAGGTTCTCTCTGCTCAGGGGGCCAAGCACCAAGAGAACCTTACAAGGAGAAGCAGGTGATCCCCAGTGAGGCTTTATTCAAGAGCCTCCCATTCCAAAATATCTCCCTCAATCTTGTCACAGTGCCTGAAATTCCACCAGCTGGAATTTTAAAGTGCAACCCTCTGCCCCAAGACCAGTAACAATAACAACTCCTTTTCTGTGTCACCTTGAGATTTGTAGACTATGTTCCTGCCATTGAACATGGAGCATAAGTTTTACTCTAGCCATTTTGCAGATGGAGAAAATGAGGCTCCCTGTCCCTCATCTCCCCAATGAATCGTGACCTTGAGCTCTCTCAGGTGCTAGGCTCAGTGTAATATTCTTGGTGTGAATTACTTTCTTCGGTTGGACAGTCAGAAGTCGTAGGAGTCATGTATGGGAGAGAGAAAGGAAGGGGAAGGAAAAGGAAGGAACATGTGTGTGTGTGTGTGGGTAGTAGTTTGAAGGGAGGGAGGAAACCTACATTTCTTGTCCTTTTCTAAAGAAACCCCAGAAGTCTTGGCCGAGGAAAGGCAAATGTACCTCCATCCTTTGTTAGAACGGTGGGGGACTATGGGTGCATAACATCACATACCCTGGACTGACACTGAGCCCACGTGCCAGTAGGTTTGCTTAACAAGAAAGCGGAGAAGGGAATCTTCAGGTATGACACAATGTAAATACAAGAGACATCAATAAACTTCACAAACAAAAATCAAGAGTCCCTGGTCTAGATTTTTTTTTGAGGTGATCTTGGTCTCCTAGAACTGGACTTGACTCTTCCCTTATGTTCTGTCTTTGCACCATCGCAAAATCTATCTAGAAAAAAGTATAGCTATGTGTAGTATCCTTCAGGTTCCCTCTCAATGCTCTGCTCTCCCAAACCTAGAGAAATCTTCCTCATCCTGTAAAACCTCCTCTTCCAGAAAGCCTTCCCTGACCACCCATAGCCCTCCCTGAGTGGACTGGCTGGCACCTGAACTTCAAGTTCATTCTTTTGACTATATCATCTCCCTCCCTCCCCTCTCCCCACTCCTGTCCCACCCCCATAATCTAACATTGCCCTGGGCATAGTGGGCTCTGAATGGCTAAGGGAGTTGAGATTTCTCGAGCACTTTGGAGCTTACAAGGCATGGTGGGTGGGTAGTTTCTAGGACTGGCCTCTGATGGGTCAAGTCACGTGTCTCTTCCTTCTCTTGGTCTCAGTTTCCTTGTGTATAAAATGGGAAGGCAGCATGTTGTGGAGAGAACATGGGGATTCAGAGTCACATGGCTCTGGGTTAGAGTTCCTGCTTCCTAGTTCTGCACATGTGAGCAAGTCTGGAAAATGGGCAGGTAGCAAGATACAGAGGAAGGGACACCAGCTTCAGAGTCACAAGACCTGGGAGTCCCACCTCTGACTGTGGATAAGACCCTTCCCTAAGCCGGTCCTCAGTTTCCTTCTCTGTAAGATGAGGGAGGGGAGGAGTGGCCTTGATCTCAAAGCACCCTCCCAGCTCTGAGTTCATCATGCTGGTAGTGAAGGACAGACTCCTTGGGGGCAGGCAGGAAGGTTTACTGTGTTAAGTTGTCTCACAGGAAATGGTCAGACACCTGATGGGTGGAGGAAACCAAGAGGCATCCATCTAAATTCCTCTCCACCTGGACCCAGGCCAGGAGAAGAGGCCTTGTCAGCTCCTGATGGATGCCAAGCAGGCTGGCTACTGTGCCGGGCACGATGGTCACTGCCCCTGCCAGCTGGTATCACCATCTCTGAGGGCAGAGGAATCTGCCCCCTCAAAGGCTTCTCGTTCCAAACATAGCCCAGCCTTGAGGAAGGGAAAAGGGTTCGGGTTGTTGAGTCAGACTCTGGGTTCGAATCCTTCCTCAGCTATTTACTCTGTCTGGGACCTTGGACAAGTCCCTTCCCCATCTTGAGCCTTGACTGCCTCCCTATAAATGAAGACATTGATGAGACGGCTTCCGAGGTTACTTCCATCTCTCTAGCTACGATTCTTTAATCTTATATACAAAGACAGGGGAATGGACAAGATGACCTCTCGAAATCTCTTCCAGGTCTTCCTGAAATTTCCACCTTCCTCTCCATCCTCATCATGAAGAGAGATTGAGTCGTAGAGTGGGGGAAAAAGTCTTGGATTTGGAGTCAGAAAGTCTGGGCATAAATTTGTTCTGTATATAGATTGCTTGGTACATATTTGTTTGCCTATTGTCTCCCCCATTAGCTTGTAAGGTCCTTGAGGGCAGGGACTTTCTTTTACCTCTTTTTTTACCCCAAGGTTTAACACAATGCCTGGCATTTAGCGGGCACTTAGAGAATGTATATTGATGGATTATTGTTACCCCCATTCAATTATGAGCACCTTGAGGGCAGGGACTGGCTTTTTGTATCTTGCCTGGCACTTAGTGGACCCTTGATGGATGTGTATTGATTGATTAGTAGTATATGTGTGACTGCAGTTGCCTCCTCTATAGAATGGCTGTAAGAGGTCACCTCCATTTCTCACCTTTATCACCATATCCACGTCATCCATCAATCACCAATAATCAAGCATTTCAAATGACAAAGGACAATCTGGGATCCCAGGAAGAGGAATGAGGAGACACCCTTTTGCCCCGCCTTGTCAGGGTGAGGAGTGGGGGTCCACAGGTAAAGAACACGACATATAATAGCAGATAGCTTTGACACATCGTCAGTTTTGATGAGTCTTTCTTTTCTGATTCATGTCTTTTAAAAAATTATTAATACTTAACACAAAAACTAGTCTGTGACTTTGGGCAAGTCACTTAACCCCAACTGCCCTTCAAAAAGCAAAAAAAAAAATATTAATTATGTGGATGCCTCCCTGAAGAGAGGTGAGGGAGGGACATAGGGGGATCTGGGCAATACAAATCTCAGCTGAGCTTTCAAGTCAAACAGGGAGACAGAAGCAAAAGCGAGGAGGAAGGGGGGATGGCCCGAGCAAAAGTGTGGTGATGGGATGGGGTGTTGTATATAAGAACAGCAAATAAACCAGTTTGTCTAGACTGTAGGACTCACGAGGGAGAGAAATGCATGACGAGCCAGAGAGGTAGGATGGTGTCAGGCTTTTGGTGCCAGACTGTGGAATTTATCCTGGAGGCAATTGGGAGCCACCGGCGTTTCCTAAGTAGGGGTGTGGCCCGGTCCTCGTTTCCTTGCTGTAGAATGTTTGTTTGGCAACTGGGTGTGGGGGGGGAAGGGATGGAGCAGGGAGAGAGTGGAGGCAGAGAGGCCAGTGAGGAGGCTGTGGCAATAGCCCAGGTAGGTGTGGAGTGATCAGGGGTGAAGGGAGCGAAGGAATCTGAGAAACTCCTTCTCCTGAGACCACCTCTGTGGAAGGTGCAGGTGTGGCCCTACAGAGAGTCGGGGGGGCTGGGCTAAAGGATGTCTCAAGGCCCTTGCCAAAGCAGGAACCTGGAATCCTTTGGCATATTCCTCATGCTTCTGTGTCACCTGCATCATCTTCATCCCCATCAGGTGTGTCCTTCCAGTGGCGTGTAGGCAGGGGGCTGGGCAAGATGACCTCTCATCCCTCTCTGACAAGTGGAGTTAATAGCATCCTCCTTTTATACAGTGCTTTCTCATCCCCCAAAACACCTCATGAGCTAATCAAGACAAAGACTGTTCTACAAGGGAGGAGACTGAGGCTCAGGGGCTCAGAAGGTGACTCGTTTACAAGTCACACAGTTGTGAATGGTGGAGCTGGAATTAAAACCTCGTGCTCTGTCTACTCTCCTGGCTATCCCAGGCAGAGGGAACATTGAAAAAGGAATTGTTGAAGAGGGATGGAAAAAGCTTCTTTGGGATTACACATTCAGAGCCAGACAACGCCTTGGGGGTTACCTAGTCCAATCTCCCCATTTTACAGAGGGGAAAACTGAGGCACAGAGAAGGTCATGACTTAGGGTCATTAGGAGCAAGAAAGGCCTCTCAGGGGCCGTCCAGTCCAACCCCTTATTTAACAAATAAGGAAACTGAGGCAAAGAAAACTTATGTGACTTCCCCAAGGTCACACAGCTAGCAAATATCAGAGGAAGAATTTGAACGGAGGCCCTTGGACTCCAGAGTCAGCATTCCTTCCATTCAAACACAAAGTCTCTTTGCCAATAACAACAGAAAAATAGGTTGGTGTTGGAGCATGGGGGATGTTCAATGCCAGACCAAGAAGTCTGAACTTAGAAGAGGCAAGGCAGAGTGGTGGAGGCCTGGATTTGAGGGCAAGATGTCCTGGGTTTAATCCTAACTTAGACACTTACTGGCGGTGTGATTCTGGGCCTTCCTCAGTTTCCCCCTCTGTCAAAATCTGTAGTGGGGATCAAAGGAGGCTATGCCTGAAAAGTCTTTTGTAACACTTAAAACACTGTGTTTACAAATTACTAGTGTTACTGAAGATTTTGACTAGAGGCTGTAGTCAGAACTGTGCACTCTGATTCCCTGACTTGTTAGCTGTGTGTCATTGGGAAAATCACTTAACCTCTCTGAAATTCTTCTCTTCATTTCTAATAAGTTCAGAGGGGCAGTGACCCAGAGCTAGATGGGTCATACATAGGAGGAAACTGAGGCTTAGGGCTTACCCAAGGGCAAAGCAGCTCATAGGTATCATAGGTGAGATTTGAACTCACTTCTCTCTTTCTATTGCCTCAGTAATGTTCCACTGGACTCTAGAATTCTTTCCAGCAATGCCGGTAGCCACCCCTCTCTACCTGCCCTTCCTGGATGACTCTTGTTCATATTCTCACATGAGTCCCACACAGGAGGATTCACCCAGCATGTCCTCCTGGAGTCAAGAGGACCTAAGTTCAAATTTGACCTCAGACACTTATCAGCTGTATGACCCTGGACAAGTCATTTTTACTGTTTGCCTCAGTTTCCTCGTCTATAAAATGGGCATGATAACATCACCTACCTCCCAGGGTTGTTGTAAGGTTCAGGCACATAGTAAGCCCTACACAAATAGCTTTCATTATGTGTGTGTTTTGTAGGAAAGGGGAGCCGACCTCCTTGAGTTTCCACTGCATCACGCGGCCCCCACCGGCACAGTCAGCTGCTCACTGGCTAGGCAGCCCCCTTTTCCCTCCCTTTTCTCCATTTCTTGGTTTCTTTGCCTTTGCCTCTTTTTAGAGACTCCTCTTCATTGATGAGGGGCACCTGCGCAGACCCTCCCCCGTCATGCCTCTCCAGGACCCCTCAGTGAGCCATGACTGCAATTCTCCATGGTTTTCCAGTGACTCAGCACCGCCGGAAGGCCACGGGCATTCAGAAGATGTCAGCTGTAATATGGCAAAATAACCCCTGCCTGCTTCCCCAGGGCAGGCAACCAGCAAGGACAGGCCAGGTGGGGCTTTTGTTATTTGTGTTAAGGTTATGATTCAGGGAGGCATTATCAATAGACAGTATGCCTCACTTGTAGTCCATAGAGACCTCCTGCCTCTGACACTAGCTGTATAACCATAAGCAAGGCACTTCATCTCAGTTTTCTCATCTGTGAAATGGGGTTTATTGAAACCTGTAGCAATGGGTTTTTTTTTTTCAACTTTTGGTAGGTAGGAAAGAGATGGGGTTGGAATGGAATACTCTTTCCTTCTTAAAAAAAAGAGATAGAGAAGAGAGAAAGGAGAGAGACAGAGACAGAGAGGAGAGAGACAGAGAGAAGGAGAGACAGAGAGAGAAGACACACACAGAGAGAGAGAGAGAGAGAGAGAGAGAGAGAGAGAGAGAGAGGAAAATAAAGAGAGAATCATTAAAGTGGTTTTTTTTTTTTAAAGAAATACACAGCAGAAAAAGGAGAAAGATTAGAAAGAATGACAGATAAGCAAGAAAGCTTTTTAAGTTACATGTTGAGTTGATCATATATTTAAAGAGAAAAGCAAACTCCCCATAACAGAGATTCTTGGGTTTGTGTATGAGGCTCTTTTTTTGGTTCTAGTTTGTATATGAAAATGCTGGTTTTATTTGCTGTTAAATCCAGAAAAAGAAAATTCAAAGTGAAAAACAAAACAAAACCAAAACCCAAAACCACCAAGTCTGAAAATGAATACTTATGGCATCCATGCTGCACCCATCTAACATGAGATTCAAGTGAGGAGCTGTGAATCACAGAGAGCCTGAGCTGGAAGGGACCTCAGAGACCACCGAGCCCATCTCCCTAGTTTTACTTCTGGGGAAACGGAAGCCCAGAGAAAGGCTGTGACTTGGCTGGGCTTAGGTTTGAACTCGGGTTCTCTGTCTCCAGCTGCAGCCCTCTCTCCATCATCCTGCCTCTGCTAGGGACCCTGTCTTATCTGAACTTTAGACACTGGGGAAGGTCCTGAACCCAGGGTAGATTTTCTCTTTGGAACAGATCCACTTATGATCTGATCCCTGGGAATTGAGAAACTGGCCTGTGGGATTACTTGGCAGGAAAGGAGGGGGAGGGGGAGGAAACATGATCCTCTGTTTTCAAATATTGGACGGGCTGTCATGGGGAAGAGGGAACAGCCACTGTTTTGTTTGTTCCCAGAGAGCAGATCCAGGACCAGTTCGGGGAAGCGACATCAAGACAGACCTTGGCTCAATCTAAGGGAGACCTAATTTCTAACCAGAGGTATGTCCACGGGCGAGTCACTTGGCCCTGTCAGTCTCAGCTTCCTCATCTGTAAAATGGGCATAATAACATCCAGAGCACCAGCTTCCTAGGGTTTTGGGGAGGATCAAGGTGAAATTATATGTGCAAAGCACATTGCAAACTCAGTACAAAGGAGGCCCTTAGGGATGGCTCTCTGAGATGAGGAGGAAGGTAATAAGGCATGGAAAAGCAAAAGAGATTAATACAAATTTTATTTTAAAGAGATATAAATATATTTTTTAAATAGTCTAAGCTGCCTTGGGAGATAGTGAGATCCCCATCACTTAAGTATTCAAAGCAGTTGTCAAGCATTTATTAAGGTCTCACTATGTGCACTAAGTAGGGAAAGTCCACCTTTGGATGCCAATTTATAGTTTCTGGGACCTCCCTCTTAGTTACTGAAGATTGAAAGTAAAATTCTGAGTTTCTTCTTCTACAAAATAGGCTGATTTATTTAAAATTCTGTCCCATCACCAGAAGAGTATTCATTTTTGTGCTTTCTGTCTTATTGATGGGGTCCTTGGGATGTATATATGTCTGTAATATCAATCTGTAACATCAGTTTGTAAACGGGGTGCTTTGGAATCTATTTCTGTAAAATCAATCTGTAAAAGCAGTCTGTGGGATCACATTTCCACCCCCCCAGCCTCAGAGCATTGACTCTGCCCCTTCCCCCTTCCAGCACTCTGCCCAGCAACAACTCATGACCTGTTTATCTCTGCTTGGAACAATAAGTTATGTAAATGTTATCTCCCTTGGTTAGAGTGGCCAGCCCCACCATAAATTCTTCAATACCTTATCTATAGGGTAACTCCTTAGTCAATTATAGACCCACACTGTCTCTGATGACCTCGGTGGGCGGCAGACTGGGCACTCTTTAGGGCCTTATCAGACCTAAAACCACACCTCCAGGTAGCCCCTCTTGAGCTATTTCCCAGTGAATCATGGGCAGTACCCCTGCGCAGTTGATATTCAAAGTGCTGACCCAGAAAAGGGAGCAGAGGGTTCCCTTTGGTCCTTTTCTCCCAGAGTGGCCCTAGAGGATTTTCTCGTGTCCCTCCTAACCTGGTGTTTATGTGTCTTCACAAACACGACTCCCACCCTAACCCTTCTACATTGATTTTGAACTTCTCTCCTTGAACCATTTTGGATTTTATTCAAACTGATTTACCAATTGTTCCTTCAACTTGCTACTCCATCTACCACCTCCAGACCTTTGCATGGGCTGTACCTATATATGGAATGTGTTGCCTCCCTGTCTCTGCCTAGTTTCTTTCAGGTCTCAGCTTAGGCACCATATCCTATGACAGGGGCTCTCAATCTTTTTCCTTTTTTTGTGTCCTGCATCCCTTAGTCCAGGGGTGGGGAACCTGCAATCTCAATGTCCTCCAAGCTGCAGGTTCCCCAGCCCTGTCTTAGTCAGTCATTCTGGTGAAACTGGGCCCCTTCTCAGAATAATGCATTTAAATTCACAAAATAAAATGCGTTGAATTTAAAGGAGACCAATTCTATTGAATATCATTTTCAAAATATTTTTTAAAAATCAAATTTCCAGACCCCCGTAGGAAGAATCTTTCTATGGGGAACTTTCTATAACCCTTCTCCCCCCCTTACACCTCAACTGTTTGTATATTCTCCCTCTTCAAACGATATTTGATTTATTTTTCTGTAACTCCCCAGAGGCAGAGAGACATATTGGATAGAAAGTTGGTGTTTCAGCCAGAAAGACACAAGTTCAAATTCTAGCTCTTTCACTGACTGGCTTTGTGACCTTGGCTAAATCACATAACCTCTGATGTTCTAGGTAACACTTGAAGATTAGAAAGTGGAGAGGTCTCAACCTGCATCCATGGAGGGAATTTCCTTCCTGGGAGT
Source organism: Gymnobelideus leadbeateri (assembly GCA_011680675.1). Lineage (NCBI taxonomy): Eukaryota > Metazoa > Chordata > Mammalia > Diprotodontia > Petauridae > Gymnobelideus > Gymnobelideus leadbeateri. Next base: position 65,306 of record WOXC01000782.1, read on the forward strand.
ACCTTTCTTAATGTCATCACAGTCCTGGTCTGTACCCTGTCTTCCCACTAGGATGGAACCTCCTTGAGGGCAGGTGCTGGTTTTTTGGGTTTTATTTTATTTTTTCTTCCACTTTTGACTTGTGTCTCTAGCTCTAAGTATAGGGTCTCTTGCTAGAGGGGAACATGTCTCAATAAGTGTCCAGAGTTTTGAAGAATTTAATGATTCCCTACATGCTTCCTGCTGGGATTTATTATGTTTAGACTATTTTTGCACGCACACATACATACACACATACACATATACACACATACACACAATTGCTTCTGCTTGATTTAGTCCAATGACAGTCAGTTCTATCGAGAAAATGTTGAATTGAAAATGACTCATAAGTTCTCAGTGAACAACCTTCAAAGGCCAGGCTGGATAATTTAAATAAGTGGGTAAGTTCAATGAAAAAATAATCCCATTCGATTCAATCAAATAATCAGTTAATTTTTTTTCAGTGTAAAAAACTGCATTACAGAAACTTCAACCTCCCACTCCACTCCAGTAAACATCAATTCCACTAAAAATGCCATTGAATTTAGGAAAAAAAAAACCCAGCAAGTTCTGTCAAGAAAATGACTTGGGAATGAATGAAGAATTTATTCAAAGGCAAAGAGGAAAATGACAGAGAAGAAAATGGTGAATGTTGGAGGGGCTGGGGAAAGACGGACACACCAGTACACTGTTGTTAGAAACTGGCCCAACCCTTCTGGAAAACACTTGGGAATTATTAAAGCCCCTAATCTGTCCATACTCTTTGACCCATACCTTTGTGTTAGTCTTTTTTTTTTCCCCTGAAAAGGACCAAGGCATCAGGGAAATGATACCATGACTTCCAGTTGACTTTGATTTGAGTGAGGGAGGGCTGTGCGAGGTCACCAGCCTAATTTTCTCCTCCAGAACCATCCAGATCCAGTGATCTGATATTCATTAGGATGACTGGAGATGACACGGGATGCAGTGGGGGACCCTGGCCCTTTTAGGCTAAGGCCTTTTCAAGTACTCACTTAGAGTGAAGTAATGCCCATTCAGAGAATAGGCTTCTTTAAGACTGAGTCAAGGGGTGTCCCCTTTAATTAGCAAAAAAGAAAGAAAAAGAAAATCAAGTTGGGAGGGGAAGACCCTCAGGGTTGCTGTTTCAGAGAGAAGCAGTTACCATTGACATTCACTCTAAGCCAGGGGGGGCCCCAAAATACAGCCCAAAATACAATAAGTGGAGCGTGGGCAGGGACCTGTTGTGGTCCAATCTATGAGCTTCAGAGTGAACTGGATTTAAGGTTTTGTGAAAGAAGAAAGAAAGAAAGAAAGAAAGAAAGAAAGAAAGAAAGAAAGAAAGAAAGAAAGAAAGAAAGAAAGAAAGGAAGGAAGGAAGGAAGGAAGGAAGGAAGGAAGGAAGGAAGGAAGGAAGGAAGGAAGAAAGAAAGAAAGAAAGAAAGAAAGAAAGAAAGAAAGAAAGAAAGAAGGAAGGAAGGAAGGAAGGAAGGAAGGAAGGAAGGAAGGAAGGAAAGAAGGAAGGGAGGGAGGAAGGAAGGGAGGAAGGAAGGGAGGAAGGAAGGGAGGGAGGAATCAAGCTAGTAAACCCCAAGTTAAGTGAGCAGCTTCGGGCCATCAAAATTTAGCTTCCTTTGAAGAGAAGAAGAAAGAGAGGGAAAGGGAGAGGGATAGGATAGCTGTTACCTATCTGGGTCCCCATTCAAGCAGCTCGGGTCTACTCCCAGGTTGTGTTTGTCCTTTGCTCTAAAGCCTGGGCTCTCCTTGGCCAGTCCCCCTGTTACAGTAGCATCTGAATATGATGGAACATTATTGCCTTGTAATAAATGACAAATATAAAGAATTAAGAAACTTGTGAAGACTTGTCTGAACTGATGCAGACTGAAATGAAATCAAACAGAGGGAACCATGTACATGATGTCCACAAAAACATCAAGGAAAATTACATCAAAAAACTTCTGCAGTCTGATCCAGGTAGCACCAAGTCTTGATTTTAGGGGACTGAAGGTGAATCATGCTTCCAGCCTCTCAGCAGAGAGGTGGTGAGTTAGAGGTGTGTAACCAGGCACATACGGTCAGAAGGGTCACTTTGTTAATTTACTTTCTTTGACTATGTTGTTGTTGTTCAGTGTTTTAAGCTGTGTCAGACTCTTCCTGACCCTGCTTGGGGTTTTCTTGGTAGAGATACTGGAGTAGCTTGCCTTTTCCTTCTCCAGCCCATTTGACAAATGAGGACACCAAAGCAAACAGGGTGGAGTGACTTGCCTAAGGTCACACAGGTAGTAAGCGTCTGAGACTGGATTTGAGCTCATGAAGATGAGTCTTCCTGATTCCAAGCCCAGTGTTCTATCCACTGTGCCACCTAGCTGCCCTTTTCTTTGACTATAGCTATTGGTTGGCAGAGGGAGCCAGAGATATAAAAGGAGAGAGAACACAGCATCTACAAAAGAATCCATTTATTAAGTGCCTTCTGTATGCCAGGCAGGTATTGGAGGATACAAAGAAAGAAAACCCAGTGGTCCCTGCCCTTAAGAGGTTCTTTCTCCAGGGGGATAGGCCAGGTCCCCAACTCAGTAAGTACAAGGTCATTTGAGGAGAAGGGGGCAGGAGGAGAGCTTCCTGGAGGAGAACTCCCCAGAGTTGAACTTGGAAGGAAGCCAGGAATTCTCCAAGGTGGGTGAGGAGGAGGGAGATGGAATGGCAAGTTTGAGGAACAGTGAGGAGGAGAGCTCGGGCTCTAAGTCAGTCAAACAGCTTGGATGACTGAGTGACTAGTCATTTCACCAGGTCTTTGAGATGTAAGGGTCCTCTGAGGCCATCAGTTCCAATCCTTCATTCTACAGAGTGGGAAACTGAGTCCCAGGGCAGAGAAATGCCCTGCCCCGCCTTACATAAGTGGCAGAACTGGGACTCAGACCCAAGCCCTCTGACCCCCAGGCCAGAGCTCCTTTGTGGTTTAAGGTCCTCCTACACAGCATTCACGGAGCTCTTTAAGGTTTAAAAAGCCTTGGCCCAGTTGTCTTTGCAAATGCTCCTCACAACAGCCCCACAAGGGGGTGGGCTGGTTATCTCCACTTTACAGGTGAGGAAACTGAGGCTATGAAAACTCAGGTGGTGTGCCCTGTATTATGCAGCTGTTAAATATCTAAAGTGGGATTTTCACTCAGGCCCTTCTTGGCTCTAAGTCAAGGGTTTTCATCTATCCTGACAACTACTTTGGCCCCTAATTAGACTCTGCCTGTAGGAGAAAAAAGGTAGGTGCGTGGGGGTGGGGGTGGGGGTAAAGGGTGTGGAGGCCATATGGTCTATGAGGCCAAAGACAGTATCTTCTCGAAACTTCCTACTTCTCCAAGTGCCTAGCATAGCAGTCTACACACAGGAGAATGTTTGATGGATGAATAAAAAAATGTTTGGCCAATGCAGGTGCCAGATCAAAGCCCTGGAAAAAAATAGTTGGACCTAGACCAGTAACCAATTATTTTGAAAACATCCTTGAAAACTCATTGGTTGTTTGAGGGAATTCAATTTTAAAAACTCACACACACACACACACACACACACACACACACACACACACACACACACACACACGCACACTGGTCCCATCCTGGGTCTGACTGCTCTCCAGAGGGATTTGTGGACCATGTATAGAATACAGGCGGGGGTGATGGCTCCCTCACTCCTCCTCCAGGTTCTGGATAGACCCAGTTCTGAATTCAGGGCTGACAGCCAGTCCAGCAGCAAGTAGATTCCTGGGAAGTTAACCCTGGCAGTGGTGAGCTGGAAATACTCCAGCTGAATGGCATTTGGGTAAGGCTGGAGGGCAGGGCCTAATCCGGTTTAAAATTCATGTATGCCTGTGAGCCCTGCTAGGGCAACAGAATGAGACAGTTCCTTTGCCTGGTTTGCTAATCCATAGGATTAAGAGCTAGACAGGATAGAAGCACCCAGAATGCTGGGATTGAAAGGGGCCACAGAACAAAGAATATCAGATCTGAGAGGGATGTGAAAACAGAGAATGTTAGAACCAGATGGGACCTTAGAACATGGAACTTCAGAGCTATGAAGGATTGTAGAACCTAGAATTTCAGAGCTGGGAGGGACCTTAGAACACAGAACATCTTAGAACACAAAATGTCAAAGCTGGGAGAGGTCTTAGAACAGGAAAGGTCAGAGCTGACAGGGACCTTAAAACATGGAATTTCAGGACTAGGAGGGACTTGAGGACCTAGACTATTAGAGCCAGGAGGGTCCTTAGAACATACAACTTCAGAACAAATTAGAACACAGAATGTCAAAGCTAGGAGGGACCTTAGAACATAGAATGTGAGAGTTGGGAGGGGGTCTTATAACAGGGGATGGCAGAGCTGGGAAGGACCTTAATTTCAGGATTAAGAGGGCCTCCTAGAATATCATTGCTGGGAGGGGCCTTAGAACATAGAATATCTTAGAACACAAAATGCCAAAACCGGGAGAGATCTTAGGACAGGGAATACCAGAACTGTCAGGGGCCTTAAAACACAGAATTTCAGGACTAAGTGGGACTTTAGAACCTGGGAGGGTCCTTAGAACATAGAACATTTTAGAACAGAAAATGTCAAAACTGGGAGGGGTTTTAGGACAAGGAAGGTCAGAGTTGGGAGGGGACTTGGAATAGGGAATTTCAGGACTTAAAGGGACCTAGACTATTAGAGCTGGGAGGGTCGTTAGAACGTAGAATATTTTAGAACACAGAATGTCAGAGCTGGGAGGGATTTTAGGACCTAGAATGTTTAAGGTGGAAGGGACCTTGGAAACCAATTGATGTAACCTTCTGTCCTCAGAAGAGAGTAGAGAGAAGGGAACAGATAGCCTAAACACTGTGAATGTAAAATGAAACTTGGTACGGACTGGCCGTGTTGGGAATGGGAGAGATTCCAGGCTACCAGAGGGATGAAGGAAGGTAGGGGAGGGGTAGTGAGAAGGTAAGACGGCTGTTTTGGACATGGTGAGCTTGAGGTGCCTTCTAGGACATTGGGATGGAGATATCTAAGAGGCAGTCAGACACACAGGACCGAGGCTCAGGAGAGAGATGAGGGCTAGGTATGTAAATCTAAACCTCACCTCTATAGATAAAATAGCTGATCCTGGAGAAACTGATGAAATCAATGAGAATGTAGAGGGGAAAAAGGAAGGTGCTGGGTGGGAGCTTTGAGAGGCTTCCAGGACAGCAATGATGATTGTGTAAAGGAGACTGAAGAGGACCATTCCGACAGGGAGGATGAGGACTGGGACAAATCAGCATCCCAGGAAACCCCAGGAAGGAGAGGGAGTCGACAGTGGAAACCAAGGGCAGAGAGAACAGGAAAGCTGAGCAATGGGAAGGGCTGTTGGATTTAGCCACAGACATCCCTGGTGACCTTGGCACGGGCTGTCTCAGTGGAGCAATGGGATGGGAGGAGTGAGTGGGCCGTCAGGGAGAGAAGCATCCCCTGGGACATCCTTTTTTAGAACTTTGAGATGGAGGAGAGACTTAAGAAGGGGAGACAGGGTCATTTTTTTTTTTTAGGATGGGGACAGGAATGTCTCTTTTTCTGGTCCCCGTTTCCTGATCCCCAAACTAGGGGCCAGTCAGGTTAGCGCCATGATTCTTCACCTGCTCCCCATCCACCCACGATTCCTCAGGGCGCTTTCTAGAGGCCACAGGGACAGAGCACAGCCCTATTCATGTCTCCTAGGAAAACCCCAGTCTTTCTCTAGTGTGACTGTGCAAACCTCTTCCTTTGCACCCGGGAGACTCCAGACTCCAGACACTCTCGGGTTCTTCTCCCTGGGCATTATTTTCCTCATCAGAAAAGTGGGGGAGTTAGAAGCGATAGTTTCCAGAGTTCCTGCCGGCTCTAGATAGGCTCTCTAATTCCAAGTCATGTTACAGATGAGGAAACTGAGACCCCGAAAGGAGCTAACTTCCTAGTAACAACAAGCTAAGCAGATTTGAACTCAGGTCCTCTGAATCCAGATCCAGGCTGCTTTCCGGGACACCACCTTGTCTCTTAGTGTTTATAGGTTCATTATTTATTCGCTTTGTAGGTGAGGAAACGGAATCGGAAGTTTAGCTCTCTGCAGTAGCGACCTGCCTCACTAACGGCGGAGTTGAGTCTGCCAGGCACTCCAGCCTGGGGGGAGAGGAAGATCATTGCTTTAGACGTGACTTCATGCAACTGTAATGGAAAACTTGGACCAGTCACTTATTTAGCCTCCAGCGGACAGAACAGCAGGTTGTCTGGATTTTCTACGTGTTTCCACTGGTTATCTTGGCGTTAGATAGAGGCTATGCCTGATAATGAGTGTAAAGAAGTAAGGATAACGATGTCCCTCTCCAGCTCTAGGAGCCTCCAAGGCTCCCGATCGCTTCTTTTCAGCGTTGAGAAGCACTTACCGTGCGCATCCAACCTGTCTTTGCAGACTGACTTCTCATTACTCGGCCTCAAAGAGCCACAGGATTGAGAGCTGGAAGGAGCTTTAGAGACCACCTCACCTCCGCCTCCCTTCGCTTAGAATTCCTCCCCCTCTTCCAGGCTCGGTTCAAACGCCACCTCCTATGGGAAGCCTTTCCTCACCACCCTCTACCTCCCCCCCCCCCCATAAGTAGAATGTAAGCTCTTTGAAGGCAGGGACAGCTTCTTCTTTGGTTCTGTATCCTCAGTGCAGGCACCTTATATATATAATTTATATTATAATTTATACATTATTATTTATTATACATTTTATAATATATGGCAAATATAAAAAATATAGCAAATATCAACAATCAAAAACATTACAATATACAAAGAATAATAGATTGCATATGAAGTTTTAGCTATACATAGGTGGTTTTTTAAAAAATGTATGGGCAACTAGGTAGCACAGTGGATGGAACACCAGGTGTGGAGTGAGGAGGACCTGAGCTCAAATTTGGCTTAGATACTTACCTGGGCAAGTCACTCAGCCCTCTTTGCCTCAGTTTCCTCATCTGTAAAATGAACTGGAGAAGGAAATGACAAACCGTTCCAGTGTCTTTGCTAAGAAAACTCCAAATGGGGTATTTAGAGTACCCTGTAGGCACTTAATAAATGCCTATTGAATTTAACTGAATAGCTAACATTTCTATAGCTCTTTAAGGTTTACAAACATGTTGCTTTTGGAATATCCCTATGAAGTAGATACCATTCCCATTTCTCAGGTGAGGAAACTAAGGAGGAGAGAATGACATGGTTAGGGTCACACCGATAGTCAAAGATCCATGATTTCGTTGGTGTGGGTGGTCCCTCCACAAGAAGCAGGTTGCAACCCTTACATATCTAAGTAAACAGCTTCTTGAATTGCCATACTGAGGGAAAGACACCGTTATCTGAGGAATGGCCTTTGGGTAATGAGTCTCTGTGCACTCAGCTGGGCTGCTCTTTGGACAGCAGACCCACAGTCTGACCTCAGGTCCATAAGGGAAGTCTTGCTCGTATGGCAGGACCTGCTTAGAGAAGTGAGATGGTGCACCCGATGGAAGGCCAGGCCTGGAGTCAGGAAGATGTCTTCTTGAGTTCAAATCTGAGCTGTGTGACCCTGGGCAAGTCACTTCACCCTGTCGGCCTCAGTTTCCTCCTCTGAAAGAATGAGCTGGAGAAGGAAATGGCCCAAACCGATAGGATATTGGCCAAGAAGAGTCCAAAGGATCACAGAGATTTGGATTGAGCCAAAACAGCTGAACAGGACCAACAGGAACACGAACAAAAGGACCAGCTCCTTCTCTGTTGCCAAAGCCCAGCACCATCAGGCATGCAGAGACATTAGACATGAATTGAATGCAGAGACATTAGGCATTAGACATGAATTAGACATGAGAGACATTAGACCTAAATTAATGATTGTAGTGACGATGGTGATGACCAAGAGGGTAATGGCTGTGATTAGCATGCCTGATAGCAAAGACAAGGCAAAGAACATTAGCTTGGGAGGTGAGGGGAGGGGGAGAAAATCCAGCTATATCTGACTAACTAGGAAACCTTGGCCAAGTAATTCCTTCTGTCTGGGCCTCCCAGAGTCACAGACACCCAACACTCTAAAGGGGTCTCGTCCTGCCCTTGGATGGGCCAAGAATCCCTTCTCATGAGGCTTTTATCTTCTTTCTGGCAGAGAGGCGGGAGAAGGATTGGTGCCAAGGTTCTAGATCACCTGTTTTTTGGTTAATCGTTTTCTTTGTCACAAGGAGAGCTCAGTTTGGAGGGGGTGGTGGTGAAAAATGCTTGTGGTCTGAAGACAAAAAGCATGAACCACATGGATTCTTTTCAAAATACTCCTTTCTGGAACATCTCCCCCTCAATGGGGAGATAGGCTCTGCTTGGAGGCTCCCATTGAGGGCCACCAGCTACCTCTCAGGACAGCCCTTCTGTGCCAATGCTTGGTGAGTTTGCCCTGACCTGGAGTCCAATTCTGCCTCTTTGCAATTCCTAGTCTCCATTCCCCCCCACCCCACCCACATTTCTGTCTTCTGGGGTCAGACAGAGCCAGGAGAATCCCCCTTCCCCTTGGCAAGCCTTCACATATTGGAATGCAGGAAGCATGTTGTCTGTTCCCCCTGCCTTTGCCTTCTCTTCTCCAGTATGTACACAGCTGGGCCTCCTGTGGCCTGCCCTCCCAGCTTTGCACTATCCTGGGTGCCTTCTATTGATGACGCCCCTTAAATGGAGTCCCCTGAACCTAACATCTTCCATAAGTGGCTTGACCAGAGAGTTTAGGGAGCTGCTCGTCCCCTCATTCAGGATTGTATGCTTCTATTAAAGCAGCTTCCTCGTCAGTAAAAATGCCAGGGGAGGTACTGGTCCATCTTCAAGAATCTCTAAGCCTGAACCTCCCAATGCCACAAACCTGGCCCCCCTCTTGCCCTCCTTGGCCTGGAGCCCTGGATCCCTGGGACTTATGAGGTGCTCTGGAAGGAATCAGGGCCTCACCCCCATTTCACCCTCTAAGAATGAGAACCATGAAGTAGTCGGGTTCGTAAGGCCACCGGCAGCCAGGGCGGGGCTGAGGGATGCATTGGGGAGATGCCAGCTGCCCCGCCTACCAGCCTGGCAGCTTCTCTCCCTCTGCCTAAGCCAGGCTGAGTCCTACCTGGAAGGGACAGGTGTGAGCACCTCTGCATGACCTCCTGCATCAACCCTCAGGTAACTACTGCCTGCTAAGAACTTGGTGGGAGGCAAAGGGCCGGCTAAGGGCACTGAGGCTGTGCCTGTTGGAGGACAAGGGCCAAGATGGGAGCACTTTGCTGTAAAGGGAAGAAGTTAGGGTAGGGTAGCTTTCCAGGGCTGGTCCCCTGGTCTGTCTGGTATCTCCAGATCACCTCCCTCCCTAGAGGGAAGCAGTGGAAAGAACAATACTGAGCTTGGATTCAGGAGCACTTGGCTTTGGGCTCTGCTCTGATCCAAGCTGGGTGATCCTGGGGAAATCACCCAACCCCTCTGTGCCCCAACTTTTCTCATCTGTCAGATGGAGAATAATAGGGTTTGCTCTGCCCACTTATGAGGGTTCTTGTGAGGAAAGTGCTTTGGAAGCTTTAAAGAACTATTAGAACAGGCCTTTGATTTTTGTCCTGACCTGTGATTTCACTGGCATAGGAAATTCTCTCAAATGATGGGTCAGTAACTGCAGCTGTAGAATTTCCAAGATCTGCCTGGAACACTGAATGGTTAGGTAACTTGGCCAGAATCATACAGCCAGTAGATTTAAGAAGGAGGACTTGAATCCTCATTTTCCTAATTCTGAGACTGTCTTTCTGACGTTTTTTATGATGCCTGAGTTCTATGTCTGAAAAGCCTTTCCTGCATTAACATTCAAGTCTTATTATTACTAAGTAACCCTGCACAAGTTTCAGGGTGTAGGATTCCTCCTGGTTCTGAAATGCACCCTCTGGGGGGCCTCTAATGGCTCTGGGCCTCAGTTTCTTCTGTCTAAAACAAGAGGAGTAAATAAAGATGTTTCTCTGATCCCTTCTGGCAATAGACCCTATAAAATGAGGCAGTGTGGAAAAGGGAGAAGGAGGTCAGACTAGTATAAGGGAGAGCAGAGACTGAAAGGAGGTCAGGATTAGGGAACAGGAGAAGGGGGAGGCCAAAGAGGCTGGGCCTGCAAGTGCCCTGGGACACTTACTGCATGGTGGACAGTCTGTCTCATTTTCTGCAAACTAAGGAAGTTGGGTTAGGATTTTAGGGTCACTTTCTTTTTTTTTTCTCTTTGGAGGGTGATTGGGGTTAAGTAACTTGCCCAAGGTCACAAGGCTAGGTTTTTGTTTGTGTGCATTAAGTGTCTGAGTCCGGATCCAAACTCAGGTCCTTCTGACTCTAGGGCCAACGCTCTACTCACTGCGCCACCTAGCCGCCCCCTAGGGTCACTTTCTTTTTCATATCTTTTGCCCTAAGGTTTCTCTAGTGTTGACACTGTATTCTAAGCTCTCTCCTGGCTCCTTCCTATCTCGGGACAGCTTTCCTGTTCTGACGTCCTTCCTAATTCTGACGTTCTAGGTTCTTAGCTCTTGAATACTTCTCATGCTCTCTGTTCTAATGTCCTCCTGATATCTGATATTCTCTGTTTTAAGATATCATTTGGCTTTGAAACTCTTTGTTCTGAGATCCTTCCCAATGCTGACGTCGCCTTTTCTAGCTCTGACACTCTATTCTAAGGTCCTATCTCTAAAATTCTGCGTACTATGGTCCTTCCAAATGACATTCTATATTCTGAGGTCTCTCCTAGTCTTGACATTTTGTATTTTAAGAGCCCTCCCAGCTCTGACATCCCCTGTTCTAAGGCCCCTCCCAGCTCTGACATTCCCTCTTCTAAGTTCCCTCCCAGCCCTGACACTCTCTGTTCTAAGGCCCCCTCCCAGCTCTGACATCCCCTGTTCTAAGGCCCCTCACAGCCCTGACATCCCCTGTTCTAAGGCCCTTCTCAGTTCTAACATGCCCTCTTCTAAGGTCCCTCCCAATGTTGACATTTTAAATTCTAAGATCCTTTCTGGGTCTTGCATTACATGTTCTAAGATTCTTCCCAGCTCTGACATTCATTGGACTAAGGTTCCTCCCATCTCTGAAATTCTGTGTTCTAGGGTCCCTCCTTGTTTTACCATTCCATCGTCTAAGGTCTGAACATTTCGTGTTGCAGATCTGATGTTCTGTCTTCTAATGTCTTCCATTTTCCATTCTAAAACCCCTCCCAGCTCTGACATCCCCTGGTCTAAGGCCCCTCCCAGCTCTGACATTCCCTGTTCAAAGTGCCCTTCTACCTTTGACATTCCACATTCTAAGCTCCCTCCCAACTCTGAAGTCCTATGTTTGAAATTTTTTCTAGAGCCTGAGTCCTAGGCTTTCACCAAGTGTAAAAGATATGCAGAGTCCAGAGTATCTCTGAGACCCTGGGCCTCCATTTCCTGTCTCTGTCCTCTGAGGAGGCTGAATTAGCTGATCTCCCAGGTCTACTATAGCTCTGACAATCTTTGCCCCTTTGGGAGGCAGTGTGGCCCAAGGACCTGGGTCCTTCCTACCTTCCCAATCTTTTCTTCCCTCCTTAACAAATTCTCTGGGAAGATTAGCACCAGCTGTTTTGCCGTCTCAGACATACACTAAGTACGGAGAACAGAGGGTTTTACTCTGGGGCGCTGACACTTGCTGTATGATCTTGGGGGATTCCCTTACCCTCTCCCCATTCCCCCACTTCTGGCAGGAGAAGGCTGATTTGGACATCCTTTCAAGGTCCCTTCCAGTTCTTGAGTTCCCAAAGTCTCCGGCTCACTCTTGTCCTCTCTGGTGTCTGTCCTACACGAGCAGGAGGCTTTTGGCTTATTGGTCATGCTGAAAGGCATGAAGGGATGGTGGGGGGGGTTTTCATTCCTGATGTTGGACGTAGTATTATTTGCAAGGACGATAATCGCAATGAGGTGGTGAAGTAATCACGAACTGGGAATTCTTGGACTTCCCTGAGAGCCTCTTTTGGGGTGGAAGGAGGAGGAAGAGAAGTTTACAGAAGAACCATTGGAGTGGGGGAGAGGGTAAGGTGGAATAGGGGATTTCAGAAATCAGGAAATCCACGGATCGATCAATTGGTGGATTAAGCATCAAGTGTGAGCCAAGACATGTGCTGGTGCTAGAGATACAAAGCAAAAAAAGACACAGTCCCCCCCCCCCCTTGCCCTCAAGGAGATTCCATCCTATTGGTGGAGTGCAATCTGCCTACAGATATAGATAGATATGTAGGTATATTCCTTTACATGTGTATATAATATAGGACTGGACCTAAGATGACAAGGAACTCCCAGTGAGTAAACGCCTCCTCCCAACGGAGGTCAGTACCTTTTCTTATAATATTGGTGAGTTGCCTGGACCTCACACAGGTTATGTGACTTGTCCAGGGCCACATGGTCAATATGCATCAAAGGTGGGGAGTCCTGATTCTGGAGCCAGCTCTCGATTGATTAAACACCTGCCATATCCCCTCTAGGAACCGGGAATGCAAAGATGGAAAATGGCACAGTCCTTGTTCTTAGATAGCTTTAAAGAATGGGGGGGGGTGTTGGGGGGAGAAGGGAGGGAATGTCATCGGGGCATGATACAATACAACATGTAATTAGGAGCAAAGCACTTTGGGAAAATTTGACAGACAGAGAGAATGAATGAACGAAAGAAAAGGTATGCATTAAGCGCCGCGTGCAAAGCTCTGTGCCAATCACTGGAGATAGAAATGGGAAAGCAAGACAGTCCGTGCCCTCTCTGCAATGGTCGTCCTTTGGGTCACCCCAGCTTACAGAGGCTTCTCTGGCCTACTCCCCCCATCTGAGGTCTGTAAGGTCTGCCCAATACACCCTGCTTCTCCTTTGACCCTGCTACCCCTGGGGCAGACCCTCATCATCTCACACTTGGACTGTTGTGTTAGCTGCTGGTGGATCTCCCTGCCCCTCCAGCCTGTCCTCCACTCAGCTGTCAAAGTGATCTTCCCAAAGTACAGGTCCAACACTGACAACCTTTTTCCTCCCCCAGGTTTATAACCTGGGTCTTTCCTCCCTTTCCAGACTCCTCTGCCTTGTTACATCCTTCCACCCCCTAAGGTATTCTCTGGGAAGATTAACCCTGGCCTCTTTGCTGTTTAGTAATCTGGTCTCAGACACTTGGTAGCTGTGTGACCCTGGGCAAATCACTTCATCCTGTTTGCCTCAGTTTCTTCATCTGTAAAATGAGCTGGAGGAGGAAATGTCAAACCTCTCCAGCATCTTTGCCAAGAAAATCCCAAATAGGGTCACACAGAGTCAGACATGACTGAAAAATCACCATTTTGCTGTTCCTCTAACAAGATGCTCCACTTCCCAACTCTGGGCATCCTCTCTGGCTGTCCCCCATGCCTGGAATGCTCTCCCTCCTTATCTCTGCCTTCTGGCTTCCCTGGCCTCCTTCAAACCCACCTAAAATCTCATTCTCTAAAGGAAGCCTTTCTCAGTGCCCCCACCCCATCCCCAACACTGGCTCCTTCCATCTGTTGACATTTCCCCAATGGACCCTTTCTATAGCTTTTTTGTACTTGGGAGTTAGTGTGTTTTCTTCCCCATCCCTTATAAGCTCCCTGAGGGTAGGGACTCCTTTTTTGCCTTTCTTTGTAAGCCCAGAGCTCAGTGCAATGTCTGGAATTTGGTAAGAGCTTAATAAATGCTCGTTGGCTGACTTACGGACTGACCTGGCCTTAATTGGGGAACTGCTGTAGCTGGGAAAGGGAGCTTGGAGTGCTGTAGGTCCCAGTAGGGAGGAGGAGTAGGCCTGTCAGTTTGGGTTTCCAGAGTTAGGAGTTGGTGGGTAGAGAGCTTGCCTGACACACACAAACAGACTGAGTGACCCTGGGCAAGTCACTCAACCCCTCAATGCCCCAGGAAACTCTAAGGCTCTCAAGATTGAAGAGAAAGAAAGAACCAACCTATATCAGTAGGGGGAGTTTACTGACCTGCCAGTGTCCTCTACCAAAGACATCTTGGATCAACTTTTTTGTTTTGCCTTTTTTTTTTTTTTGGCCGGGGGAGCAGTTGGGGTTAAGTGACTTGCCCAAGGTCACACAGTTAGTTTTTGTGTTAAGTGTCTGAGGTCACATTTGAACTCAGGTCCTCCTGTCTCCAGGGCAGGTGCTCTATTCACTACACTACCTAGCCACCTGGTTGGGTCTACTTTTTACTCCCATCTCCAGAGCCAGAAGTCGGGAGGGACAATGGGAAATCCAGCTGGACCCAGCGAGATCCAGTACACTGGGGGAGACTGGCCCCAATCAGGGCACTGGGACCCAGGGCCAAAGTCCCAGATCTGAGAGGGCCATGTCCCTTAGGGCAGAACCTTCCAGTCCCAGAAGATTCGACCTTGGTGCTGAGAGCCAGGCCCAGTGGTCCAGTGGGCATAACACTTGAAATCCAAGTCAATAAACACTTTCTAAGCATCTACTGGAGCTGGAGAGTCATAGATGAAAAAGGACTCAGTCCCTGCCCCCAGTGTGTTTACCCTGGGGAGGGGGGGGGAGGAGTTTCTAAGCTGTTTACTGACTTTATTCCATTTATTTATTTATTTATTTACTGATTTTTAATTTTTTTATTTACTGATATTTTGTTGTTCAGTCTTTTTTTAGTCATGTCCGACTCTCAGTGACTCATTTGGGGTTTTCTTATACTGGATACTGGAATGTTTTGCCATTTCCTTCTCCAGCCCATTTTACAGATGAGGAAACTGAGGCAAACAGGGTGAAGTGACTTGCCCAGGGTCACATCTAGTGTCTGAGGCAGGATTTGAACTCCTGAAGATGAATCAGGGAATAATGGGACTCTAGGCCTGACACTCTATCCTCTGAACCATCTAACTGCCTGTCTCTCTCTCATATATTTATATAATTATATTTAAATAATATATTGTATTTATAATTTATACAGTGTATTAATAATTCATATGACATATTAACAACATTAGTTATAATAGTATTCCTAGCAGACATAAATATATACTATATAAATATTATTTATATTTCTATATAAAATAAATTCTATTTCTATGTAAATATGTGTTTGTATAAATAAATATATGGATATATATAAAATATAATTTCTATGTAATAAAATTTATTAAATATAAATATAATTTCTATTTATATGTGATATAATTATAGTTATATAGTATATATATGTATATATAAATGTAGTTATAGATATAGATATGAATACAGGAGCCCTGTAGGGGACAAAAGAGAGATTAGGACAAAATGGTCTGGGAATATTGGGGGGGGAGAGCACGCTCACCTGGAGCACCAGGGAAGGTGAGCCCTATGCAGAGGGTTAAGGGGAGAGAAGGCTCTGGAAGGTGGGGGATTTACCACCACCCCACACACCCCACGTGCTGGGGATGGCCTGGGAATGCTCCAGGGAAGGAGGGGAACTGGTGGCTGAATTAAGGGAATCATTACTACTTCACTTTGAATGGAACTGTATGTGAACTCAGGGAATGATGGGAAATGAGTTGGATTGGAGTTGGGTTGGAATTGGCCCTAAAAACCAGAGAAGGGTTTTCAGCTCGGGAGTAACCTGGTCATTTTGGCAGCTATGGGAAGGTGAGATAGAGGAGGACCTGGGCAGAGGGGAAGGGATGGGATTTATAGGCAGAGTAGGGCCTGGGGGGAGGACAGTGCCAGAAATCGGGCTTTGTTGGAGGAGCACAAGAGCCCAGAACCACCTGGAGAGACGGGGGGTCAGCAGAACAGGAGGAGACTTAGAATCCTGGGGTCTCAGGGTCTGAAGGGGCTGGAGGGCATTCAGTCCAACCCAGACCTGAACAGAAATTCCCTTCACAACATCTCTAACAAATGGTCTCTCAGCCTCTGCTTAATTACCTCCAGTGATGGGCTATTCGTCACCTCTCTGGAAAATGTGCTGTACTGGGGGTGTTGTTTATTTCTTGACTTTTATTGGCATTCACTGGGCATAGAAAAAGACTGATTCCTACTCTCTTGGGAGCTGACTCTGCTAAAAGGCCAGTGGCATATGTAATTTTGAGGCTAAGACTGAGCCTGAGGAGACAGGGAGAGGGTGTTGGCTCTCTGAGGACCAAGAGGGTGACCTCTTGGATGGGGATCAGGAATCATCAGGGCCACGTGGAGCTGGTAGGGGCCGAAGGGGCTGAGAGCCAGCCAGCCAGGGCCACGTGGGAGAAGTTTCTGAGGGCAGACGGAGCTGAGGAGAGCAGCTGCCAGACCTGGGAGCACACAGGAGCCACCATGAGAGTGATCAGGAAAGTAGAAACAGTGAGATCATTCCAGAGAAGCCCATAAAAGGAGCAGAGAAGGAGGGGGCCAGGGCCAGAGCCCTGGACAGCGTCGGCCGAGAGGGAGAGGCAAGGCAGGGCAGGGCAGCTCAACAGGCGGTGTCAGAGCTAGGTGGAGGGGCAGGAAGGAGGAGCAGTTCAGCTGCCAGGAGAAGGAAGATTGGCCAAGAAGAATGAGCCCAGAGCCACGCTCTCTGGACTGGGCCAGGAGGAGGCAGCTGGTGAAGCTGGCTGGTGCTTTCTGAGGAGTGCTGGCCCCTCGGGGACTGGAGAAGAATATCCAGGTGTGTGAGGAAGCAGGTCCGCCGTGGTGTGTGTGGAGGTGGGGGGGATGGCAGAAGGAGCTCCTGGGTCACTGCACTCTGCCAAAGTCCCTCTGCTGGGCAGAAGCCCCAGGAGGGGGAGGGGAGACCCTGGACTGGGGAAGGGCAGGGGAGACAAGCAGCAGCCGCCGCCAAGGAGCCCCATTCTCTGACCACTGAAGACCGCCTTGTGTCCATCACACCCATGCACCAAGACACTGGCCAGCAAACTCCCCTTAGAGCCGGCAGCTATATCCGTCATCATGCTTCTCATCCATTCACTGAGTGACATTGAGATGCCAAGAATCGCCCTGAGAACTAGGGGCAAGGGGTTTAAGGTGGTGGTTAAGCTTCATCCTCAAAGAATGTTCTGATTAGAGCCCAGACCAACAGTGTATCCCATGGCCTCAGAACAGGGAATGTCAGAGATGGGAGGGCCCTTAGAACAGGGGATGTAAGGGCTAAAAGGGAGATTTAGAACATGGAATGTCAGGAGAGAACCTGGAACAGCAGAAGTCCAAGGGACTGGTTGGTACTAGTACAGAAGCAAGGTTCTTAGAACAAGGAGTGTCTATGCCAGGAGGTTGTCTGCTCCAACCTCCGAACTCTCCAGATAAGACTGAGCCCAGAGGTGTGGAGGCACCAGTGGATTCAGGGCAACTCAGTCAGGCCAGTAGCAGTACCTTCATTTCCTGACAGCCCTTTGTACTCTCTGGTGGTGCTCCCACCTCTAGGAAAGAGACAGATGGTCCAGCCCAGAGAGGATGTGACTCTCCAGAGAGCTTGGGAGAATCTCGTTAAGGCCCACATTAATGTAGGTATCCAGATGGGCAGGGAGATTGGATGGCATGAGGGTGATCCATGGTTCCTGCTCAAGCAAAGAGGGAGTCCTGGGGAGAGACATTCTTTGAGTCAAGTCTTAAAGGACCTGAGGGACCTGGAGAGTGGAGGAAATGGAGGACAGAGGTAGGGAAGAGGCTGCTCCCAGAAAAGAGGACAGACAGGGGCGAAGAATTTGGGACCCTTAAGAAGGGAAGGGAGAGAGCTGTCTCATGGCTCAGCTAAAATGAACCAAGTGTTAAGGAAGAAAGACGCTGCATCTTTCAGCCTTAGATCTATGACCTTAGGCGAACTATCCTAGTCTGCAGCATTCTTGAGATGTAGAATCTGCTTGCATACCTCCAGTGATGGGGAGCTCCTTCCCTCTCTCAGGCAGCCCAATTCTTTACTGGAGGGCTTTAAATGTGAGGGAGGCTTTCCTTAATAATACACTGAAATCCATCTCTACAGATAGGAGAGATGGCAGAGAAGTCAAGCTATCTGGGGGAAGCAGAAGGTGGGGGGAGCTTTGTGGAGGGAGCAGAAACAGAAAATCCTTCACACCCCCAGCTCAGCTCTGCCAGGGTCCCTCTGCTGGGCCTGCAGCTCCCCAACCTTCCCCCGGATTCCCTCCGCCCACACCCAGAAGAATGTTCTGTTGAGAGCCTGGTATTTTCTGGATCTCAGGATTTGGGGTTTGTCTGCTTCCCTTCCCATGTCGGGGAGGGGAGAACAGAGAGATTCTTGCAGTGGGGCCCGAAGAGGTTCCCAGAGTAGGCGGCAGGAATTTCTGTCTCTTCTTGTTAACTCAAGGCGTGCCCTTCGGGGCACCTCAGCTTCCTTATCTGGAGCACCAGAGGATCTAGGTCTAAATCCCACTTCTGAAGCTTTCAACCTGTGTGACCTTGGTCGAGTCATTTCACTCATCAGGTCTGGGTTTCCTTATCTGTGAAATGAGGCTCACCTTGGTCTAGGTGAACTCTCTGGTTGATCCCAGATGTGCATCCATGCAACTGTGTGACCTTGGTCAAGTAACTTCTATAGGCTTCAGTTTGTAAGGTCATTACACTGAGAGCTGAAAGGGACCTCAGAGGCTATCTGGCCAAACCCCCTCGTTTTCCACCTGAGGAAACTCAAGCCTAATGATGAAGACACTTGCTCACCCATCGAGGAAGGGTCTTGAGATGACCTCTGAGACTCCTAGTGTTATATTGATTCCATCAACCTAAATTTCTGGTTCTCAGTTTCCCCATCTGTAAACTGGGGGAGATGGAATAAATGACCTCTAAGGTCAAGAGTTTTCAAGCTGAGGTCCGTGAACCTGGTTTTCTTTTTAGAAATATTTCATCACTGTATTTCATTATAATGAATTGTATTTGTAACCTTGTGTATTTTATTATATGCATTTGAAAACATGATTCTGAGGACCAGAGTGGGTTTCACCAGACTGGCTTCCAGGGGGTCCAGGCCGTTGAAAAGGTTAAGACCCAACCCCCTCGCCTCAGCCTAGATGGAGAAGCCCAGGAAAGGGGGTGAAGAATAGCAATTCATAGCAGCAAACATTTATTAAAGACCTCAGTGCAAGGGGGCAAAAGGTGAAAAGAGTCCAAGGAGCCTGCCTTCTCCCGGGGTGGAACGTGTGCCCGGGCGTGCTGGGATCAGGTGAAGAATTCAGATACAGGCCTCTGGGAAAATGGGAGGAGGTCACAGGGATCTTCCTCTGGACAGATTTCAGGAGGCTTCACAGGAACTGAAGGATCCTGACAGGTGAGGCCAAGGAAGGAGCGAATTCCAGGGATGGGGCAGGGCCACACCTTTGGGAACATATAGAGGCAAAATGGCTGAGCTCACCAGCCAGAAGGCCCCAGGTGGTATTATTACTTAAGTGGTATGTGTTTACTATGGAAGTTTGTGCTTGTGCATGTCTGTTGGCTCGGACGGAGCTCAGTGCCCAGATTCTGGGTTTGGGTTCCTAGATGGTTGGTGTCATCCATTGGCTCATGAGGTCATGTGCTCCTGAGTGCGTCTGCTTTAATTTGGAGCTTTGCCCGTCACTGGGTAAATATCATCATCTTAATAAGCCCTCCAAGCCTTTCATCCAAAGATCTCAAAGCACGTAGCAAGCCTTAATTAATTCTCCCAACTATGTGAAGGAAGGAGGCATTGATATGCCCATTTTGCAGATGAAGTGACTCCAGCTCAGGAGGAAGTGATTGGTCTAGGGTCACACAGCTTAACAACAGAGAGGCCAGGAATAGAAACTGGGTTCCTGAGAGGCTGGACTCAGGCTTTCTGATCATTAACATCCTTGTTCCTGCTTCTTCCTTGACTGCAACTTGTTAGAACACCAAGCATTTAATAAGACCAGAGGGGGTCCTGGGCAGCAATCACCACGAGGTTTAATTAATTCTGTTCTTTGGCTTCAGCTCTGTGGCCACGTTCTGTACCCACCCCCAGGCTGTCAGGTGGCCTGTGGCAGGGAATGTGGGCAGCTTCCTGGCAGGCCCTCTCCTCTCCTCTGCTGGGGAAAAAACACTTTCCTGACCCCCTCCTTATATGTCAAACCAGGAACAAAGGACTGAGGACCCACTGTGTGCACGGCACTCTATTAGGCATGATGAACAGGCATGATGGAAGCTGCCTCATGGTATAATGGAGAGAACCCTGGCCTGGAATCTGAGTCTGAATATGACTTCAGACTATCTCTGATACTTACTGTTTGTGTGCCAGGCTCACCTTCATTTCCCCCTCCAGAGCACAAAGGGTGGGCCTCCCGGAAGGCCTGATTTGAAGAGCTCATGCCTTAGCACACATGTGAGAGGGGCAAGTCACTTCATCTATAAAATGATGAAATGAATTATGCAGTGTCAAAGGTCGCTTTTGGCTGAGCCTATGAGCTTACAGGAGCTAGATTCTATGCACACGCATAGTGAACAAACGTGTACACATGCATAATATGTGCAGAAACATGGATGTATTGTGTATATATGCCTGTGTGTGTATCGCTGTCTCTGTTCTCAACCTCCTCTCCCTCTCTTCATCTTCTCCTTCTTTGCCTTTCCTCTCCCCCTCCTTCTCTCTCTCTCTCTCTCTCTCTCTCTCTCTCTCTCTCTCTCTCTCTCCTCTCTCTCTCTCTCTTTCTCTCTCTCCTCCCTCTCCCATTCTCTTCCTCTCTCTGTCTCTTTGTTTCTCCCTCCTCTCTTTCTCTGCCTCTCTCAATAGAAAAATCCAGGCCAAAGACCACATATATGTGTGTGTGAGTATGCATACACATATACAAATACACATATATACAGACACACATACATACATAGTCTTTTGACCTGGGTTTTCTATTGAGAAGCCACTGGAACATGAGGACTCACTGGTAAGTCACAATTTACTTTGCTCTGGGTAATAATCACAATCCAACCAGCATTTATTAAGCACCTCCTATAAGTCAGGTGTAGTCTTATGTGCTGGGGATACAAATACAGAAATGAGGCCGTCCTTGCCCTCAGGGCACTTACCTTCTAGAGGAAGTCGCTCCAGATCTGATCCCATGATTCTCTTTTCTGATAGCTGGAGGAGGTATTGAGTACTAACAACCAGGGAGGGCAGGATCAGGAAGGGCTTTCCAGAGGAGCAGAAGTCTGAGCCAAGCCTTGAAGCAGAGGACAGGAGGAAAGCTGACAGAGCAAGGAGGCAGGAGAGAGAATGTTGAGTGAGAGAAGGGGAGTGATAAGTCACAAGCCTGAAAGAAACCATTATAGCTAGCATGTATATAGGGCTTTACAAATATGATCTGAAAGGTACGTGCTATTATTGTAATCCCCATTCTACAGATGAGGAAACTGAGGCTTGGAGGGTTAAGTGACTAGCACAGGGTCACACAGCTAGTGAGTGTTTTTGAATCCCCAAAGCTTATATTAAGAGGCTTAAGCTAGCTGTGCAGCAGAGATACTGCCTACTTCACTGAAAAGCCATCCACTCCAGAACAAAGCTTTGTTCTGCTCCCTCACTGGGAGCCTTTCCATCCTGCCCCAACCCTCCAGGGGATGGCTTCTCAGACCAGTATCTCTTGCCTAAGATTCCTGTGAATCCTCTGCCAATCTCTGCTAGAGCAGTCCATTTCAAGGCCCCTGACTTCTGTCTCAGGAGCTCCATAAGACTGTTGGGGAAATAAGTTCTTTTTATAGCCCTTTTATTAAAAAAGTATTTTTTATTATGAACTGGACAGCCACCCACAGACAAAACATTCCAATATATAAAGGGAGAAAAGAGTTTGTATGCATATGAGACACTGAATTTCTGCTACCTACAGTTTTTAAACTGTAATTTAATGAATTAATTTAAATTTTAATAATTTAACATTAAAATCTTTAAAAAACATTTTAAATTCAAAATAATTTTAAAATATTTTAAATTCACAAGCAAATAACAAAGTTGTGGGAAGGGATTATTATTCCCATTTTCTATAAGAGGAAGCTGAGAACCAAGGTATGGACAGGCCACTGGGCTAGGTGCTAGGTGCTGTGTTAAGCCAAGTATCACAGCCAAAAAGCAAGACTTGAATACAGATCTTCCAAGTCCAAGGCCTAGAGAGGACCTTTTTTGTGACTCAGCTAAAATACCACCTTCTATTCAAGGCCTTTCCTGAATCTTCCCAACTGCTAGTACCTTCTCCTACAAATTATATTGTAGGCTTTGGTGAAAGATTGGATATGGGGGTGCAGGGTGAGAGAAAGAAAAGAATCCAGGATGAGTCCTAGGTTGGGAGTCTGAGAGATTGGGAGGATCATGTTGCCTTTGACAGTGACAGGGAAGGGGGAGAGGAGGGTTGAGGGAGGGAGGTGTTGAACATGTTAAATTGAAGATGTCTACTGGATGGACATCCAGGTTGAAATGTCAGAAAGATATTCAGAGATGTGAGGTTGAAAGTCAGCAGAGAGCTTAGAGCAGGTTTGGTAGATTTGATAAACATTAGCATAGGAATGGTAATTAAGCCCGCAGGAACTGACAGAATCGCCAAGGGAAATGATCTAGAGGGAGAAGAGAAGACGGCCCAGGACAGAGCCCTGTGGGACAGCTATGGTTAGAGGGTGTGATCTGTCGGAGGATCCATCAAGGGAGATGGGGGAGGAAAACCAGGAGAGAAGGGTATCCCCAAAACCTAGAGAGACAAGAGAATCACGGAGAGGGTGGTCAGCAGGGTCAAAGGCTATAGAGAGGTCAAGGAGAATGAGCTGAGGTTTGGTTTTGTTTTTGTATTTTGAGGCAATTAGGGTTAAGTGACTTGCCCAGGGTCACACAACTACTAAGTATCTGAGGCTGGATTTGAACTCAGGTCCTCCTGACTACAGGACCAGTTCTCTACCCACAAACTCACCCAGCTGCCCCTGTCAAAGAGGATGAGGATAGAGAAACTGAATTTGGCCAGTTAGAGACCACTGGAGAGTTTAGGTGGAACGGAGAGTTTGGAAACCAAAGAGTAAAGGGGTAAGAGCAGAAAGTGAAGATACCTATTGTAAACATCCTTTCTGAGGGGTTTAGCCACAAAGGTCAGAAGAAAGATAGGGCTGTAGTTATTGTGGCCGGAAGAACTGAGTGAGGGGTCTTTGAAGATGGGAGAGATGTGGGCAAGTTTGTAGGCAGTAGGAAAGGTGCCTGTAGGAGAGAGTAGGGAGAGGCTGAAAAGAAGTGGAAGTGGAGATCTGTTGGAGGAGAGGGGATGGAATTGGAGTCCTGAGGAGGTATAGAGGGCTTAGGTATCCTTGGTAAGGTGTAAGGCCACATCATTGTGTGAAACAGGGGTGAAGGAGGACACGGTGGCAGAAGGCACTCATGTGATGAAGCAGTCATAAGCGCCATGAGATGAGCAAGGGGGGCGAAGGTCTCAAATTTATCTATTTATGTGAGTCCTCAGCTGAGAGGCTGGAGGAAGAGGGAGCCATGGGAGGTTTGAGGAAGGACAGTAAAGTTATTGAGAACCATCCTTGGAAATGGAATTCCAGGGTCTGTCCGCTGGGTCTAGCACAGACTAAGTGCTCCCTCAGTGAATGTGCATCGACACTTTATATCCTCAGTCTTGACTCATAGTAGGTCCTTAGTACCTGTTGACTGACAGATACTAAAAGTTATAGAGCTTAACTCCCTCCCTTTTTAAAGGGTAGTTAGTGCAAGTGTCGGAGTTGGAGTCTGGAAGCGCTGAGTTCGAATCTTGATCTACATTTTAGATACTTAATAGGTTGTGTAAACTTTGGAACATCTCAACCTCGGTTTTCTCATCTGTAAATTGGGAATGATAACAGCACCTGGTTTAATCATGCTATTGTTATCATTGTTGTTGTTACTATAGAAGAGGAAACTGAGGTCCTTCTTCCCAGAAAGGGGAAGTGACTTTTCTAAGGTCGCAGAGGTAGTTGGTTAATGGCAGACCAAGGACTCGAACCCAGGTCTCGGAACCCGAAATTCAGCACTCTTTCCATTACCCCAATTCCTTCCTCTCCCTCCTTGGGGCCAAACTTGTGTTTGGTTTGTTTGTTAATTCCAAGATGAATAACCCAGTTGTGAGGTTTCAGATTTCCGAATTTATTCTTTCCTACCTTTGTGCAAGAAGGCGAGATGGGGGAGGGGAAGGAAATGTTTCACTTTCCCTTTGGGTACTTAGGAAGAGATCCACTGACCCCAAACACTTAACAATCAATGGATCCACTAACTCGGCTCAGCGGGAGGCACCGAGGGCACGGTTGGCATTTATTAAGCGCCTCCTATATACCCCAGATGATCGGAGACAAATCAACACACAACTGTTGAATATGAAACTTTGGTGTGTGGGCGGTGAGACCTGAACCCACCCAAAGAAGCCTCCCTTGTCTTCGGGGGATGCGGGGGAGCTGCGCACAGCCTCAGGCCGGAGAAAAGGCGAACCCTCGGGCAGACAGCTCCCTAAGACCCTGAGCCCGGATCTGTCCTCCAGGACTGGTCCGGTTCGCAGTCAGCGTCAAGGGCGGTGCGCCGGCCAGGCAGAGGCCCGGGCTCGGGCCTCGAGGGGGGCTCGGGTGAGGTCGAGGTTAGCCGGCCATCCCAGCCAAGCCCCGAGCCCGGAGCCGGGCAGTGTCCCTTTAAACGCGCGAGGGAGGGGGCGAGCTGTGCAGGATGACATCAGTGGGTTTGGCCAGCCGGCTCAATGAAAGTCAATGAGCGAGCGAGGGAGGGGGAACGGCGCAGCCCCACGCGGAGGACGGAGGGGCGGGGGGAGGAGGGGGAGGAGGGGGAGGGGAGGAAGGAGGGGGCAGCAGCTGGGAGAGAGGCAGGCAGGCAGGCAGGCGGGCGGGCAGCGGGCGGGCAGCGGACGGGCAGGCAGGCTAGCAGGCGGGCGGGCGGGCGGGCGGGCAGTCAGGCTAGCAGCTCCGGGCTGCGAGCTGGGTGTAGCTTCACCTCCCCTCCTTCCCCAGCCCAATCCTCCTGCATCCTCCAGCCCTTGGACGCCTGGGTCCCTGGCAGCGCCCGGAGCAGGAGCTGGGCACCGGCCCCTTCCTGGCGGGGTAAATATTGGGGGGCTGGGGGCCCGTTTCGGGGGGCAAAGCCGGGGGGAAAGGGCGCTCCTCTGGCCCTTTGTTTTTGCTGGGAGACGGGGGGGGGGGTTGGAGGGAGGGACGGCGGTGGGGGTGGGGGGAAAGGAGCGGGTGCTCGCGCGCACACACACACTATCACACTCACACGCATACACACTCACACACATACACACTCACCCACGGAGCCCGGCTGGCCCCTGGGTGACAGGCCCTGGGGCCGATCCCCGAACACAAAAGAGCTCCATTCTGGGGCAGGAGATTATTTTGCAGAAATGCTCGGGGGGAGCGGCTGGGGAGGGGGCCCTCCCTCCCGCTAGGCCGGAGCAGTCCCTTTCATCCTTGTCTGCCCCCTCTCCCATTGGACATTTAAAGGGCTCGGAGCCTCAGACGAGGAGACGGGCTTTCGTTGCTGGGCGCAGCCGCTGCTTGGGGAGAGGGGAGCTGGGGACCCCAGGCTTGGGGAGCCAGGCTGCGTGTACGTGTGTTTGGGGGCTCAGGACGACCAGGCTACGCGGCCCGGCTGGGGGGGGGGGTGCTTTTGAAACTGTTTATTTCCCAGTCTCTCCCTACCCTCGTCTGTCTTTCTCCAAACAATCACCTCCCCACCATTCTCTGTTTTGTCTCGCTGCCCCTCGCTGCCTCTGCCCCTCTCTGTCTCTCTATCTTTGTCTCCCTAGCTGGCTCCTTCCTTTCTCTGCCGTTCTCTCGATCCCCCCCTTCTTTATCGTGTTCTTTCTGTCTCTTCCCTCCCCGCCCGTTTCTCCTTCGCTTCTGCCTCTTTCCGTATTACATTCTCCATCTCTCTCCCCTTTCTCTTTCTCACCTCACTGTCTCTTCTCCCCCAGCTGGAGATGGGAGGGGGCCAGACAAAGTGTTCTGGGTGGCCCCTTGGATGGAGATGTGTGTCGGGGGCGGGGGGAGACTTTGGGAATAGTGTCGGATAAAACAGGCCACGGAGCCAGGTTTTCTTTTGTGGAGGGGGGGGCAGTAGAATGACTTACTCGGATTTCCTCTTTTCTCTGAGTGTGTGGCGTCTGTGATATATAAATGTATATTTATGTATATATGGACAGACTGTATGAGAGTGTGTGTGTGTGTGTGTGTGTGTGTGTGTGTGTGTGTGTGTGTGTATGGAGAGAGAGAGAGAAGAGAGAGAGAGAGAGAGAGAGAGAGAGAGAGAGAGAACATTTATTCATATCTAGAGAATCTGAGAATCCCTTGCAACATCCAGAGTCTCCAAATGGGGTGAGCCCTCTCCCCACAACAGACTTTCCCCCTGGCTTGCTCTTTTAAAGTTACTTAGATCAAATCAGAGGACTGATTTTTGGGGGGGATGGGGGGGAGACAAGGAAGAAAAGGAATTGGGAATGTTCTTTTAAAATGTCTGCTTTTGTGTATTCTCCCTCTTTCATCTCTAGGGTGTATCTTCTTTCCACCCTCCACTCCCCCCCAAAAACGTTTTCCAGATCTAAAGAAATGGGGGGTAGGATGTTGAAGGGGGGCTGGTGGGTCGTGCTTGGGGAATTCTTTTATAGAGAGAACACGCATTGCTTTCTTTCTCTTCTCTTCCAATCTTCTGCCTCCTGGCCCATTCCCCACGTTAAGAGACTCAGAGTGTTGGAATCAAAAGCTCTAGTTATCTCTTTATCAAAGCATTCTCTTCTTTGCAGAGGCACATTCTGTCCTCCCCAGTCTCCACCATGTCGCTGGGTAGCCCTCATCCTCTCCTCTCTGATTTTTTTATTTTGTATTCCAGGGCCTGGGGCAGAGGGAGCACTTCCCAGGTCCCTGGGGACTGCTGTGGAGCCTTCGAGGAGAGAGACACTGGGGGCAGGGCTGGAGGGAGGGAGGTGGGGAATCAGCTTTTCCCCAGGATCAATTTCCCATCTAGCTGGATGTTTCTTCCCTCTGCTTTTCCTCCTGACAGCTCAGAAACAGTGTGTGGGGTATTTATGTAAGAGGGCCAGATGAGCTTTGTCTATTTACCTAACCCGGTGTGGGTATTTATGTAATATAGGATGAGGGCGTATTTATTGGAACTACCCTGTGAGTGCCCAGGCCTGGATGTGTGGTCCCTGCCTTGGCACACGACAAAAACGTACATCAGGAGTGAGTGGAGGTTCATTGTGTGCAAGTGTACACACTTGGGAAAAAGAGGGAGTGAGTGTGTTTGCCTCCCGTGAGCACAGGCTATAAGAGCAGCCGTGTCCATGGTGGTCCTTTGTAAATATTTATCAGGGAGCCTCTGGGACAGTTTTAAAAGGGTGTTCTCACGTGCGTGTGCGAGAGAGAGAGAGAGAGAGAGAGAGAGAGAGAGAGAGAGAGAGAGAGAGAGAGAGAGAATGTGTGTGTGTGTGTGTGTGTGTGTGTGTGTGTGTGTGTGTGTGTGTGTGATGGGTAGGAGAAGGCCAAGATTACCCCTGGACTTTGAGCTAGAAGAAGCTTTGGAACCATCTAGTTCAGCCCTTTCATTTTACTGAGCCCCTCGTTTTACGGAAGAGGAAACTGAGTCTGAGATGCTGGGAGTGACTTGCCCAAGGTCACATAGGAAGTGAGCATCGCCCAGTGAGCAGGCTTCCTTCAGAAGGATGCCATTTCTCAGTCTCCTGATTTGTCCAGGGTCTGTGTAGTGTCAGGCCTTTGGAACATTGAAGGAGGGGGGCAGTGGGGTAGTGGGAAAAGTTGGGGACTTGAGTCAGGAGAGACCTGGTTAAATCCCTCATCTGACACTGGCTGTGTAATCCTGGCTAGGCCACTTCACCTGAGACTCAGTTCCCTCATCTGTAAAATGGGCATGATAATATCTATGCTTACCTGAAGGGTGATGAGATGACACATTTGGCGAGCCTAAAAACTTTGTGGGAATCTCAGAAGTTGTTGTTCAAGTAGAATTTTGGTGCTTTTAAGGTTTACAAAGTTCTTTCCTCAATAGGTCCCTGGAAGGTGGGTGGTACAGATAGTTGTAGCCCCATTTTCAGATGAGCTGCCCTGATTTGCCCATGGGCCCCCAGGATATCATCTGGGTAGCCTCTGGTCAGTGATCTGATTGTGGGTCTGGACATCGGGTGGAGGGGGAAAATCTGATATACCTGTTTTGTATTGTAACATGCCTTGTCTTGGAGAGTGAGAGGCAGGGAGATGGGCAGAGGAGAGAGGGAGGGATAGGAGAGCAGCCTGGCTTTCTGTTATTTCCTGAGCGATTCTGCAAAAGTCTCTCCCTTTCTTGGACTTCGGAATGAGCAGATTGGCCAGGCTGATCTCAAAATATCAGCCCTGACATTCTAGGAGCCCTGTTATGGCCCTGCTGTCACATGGAGGAAAGAGAATCTCCTGGAGTGGTCCTAAAGCGCCACCCCCACATCTCAAGTATCCAAAGATCCCCTCCCTGGCCATCGAAAGATTCTTGGCCAGGAAGGCGGGACCCCAGGAAGTGAGGCTGGATTAAAATCTTTCTTGGTAGGCCAGGGATGTTTTCTTGTGATGGTCTTAGGACCCCAGGAGCCTTATGGCACCCCAGAAGAAAAAGAAGCTAAATCGATAACCTCTGCATCCAACTTCCCCCTCCCAAACTTTCCTATTCCTGACTTGAGAATCCCACTCAGAAGTGGGAATCCCACAAAGGCCCTACCATCCTAATTCTCTCTGGAGTCTACCAATTGCTCATGGGATGTGACTAGCTCTTCAGGAGACTTTCTGTCCCAGACTTTAAAAGATGCCCCAAAGCTTGGCAGCCTAAAAGGAATAACTAGATTTGGGGCCAGAGAACATGTGTTCAAATGTTGGCCCTACCTTTTACTGGCTACACAATCTTGGCTTGGGCAAGATGATCTTGGTCCCTTTGGCTCCCAGGATCCTTTTCAGCCCTAGGTCTTCTGAGACCCTGGCTTTTGGTCCCCTGAGATTTCAAAGGGTGTTTGTTGTTGGGGAGGCCCTTAGGTGAGGAATTCTCAGCAGCCTCCTCCACCCCCTTTTTAAAGGAGGTAGTCAAAGGAAGGGACTGGGTATTGAAGGCCAGATATTTTCAGAAGTTCCTTCTCTGCCCCCCCAAAAATCCCAAGCCTGTTTCCCACTTCTAGTGAGGAGGATCCTTCTAGACTGGAGGTCAGGAAAAACCTGTGTTCAGATCTAGCCTCAGATACCTACTAGCTGTGTGGTGGTGGCAAAGTCACTCTCCAAGCTGATTTCATTTGGAAGATGAAGAGGTAGATTAGGCGGCTTCTGAAATGCCACCAAGCATGAGGCCTAGGATCTCTGACCACGAGAACATGGGCTTCTCTGGGCCTCAGAATCCTCCCCTTTACAGTGGGGGGTTTGGTCTAGAAGTCCTTCAAGGTCCTTCCCAGTTCTAGATCTAAGGTCTGGACAGAATCCAGGCCAGAGATCATGATCAAGAAGGGAATTGGGGGGCAAAGCAGGGGAGAATGTTCTCTGAGCATCCTGACAAGCCAGGGTGAGACCCTGCTGGATGGGAGACAGTCTAGGCATCTGTGACCTCCCAGCCCAGGGCCGTCCCCAAATCTCTGCAAGATAATCGGGGAGCTGGGGACAGGCTGTGGAAGACTGACTATCCTCCATCTAAGGGAGTACAGCCTGTTTTGTTTCAGGGGGTCAACAAGAGGATATGGGTGATCTATACTTCCTTCCCCAAACCCACTCTTAGTGGTGGTCAGCTCTTCCACCTCCCCCATTCTCTATGCCTTTCTTGCGGGAACATTGGGCAGCCACCCTGAGGCTGGCCTCCCACTGAGAGTCAATGAGTAGCCAGTTTCTAGAGGGTGCCCAGTCTGAATGGTCCCTTCCCTGACTTCAGAAACCCTCTTCTTCCCCTCTCTTCCTGATCCCTGTGACCAGAGTGTGGGTACCTGGCAGGCTGAACACCTGGGTGTCCTGGGGCACAGAGAAAAAGGAAGGAGAGGGAGCAAATCTTCCCCTTCCCCTACTGGAAAGGAAGACATGCCCATTGCTCACCCTGGGTTCCTGAGAGCCACTCTCTCTTTTTTTCCTGGCCCTTAGGGATGGGTGGGGTTCCATAAGAAAGAGCCACCCCTCTCTGGCTTCCTCCATAGTCCTGTTCCTCACCTGACCTGGGTTTCTCCATTCTCTCCTTTCTTGCAGTGAGACTGAATCATGGAGCTTCGTGTGGGGAACAAATACAGGCTGGGCCGAAAAATTGGCAGTGGCTCCTTTGGGGACATCTACTTGGGTAAGTGGCTTTGGTTTTTGGGGGTCCTTGTCGAGGGCTAGGGAGGAGGCAGAGAAGCACCTCAGGGTGCTATGACCTGGGTCATTGAAGGAGGCCTGAGCTCCAGGCCTAAGTCTGACTTGGACCCCTGACCTTAACGTCTGTATCTATACAATGGGGATGACAGACCTCACGCTACCCCACTTTATAGGGCCCTTGAGAATTGAGTGCTTAATAGTTTGGAGAGTATTGTAGAGACCTTTGAAGACAGAGATTTCAGCCTTAAATCTCGGGTTCTAAGTCCAAGGCGGTGAAGCCAGATGCTCTTTGGAGATACCCAGGCCCCATGGGAGGACAGCTCTGGGGTGGGGCTAGCCAGGAGGCCCGGGTTTCCTCCCCTGCCCCCTCTCACCCAGCCGGGGCATTTGACCCGCTCTGAGCTCTCTCAGTGAAGGTGGTTTGTCCCTGTTGCTGCTGCCACAGCAGCAGCAGGAGATATTTTTAGCCCAGATTACCAGCTGGGGTGACCCAGGTTTCCAGCCTGGGCCGTGGGAACAGGCTCCAGGCGGGTTCGGATCGCCCACCTGCCTTTCACCCCTTGGAAGGGAGCATTCGCTGAAACTGAGCAGTGATCAGGGCAGCTTCTGCCCGGGGGGTCAGCCTCCTCCTGCCCTCCCCACCCCCTTCTCTGCTGGGATCCCTCCCTGAAATCTGACCCTCCAGAGCTGTCTCTCCTGGGTCTGGTGTCCAAAGTGACGCAGGCTCCCCCATGAGCAGAGTGACTGCTCCACGAGCTTGGGGACCTCCCTGCCCGGAAACACTTCCTGCCGAAAGTCAGAGCTTGCACTGGTTATATATTTTTTTTTCACCGAGAATTATTTCTCTCTTCCTGGCTTGCTGCCAATCCCCCTCCAGCAAGGAACAGTGAGCTTGGTGTCTGCTGAATGCATATAGAATCAATCCCAGACCTCCAGGGCGGGGGGCTGCTAAGACACCCTCCCGAGCCATCCTGGACTGGGCAGAAATCTCCATTTCAATGACCCTGGTGAGTGGTGAGGAGCCCCCTTCCCCCAAGGGCAGCCTGTCCCATTTGTGGACAGCTTGAATCAGTAGGAAATTCTTCCTGTTTGGGGGTAGGGGAGGAAGCAGGGGTATTAAGAAAGGCTATCACAGAGCCCCACTAAACCTTTGGATTTTTCTGAGTTTGGTCGCCCATGCATTTTATCTTGGTAAAGGAATCGAGAGGCAGCCAACCAGGAATTAAGAAAATCTGGGTTCACATCCTGCCTCTGACACATACTGGCTAGGCGTGTCACTTAAACTTTCCTGGCTCTAGGTCCTTGAGGTAGAGAAGAGCTGCCAGTCTGCATCAGTGGAGGGAGTTTTCCATATTGGGAGTTTCTTATGGTAATGAAATCGTAAATGGGACAGGTCTGGGCCAAAAAAAAAAGACATTCCTGTGGGGAGAGCCTCCAGATGGTGACCTCTGAGGTGGGACAGGAGCTGGGGAGCCTCATTTAGCCTTAGTGAGAATCCAGAGCCGCTGTCCTGGTGAGTAGTGGGATGTGTGGAGAACTGTGGGCGTGATCTCGGAGCACTGCGTTAGGGCCTTGACCCCTGCCGTTTACTCACTGTGGGACGTTGGGCGGGTCGCTGCTTCTCGCCCCTCTCCTCTGGAGGCTTAGAGCCTGGGAATGGCCTGCAAGGCCATCTGCTACAAGCTCTTCATTTCATCTCCTAGGATCATAGACTCAGAGCTTGGAGAGCCGTTTGAGGTCACCTTTCTAGTCTAAACCCCTTCATTTTACAAGGGAAACTGAGGCCCAGAGCTGGGGCTGGGCCAGGATGACAGATGTCTGAGCTGGGATCCAAACACAGGTCTATGTTCTTTCCTCTGTCATTTCTGGTTCTGTGGGTCTGGGTGGGATTGGGGAACGGGGCGAGGGCTTCACTAGTGATCTCTCTGGATGGTGCTTTAGAGGAAGCTTTGAGCATTGTTGAGTCAATCGATCAACATTTACTATGTACCAGGCACTGCCCATTGGTGCAATGTTCAATGCCTCACTGTGGTAAGGAGGCGAATGTAAAGGTCATGGCAGGGTCTTCTGGAAAGTAGGGGATGGACCAACAGGGCCTCTGTCCTCCAGGGACCCCCCCCATAGCAGAGGTCAGAGACTATTCTCTTAACCTAGTGCAAAATGTCAATAAATAAGCAACAGAATGTAAGCTTCCTGAGGGCAGGCACTGTTTGGTTTTTGTCTTTGCATCTCCAGTGCTCCACCCAGGCCCTGGCACCTAGAAGGTACTTAATAAAGGCCTGTCGAGGTAAACTGAGTCACCAGGTTGGCCAGAACAGTTTTCTAAGCCCTTCCCCCCATTCTGTGTTTGAGAGTAAAGACTTAGGTCCTTCAATGGTGTTCCCGTAGCGTCCATTGGGTCTTTCCCAAGCATCCCCAATGTGTCTGTGCTGAGGGTCCTGTGCTGGACACTGTGGGAGGGACAGAGAAGTACCGGACCAATCTTTGACCTCCAAAATTTCATAATCCAGCTTGGGAGAGTGGTAGAAACAGATGCTTCCTGTAGGGTGGGGTCTAATGATGGAAAGTTATCAAGGAAGGCTTCAAGGAAGAGGTGGCTTCTCAGGAAGTGTTTTGGCTGACCCAGGGAAACCATGTTCCCATCATGAGACTGCCAGGATGCCTCCAGCTTCAATTGCAATTATACTAACACGACAGCTTTAGGATGCTTGAGTTCCAAAGGCCTAAAAAGCCCCAGGAAGGACTTTGGGCATCACGTAGGCTCATCACCCCTCCTCCCCGCCCCCCATTTGGCAGATGACAATGCTGAGATTCCAATTAAAGATAGACATTCATTAAGCACCTGTTGTATACAAACCCCTGTGCTTGGTGCTTGTGGAGAATGCTAGGTAACAACATACCAGAGGGTGAGGAAGCATTTATTTTCTCCCTAATGTTGAGCAGGAATGCTGTCTTATCTCCAAATTGTTCTAGTTTGGGGTTTAACCCTAACTTGTCCCACCCACATTCTCACAAAATTGTACCTAAAGTTACCAGACTCGAGTTCAAATCCAGCCTCAGACACTTACTATCTGTGTGACCCTGGGCAAGTCACTTCACCCAGTTTCCCTCAGTTTCTTCATCTATAAAATGAGCTTGAGGAGGAAATGGCAAAGCACTCCAGTGTCTCTGCCAAGAAAAGCCCTGATGGGGTCACGGAGAGTCAGACACAGCACAACAGCCAGCGCTGCTGGGAGGCTCCAATGCCATGATATTCATAAAGTATCTTACAGACTTTAAAGCCTTGTAAAAGTGCCAGCAGCTGTTGCTCTCCTGATTATCTCCACCATCTCTGACAAAGTTTTCCAGCTTTTGCTTAAAGACTTCCAGTGACAGGGAGCTCCCAGTAGTGCCAAGACGGCGAATGCATTCTTGAAGACAGCTCTGTCAATTAGAAAGTCCACAGAAGGTGCTAAATAAATTCTTGTTGCCTAGATAATTTGCCCCAGTCTATCTCTCTTCCTCATGCCCCCCACCCCATCTATCTTCTTTGTGCCCTCTGGAGCCCAAGCCTGTTTCTGCCTTTTAGAAAACTGAAGGCATGGATCATGTTTCCCCCTAGCCTTCCCTTCTCCAGGCTAATTGCTCCCAGTTCCTTCAAATGATCCTCACTGAGGCCGTCCTGGTCACCCTCACCTGGACATTCACCAGCTTATCGATATCCTTCCTAAATTTCGGCGCCTGGAACCGAACCCAATCCTCCAGGTGGGGTCTGGCAGGGCAGAGCTATCAGCTCCCAGGTTCTGGGCACCGTGTCTCTCTTAATAGTGCTTGGAATCTCATTAGCTCTTGGGGATTCTCTGTTACACTCTTGACTCAGGCCATCAGCTGAAACCCTGTTCAAAACTCTGGATGTCCTCCTGACTCCATTTCCCACCCTTTGGGCTCAGTCTCCATTGGCCAGGGCTTGTTCTGAAGAATTCCTCCGGGTTTAGGTTTCCCCTGCGCCTGGGTGGGGAGGATTGGGGCTTGCCTGTTCTCTGGGTACCCCCTTTTCTCCTCCCTTCCCACTCTCCAGCCCTTCCTGGGGTCTTCTTGTCCTTGAAAATCTGTGGGACTTGGCTGACGGTTCATTTGTGAATTTAACGAAGGCCTCTGGGCTGGCTTCTTGTCCAGGACCATCAAACTAGTGGTTAATCTCAGCATCAGGCTGATCTCTGGAACCCTTTCTCTCTCTCTTGTGTTCCTCCTGGCCCTCCATGGCATTGATGATCTGTTTCCCTCTTTGTTTAGATCTCTGGCCAATTCCTCCAACCAGGCGATGGGGCTCAGTGGGGGTGATGGCAGATGGACCCTGCAGGTGGGGAGGGAGGCTGGGCTGCCATTGTGGCTTCTGTTGCTTTCTAGGACTGTTGGGCTGGCTGGAAGGTCATATAGGCCCAGAAGGAGGCTGGGAGGATTGGGGGCATCCCCCTGCTCTGCCCCCAGGAGGACAGCTTGTAGGTAGCAGTGTAGGCATTTATGTTTAGACCTCTTGTCTCAAATGTTAGTGGTATGGCTAGTTTGGTTCTGGTACCTCTTGCTCTGGCTGAATGGGGACCCAGATGCCAAAGTCCCCTATTTAGGGATGAGGAGCAGAGTTGGAGGGAGGGGTCTCCTCAGGGGGACCCTGCACTATGAGCTGGTCCTCTTCCTGCCAACTTGGCCTCCATGGAGTTAGGGATGGTGTAAGGATGGCTTGGTCTTTCTTCTTCACTAGTCCTTCTAAAAACCATTTATTTTCCAGACTAGCATGAGTCCCATGAACAGGAGGAGGGGCTGAGGGCAGAGCAGAGGGGTCAAAGGGATAAGAGGCAGCAGTATTGGCTCCATCTGCCTTCCTTCTGTCTGAGAGGAGAAGGAATTTCTTTTCACCATTTGGAGGGCAGGGATGTGACTGACTGATGGCTGACCTTTGCAAGTCCCATGGCTTGGGTCTAAAGGGATTGTTGAGCTAAGAGCTGGTAGGGGCCATAGAGGTCAAGGCCAGCTTCATCATTTGCCACAAGAGATGGACGGGGATTTATCCAAGGGACTAGGATTAACCTCTGACCCACAAGGATAACCTCAGAACTTATCTACCTTATTTTACAGAGAGGGAAACTGAGGCCCAAGAAGGTCAAGCATCAGAATTGGGATTTGAACTCAGGTCCTATCCTGCCATTTCTCCCCTTCTCCCCTCCTCATTTTGCCATAATCCCCAGAAATGCAGCTTGTGGATGGTTTCATTTACTTCATTTGTTCATGTATTTGTTCATCTAATGGGCATTTATTGACTACACTGCATACCATGTAGGACACAAGCAAGGGTAGATAAGGGGGACTTGATGTCCCCACACTCAAAGAACTCTCCTGGAGAGATAAACTCAGGACACCAGCTCCCAATCGTATAGCCCCCCTCAATGGGATAGCATTTGGGAAGGGCTGGGGAGCCTAGTTTGGGTCTGTAGGAAAATGGGAGGTGAGGACCACAGAACACAGGATCTCAGAGGCCATCCAGCTTGATGCCTTCATTTTGCAGATGAAAGTTCTCTCATAGTCACACACCTAAGAAGGATCAGATATGGGATGGGCACCCAGGGTTCTCTCAGTCCAAATTCAATGCTATTTTCAATGTCTCTCCAAGAGACCTATGATATCAAAGTGGAGAGGGACATTACAGCATAGAATGTCAGAACTGGGAGTGACCCATTTAGCAGAGAAGGAAACTGAGGCTCATGGAGAAGAAGTGACTTGTTCAGGGCATACAGGAAGAGAACCACAAGACAGAGCTCCAGGCCTGCAGTTAGGGTGACCTGAGTTTGAATCATGCCTAACCAGCTGTGTGACCCTGGGGCAAGTCACAGAATTTCTTCCTGCCTTAGTTTCCCCATCTGTGAAATGGGGATAATAACAGCAACAGGGTGGCCTCAAGAATCGAATGAGAGAGTGTGTTAGGTGCTTTGTAAACCTTCTAGACACTGATAAGTGCTAGTGATTGTCATTAACAGCAGCCACTCTGATGACATTCTGAACCCAGTGCCCCTTCCCATCTCTGACAGGGCCTCTCAGAGAAACCTTGGGCTGGGTCCAGAGCGAGGCATCAGAGGTGGGGGTCAGGGGCTTGCTTTGCCTGGAAGGGGGAGGAGAGGGAGAAGTTGCCGGCAGGATCCACTGGGCCTGGAATGCTGTGGTGAAGTCTGACACTTGGCTTGCCGCTGGGTGAGGGGGTCCTGAGGGGCCAGGAGGCAGATCAGGATGTTCTGCACAAGGAGGGAGGGATGGAGGAAGCAGCTATGGCAGCCCAGGCCCTGATGAAGCTGGGACTACCGGAAAGGCCTTCCCTCCTCTGTGTGCTG
Organism: Gymnobelideus leadbeateri; assembly: GCA_011680675.1. Taxonomy (NCBI): domain Eukaryota; kingdom Metazoa; phylum Chordata; class Mammalia; order Diprotodontia; family Petauridae; genus Gymnobelideus; species Gymnobelideus leadbeateri. The sequence continues at coordinate 101,908 of WOXC01000782.1, forward strand.
GGAATTGTCTGTTGGGCAAAGCATTCTGGGGCTGCTGCTGCCGCTGGGTTGTCAGGGGCTCCCGTTCCCGGTGGGTGGGAGGAAGGGAGGAAAGCTATGCACTCTCTTTGTCTCTGGGCCTGTTAACTCTCTCACCCCTTCCAACTTCTGCCATCTGCTCCAGCCCTCGTGGGAAGGGCGGAGGGAGAGGGGGAGAGCCAGGCCTGGGAAGGCAGCCTTGCCTGGGCCTGCCCGCCCCAGCTCAGGACTGCCTGGAGGAGAAAAGGCTTGGCGGTGAGGGCGGTCAGATGACAGGCATCCATAGATGCTCTCTGTTCCCCTTTTGGGAGTGGGGAGATGAGGCAAAGACAACAGGGGATTTGGTGATTTACTGGAAAGAAAACTAGATTTGGAGCCAAACGTTCAAAGTCTAACTATGTCACTTACCAGCTGTGTGACCCCTGCTGAGCTGTTTCTCTCTGGGGTTTGCCTGCCTCCTCTGGACCAGACAATGTCCCAGGCCCCGAGGAGAAAGAGTGCCAGTTTGGGGGTCAGAGGAGCCAGCTTTAAGTCATCATCCCACCACTCGTTCCCTGGGAGACCTTTCGAAGTCATGCCCTTTTCTGAGCTTCAGTTTCCCCAACTGTAAAAAAGAAAGGGTTGGGCCGGATGAGCTTGAAGGCTCTTTCCAGCTTTAAACCTGTGGGTCTAGAAAGTGAGCCTTTTCTCCCCTCTGCTGCTGCGCTCGGGGGCCTTCCATGGGGTTGGCAAGGCCAAAACCATTTTCATAATAACACTAAGATGTTTTCATTTCTAACATGGTAAATAACAATAGATATAACCCACATAACTTTTGGGGGAAGTCTTAATAATTTCTAAGAATGTAAAGGGAGCACTGAGATTAAAAACTTAAGAATCACTGCTCTGCTCCAGCAGATGAGGCTGGACGTAGAATGGGGACCCAGAAAGGCAAAGGAGAATGAGGGGATGCTGGGTAATGCATGAAAAGTCCAGCAAACGCTCAGTGCCTACTGTATGTGCAGTCCTGTGTTCAGTGCTTGGGGTACAAAGATAGAGGCCCAACCAGATTTGGAGTAGGAGGTCCTAGAGCCACACTGAGTGGGTCCGTTTTCTTCCCCTGGGCCTCAGTTTCCTCATATGTCAAATGAGGCAGACCTCTGAAGGGCCAGCTTTAAATTCTATGATCCCTTTGGTGGTTCAGTCACATCCAATTCTTGGTGACCACATCTGAGGTTTTCTTGGCAGAGTGGTTTGTTACTTCCTTTTCCAGCTCATTTTACAGATGAGGGAACAGAGGCAAGAAAGGTGAAGTGACTTGCCCAGGGTCTCCCAGCTAGGATTTGAACTCAGGTCTCCCTGACTCCAGGTCTGGTGCTCTAACCACTGTACCACCTACTTACCCCCTGTGATCCTTAATTGGAGGTTTTTAGAGTGGGAGCTCCTTTTCCTGGACCCTGGGCTGAGGTAGAGAAAGAATTTGGTTCTTAGGACATCTTGGGAGGATCTAGGAAGCTGGTATTTTATGTTACTGATCCCTATCCCATGATGTTATTGCTCAGATAGCTGATAGGCATTGATTTAACACTTACTGCATGCCAGGTACTGGGAATACAAAGGAAAAATTGGAAACAGCTTCTGCCCTCAAGGAGCTTGTGTTCTGTTGAGGGGACAGCGAGGAAGCTGGGGAAAAAAGGTGCCTGCAGTTGGAGAGATCTGGAGGGGCTTCCTGGAAGGGGTGGTGCCGGATGGATCAAGACAAAGGAAGATGGGGATTCTGGGTGAGAGGAGAAGGGAGCACGTCCTGGCATGGGACGAAGCTTGGGCTTCATCACGTGTCACGAGTCACAAGCCCTCAGGGAAGGAGAAGGGGCATCTCCATGTTGCTGTTGGTGTTCATACGGTTAAGGCCTTCTTCTCATTGGCTCCTCACAACCCTTCTCTGAGGTGCTGGCACTGTTAGCCCCGTTTTATGTCTGAGGAAACAGGTTCATCAGGGGAAGTGACTTGCCCAAAGTTTAGTCTTCCTCAAGACCATGACTTCAACTTTCCCCCGTCTTTCTGCAGTAGTGGGCACCTCCTCATTGGTGTGGAAAGGCCCCTCGTCTTAGGTTTGAATGTAGATTTGGGGGTGAGCTGCCTTTCTGGGCCTCAGTTTCCATATGTGTAGAATGGGTGTGATATTTGCAGTGCCTGCCTCCCAGGACTGATATAAGAAAAGGAGCCAGTGTGACTATGCCCAGTGCCTGCCCTTCAAGCCTTACTCATTACTAGCCAGGCGTGGCCTCATGGGTGTCTCCTCTCAAGAAGCCTCTTGCTTGTTTGGAGTGTGGTTTGGATTCAAGGTGGGGTAGGCGGTTGGTGAAGCCTTTGGCCACGTCTGTGCTTTTCTTGGCCTAAATGAACTCTCTAACCTTGTCACCCAGAACATCTGCTTCTGGGATTGGGAGGAGGCTGTGGGGAGGCAGCTGAGCTCTTGTCATAGATTTTGAGTCAGAAGCATCTGGGTTCGAATACTGTCCCAGGTGTGAGACCTGGGTCTCAATTTCTTCATCTGCCAAATGAATGACCTTGAAAAGCCCTTCTAGCTCTGACTCTCTGACCCCAGGTTGGTGAATCCTTCAAATTCTGAGCAGACTTTGCTTTTCTTAGTGTGGGCAGCATTGTGCCCACCTCTCTAACATCCTAATAGATGTACAGGACAAAGAGGTGCTCAGCTTCCTGGGGGAGACCCGGTGGTATGGGGGAAAGAATGGACAAGGAGTCTAGAGGCTGCGTTTGAAATGCTCTGGACAGCCATGGGCAAGTCAGGGGGACTCTCTGAGACTAAATGGGAGTAAACACTCTGGCTAATACCTGGCTCTCTGGGTTGCAGAACGGAAATTATTTTTGAAATCTGTCAAGGATTTTAGAAACATGAGCTAGTAAGAAAGTTCTTCCATCTCATAGGATTATTTCTTTTTCATCCTCTTGATCTGTGACTATCGTACCTTGCTTACTCTTCTCAGAGCCCCATCTTCTCTCATTTCTGTGGTTGCTAACCTTGTGTCCCCAGTTTGTTTTCAATGCCACATGGAAAGCCTAGCTCTACCTTATCATCTGAAATATGGGGAGAAAGTTTGTGGGGATTCAGAAAACAGCCTGCTGAATGCTTGCAGGGGGCTGGTCTGTCTGTCCTAACATAGCACACATCCTGAGAGTCAGTGTGGTCCGAAGTGGAAAAACAGTCCCATACTGGTCATCTGGATCTATTCTCAGCTCTGCCACAGATTTTACTGTGTGACCTTGGTCAAGTCACTTCTATTCTTTAGGTCTCAATTTCCCCATCTGTAAAATTCAGGGTTGGTGGAAATGTTCATACTTGTCAATGTCAGGACAAACAAAAAAAAATGAAAAATTGATCAAAATAAATAAAATGGGGAGATTGAACTGCAGCAGGGATTCTTAGCCTTTTTGTATGTTGTAGACTCCCCGCCCCGGCAGGCTGAGGAAGCCTAGGAGCTCTCCAGAATCATTATTTTAAATGCATTAAAAACAACACATATGAATAAAAAGGCAATGGATTATAGTGAAATACAGTTATTGTGATTTTTTAAAGGTTTGTTCCAGACCTAAATCCTCCCCTCCCTTCACCTACCCATTACCATTCTAGGCCCTAGACCTAGAATTGGAAGGCCTTTGAGGTCCCTGAAGCCAGCTTCTCATTTTATAGATGACTAATGCTCAAGGTCCCTCAGGTTGTGAGCTTCAGAGACAGGATTTGAACCCAGGCCCTCTAGCGCCAGAGGCAGGGCTCTTTCCATACGTAGCCCTTCATAAACCATTTTGACCATAGTTCTCTCACTTGAATCTCAACAGTAGCCCTGGGAGATATTATCATATAACATGTAACAGGACTAGTATTTGTATCCTTACTTTATAGGTGAGGAAAGGGAGGCCAGACAGGATTAGAAACTTGTCCAAGATGGAGCAGCTAGTAAGTGATTGGGACTGGATTGGCACCCAGGGCCTTTGATTTCTGCTCAGGCTCCTTGGCCTTAGACCAGGATGTCCTTATTTTTTACCCTTATTCAGGCTGGGCAGGCTTCCCCCTCCAATCCTGCTGGAAGATATCCTCCTTGGCCAGCCCAGAAGTGTTTAATCCTTGAGAGAGGCCTGCAGGCCCCCAGCAAAGTCTGCATACCCCACCCCCACTCCTGATTTTGAAACCAGTTTGGCAGGGCTAGGGATAGTAAGTCAGCAAGGGAGAGTGGGAGGCTAGCCCTGCTTCCTCCCCTCCCCCTCCATGGTCCCAGCCATTCTGAGCAGCCAGAAGAGCAAAAATGCAGAAGTAAGTCTTCTGCTGGCTTCCTCCTCCTCAGGCCTGCTCCACCACGGCACCCCACAGAGAGCTCCCAAGAAGAGTTCCTCCCTTGCTTTCCATTAGAGGGGACAGATCCGGTCTGAAGGAGCTGAAGAGATGAGAGGGACTTTGAAGGTCTTTGAATGATGGGATTATAGGCTCAAGGTTTGGGCAGGGAAGGAAGGGGCCTCAGGGACCATGGAGTCCACCCCCTCATTTTACAGGTTGGGAAATGGAGTGCCTAGCTCTAGTTCACACAGGAAATAAGAAGAAAACCCAGAATTCAAACCCTTTGACTCCAAAGCCAATGCTGTTTTCCTTAAGTTAGGCTGAATCACTGGGATTATTGAGATAAGAAAGGCTGGGGATTTGGGCAGTGGTGGGGAGCAGGATGTTTGGGGGTGGGGTGGGGGGTCTTCAGTATAATGTACCATGTCACTGGCCACTGCCTTAAGCTACAGAAGGAAGAGGTACCAAGCATTGACTCCAAAGTTAAAGGATCTATGTTCAAATCCTTTCTCTGGTGAGTTGTATGACCTTGGGCCTTGGGGAGCCTTCGGCCTTGAGGCCACATGTGGCCTTCTAGGTTTCCGGGTACAGCCTGTGTCTAAGTTTAACAGAACAAATCCTTTTATGAGGAAGATTTGTCTTGTGAAGTCTGGATTCAGTCAAAGGGCCGCCCTTGAGGACCCAGAGGGCCATAGATTCCCCAGCCCTTCCTGAAGCAAATCACTGCAACTTTCTGGACCTCCCTTGCCTCCTTCATAAAACAGAAAGATTGTCCTAGAGGCCACTGAGGTCTCTTTCCGTCCTGGATCTATGAAACTTGGATAATGAGGAAGATGTAATCAATGCAGTATTACTAATAAGAAACACAGAATGCTTCACGGTTTAGCAAACCACCTGACCCTCACGGCCTCCTCTACTCATTTTACAGATGGGTAAACCGAGTCAGACAGAGGTTGAATGTCAGATTCTAAGTGTCTGAGGCAGGACTTGAACTCAGGTCTTCCTGATTCCAGGTCCAATAGATAAAATATTATTTGGGGCTGGGAGGAAAAGCTACAATTTTTAACTCTAATGAACAGGAGAAGTGTTTATGGAAAAAGGGTCATAGAAGTATGGCATGTAGAAGATAAGCTGTTCACCTAGCTGCCTCATCAGCTTATCTCCCTGGGCCTCAGTTTCTTTGACTGTGAGGGCCTAGATGCCCTTTGGGCTCCTTTTCTGCCCCAGTTCTGTGATCCAGGCCTTTTGACTGAGTCCAGCTTTTACAGAACAAACCATTTTATTCAGGGGATTTGTTCTGTGAAGTTTTAGATTCAGTCAAAGGGCCCTGCATCTAGCCCCTGGCCTGTCAGAGAGTTCAGAGACCATCTATTCCGGCCCTGAGAGAAGTAAGATTCTGCTCTAATGACAGACCTCAGAGTCTGCTAGAGCAGAGGGAGCTCAGCAGCTCCCTAGTCCAGCCCTGACCCTCCGAGGATCCTCACCAGAACATACCAGAGCAGTGATCCATGCCCCTTGTGGTTAGCCTGCTTCCCTCCCCTGCTCCAGCCTGGTGGGTTCAAGCAGACCAGGACTGACTGCCCCAAAGGCATCCACCCTGATGCCCCCCATCCCTGTCTTTGTGGTCCTCACTATGGGATCCCTCTAGGCCTCTGCCTGGGGGAGGAGAGCAGGAAAGGACAAAAATAGCACCTCCCCAGGTGAACTTTCTTCCCAAGGAGAAGAGAAGACACCCCACTGGATTGGAGAATCATCAGGCCTCAGTTCTGACACTGACCAGCTGGGTGACCTTGGGCAAGTCACTTGACCTCTGGAATACAGTTTCCTCACTTGTAAAATGAACAGATTGAACTCAATGGTTTTTTCGGTGCCTTCTGCCTCTAACTCACTGAGCCATATAATCCAATGTGACCCAGTCCTGGTTCCCAGGCCTTCAGTAGGCTTGTGTCCCCTGATGGAGGGGAGCTGTGCACACCCTGGGGCCAGACTGGGTGGAGCTGGGAAGTCTGTGTGTTCAGTAGATTGATGAAGCCTCTCACATCTGGAACATCTTGGCCAGGCTGCTAGATCTCCTGGGGGGTAGGCACATCTGTGAGAGCAGTCTCCTGAAGGAAGGAGGAGGCTGGGGCAGCCTTCCTATACTGGGCCACTTGCCTGGAAGGGAATGTTCAGTCCTATCCTGTTGCCTGGGGAACCCTGGGAGGAACCCTTCCTGGTCCCTTCTCCTCTCCCCCTGACACGTCCCGTCCTGCCTTCTGCATCAGAGACTGGAGAAACACCTTTGACTCCAGGCTTCTTGAATGAAGATCTGGAACAGCTTGTGCTATCCAGTCAGTTAGGGCAGTACAGCCAGGCCCTCCTCTTGGACTCTGGCCCCCACTCGTGGGAGAAAGGGGAAGGAGGAGAAATTTGTCAGTCTAGTGACCTGCCCATCACACACACACACACACACACACACACACACACACACACACACACACACACACACCCCTTAGCCTTAGCCTTCTAATTCCCTAGGGAGGACTCTGCCCTTTGGCCTGCCTGCCAAGGGCAGATCTTTCTGGCCATTGTCTAGTAGGTTCTGCTAGGCACCTGCCTCTCCTGTGTCCCTGCTCCACAGAAGGAGAGGTTGAAAGGACCCCGGAGACCACCAAGTCCAGCCCCTTTCTTTACAGAGGAGGCAGCTACAGCCCAGAGAGGGGAAGGGACAGAAAGCAAGGAGGCTGTGTGGGGATTTCTAGGGATTCCAAAGTGGAAGGAAGCTGATCCACCCCAAGCCTGAGCAAAGATTCCTTTCTGCAAACTTCTCATAAGGGTACAGAGTAAGGAGACAGTGGTTTTGGAGTCAGAGGGCCCGTGTTCAGATCCCACATCTGTTCCTTATTCCCTGAGTGACGTCTAGCCAGCCTCTCATCTCTCTGGACCTCTGAGGCCTATCTAGCTCCCTATTAGCGTGTAGTAAGAGAGCCTGGACTTCATGATGGCAGTGCTGGGCAGCTCATTACCCCCCGGCATGCTGCGAAGGCTAGACCAGAATCCACCTTCCTGCTCCTTCTGCTTGGGAGGGAATGTGGAATGCGCCAGTTAGAGATAGGGGATCTATCCTGGGGGATGCCAGAGACAGCTCTGCTTTGGGGCCACGGTGCCTGGGTTCGAATCCTAATTCTGTCACATACTGCCAATGGTCCTTGGTCCAGTCACTGCCCCATTGTCTTTGTAGCTTCTGCAAGAGAAGAGGGTACATGGTCAATAATAATGCAAGTGCCCCACAAATGTTCTTTGATTGGCTGATTGAGTCTGTGAATAGGTCTTAGGAAAGGGACCCCTTTTAGCTTTGCAAATTACAGGGAAGATTACATTGTTTTTATCACCTTTATTTCTTTATTCTTCCCCCCTTCCAGAGAGTACTTTACTAAATTAAAGAATAAACACAAAGGGGATTGGGGGGAGCGAAACTAACCAAATTCCAACTGAGTCTGATATGTAAGGTATGTAGTATTCCACACTCATTGTTCCCCACCTCTTTAAAGGAACAATTTCAAAATTTAGTTCTGATTGTTTTGTTGTTTATTCCATTTGCAATGTTGGAGTCACTTTGTCTTTCAACCAGGAAGAATTTACCAATCTGAGACTGTATGGGTTTTTTTTTGGAGAGGCAGCTGCCTTAGCCACAGAAAGACCGGGGTTCTGGTCCTATCTCTAGCAAACATTGGCTGTATGAATCTGGACAAGTCACTTAACTTCCCAGGGGCCACTGGCAACTTTCTAGGAGTGGAAATGGTCCTCAGGGAAGGGAGTCTCCAAACCTGTGAATCCTGCCTCAGATACTTACTTGGTGACCCTGGGCAAGACATTTAACCTTTGAGTGTCTCAGTCTACTTTTGAAGACCACCTCTCTCCCAGCTTGACCTGCTTGGGTAGAGGGGATTTCCACAGTGATAGAACCATTGGTCAAAACAAACAAATTAAAAAACCATCCCCCCCCATCAACCCAGTACTTTGGGAGAACTATTTAAAGAGGAAAAAAGATGGTATCTGAGTCCCTTGTGTTTCATCCTGCCATAAAATGGGATTCATGGTGGATCCTCTGGCATGTTGAGAATGAGGTTGATCAGATGTTAGAATCGCTGTCAGGAAGTCAGGCCTTGGTTTGAATCCTGCCCCAGACACCTGCCAGCTGTGGAGCCTTGGATCAGTCACTTTATCAACTCTCTGACTCTATTTCCCCATCTGTAAAATGGCCATAATGGCGATAATTACAGATGAATCTGTAAAATGGCCAGCATTGACTGTCTCACGAGGTTGTTAGTGAGACTCCAGTGAGATAATGTGTGGAAAGTGTTTGCAAACCTTCAACTCCTCTATAAGTGCTGTGTCTAATTATAATTAATAGTGGGAAAGAACCCTGTACTGAGAGTCATGAAGCTTGGGTGCTCATATTAGTGCTGCCTCTAATTTGCTGTGGCTACTTGGGCCTCAGTTTCCCCATCTGTCAAATGAGACCCAGCAGCCCAGTAGAACCACCTGGCTTCAGATTCTCCCTTTGTCCCATTTACTGGGTGTGGTACTTTGAGCAAGTGCCTTGACCTCCACCAGCCTCAGTTTTCCCATCTGTAAAATGGGGATAATAACACCTGTCCTACCTATCTCAAAGGCTTATTTTTAGGATCCACAGAGATAATTATGTAAAAGAGCTTTGTAAACTTTGAAGGTTTCAGTAAATGTTGGTTATTATTCTTACTCATGATGATGGTGATGGTGATGATGATGATGGTGGTGGTGGTGGTGGTGATGGTGGTGGTGATGATGATGATGGTGATGGTGGTGGTGATGGTGATGGTGAAGATGGTGATGATGATGATGGTGGTGATGATGGTGATGGTGATGATGGTGATGGGTGATGGTGATGGTGGTGATGGTGATGATGGTGGTGGTGATGGTGGTGATGATGGTGATGGTGATGGTGGTGATGGTGATGATGGTGATGGTGATGGTGATGGTGGTGGTGGTGGTGGTGATGGTGGTGGTGGTGATGATGATGGTGGTGGTGATGGTGGTGCTGGTGCTGGTGGTGATGGTGATGATGGTGATGGTGATGGTGGTGGTGATGGTGATGGTGATGGTGGTGATGATGGTGATGGTGATGTGATGGTGGTGGTGGTGGTGGTGGTGATGGTGGTGGTGATGGTGATGATGGTGATGGTGGTGGTGATGGTGATGGTGAAGATGGTGATGATGATGATGGTGGTGATGATGGTGATGGTGATGATGGTGATGGGTGATGGTGATGGTGGTGATGGTGATGATGGTGGTGGTGATGGTGGTGATGATGGTGATGGTGATGGTGGTGATGGTGATGATGGTGATGGTGATGGTGATGGTGGTGGTGGTGGTGGTGATGGTGGTGGTGGTGATGATGATGGTGGTGGTGATGGTGGTGCTGGTGCTGGTGGTGATGGTGATGATGGTGATGGTGATGGTGGTGGTGATGGTGATGGTGATGGTGGTGATGATGGTGGTGGTGATGGTGGTGGTGGTGGTGATGGTGATGATGGTGATGATGGTGATGATGGTGATGGTGATGTTGATGGTGATGATGGTGGTGGTGATGGTGGTGATGGTGATGGTGGTGATGGTGATGATGGTGATGGTGATGATGGTGATGATGGTGATGATGGTGATGGTGGTGATGATGGGGCTGAACCAGAACTAAGTCCAGAACTAAGGACCCGAAGAAGAAACATAAAGAGTGTAGCTGTCTTCCAGGTCTTCCAAACCCCTCCTCAGCGCAGCTACAAAACCTGCTCAGGTTACAGGAGCAAAACTTTAGAGCTGGAAAAGACCCCCAAGGCCACCTAGTACAGGCCCTTTATTTTACACAGAGGGAAATGGAGGTGTAGAGATGTCAGAGGATCATTGTATCATAGCATCATAGATCTGGAGTTGGAAGGACCTGGAAGGTCATTTAGCTCAATCTCCTCATTTGACAGAATAGGAGACTGAGGTCTAGAGCGGCTGACTTTCCCAGACACAGCTCGTGTGTGTTTGAGGAGGCAGGATTCGAGCCTTGACTCTAAGTCCATTACACTATCTGCCTTTCCCATTGACCAATCTGCCTTTCCAGGTCTGGACTGGACTTGTGAACCTCTGATGTTCCTTCTAGTTTTGAGATTTTCCAGTTTTTCATGGCCCTTCCTGGCTGGGTATGAGGATAGTTGAGACCCTACTAAGGCACCCTCCATGGCTGTGAGCTTGTCTTGGTTTCAGAGGTATTTGGAGAGGGTGGTTCTACTTCCTCCCTGGATCTTTTAACCCATTGCTGGCTAAGGAAACTGAGACCGAGAAGAAAGTACTTGTTTAGTTTTTGATTGCATGTTGAAACTGTAGTTGACCCATAGATAGAATCTGTGAGCCTCCATCTTGCCAGACAGCTGTGAGGCAAATGGGGCCCTGGGGGAGGAACTGTCTGGACTACTTTCCAGGTTCATGAGTTGGAGGAGATGCTGGGAGATGGGGAAGTTCCCCTCCCCCACCTTCCTGGGGGCCTGCTGGGAAGTAGATCTGAGGAGAAGCCTTGTCTTGTGTAGACTTTGGGGGAAATGGACTGCCTGATTAAATTAGTCTCTTTTTTTCTGGGCAAAGGATGCACCTGCATTAATATCCTTGATGAGAGAATCTTTTCCTTTCCACCTTTAGAGGGGGAAGGAGCTGTTACCTAGGGATCATATAGGAATGGGGTCCCCCAAATACTCGGGAGATTCCCAGATTGGCTAGGAATTGGCTTAGAGTCCTGAGCCATCCAGAGGCTCCATTCAGAGCACTCTAGTGACCAGTCTCACATTGGCTGGGGGATGGCGGGGATACTGGGGGGGGGGGCTCTGTGGAGAGCCCAAGTAATCCAGGGGACAAGAAAAGCTAGCAAACTAGAAAGACCCACTCAATCTGGACTGGGGAGATGTTGTTAATAGATATTCTCTTTTTAAAAATTTGTGGGGGCGGCTAGGTGGCGCAGTGAGCAGAGCGCTGGCCCTGGAGTCAGAAGGACCTGAGTTCGGAGCTGGCCTCAGACACAACGCACACACAAACAAAAAACCTAGCCGTGTGACCTTGGGCAAGTGACTTAACCCCAACTGCCCTCCAAAAAGCAAAAAAAAAAAAATTGTGAATATATCTTGTTTCATTATTTCATGTCCAAATATTGCCCTCCCATCTCCCCTTTCCATAGAGCCACAAAGAACAAAAGAGCCAGGCAGAGTGTTGAAAACATAAGTCCCACTGCTGGGGGAGAACAAGACTGGTAGATCTCTCAAGCCTACAGTTGGGCAAATGAATCACATCAATATAGATGCCCACAGAGAGGGAAATAGGAAAAGGAAGCAGACCCTGGGCTGGAGTCAGGAAGGCCTCAGACACTGACTAGCCATGTCACCTTGGGCAAGTCACTTACCTCTGTTTGACTCAGTTTTCTCAACTGTAAAATGGGGATAGTGATAGCACCTGCCTTCTAGGGCTGATGTGAGGACCAAATGGGAGTGCTTAACATGGCGTCAGCACTCAGTAGGTGCTTTTCCTTCCTTGTGCTGATTAGTGATGGGACCAACCCAAGGGTAACCACTGTACTTTTAGCCTGGGTGAGATAGGGAGAGCCAGCCTCAAAAAACAGACAGGAAAGAAGGAAGGGAGGAAGGGAGGGAGGAAGGGAGAGAAGAGGAAAGGGAGGGAGGGAGGAAGGGAGGAAGGGAGGAAGGGAGGAAGGGAGGGAGGAGGAAGAAAGGAAGAACAGAAGGAATGAAGGAAAGAAAGAGAAAGGAAGGAAGGAAGGAAGGAAGGAAGGAAGGAAGGAAGGAAGGAAGGAAGGAAGGAAGGAAGAAATTAGATGGCTAGATAGAAAAATGAAAGTTCAAAAAGTGAGGCGGGGGAACATTTTAGCAAAACCAGCCACATCAGCTATGTCTGCCAGTGTATGTGACATTCTGCTCCCATTGCCTCCACCTCTACAAAGGAGAGAAGGTACATTCCCTCCCATCTCTCTTCTGGAGGTATTCTTGCTTTCCCATAGCCTTTCTCTTTGTGTTTTAACTGTGTATTGTCCCAAACCCTAGAGAAGGCACATTATCGTGCCCTGAAATGTGTGGGAGCAGAGAGGGGAAAGACAAGTGGGTGCCAGAACTAAGGACCAAGAGTTAGTGGCAGCAAGGAGAGTCAAAGGTAGAAGGGTAATCTGGGATCAGGTGTAGACAGTCTCTAACCCCAGGGAACCAAGCAGGTTCCAGGACCAAGGTGGGAAAGTTGGGAATTAGACAGCAGTAAGGCTGAGAAATGTGCGTAGGAGAGAGCCTGGGGCTCAAAGGCAAGGTCCCATGGATCCATTCCAAGGACCCAGAGAATTGTAGAAATTGAAAGGACCTCCAGGGTCATTGAGTCCAACATCTGCCTGAACAAAGGTTCCATCCTCCACAATAACCCAGACAAGCCTCTATGTGTTGATCCGGGGAGGGGGGAGGGTCACTTCACAGGGCATCCCACTGCACATCGGAATACTTCTCACCCTTAGGAAGAGTCCAGACATTGCACTGAAATAGGCCTCTGTGGTCCGATACCCAGCTGGAGTTCCCCAGGTAGCTTAGTGCTCCCAAAACCCTGGCCTAGGGCTGGGGCCTTTGTGGAGGGGTAGCTGCTATGGCTCCCCCAAGAGACTTTGAGGTGGGAGGAAGAAAGGGAGTCCCGGGTCATACTTCTCACCCCAGGGATGTCTTCCCTTTGAGGAAGATCCATGTGTGAACTTGTCTGCCAGAGCTGAGGCTGCTTCATAGCCCTTTGGATCAGGGTCTCCCTTGTCTAGAGCTCAGGACTTTGCGGGTCAGGAGTCCAGCCTCCTCATTTTACAGGGGAGGTGGCTAAGGTACCCAGGGGAAATGACTAGCCCAAGGCCACACAGATAGTGGCAGAGGTGGATTGTGAGCCCTGCCTGTGGGCTCCATGTCCAATATTCTGGCTACTCTGGGAAGACCACTCTCCACCTTCCTCACTGTGGGATCAGCTACATGGAGATGGGAATGGTATCACCCCATGGCATTTGGGAGTGCTCAGAACCCAGTAAGTGCTTAATAAATATGGAATGAGCAGTAATGAGTGGTTCGGTGGAAATGGCCCAGCCACCCTTTGGTGATCGAGGGTCAGCATGGTGGAGGGCGAGTGGGACTGGATAGACACCTGGAGAGAGGATGGAAGAGGGCAAGGCTGAATGGGAGGAAGAGGAATTGGGTCCTTTGGCTTTTGGGTCTGGAGTCTCCCGCCTTGTGTTCTCACAGTGGTGTGGGTGGGTTGGTTGCTACTGAACAAATCTATCATATAGACTTGGGTGGGGAGCAAATAAAGACAAAACTGGGATATCAGATCCAGTCTAACATCCCCTAGCCATTCATCTTGCAAGCATTTATTAAGTCCTTGCTGTTTGCCAAGCACTGGGACTCAGACACTCCAGTGGGTCTGGGGTTTCATCCTTGTGGTGTGCCGTTCCATGAGGTGGCCACAGAAGGGCCTGCCATGTGCTGGGGCTCTCCTCGACTTCTTTGTCATCCTCTGGGTCCCCCACGTAACGCCCCATGTAATTCGGCACGTTGTGTTGTTCCCTTGCCTGTGATTACGTCTTTTACTTTGTTTCCCCAGTATAATTCTAAGTCTGGGACGATTATTTAAATAAAATGGAATCCCTTCTTCCCTCACAGTGCTTACATTTAGGTAGGGAGATGACAATTCTGCAGCCAGTCTGTCTGAGGCTGGGTTTGAACTCAGGTCTTCTTGCCTCCAGGCTCAGTGCCCTGTGCACTGTGGCATCACCAGCTGACAATAGGTGTGAAGAAGAGGCTGGGGACAGAAAGACAACAGAGGTGACAGGATACTAGGAAGTGCCCTAGATTTCTGAAAGTGGAGGACCAATCCTGCCTCTGCCACATGTTAGATAACCTTGGACAACTCTGATGATGTGGGGCATTAGGGCTCTGGACCTAGAGTCGGGAAGGCCTGAGTTCGAATCCAGCCTCAGGCATTGAATAGCTGTGTGACCCTGGGCAAGATACCACACCTCCCAGGGTCACTGTGAGGATCAAATGACATATCTCCAAACCTTGAAACACTATGGAAATGCTCCCCACAAGTTCCTTCATCCTGCAGAAACGACTGCTTTGAGCTGGATGTTCTCTAGAATTTCTGTCCAGTTCTAATATTCTGTGTTCTGCCATTCCCTATTCTAGAGTTATTCCCATTATTATCTGCCATCATCTGTTCTAAGGCCCCTCCCATTTCTGACATTCTCTGTTCTAAAGTTCCTTCCCAACTCTGACATTTTCTGTTCTAAGCTTCCCTCACAGCTCTGACATTCTCTGTTTTAAGGTTCCTTCCTGGCCTTGACCTTCCATGTTCTAAGATTCCCTCCCACCTCCAACATTCCATGTTCTAAGGCCCCTCCTAACTCTGACATTCCCTGTTCTAGGGACCCTCCCAGTTCTGTTCCCATTATCCCCTTCTGACTTTGTCCTGCCTTGCTCCTCTCATCAGGTGCCAACATCGCTTCTGGGGAGGAGGTGGCCATTAAGCTGGAATGTGTGAAGACCAAGCACCCCCAGCTGCACATTGAGAGCAAGTTCTACAAGATGATGCAGGGAGGAGGTGAGTGGGTCCCTTGAGGGTGGCCTCTACAGGAGGGTGGTGGAGGGACCAGAGCATAGGGAGATAGGCTTGGCCTGGCCCTTGGAGCTCTTCATTGAGAGACCTTGGGGGAGCTTCTGAGCCCTCTGGGCACCTCCTTTCTCCCTGCCAGAGTCCCTGGTCCTGTGAGCCTAGTAGTCCTTGACCAAGGGAATGCCCTGGGTTTGCGTCAGGGCTTGGGGCTCTACCACCAGGGGCTGGCAGGGGAGAGCTGGGGTGACCTTGCAGTGATGCCCTTTCCCTCTGCCCCTTGCAGTGGGGATCCCCTCCATCAAGTGGTGTGGCGCTGAGGGGGACTATAACGTCATGGTGATGGAGCTGCTGGGCCCCAGCCTGGAAGACCTGTTCAATTTCTGCTCCCGCAAGTTCAGCCTCAAGACCGTCCTTCTCTTGGCTGACCAGATGGTGAGTTAGGGTCTCTCTGCCGAAGCCAGATCCCCCTTCTTTCTCACAGTTGTCGGCTCCTAAGTCATTGGCTGCCCCCTCCTCGACTTCCAGTCTTCCTCCACCTCCCTCCCCAACACAGACTCTGGTCCAGTGACTCCAGCCTCCTGGCTGGGCCATGAACAAACAAGGTGCTCTGTCTCTTGGCTTTGGGTGGTTTCTCTGGTCATCCCCTGTTCCAGGATCACCTCCTGGCTTTCTGAAAGTCCCAGCTTCTACAGGAAGCCTTCCCCAACCCCTCTCAGAAGCTATATAAGATGACTGGGGAGATAGAAAGATCAAATTAGGCTTTTTTAAGCACTGGGGAGATGTGGGCATGTTTATAGGCAGTAGGGAGAGTAGACAGGGAGAGGATGACAGAGTAGGGGCGATCTGTGGGAGAAGAAGGGATAGAATGAGATTGCTTGAGCACATAGCCCTGGTTAAGAGCCAGACCATCTTTTCATGGGAGACTGGGGGACCTCAGGGGCCAAGGAGTCTAGACCCCTCTCGTTGTAAAGTCCAGGAAATGGGACCCAGAAAAGTTGTAACTGGCCCAAGGCTACACAGCTACCAAGCGTTAGCACAAATCTGGGAGGTATCCCAGAATGCCATGCTACTATTTATGAATCCTCTGTGGCTTCACATGAATTTCATTAGTGAATGGAGTATGAAAATCAGATGACCAGGGATAGACACGCGGTGATGAAACAGATGACAAATTTTTGAGAATCTGGGCAGGGATGGAAGGAAGAAAAGAAGAATGGAAGGGAGGAAAGAAGAGAGAATGGCAGCTGGATGATGTGGAAAGGCCAAAGAAGCCTTTTTTTAAAGGATTAGTAGGTTCTGAGTGTGTTTGTAGGTAGAGAGGAAGAAGCCAGTGGAAAGAATAAAGAGGCCAGAGAGACAGGCAGCGGTGACTGATCCGGGAAGAGTGGGAGGGAATTGGGGATGAGATGGGAAATAAAGGGATAAGATCTGGTGGGTAATGGGAAAAGCCCATCTCTGGGGCCTGGCATCCAGGAGGAAAGAGAATGCTGATGCCATCTGAGGGACAGAGGAGGAAACTCCCATTGGATGTTCTCCATCCCCTCAGTGGAGTGAGATGGTGTGTGGGTGTGTTGGCAGCCTGGGTTTGGAGCAGTCACTGTGGGGAATGAGATACAAAGAGGATAAAGGTAGAGTGAGAGGCTGAGCTGCTTAGTGGGCAGAGAGCTGGCCTCAGAGGCAGGAAGACCCTGGCTCAAGTCTTGCCTCTGAAACATCCTGACTGTGTGGCCCTGGGTAAATCGTTCAACCTCTTAGTCTTCCAGGAAGCTCTCCGAGATTGTTGGGTTGCTGATCAGGTCCTAATCTGTATTGGTAGAGAGTTTCCTTATTTGGAATGAAATCACAGGTTCGGTCTGAAAAAAGTAGGGGGAGGAGAGAACAGAAGAAGAATATTACTGACATAAACAATAACAATGATGATAAATGAGAACCCAGATGAGGATGTGTGTGAAGTCAGACCTATTTTGCCATCTTCTCCAAGGACACTCAGCAGACTTAGATGGAGCATGATGGAGTAGGGGATTGGGGCTCAGGATGTTGGGGACTTACAAATGTCAACATCCCCAATACACAGCGGCAGAGGAGAAGACCGTGAGCTACATACCAGTCACTGGAATTAATTGGGAGAATGACCTGAAGGTCAGTAGAAGCCAAAAGCCAGGATGGAGAGAAGGTGACCCAAGCTGATCTCAAGGATCTGGGTTCAGATCCTGCCCCAGGTGCTTACTATCAGTGTGACCTTAATTAGGGCAGGCACATCCCTGGAGAGTGTCAAGGGGGAAAGATGAGGGGTTTTTTTGGACATGTTAAGTTTAAAATGTCTACAGTTTCCTTCTCTCTGAGATGAAGAGGTTGGACCAGATGGCCTCTGAGGATTCTTCTTTGTGCATATTTCGGGCAAATCATTTAACTTTGTGGGGCCTTCTCTGAGGAGCCTTCCAGCCCTTAATCTCTGGTCCTATGATCTCATGCTTTTGAAAGAGGAAAGTTTGTTGTTGGGCAATGATGGAAGGCTTCTCAGGTTCTTGAGGGTCTGTAGGGAGGTCATTGAAACCAAGTGGCCTCCAGTAGTGACAGTTGCTGGGATATGGTGTCCTCAGGGGAAGCAGAGTTTCCGTTAAAAGGAGGGGGTGGAAGGGCAGCCTGAAGCCTCCAGAAAGGGAGGTGACCAAGGTCATCCAGCCAGCAATCAACAGATCTGAGAGACCAGAACCTCTGTTTCCCGACTCCTAGTCTAGGGCTCTATGCCTTGCAGAGAGGGAGGTAATGCAGTGCAAACCAGAGGACCTAGTCTGGTCTACTTCCCAAGAGTGCCATCTTGGACACATGACTTCTGCTCTCTGGGCCTCAGTGTCCTTATCTTCAAAATGGAAATAGTAATGCCATCCAGAGTCAGGAGGACCTGAGTTCAAAACCAGCCTCAGACTCATACAAGCTGTGTGATCCTGGGCAAGTCACTTAACTGCTTCCATTTCCTCCTCTGTAAAATGAGCTGGAGAAGGAAATGGCAAGCCATTCTGGTGTCTCTGCCAAGAAAACCTCCAGTGGGACCATGAAGAGTCAGAGGATGACTGGAACGACTCAACAGCAGGCCCCCTCCCCTGCCCATCCCTCCACAGGGTTGTTGGGCACAGCAGACAATAGTGTAAATCCCATTGCAGGCAGTGAGGGGCACCACAGGGCACAAAGTGCCTTGGGGGCAGGGGCTATTTCTTTTCTTTCTTTTTTAGAATTTTTTTTTCTCTTTTACTCTGTGAGGTCTAAGGAAAATCATTAGCAGCAGAGGGGAATGGAGGAATTAGCATTTGAATTGGACAGGTTGGATAAGTAGGAATTCAACTGATAAAGAAAGGGAAAGAGGGCATTACAGGCATGGGGCACAGCCTGAGCAAGGACCCTGAGGCAGAAGAGTACAGCAGGGGACAGGGTAGAGCTCCTGGAGGCATTCTGTGACAGGAGGGGAGGGCCATGTGGGGTCAGATCTTCCCCTGACCTGGTCTTATACCTATCGATGCCCAGTTTTCTTTCTCTCCCCCAACTCCTTGGAATCAGGGCACTCACAGTTACCACCCATCTCTCCCTTCCCCCCCAGATCAGCCGCATTGAATACATCCACTCTAAGAACTTCATTCACCGGGATGTGAAGCCTGACAACTTCCTCATGGGGCTGGGCAAGAAGGGAAACCTGGTGTACATCATCGATTTTGGCCTGGCCAAGAAATACCGGGACGCTCGTACCCACCAGCATATCCCCTACCGGGAAAACAAAAACCTGACTGGCACTGCTCGCTATGCTTCTATCAACACCCACTTGGGCATAGGTGAGTGGCAAGAACTGGGCTAAGCATGGGTGTGACTGCTCTCCTGAGTCCAGGTGGACTCCAGAACCCCCATCATAGTAATACCATTTATAGTACTAACAAGAGCAGCAGTAGTATGAAATAAACGTCATCCTTATCATCCTATCTGCTACTGGAATTGTCCTGAGGCTGCTTTAAATTATCTTAAAGAGAAGTACCTTATGTCCCAGTATTCTTAGTCAATCACAAAAAGGAGTCATTTTATCTACCTTTGCAATAGTCCACAGAACATTAAATTTAAAAGAATAACAGCAGAATTAACTTGTCCCAAGCCTGCTTCTGTCTGAAACCCATTGAAAAAGATGAAAATGAAAAACTTTACAACTGAAATATTTCATTTTTAAATTGGCAAAAAGCTTTAAATGTTATTTTATTTGAGTCTTAGGACTGAGCGATAGCATCATTTCCCCAATTTATAGAAGAAACTCAGAGGTTAAATGAGTGACCCATGATCACACATCTAATGAGTGTCACAGGCTGGATTTGAACGGGTCTCTCCTGATTCCAAGTACACTCTGCTGCTTCCCTCCCATTATTTTCAGAGTTTCTATAATGAGATCTCTCTTTAAAGTAAGCACAAGATGTGAAAAGATGGAGAGGGGGAAGTAATCAAGAAAGGATTCTTTCTTTTGCCAAAAGACTCAAGGTTGTACAAGATAGGGAACTTCCTTGGGACATTTAAAATAGCTCCTGTTTATCAAAATTTCTTGTATTCTTCACATTCCAGTTAAATATTTGAATGTTACTGGGCCTCAGTTTCCTCATTTGTAAAATGAGGGTGTTACAGTACAGGTATGTTACAATGAGGATCTTTTTTATATGATAGGGGCAAGATGAACCCAAGGTCCCTTCCAACCCTGAATTCTGGGCTTCTGGACTTTGACTGGCTGACCTCTAAGGTCTAGGATGATGACTCCCATTAGTACAGGATCCTCAACTAGGCTTATACAAGGGATTTAAGAGAAAACAAAGGACAGGTCTTTCTCTGACCCTAGAGAACCTTCTTTCTAGTACTGAGTTAATTAGCTCAGTTTGACTGATGAGGAAACTGAGGTCCAGAGAGGGGAAATGGCTTGTTTAAAGTCACAGGAAGGCACTGGCAGGGCTAGGAAGCAAGGAGGTGGATAAAATGAGCACGTGAATTCCCCAGAGTAGAAATCAGTGTGGACTTGAGCCAGCCTACGTGGGTAAAATTATGACTGTGAGTGCTGGGGGAAGAGGGAAGGCAAAGGAGGTAGGGCTCAGGGGGTCAGGCGTGACCGAGAGTATGTGGGGGGAGGTGTTGGTACCTGCCTTTCTATTGTGGGAAAAATTGAGGTATAAACATACCATGGTCATAGAGCTGTTGAAATGGGTCCAGATGCTCCCTCCCCTCCATCTTTTAAAAATTGTCATTAAAATACTTCATGCAAGTCTGTAAGCATCTGCACCTTTGTCAGTGCGGGCCTTGCCTCCCCTGACACAGCTCAGGGCTCCTCTGTCCCTGTACCTACTGGAGCCTAGACAAGGACCTCAGAGCCCAATCTCTTTGCTTTATGGACAAGGAGACCAGGGTCACTTTCCCAGTATCACAGATTGTAGGATCCTGGCTCCAAGGCTGGAAGGATGTCTGGCCATTCTACAGAGGAAGAAACTGAGGCTCAGACAGGTCCAGTGACCTGCCCAAGGTCTCTAGAGTCACAAAGGTCATGGATTTAGAGAGGGGAGGGGTTTCAAAGGTCATTTTAAAGCTGATGAAACAGCATGTGCTCAGCACAGGAGAGATGAGAAGGGACCCACCCAGGGCCACACAGCTGGGAGATGAGCAGGGGCATTTTAATGAGGGGTTCATGCTTTTCTACATCACAAGAGCCGTGGGGTGGAGAGGAAAGAGCACTGGGTTTGAAAACAGAAGACTTGGCTCTGCCTTGTTCCACCTGTGTGACTTTGGACAAACCACATTCTCCCTCTGTGCCTCAGTTTCCATATCTGTAAAATGGGGGAGTTGGGCTAGATGGCCTCTGAGGCAGCTGGTGGTGCATTGGATAAAACTCCAGTCCTGGAGTCCTGAGTTCAAATTTGGCTTGAGATACCTATTAGCTGTGTTACCTTGGACAAGTCACTTAACCTCTCTTTGCCTCAGTTTCCTCAACTATACAGTGGGAATTAAAAATAGAATCTACTTCAAGGGGTTATTATGAGGATGAAATGAGATCATTATAAAGCACTTCTCACAGTTTCTGGCCCATATTAGGTGCTGTATAAATGTGTTTTCCCTTCCCTAGACCCCAGATCTAGGGTCCTAAATAATGGTATTATGAAGTTCTAGATCACAGTCCAAGTCTTCCTCTTAAGCCCCATTAATCTTTTTTTTTCTTCCCCAACTAATCTAATTTCCTGAGTGTATGCTGCCTCTTCATTCATTCAGCCAGCTGTCATGGTGGACAGAGGACAGTACTTATAATTAGAAAGACCTGGATTCAAATTCAGCTTCAGACAGTTGGTAGCTGTGTGACTAGGGCCAAATCACTTCTCTCAACCTCAGTTTTCTTATCTGTAAAAATGAGGATAATGGGCAGGATCCAGAACTATTCTAACTCTCAAGGGAGCACATTAGGTGCTTTGCAGTCCTTGAAGTGCAACCAGAATGTTAGCTATCGTTCTGAATTTGTTTAAAAGCAAAGCAACTTTTTGTAATATCCTGTGCTAGAATGTTTCTCCAACCCTGACCTTAAGGAGTTTGCAATATCAGAGTAGGGAGAGAGACCCAGACTCCCAGAATGTGGACTAAAGGCATATGGTGGGAGCAAGTGATAAATCCAGGTAGAGCAGAAGTCATCTCAAGCTGCTAGAAATCAGAGAAGGCTTCAAAAAGCTGGTGGTTTGAGCTTGACCTTGAATGATAAGTGGGATGGTGATAATACAGGAGGTTAGGGGAGATTTTCTATGTGGAGGCAACAGCATGAGCAAAGATATGGCAGCTGGAAAAATGTGGACATTTTCAGGGGATAGTAAGTTATTCCATTTGAGTGGAAGTCTACATTACATTGCAAATTGTTGCTGTTCAATCATGTCTGATTCTTTGTGACCCAATTCCAGGTTTTCTTGGCAAAGACACTAGAGAACTCATTTTATAGATGAGGAAACTGAGGCAAACAGGGTTAGGTGTCAGCTAGTGATGTCTAAGGTCAGATTTGAACTCATGAAGATGAGTCTTCCTAATTCCATGCCTGGCAAATGTTGGAAAATCCATTTGAAGCCCCATTTCTGGAAGGCCTTGAATGCCAGGTCAGTGAGGAAAGAATCAGGTAGAATTTGGACTTGATTTTGTAGTTCACAAGGAGCCATGGAGGATCTTTGAGCAAGGGAATGCTGGGGTCATGGGAGGTTGCTCTGGTAGAATAGATGGAGGCCAGTGAAGGTACTGTTGGTAGCCTCATTGAGAAAACATTGACTGAGCACCTACTATTCACGCTATCCTCAAGGATCCTGCAGAACAATTATATGTATGTACAAACACAATCTTATGTGATATAATTATTATTAATGTGCTATTAAAGAATAGTGCAAGACAGCACCACTTGACATCAAAAGGGCAGTGGTCCAGATTGTTAATGAATGGAGGAGCTCTGAGAAGGAGAGACCTCTCCATAGCCTGGGGTGAGCGGGGAAGGCCTCCTGGAGTAGGTGAAGGCTTGGACTGGGGGCTGAAGCCCAGAAAGGATCTATTAGTACTGCTGCCATGGAACAGAAACCCTCATGACCATCTGTCCAGATCATTACAGTGGCTTCCCCCCAACAGGCCTTTGCACTTCCCCTGTTCTCTCTTCTCCAGCCCATTCTTTATGTCACTGCTATATGGACTTGCATTATGCAAAGAAATAGTTGGGTCACTTTTCTGCTCAAAAGTCTTCTATGGCTCTCTGCCACCCTTTAAGTAAAGTTCATACTGCTTTGACTGACATTTAAGAGACTCAACAGTCTGCTAACTCATTATCTTTCCAGCCTATACTGTAATAGGTTTATATTTGGAAATTATGAATTTGAGATACCACCCAGGACTTTAAGGTGGACATGTCAAGTGATAAACCATGGACATACAGAATCTCAGGTTTATAGATATCTATAGCTGGAAGGGCCATTAAAGAACATCTGACCTGGACTATAAATAGTGAAGCCAACCCAAGATCCACTGGGTCTTCCTGGCCTGACATTTGTTGTTTCCAGGTCTAGGCATATGGGGTCTGAAGCTTCTTAAAAGGCTAAGCTAATTATTCATTCTTTTATTCTGTTTTTAATTTCTTTTAAAGTTATTTAACAAAAAATTTATATTCTCTCCCTCTCATCTTCCCCCAACTGGGGAAAAAAAACAAAAATAAAACCTTCATAGTAAATATGCAGAGTCAAGCCAAATTATCACACATTCATTGAGTGCCTGCTACATGTGTTGCCCTATACTTGGTTCTGGGGGAGCCACAAAGCCATCCCTGCCCTTCACAGCACTTACAGACTAGGTGGGGTATATAAGACATACACAGATGGGAATCAGGGCTCCTTCTTCATGGAGGAGCTAGCCCCTGAGTTTAGCTTTGAAGGATAGAGAAAGAATTTTGATATTCGTAGATCAGGGGTAGTGGCAAGTATAGAGATGATGTGAAAAAATGGTACAGAGGCCGGAAAGGGTAGAGCTTGTTTGGGAAATGTAGAGTGGCCCAATTTGTCTGGATCACAGAACACATGTAGAGAGCAGAATGGGTTAAGGCTGGATGGGTAGGTTAGGACCACTCTAGAGAAGGAGCCTTGAATGCCAGGTTGGGGAGTTCAGGTTTTATCCTAGGCAGTGAGATTAAGCAGTGGGGACTGTTGAGAATTTTGGAGCAAGGGTGTGAGAGGAAGAGCCTGTGCATAAAAAAAGATTGCACTGGGGAGAGAGAGAGAGAGAGAGAGAGAGAGAGAGAGAGAGAGAGAGAGAGAGAGAGAATTAGGCAATCACTTAGCTTTTGCAGTAGTCCAAGCAAGAGAAAATGAGGACCTGAAGTAGGATAATGGTCATGAGAATGAATGATATCATCCCTGCCCCAAACTGTGTTGAAACCTATACAGTTCTCCATTAGTGATGTTTGGGCCTTCCTTTATTTATCACTTAGTGCTGCTGCTGGTCATAATGCAGTGTCCCTAGCTGGAAGGTAGAGGCCGGGTGACCTGTGCCACTCTCCCCTACCCCTACCCAGTCAGAAAGGCTGCAGAGGGCCAAGAGATTGGATCAGATGACCTCTAAGATCCCTTCTCCTGAGGTTGTAAGATTCCAGGAGGCATGAAAAAGAGAGATGGAGAGTGTCCAGATTAAGCCAGACCTTGCCCATGGGTACTCTGTTCAGCTAGGAAGAAGTGTCTGAGGTAGAATTCAAACCTGTGTCTAGCCTCTCTGTGATGACAGATTTAAAATGGGGGCACCACTGGCTTTTGCTTCCTGGGTTCTCTAGTGTCTTCTCTTTGTTCCCTGGCTCTGTGAGCTGGTACCTGACTGCCTCCTTCTCTCTCTCCTCCTACAGAGCAAAGCCGCCGTGATGACCTGGAGAGTTTGGGTTACGTGCTCATGTATTTCAACCTGGGCTCCCTGCCTTGGCAGGGCCTCAAAGCAGCCACCAAGAGGCAGAAATATGAACGTATTAGTGAGAAGAAGATGTCTACACCCATCGAGGTCCTTTGCAAAGGATACCCCTGTAAGCAGCCCTAGTACCTGGAATCAAATAGTCAGTCAATCAGCAAGCATTCTTGAAATCCCTAGTACATACCAGGGCACTGTACTGGGAAGACAAGATAAAAGATCACCCCCTGCATCCAGCTTCCATGCTTAAGAGGGAGACAGCACAGGTATCGAGATAAACTGTATCTCTGGTGCTGTCCGAGGTGCTGACAATGTCTTTGGCTCCTTGGCCCAAGGCCACCATGTTGAGTCTGTGGTTGGCATGGTTGGATAATGGGCAAGGTGACTAAGAAGGGACCAGTCGTCCCTGGGTCTTTCAGGGATGGAGAAGAGGGAAGCCCTGAACAGCCAGGTTCCTAAGCTCAAACATGACAGCCCTAGTGACTTCAGAGATCCTTCATGGAGAGTCAATCAAGGCTTATTAAACTCCTACTCTGTACCAGACACTGAGCAAGGAACTGGACATACATGTACAAAGAATGTCACAATTCCTACTCACAAGGATCTTACGTCATTTTAAATTTTTTTAATTAACAAAAATCTATTTTCTCTCCCTCCTATCCTCCTCCCCCTTGGAAAAAGAAAAAGAAAGTCAAATCTCTTGTAACAGATATATCTGGTCAAGCAAAACCAAAAACCAAAAGCCCCCAACAAACAAACAAAAAACCTTTACATTGGCGATCTCCAAAAAACATCATCTCCTGCAATTTGAGTCTGTCTCCTCTTTTGGGAGCTGAGGAATGGGTTTTGTCTTTCAGATGGGGGTCATAAGAAGTACATATAAAAATTTAGGTAGCATTAAAATAAAGGAGGCCATCTAATGCCCCTTTCAGCTCTGCATCAATGATCCTCCAAGCCCATTAACAGAGGCACCTTCTTAAGACTAGAATTAGCAGAGCAGGGGTCTATCTTCAGAGGCGGTGGGCAGTTCCTTCCCCAGAAGTTCTTTACGCCAGTGAAACCACAAGTTAGGTTTAAAAAATACATTAAGTTGCCTTCTCAATGAGAAGAGAGGGTGGAGGCTAGAGGGAGTGAAAATTTGGAACAGAAAAAATAATATTGAAATATTAATTTTAACATTTAAAAACAATTAGTATTTAAATGACAAACAAAAAGACCAAAGAAATACATTAAGGCCAAACTGGGCAACTTTACTTTAGATATGCCTTAAGTATGATCAAATACAGTGATCAGTGTTCGAAGCTCTGACAAGCCTTCTTATCTAGGCTAAATCTGAAAGGACCTGATAGCCAAGTCAGGGCTCACCAGTCTGTGAGTCAGTAGTCAACAAGCATTTATTAAGTGCCTACTAAGAGGGCCTGAATTCAAATCCAGTTTCAAACGCTTCCTAGCTGTGTGACCATGGGCAAGTCACTTAACTTGGTCTTATTTTCCTTTTCTGTAAAATGAGCTGGAGAAGGAAATGGCAAACTGCTCCAGTATCTTTGTCAAGAAAATCCCAAATGGGGTCATGAAGCATCAGACACGACTGAAAATAACTGAAGAACAAAACTATGTGCCAGGTGCTGGGGGGTCAGGGCAAAGAAAGGTAAAAAGATAGTCCTTGCCCTAAAGGAACTTACAATCTAATGGGAGTGGAAATAGCATAGAAAAAATTATATACAAACGAGATGTATACAGGATGGACGAAAGGATTGCTACTATGCCGAGGGACAGCTCCCCCCTTAATTCTGACCCCCTTCCTTGCCCCATTTTAGAGATTAAAGTATTTTTAGGGAAGATGGTTTGGGCGGTTATGTAACTCAATGCTTTAGAAGCCTCTCTCTAACCCAGAAGAAGAACGCTTTGTTGGGTGAGAGAATCTCAATTTTTTTTTCTCTTCCTTTCCCGACCTTTTCTCCCAGCTGAATTCTCCACATACCTCAACTTCTGCCGCTCTCTCCGGTTCGATGACAAGCCCGATTATTCTTATCTAAGGCAGCTCTTCCGGAACCTCTTCCACCGTCAGGGTTTCTCCTATGACTACGTCTTTGACTGGAACATGCTCAAATTCGTGAGTCACCCCCCACCCTTCCCCCCTTCCTGAGCGGCGGCTGTTGGCCATAGGAGCTAGCAGACAGAGATGGGAGGTGGTATGGTGGTCTTGAGGTCTGAGGCGGAGGGTAGGTAGCAGAAGCAGCCGCATGCTTCTGAGTTCGGCTTGGCTGGGCGCGCCTGTCCCCCGCTCCCCCTTGTCCTACCGAGAGGCAGCATCAGTGGGGGCCCAGAGGGTAGGTGGCCCCCACTGGGGTAACTGCTGTCTCTGTCAGCAGGGCCCGGCTGGAGACGGAGCTGAAGTCCCGTCTCCCGCTCATCCTGCAGTCCAGGGACCGAAGAGCTGGCTTCTCTCCCTCGACCCCCTCCGTGCCTCTCGCTGGGGGGGTTGGGGGTACCTTGGGAGCTGCCTGACCACTTTCCTCGCCGCGGCCCTGCTGCTCTCCTTCCTTTTCCCCGTGGCTGCTGTCCACGCTGCATTGCGTGTGGCCCTCTTCCCCTCAGCCTCCCTCGCTGACAGCTAGGATGCCAAGAGCATCTCTCCTTTCCTTCCCCCCAGGGTTGGGGGGAAGGCCAAGTGCCATCCCTTGGGATATATATTCTGGCATGGCTGCCATCTTGCCTTTGCTGGAAGGGGCTTCTAGGGGTTCTTGACTAGGATGGGGACTGGTTTAGGACTTCCCAAATTCCCATGTCTTGTTTCTTCTAAATCTCTTCCGGGAAAGGGAGCTACCCCAGGACAGTCTCATTCTTTCGAGAGAGAAGTCAGCCCACACCCAGGCCACTCGGGCCAACCTATGTACTGGTAAGGACCTGTTGGCTCGGTCTGCCCTTGGCTTCTATTGATTATTTCTCAGCAGTCTTGTCCCAGGTACCAGGAAGCTGAGCTCCCCCACTTTGTGCTCTGTGTCCCTTTCCAGGTGCCCAACGCCCCTGGGCACCCCGTGCCATGCAGACCAGCAGGTGGAGGAGGTTGAGGAGATGGAGGAGATGGGCCGCCTTAACCACTGGCCCGTGGTCTGGACCCCAGGGCCCCAGTTCTGACCTCACGGAGGCACCGTGAGTGCAAAGCTGAGAATGTCTGCTAAACCAGGACCTGTGGATAACGCCCAGGCTGGGGCCAAAATGTGACCAAGAGAGCAAGCCAGGAACGGGGTCCTCCAGCCCCTGGGGCACGCCCCGCCCCAAGACATAGTGACAGAGCAGAGGTGGTATGGGCGAGTTGTATTGGATGGTCCCTAGGAGGGCATCCTGAGCTGATACTCTGACCTGCCCAGAGAATTGGGCTGATGCTGGAGATGACCGAAGGGGGATGCCAGATGGGACTAGACCGCCATCTTGACGGCCTACCAGTGATCTCTGTACCGAACTTGAGCTCATTAAAAAGGCCTCTTCCTTACTCATCTGGCCATGACTGTCTCTTAATGTCGCCATGCCAAGTCTGCTCTCCCTGAAGGGCAGGTATCCTGTCCCCTCCTGGCTGAGCACATCCTGCCCCATCCCCTCCAGGGATGTCCACTTCTCCAGCTCCTCTTTTCTGCTCAGACATTTAGTCAGCACTTGCACACAATGATGGACAGTCTCATTCTGACTCCTTTTTGCCTTGCCCTCATGGCCTGGGCAGCAGCCTGGCATTCCTCTCACCAGTCAGCTATTTTTTTTCAAATGAGGGACATCTGAAGTCCTTTATGGTAGGAAAGGCACAACACGTGGTCAGCTAGAGGATGAAGCTTGGACTGGGGGGATACTGCCATGGAGTCTCTAACTTGCTGTTTGCTGCCTCCCACCTCAAACTTTGCAGGCCTCCTCAGCAGCTACATTTCATTGGCTCTGCCAGAGACAGAATCTGGAGATTCAGGAGAGGGTATAGACTTCTCATTCATTCAACCCATGGAACGTGGGCATAGAAGGCATTTGAAGGTCTTCTCCTGAAAAGTCCTGTGTGTGTGTATGTGTGTGTGTCTGTGTGTCTGTGTGTGTGTGTGTGTGTGTGCCATCTTTTCTTCTTGTATCAGTCCCAAATTCCCAAGACATCAACATCTTTCAGGGACCATGATAAATTCCAGCCTGGACATCACACCAAACCATCACTAGCCATTCCAGGGGTTTAAACTGCTGTGACTCTGCTTGACCTGGCAAGGGCCATGACTTCTGAGACAGGACCCTTAGGAATCACCCAATCTGAGAGTAGCTGATGCTTATCAGAAAGGAACCCCTAACTCTGATATACTTGATGGAATGAAGACCTCCAAGGAGGGGGGAGCCCAACCATTACTTCTTAAGACAAGCCATTCAAAGAAAGAGGGAAGGGGGGATCCCTAATAAGCCTACCTTGGAGAAGGCTGAAGAGTCCTGGAAGGCACTCCATGCTGGGACTCTCCCCCTCGACCTCAGACCTTCAGGTTGGTGACATCTCTTGGGAAGGTTGGTGGGACCATCTACACCCACTATTCCATGGCTACTTTCCTGCTGTGGCCCCATGGTTGGGCCGTATACAAGTGTCCATTTTATTTTGGATTTGACTGCCATGAACGGACAGGTTCTTGCTTCCCCACCACTGTTGGCCATAGTGATTTGGAAAATTCCCCATGTGGGAAAGGAGAACATCTTCAGAAAACAAGTTGATAATAAGTCATCCCAGGGATCGACAAAGAACTCCTCTGCAACATCCCTGACAAGAAAAGAGTCTTCAGCCTTTACCTGAAGACCCCAGTAATGGAGAGCTCACTACCTATCAAAGAAGCCCACTCTCCTTTGGGTCAGTTCTGACTGTTAGGCCAACTGAGGGTGGAGTCTCCAACCACTCTTGTCCTGCATTCTGGGGCAAAATGGAACAAGGCTAATCCCTTTTTTGGGTGACATCCTTAAAGATACTGAGGTCCCCCCTACCAAAGTCTCACTGCTCCAGACTGAGCATCCTTGGGTTCCTCAGAACTCATCTGTACTCATACATAAAGGAACATAGAGAGGAGAGATGTCTGTGGATGGTATGGCCTCCATTCTTCCCACTATTCTCTTTGCCCTTCTCTGGACATGAACCAGATTCTTAACGTCCTTCCTAAAATGGGGCCCAGGGTTCTCAATATCGTCTGATCCAGGTAGAATTTATCAGGACACTCACCTTCCTGGTTCTAAATGCTATATATACAGCCTTAAGCTGCATCTTGGTATGTCAGAAGGAAAGAGGTCAAGATCTTGTAAGCAGCTAACCCCATAGTGCACAGAGTGCTGGACCTGGACTCAGGAAGACCAGGGTTCATATCCTGCCTCAGATGCTTACTAGCTGAGTGACCCTGGGCAAGTCACTTAGCCTTTTGCCTCAGTTTCCTTATCTGTAAAATGAGGATGATAATGGCACCTACCTCACAGGGTTGTTATGAGGACCAAATGAGATATTATTTGTAAAGCACTTTGCAAACCTTAAAGTGCCATATAATGGCTAGCAGTAGTAGCAGCAGCAGCAGCAGTGGTAGTGATGGTGGGGGTGGTAATGGTGGTGATGGTAGTAGTAGGAGTAGAAGTTGCTGTTACAGTGTCACTATCTTGGTCTACCATTTGTAAAAGTGCAGAAAGTTAGAGATGCATGTGATCATGTCATCACTTAGAGCCTAAAGGGTCTTTTACTCTGGCTTTGTTTCTTCCAATTCAGGTTTCTATTTCTTGATTTTCCTTTCCTTTCTTCCTTCTTTCCCTCCCTCTTTTCTGTTCTGAACCTGGAAAAAGAGGTCAGGCTTAGTTCAATCCTGAATCGGGTCTGGAAAATAGACCAGGGAGCCGAAATTCCAAAGTGGCCAGACGCCAGCCACTCAAAAGTCTGTAGAACCCAGGAACCTTTGACTTAATGGTCTGCTAGTTTGTAAACTGTGTCTACTCTGAGATCCTCCAGGGCAAAGCCCCGGCCCTCCCAGAGAACGATGAGGGAAAGTGATGCCTGATCCTCAGAGGGCAGAACCTGGCCCACTTTCCCTCTGAGCTCCTAAGCTTCTGTGCAGCCCTTTTCTGGCCTCTGAATCTTCCTCCTCATTAGCTGTGTAGCTATCGGCAAAAACTGGGTTGGGAGTCTTGGGTTTGAGTCCTGGCTAAACCATTTCTTATCAGGGGTCACCTTGAGCAAGGCTCTTCGCCTCTCTGGAGCCCATTTCCCCAAGTCTGTGAAATGGGAGTTGTATTGCTGGGTCTTCAGGCCCCTTCTAACTTTACCCTGTGCTCCACCTCCACCCTCATAGGCGTATTGACTTTGGATGAGATTTTTGAGAAGGGCCAGGGCTGAGCGGGGTAGGAGGATGAGCATTGTCTGGATCTTTTTCCTTTAGGGAATTTTTAAAATTGCTTCTCAGTTTATCCTGGGCTCCCCATACTTATTTCTGATCACTTCTATTTCCACATCCCAACAATCGCTGCGGCCATATCAGTACACCTCCCCCTCAGAGGGGGTCTGAGTCACTGCTGAAAGGGTCAAGGGATTTATCTGCTTATTTGGGCCCCTTTAGAAGTCTGGCAGAGCAGTGTGGAATAGGTATTTTATTAGGAAGAGGGCAGGGATGGAGAAAGGGAGTTTGGGGAATGATAGAAGAGGGACACCATGTTCCATGGAATTTCTCATCTCTCTATTGGTCCCATTAGTGAGGGAGCAGGGAGGAATTCAGGTCAAAGCCTGGCCTTCCCCTCAGCAGGGATCCTTGGAGTTCTCTTCCCCCTTCCCCCCACCCCAATAAATCAGGACCTGGTTGTATCAATCAGTAAGCATTTATTAAGAACCTACTGTATGCTAAAGAAAAAACAGTTCCTGCCTTCAAAGAACTTACATTTTCTTGGGAGAGACAGCATTGACATATACAAATATACATAGAATTATTACAAGATTGTTTGAGAGGGAGGGAGACATTACTAATGAATAGGGGGGACTCAGGAAAAATTTCCTAAGAAGGTGATGGTCTTTGAGCTCAGCCTTGAGGGAAGGCAGAGGGAGGACATTCCAGGCATGGAATTGGCATTAGTGCCAAGACCTAGAGATGAAGCTGGAGTGTTGTGTGGGAGGAACAGAAAGGCCAGTCTGTTAGCTCCGTGCTTGATGGATCTCTTAAATGCTTCCTTTTGCTGGTGTTTGCTGGGATTCCCAGCATGGAGAAGGGTAGGGCTGCTGGTGATATGCATTCCCACCCATTCAACTCACACACTCCGCCTGGTGGCTGCGAAGCTTGGGGCTGGGGTGAGGGGAGGAGGGATGTGGCCTGCAGACAGATCAGGCAACTCCTCCTATCAGTGATCATCTTGACCGGCAGCCCTTTCCTGAGCATCCTGCAAAGTTCTGGGCTCCCCAGGAAGCTGGCTCTTCCTCCAAGGTTGGGAGGGCAGGAGGTGACTCAGTGGGGGAGTCCGACAGGGTATTCCAATTCAGCTACAGGCCTCTCATGAGATCTCTTCCGTTTCTGAGAATCTGGGCCTCTGGCATTCCCCTCGACCCTGGGAGCACTCGTCCCTCCCTCCACCTGGGGATGGGAGCACTCATCCCTCCCTACACCTGGGGAAAGCCTGGTCTCCTTGGGCCTTAGAGAGTTTTGGTTGCCTCAGAAAGATTCCACTTGGATATCTTTAGTCTAAATGGAACTGTCCAATAGATAAAAGTGAAAGATGCATTTTTGGTTGCTCTAAAGTGGAGTTTTTGTGGGTCCTCATGAATTAATAAAGGAAGGGTGCGGTTTTCCCCGTTGCTGCTTACATAGAATAATTTAACATTTGGGCAGAACATCTTAGGTACTTTTAAAATGTTAACCCCACACACTAGAAACAACATTGCCTAGTGGATAAGAGGGCTGGTCTGGAAGAGCTAGGTTTGAGTTCCACTTCTGGGAGTTTCTCATTGTCCATATGCAACTTTCTAAGACTGACTTGCAGAGAAAGTGCCAACCTACAGTGGTGGGGAGACTTTCCTCATCTGGGAGTTTCCCATACCAATGAAAGTACAGGTGTAGTCCCTATCCCTGTTTCTGGAGAGGGGCAGCGACCCTTACCTCTTCCCTGAGAACTGACCGGCAGGTTCCTCTCCCAGATCCTCCTCATACCCCCCACTGTGACTCTGGGATTGAAGGTGTGTATATGTGTATCCCCCCCAACTCAGCCTTAAGCTCTCTCCTCTACAGATGCGGCCCCCTTCCAGTCAGCCCCCTGCCCTTCCCTGCGCTGCACCCTGGGACCAATTAGGTAACTTGCCATCACTGGCTCTGCGCTCAGCTCTGTGGCTTCTCGCTCTCTTTCTCCCCTAAATCTTGTCTTTAAAACTGGGGAGACGGCTGCTGAAGAGCAGCTCCCCAGGGGACTTCACGGCCACTTCAGCCTTTCCTGCCCTCTTGGTCTCCCAGAGCAATTCCTTCTGCTTCCCAGGGGCTCCTGGGTGCTTCTACCAGGCTCTAGCCATCAGCTGGAGGTCTCCCTTTCCACAGCTAGGTAACAGGAGCCAGGACTTGGACAAGAGCCGCTGTGGAAAGGGATACCACCCTGTAGCCCCTAGGAAACAGAGGATGGCGGGGGTGGGGCATGACAGACCCCCCCCCCCCAACTTCTTCCTTTTACTTTGGATTTCCTCCTTCATCTCCTCATGTTCCTTCTCTCTTCTGGCTTTGCTCTGACAAGATCTGGGTTCGAATCTTGGCTTTTCCTCTTATAACCTGTGTGATCTTGGGCCAATCACTGTCCCTTCTCTGGGCCTCCGTTTCCTTTTCTATACAATGAAGGGATTGGACAAGATGGTCTCTAAGGTGCCTTCCGGAACTCAAACTGGTGGTCCTCCCTTACCCATCACTCTGGTTGGGAATCCCTTTCTGGGGGCTGATGTTGCTCTTTCTTTGGGACCATGCCAACCTCTCCCCATTCCTGTTCTATCAACTCCCCCCCCAACACACACAGGGTGCGGCCCGGAATCCCGAGGATATGGACCGAGAGCGGCGGGAGCACGAGAGAGAGGAGAGGATGGGGCAGTTGAGAGGATCTGCTACGCGGGCCCTCCCCCCAGGACCCCCTGCTGGTGCCGCTGCCAACCGCTTGCGCAACGTGGCCGAGCCCGTGGCTTCCAACCCAGCCCCCCGAATCCAGCAAGCTGGTGAGGCTGGGGGCCGGGGAAGGGATCCTAGGAGCAGACATTGAGAGCCAGAGGGGGCTTTGAGGTCCTCAGGTCACAGAGAGGAGAAATGATTTGTCTGCTGATAAGCATTTATTAAGCACTCAGTCTCTGTAAGATACTATTCTCAGTACAGGGTCGCCCAACTGGTAAGCATCCCAGACTGGATGTGAACCCAGGTCTGTGCTGACTGCTGCTGTCTATCCCTGTCTGCCTCTGGGTGGTGGCCAAGAGTGTTCTTTCCTTCCTCTTCCTCCAGGCAATACTTCTCCCAGAGCGATCTCACGGGTAGACAGGGAGAGGAAGGTGAGTATGAGATTACACCGAGGGGCCCCGGCCAACGTCTCCTCCTCCGACCTCACAGGACGCCAAGAGGTGTCTCGGATTTCTGCATCACAGGTGAGCAGATGCCTATGCTTCATGCATCCACTCATCTGTTCATTCATTCATCCATTCATTCGTTCATACATTCATTCATGTGTTCAACAAGAATTTACTGAAGGACTTAAGGAGCCTTCATCAAGTGCCAAGGGCAGTGTGAGGTGTGATGGGGAAACACAGACAGGAGGTCCTCCTGGCCTTGGAGGGTAGAGTGGGTAAAGTGTAAAACACTGGAAAATAAAAATAGATGTTGCATCCTGCTTGTAAATGGAGCAATGTAAAACGTGATCAGTGGGAATGTGAAACACAGGAGGATAAACGAAAGATGGATGCTAAGTAATCCCCAGCACGGAGGGAGGGCATTGGGGGACCAGGAGAGGCTTAGACGGAAGCTGAATATTGGAAGGAAGCGTTCTAGGAGCCCAGGGCTCAGGAGGGAGTGGAATGTGTGATAAATCTGGAAAGAGGCTCTGGACAGATAGGAAAGCCAACCAGGGCAGTCTGTATTTTATCCTACAGGAAATAGGGAGCCCCTGAAGTTTCTTGAGAAAAGAAGTCACATACTCAGGCTTGTGCTTGGGAGGACAGATTGTGCAAGGGATGGATTGGAAGGAGGCTGGAGATGGTGAGACCACTGAGGAGGTGGGGCTCCTGGCCCGCCGTGAGGAGAGCCTGAACTCAGATGGCAGCTGTGTGAGGCTAGAGAAGGGACTTGATGCAGGAGACCTCACAGATGAGTGGTGAGGGAGAGCTGGGGATCAAGGATGACCCCAAGCTTCTGTCCATGGCTAACTAGAAGGATAACAGTGTCTTCAACGGAAGCCGCAAAGTTTGGAAGAAGGGAGAATTTGAGGGTCAAAATGGTTCAGTTTTGGATATGTTGAGTTTGGGGCACTGGTTTGCTTGTTTGATTTACTTTTATGTTTTTTGATCGATAAAAGTCTATTTTCTCTCCCTTCCACCTCCCTGGCCCCAACTCCAACATTGGGAAATTAAAAAAAACAAAACAAAAAAACAACCACCCAAGATTCTTGTAACAAATATTCATAGTAAAAAAAAAAATCCCCCATTGGCAATGCGGTCATCTGATTTGAAAGGTCCAACAGGCAAGTGGTGATCAGGGGCTGAAATTGAAGAGAGAGAGGCTGGGCTGGATATCAGATCTTAGAGTCATATGTTTAGAGATAATCGTTAACCCCATGGGCACTGATGAGAGAGAATGGCAGAGAGCTCTGGGGCTAAGTAGTGCTAAGGAAGCAGGACCTGGAGGCAGGGAGGGAGCGGTCAGGCAGGTGGCTGGACAGCGTAAAGGAGGCAGCAGCATGAGGACTCAGGGACAGGAGAATGTCTAGGAAGACAGTGGTCGTCACTGTCAGGTACTGCAAATGGATGTCCCTGGGACTTGGTGATTAAGAGTCATCAGTTAGGGGCAGCTAGGTGTTGCAGTGAATAGAGCACTGGCCCTGGAGTAGGAGGACCTAAGTTCAAATTCAGCTTCAGACACTTAACACAAAAACTAGCTGTGTGACCTTGGGCAAGTCACTTAGCCCCAACTGTCCTACCAAAAAGCAAAAAAAAAAGAGTCATCAGTTACCTGGGAGGGAGAAGGAAGAAAGCCCAGATTCTCACCTGGACATGAAGAAGCAGTAGATTCATTCATTGCAGGTTCTTCCTGACCTCAAGTGCAGGTGGGGAGAGAAGAGACATCCCTCCCCCACACTCCTCTCCCAATGACCAATGAATTGGTCATTCCAATGAGGCTGGCGGTTGCACAGAACATTGGGCTGGGTGTCCAGACAGCTAGGCTCTGTCCTTTGCCCTCATCTCACTTTAGTGTCTTGAATTAAAAATTGATGTGTTCTTTTAATTCTCCAACTATGCCAGTGATTTCATTGAGTCTTCATGATAGGCGCTGCATTTATCCCCATTTTTCAGAAAAGGAGACAGACTAGCCGTGTGACCTTGGGCAAGTCACTTAACCCCAATTGCCCTCCAAAAAAAGCAAAAAAAAAAAAAAAAAGGAGACTGAAGCTCAGACAGGGAATAGGGACTTTCCCATGTTCACAAAGAAATGCCAGAGGCAGGATTCGAACCCAGGGCACTCCTAACTCTAAAGACCAGGCTACTATGCTTCCAGCCCTAAGGGAAAACCTAAGAGTAGCTGTGAACCTGGTCCCTGCCCTCATGGAGCCTATGGTCTAGAGAAGCAGTGTTCTTGCTGTTGTCAAGTCCTTTCAGTGATGTTGGACCCTCCATGACCCCATTTGGGGTTTTCTTTGCAGAGATACTGGAGTGGTTTGCAATTTCCTTCTCCAGCTCATTTTACAGTTGAGGAAACTGAGGCAAACAGGGTAAAGTGACCTGCCCAGGGTCACACAGCTAGTAAGTGTCTTGAAGCCAGATTTGAACTCATGAAGATGAGTCTTCCTGATTCTAAGCCTTGATCTATCCACTGTGCCACCTAGCTGCCCAAGGAAGTAGTGTTACCACAGTGGATAGAGCACTGGGCATGGAGTCAGGGGAGGCCTGGGTTCAGAGACTGCCAGCGTGTGTGACATTTGACAGGTGGGGTTGGAAGTGGGTCTCAGTTCTCTCATTTTATAAATGGTCTCTGTCTCCTCTCTGGGCCTCTGTTTCCCCATTTGTAAGATGAGGAGTTTGGATGAAATAGTCTCCAAAATGCCTTCCAGCTCCGTCTGTAATCCCAAGTAATCTGGATACCCTTTGTTCTCCTCCAGACAAGCGTGCCATTTGAGCACCTCGGGAAGTGAGGGGAAGATGCCACCGGACCAGTGTTTGCTTAGGTAAGCTGCCCTCTTCCTGGGGTGACCAAAGCCTCTGGCCCTCACCCCTGCCGGCCTCGCCAGCCTCAGGACCTGCTCTGCAGGGGCCTGTCCAAAGGCAGTGATGGGGTGTCCCAGCTCCCCCGGGTGGGCATCCTCCCTTTAGGAGGTGGAGTCAGGGCCAGGAGGAGGCAGATGGTGAAGCAGCTCCTCTATGCTGGCCACTGTGCTGATCCCTGGGGAAAGACTGAGAAGACTGGGGAAAAGGCCGACCATCTCCCACCCTTGTTCCCTGGCAGGACATCTGGGCCTGCCGATAGATTAGCTTTAATAAAGATATATTAAATCCCCCTCCCTGCATTTTGTCGAGGCAAAGTGACTTGCCCAGAAGTGTGGGAAGCCAGATTTGGACCTTTCTTGGGTCGTATCCCACCCTCGGGGAGTTAGTTCAGTCTGTCAGAGGGGGTGGACAAGAGAAGCAGGGAGCCACGGACACGGGACAGAGGCCGTTCCTCACTTTTTCTCTCTCTTTGTCCCTTTCTAGTGTCTTCACCGTATTTTTCTTTTAAAAAAATTTTAAAAAGACTAAAAAAAGAACAAAAGATGAAGAGATCCCACGGAGCAGACGACAGGCTTTGTTGCCATCTGGGATTTCTCTTTCTTTCTTTCTTTTCTTCTCTTTTTTTTTTTTTTTTTTTTTTTTTGCCAATGGAGAAGAGACACAAAGCTCCCACTGCACCGACTTCTGGCCCCGGTGTCTGCCTTCTGCCCTCTAGACCCCACCCAGGGACCCTTTGGGAATGCCACCACTCACCCCTCCTGCAGCCACACCAAGCCCCTCCCCATGCCTGCCACCCCGGCACAATGGGGGGGGGTCTCCAGGGGTCAGGGCCCCTCTGCCCTCCCACCCCCCACTCCTGTTGTCTGTGTCAATGTTGATCTGACTATCCTCTGATTCTGAGGGGCCAACCTCTGGATGGAGAGGAAAGGGAAGGCTTGGACATGGCAGAAGCTGTCTGGATTTCATTTTGTTTTGTGAAAGTAAACTCGTGACTCCCTAAGGCCCTGACTCTGTCCGTGGGGACTTGGGTTTCTTGGTTAGACAGGCCTCGAAGCCTCAGAAGATGCCAGCTTTCAAGGGGCACTTGTGGGGTCACTGGGCTCAAGCTGTTGGATGCTTCCTGACATCCTTGCCCCATTCTCTCCTTAGCACTGATATCGGGGGTGTCCCAGGCCAAGCTGAAGGCCTGGGTGCTCCCTCTCTCCCTACCCCCTTGAGCCTGGCAGGGAAGGGAAGGCAGCTGTGAGCCCAGAGCCTCAAGAGAATTTCTAGGAAGCTGGCTGGGGGGGTGGGGGTGGG
The DNA here is from genome assembly GCA_011680675.1 of Gymnobelideus leadbeateri. NCBI lineage: Eukaryota > Metazoa > Chordata > Mammalia > Diprotodontia > Petauridae > Gymnobelideus > Gymnobelideus leadbeateri. The sequence continues at coordinate 140,115 of WOXC01000782.1, forward strand.
GGGCAGTGATGGATGGTGTGGCTGTGGGTATGTCCGAGAGTGCCTGTGCGTGTCTTTTGGGTTTGTGTATTCTCCAGGATGAGCGTTATGGGCCTGGGAGGGTCCCTGCAGGATGCTATGGGACAACAGGCCCCTTCTCCCCCCCAACCCCTTCACACTTCAGTTTGGTTACCCAATTTTGATGTTCAGAAGGCCTCTCTCCTGGGCTGTCCAGGAAAGGAGGAGAAGAACCCCAATCCCTCTTTGGATCCAATTCCTACAACGGAGGGGAACATTCCCCACTCTCACCAACCTTCTTGGGGAAGAGAAATCCTTGGGAACGATTATCAGAGACAAATGGGAAGAAATTGGCTCTTTAATGGGAGCCTCACCCCCTCCCTCTGTGACCTTCCATTGCCCTGTTACCCCAGATATGGGGCAGCAGGAGCCCCTGCGGGATCCATGAGAGGATGAAATGCCCGGGGGAATTGGATTTTTTTTTAATGCTTTCTATTTAACACAAGCTTTTTGTTTTTGTTTGGTTTTTGCTTTTGTTTTGGGCTATTTTTCCTAATTTATTTACCCCTCTTTCTCTGTCTTTTTTTTTCTTTTTTTTTAACTAAAGAGTAAATCTTTTTATTACTTTGTAATTTAAAAAAATGGAAAAAAAATACTGAAGAACTTTGGGGGGAATTTTGTACTTTTTTCCTGTGTAAATATTGGACTTTTTGGAGCTTTATTGTGGTCGTTAATTTGGAGTAATAAAGTAGAAAATAATTAAGTGACTTGACTTTCTCCCCTGACTTTTCTTCCCGGCCCCTTGCTATTGTTCTCAGGGCTAGAAAGAGGGTCCAGGTAAAAAACCCTGAGAGGTGAGAGCACAAAGAAGCTGGAAAAGTGCCTTCAAAACTTGCTGGTTGGATGTGCCCATTTTAGAGATGAGAAAACAGGCCTATTTTGCACCCATAACTGACTGGACCACTCCCTGATCAAGAAACTTCGGTGCCTGGCTCCCTATGGCCTCTAGGAGAAAACACAAATTCCTCTGTTTGCCACTCAAGCCATAATAGTCTGACTGTAACCCATCTTTCTAGGTTGTATGACCCATTCCTCCCCAGTATCCTATAATTAATAATAACATTAATCATAGCCCTTAAGGGTTTGGAAAGCATTTCATAAGTGCTAACTCATTTATCTCAACAATAACCTGTGAGATGGCTGCTATCATCATCCCCATCTTACAAAGATGTAACCTGAATCATGGACCAGCTGGGTGGGCCAGTGACTAGAGTGCTGGGCCTGGAGTCAGGAAGACCTGAGTCCAAATCTGGTCTCAGACCCTTCCTCTTGGCAAGTTGCTTCACCCGTTTGCCTCAGTTTCCACATCTTTCATTTTCTCGGCATTATCCCCTACTCTGCATCCACTCGTACCTTCTCACTAGCTCCCATTCCACACCCTCTCTCTACTTTCCCTGTAGTTCAGACCCTCATCACTGCTTGTCCAGGTAATTGTGGCAGCCTGCTAATGGGTCTCCCTGCCTCAGGCCTCTCCCTGTTCCAATCTATCCACATACAGCTGCCGGAGTGGTTTTCCTCAAACATAGATCTAACCATGTGACTCTCTTACTCAACCAAGAAGTGGCTAGGCCTTTGTTTAGCTTGTAGAGCTATGAACTGGCCCCAGTCCATCTTTCCAGCTTCCTGGGACACTGCTTGATCTAGCCAAGCTGGCTTTCTCCGAGTGCCTGGAATGCACTCCCTCCTTCCCTCCCTCTTGGAGAATCTCTCAGCTTAGGCACCATTGTTGTCCATGAAATCTCTCCACTGCTGGTGCCCTTCCCCCCCAAACCACCTTGCATTAACCACTTTGGATTCACTTTTAGATAATTCTACACACTTGTTTCTGCACTGGGACGGGGGTTGTTCCTTGAGAAAGGGGTTGTTTCATCATTTGTATTTGTATAGTAGGTGGCACATAGTAGGTGATTAAATGCTGGTCGATTGGTTGATTGATTGCAAAGAGGCTGTGAATAAGCCATCCGATAAAGAGCCTTCCCATAGTGGAATGGCAACTTGGGAAGGAAGTGGGTTTGCCCATCACCAGAAGACTTTGGGCACTGGCAGAATGCCCATTTGTTGGGTATGTTTGTAGTGAGGACTCTTTGTCACTTGTGTGCTGGCCACCGAAGTCCCTGCCAATGCTGAAACTCCATGATTCTGTGACTAGAAAACTTTAAAGCCCTTTCCAGTTTTAAACCTGTGAATGTACCTGCCTGTCCTCTATTCTCAAGCCAATGATGAGGTGATTCTTTGTTAAGAGAGGAGGCAATGGTTCATCCCCACTATTTACTACTTCAGCAACTTTCAACAACTCAACTGTCTCCAGGCCTCAGTTTCACCATCTGTAATAATAAAAACTGACATTTATACTATGGTGTATAGATAAGATTGATAGATAGATGATAGATAAACGGATGGGTGAATGGATGGATGGATGGATAGATAAATGATAGACAAGTAGATGGATATAGATAGATGGATATATATATATAGATAGATAGATAGATAGATAGATAGATAGATAGATAGGTGACTTATTAAGTGTTTTACCATGTTCCAGGCTCTGTGCTATGCACGAGAAAACAAGACAGAACCTGTCTTCAAGGAGTATACACTGAAGTAGAGAAAGACAAAACATAAATGCGTACAGGAAAGTGGCGGGGGCGGGGGGGGGGGGTGCCGAGATCACTGTAGAGGACGGGAGTGAAATGAGCAACCCGACTGGGGTCCTTTTCGCATCCATCATCTCATTAGAACCCCACAACTACATGAAAAGGGGGTTATTGTCCTCATTTACAGATGGGTAAACTGAGGCTCAGACAAGTTCAGTCACATCTATGGTGATATCACTCCAGGGACTGTATTAAGCCCTGGAGAGATGAAGAGGAAAGTCTTTGTCCTCAAAGAGCCTCCCATCTGTTGGCAAAAACAGCCTGGTGGCCAAAGTCAAGGACCCCTGAAACATCGGGAGATTTCAAAGGTCTCTACAAGCTCTAAGGCTTATGAGTGTAATTCCATGCACTCAACCACTCGGTGCTCAGTTTCTCCCTCTGTAAACAGCGTTGATGCCCTGAATAGGCTTGGCATTCCCCAATGAGAAATGCCAAAGTGCTGACCCAACCTGAACCCGACACTTCCTCCCTCCTCATTTTTAGAGACAAGGAAACTTAGTCTTAGGGTCAGGATAGTGACTGCTCATGACCACATAGCTTGTCCCTGCCCGGTTTAACCCAGGAGTCCAAAGTCCCTGTGACCCACACCTGACTTCTTCCCCTGCCTGCCTTGATTCATGCTGGAGTTCAGGTTCCAGTCAGGCAAGGTGACCTGTGAGCTTCCTTCCAGCCCTTCATTTCTGTGACTCATGTTCTCAGAGGGTGCGGTCGGGCCTGGGCATGAGGTCATCTGGGTAACAGAGTGGAGGGAGGCAGCCGGCTCAGGGACTGGGGATGGGGAGCAGGCGTCTTCTTGGAAAGTTACTGGTTCATTCTAAGTGCCTTTGGGGAGCCCGCCATTCAGAGGAAACTTCTGGAGAATACTTCCAGAGAATGAAGAATCAGTCTCTGGTTATCCCTTGGATTTTCTCTTTCTTCTTTTTCTTCCTTCTCTCCTTTCTTTTTCTTTCTTTCTTCTTCTTTCCTTCTTTCCTTCCTTCCCACCTTTCTTCCTTCCTTCTTCCTTCCTTCTCTTTCTTTTCTTTCTTTCTTTCTTTCCTTCCTTCCTTTCTTTCTTTTTTTTCTTTCTTTCTTTCCTGCCTTCCAGTGGGTTTTACTCTGTCACCAAGATAGAAATACACTTACTGGCTTTGTGACCCTGCTCAAGTCCCTTAATCTTTCACAGCCTCAGTTTCCTCATCTGTCCAAAGGGGATAATAACAGCACCTACATATCCCAGGGTTGTTGTAAGGATCAAATCAAATATGTAAAGTGTTTTGTAAACCTTCAAGTGTTATATAAATGTTTGTTATTTTTATTTTCATTACTGTATCAGGCTGTTTTGCTTAATCATTTTTCTTTGCTACAAAGGAGGGCTCTATGTTGAGTGGTTATCAGGATGACTGGGGAGTTACAAGGAGTCAGTGAAACTTTCAGAAAATAATCGAATTAAGGACCAGAGACAAACTTCCCCTCAGACACAATGACTAACCTTGTTCATCAGCCCACTCGGGCTTCTGGGAGGGAAGGCTGGGAAAGGAAGGAAAGCCGAACTGGTGTGTTTCTGAGTTATTAGGCCCACCTGGGCCAGACTGTGAGCTCAGGGGCGTCTCTTCCTGGAATCCTTGGGGCTGTTACTGCTTCCTCACTTTGTCTTCTCAGGCCCATCTCCTTTCCGACAGACATGGGTGAATATGAGCACAACCCCTCTTGCCCAAGGTGATACCATTCATTCATTCAACGGGCCTTTATTAAAAGCCTGCTATGCTTTTTAGTCACCACGGTTGGTGCTGGGGTCCCCAAGACCCTCCTCAGCTCTCCTTGTTTCCTTCCACACTTCTCTCCCTTCATTACCTCACCCTTTCTGATGGCTTCAAGATCACCTTCACGCAGATGACTTCCAAGTCTATGGCCCCAGCACTCCCCAGGTTTCTGTTGGCCTGGGCACCCAGACAGGAGTTGCCTGAAGGGAGGTAATCATCCACGGCCACTGGTTCAGGGAGAAGCCCCTGAAAGGCCTTTCCAAGCTGCCCTTCAAATGCCATCAGATTATGCCTTTCAGACACATAGCCTCGATCATGCTGAAGAGGTTATCCATAAAGAGGGTTAGGGTTGCTCAGGAGACCCCAAAATACCAACATGCCGAGTCCCGCTGAATGAATTGAACTCAAGCCTTCTCAGCCAAATCAAAGTAAAGTGGGGTAAGGGTTTGCTGGTATTGAACACAGAGTAAGCCTGCCCTAGGTCATTCTTTGGAAAGATGGGATCTTCTATACAGAAGGCTGTGGGAGGAATCTAGAGGTGATCTAGAGGAGGAGTTTGGGGAGGTCTTCAGGAGGAGTTAATGAGGTCAATGAGTGATTGAGGGTGGGAAGTTCCTGAAGACTATAGACAATGGTGGGCTAGGCCAGTTCAAGGGTGGATTGATATTTTGATAGGCTCAAGGGTGGGAAGTCTAGTAACAGAGGTTTGGGCCCAGCTACAGTGGGGGGGGGGGGGGGGTTCCCAGCGCCTGCACCTCAAGGACTCAAGGAGAGCTCAAGGGGGCTCCCAGAGCCCGCACCTCATCAATGCTATTCACTCAGACCTTGAGGTCTGGTGTGGCTGGGAGTCAAAGGCCTGGGGCAGAAATCCTGGTTCTGCCCCCTTTGTGACCTTGGTGATCAAATCACCAAGGATTTAGATTTAGAACAGGAAAGGACCTCAGAGGTCATCCAGACCAACCCCCTCATTTTACAGATGAGGGTTTTTTTTTTTTTTGGCTTTTTGGAGGGGGGAAGGCTGGGCAATTGAGGTTAAGTGACTTGCCCAAGGTCATACGGTTAGTAGGTCTTAAGCAGATGAGGCATTATTATACTAGCGGTCTACAAACATTCAACAAGACATTTGCTGTATGTCTACAAGCACTGTACAAGATATTGGGGGCTCCAAGACAAAAAGAAAACATCTCCTGTCCTCAGTGAGCTTACATTCTAATGGAGAGCTAAAGAAGACACATCCAGACAGGGCTGAATGAAGTGACTATAGTGGCTAATAACTGCATCAGCCTATGAGGTTTACACAGTACTGCATATAGATGATCATGTCTGATCCTCCCAGAAACCCATTTTATAGATGAGGAAACTGAGCCAGGTGAAGCCATTTGCCCAGGGTCACACAGCTAGGAAGCCTAATCTTTACTCAGGGCTTCCTGACTCCAAGTCCAGGTCAGGACTAGAGCCCTGCCCCCCCCAAAGGAAGCCAAGTGATGGGGTGGCCCGGGCTTGGGCTGGAGAAGGTGGGAGGAAGTGCGTCACCCTCCTCTCCTGGGTCTTACAGGCACTGAAGAGTGCATACAGCACCAGATGCCTCCACTGATTTGACTGATTGAACTGTACTGCTTATCTTGGTTACAAGGGAAGACTCACTGGGTGGAGGGGGACGGATAGATCTAGAAATGACTGAAATGTAAAAGAACGGGACTTGGGGGGGGGGGAGGCATCAGTAAAATTTAAATTTAAAAATTCTTTAAAGAAACTAATTTAGAATAGGTCAATAAGTATCCTACATACACAAGGATGTATTTGGACACTTTGTTCTGCTCTTCCCCCAGGGAGCACATGGGCTAGGGATTAGGAGGACCTGAGTTCAAATCCTGCCTAGACACTTACTAGCTGTGTGATCCTGGGCAAGTCACTTAACCTCTGTCCCCCTCAGTTTCCTCAAATATAAAACAGGGATCATGACGGCACCTACTTGCAGGCTTGTTGTGAGGATCAATGCGATGTTTGTAGTGCCTGGCACATAGTAGGTGTGTTATTAAGTCCTTATTCTCTTCCTGTCCTCTCTATCCCCTCCACTGTGGGTTTGGGGCTAATCTTCAAGGACCTCCTCAGTTCTAGGATGACCGGGTGGGAGGCAGGGTGGTCTGTAGAAGGAATGCTGGGTGTGGAGTTTAGTCTGGAGGAGAGAGAACTGGAGCCTGGGGCTTGAGCTCTGATTCCAGGTGTGTGAAGAGGGATTAGAGCATGGAACCAGGGTCCTCAGGCTGGAAAGAGGCACATTCAGGGTTAACACCAGGCTGGCAGGCTTCCTGCCCCAAGAGGCTGCTTCCCTGTGGGAGCTCCAGTGACCTTGGGGGCATTCTTGTTCAGCTAGAGGTTAGACTGACTGGCCAACTCTGAGATTCTGACCTCAGAGGACCAGGATTCGAATCCAGCCTCCACACTCAGCCTGTGTGATTTGGGGCAGGCCTCTCAGCCTCACTCCCCTCATGTGAGCTCTAAGAAGACAACAGCATGATGTCTGAGGGCTCCCCCCCGCCCTGCCAGGCCCCTGATGCTGTACACAGGAGGGCTTGTGTACCCACTTCTTCGTTCTGGGAAGCTAACTTTCTTACCCTCATAAACTTCCTCCAACACTTTTAGGTGAAGCTGTGAACAACTTCTCCATCCCCCTGCCATCCAGTGAGATGATGCTTGCTTCATCTCTGGTGTTGAAAACAACAACACCTGGCATCCCTAATTTAGGGCCATTAACAACAATTAGAACTATTAGCTTTGGCTTGAGTTCTTTGGGGGGAACAAACACTGCTCAGGCAGGAAGTGGTTCTGGGAAATTCCTTTGCCTTTCGGAGTCAGGGAAGCAAATGCCTCCCAAGTCCTTCCTAATAGACCCCAGAACACTGTTCAGGCAAAGCAGCATTTCTGTTCCCAAGGGGCTGCTTCAAAGGCTTGAGAGACCGGGTGGCATGGGTTTCTCTTGGCACAGCCTTCAAGAGCCAGACACCTCCTCCATGTAGTGAGAGCTCAGAGGAAGCCTCCAGGCAGCCAGTCTGTGCCCAGGACTCTAATCCAGGTCTTCCTGACTGAGAGGTCAGCTCTCCCACCACTACAGCACAGTGCCTACCGCTACTGGCCAACATCCTTCCTTAAAGGTGGTGCTGAGGACCCAACACACTGCTCCAGATGTGCTCTGATCCAAGACCAAATGAGCTGAGACTCAGTCACAGAATACCAGAGCTGGGAGGGCCCTCAGGGACTCCAACCAACCCCTGCATTTTACACCAGAGTGGTGAAATGACAAGATCATAAACCCAGAACTGGAAGGGCCCTACTGTGGGTTCTTATGGCCTGTCCACAGTAGGGCTTCAATACAGCCTTCTGGACAGATGGGCTGTGCTGATGATGCTCCGGGGTATGTGATACAGACAGAACTCAAAGAGCTGTCAGGCATGAGGGGAGGGCCCTGGGAGCATGGGCTGGTGAGGGTTTCCCGAGGAACCAAAACAGGCAAATTTCTCAAGGTTAGGGCTGACCCTGGAGTCAAGAAAACCTTGAGGTGGTCTAGGTTCAGACATGAGCTGCATGACTCTGGGCAAGTCACGACTTTGCTCATTTTCCTCATCTGTAGAATGAAGGAAGTGGGGAACCATTGCAGAATCTCTGCCGAGAAGACCCAAACTGGGTCATGAAGTCAGACCCGACTGAGCCAGCACTGCGGAATGGGGAGGAAGCAGCAGCTGCTCCTGGCTGCTGGGACTCAGAAAGGGAAGGGTGATTCTGACCTTGCCACGGCATGACGCCCCTCCCCAGCACAGCACGGCGTTATACATTCTGAATACGTTTGCCTTTGGTCTTCGCAGCTCTCTGAGGGCTGGCGGGCGGCCCTATTGCTCCATTGCACAGATTAGGAAGGGGACCACACCTCCAGCATTCACAGCTGCTATTAATAGACCCATAAATGACTGTTTTAGACTCACACTGCCTGACTTGAATCTCACACTCATTAGGGACCATGAGAGACAAGGATGGAATTCAACTTCTAATTTGACATAGGAGGAAACTGAGGCTCAGAGCGGGGTGTGAGTTGCTCAGGGTCACATACTTAGTGTCTGGGCAGGATTTGAACTCAGGTTCCAAGTCTGGCATTCTGTCCACTACAGGTCACTGGTTCTGGGTTCAAAGCAGAACTTTACCTATTGCTCTCTTGCCCTTTGGAAGCTCCTTCAGAGAAGGGGCTTCAATAGGAGAATGAGGGAGAGTAAGGTGGACCTCAAGAGGAGGTGGCCTGTGGTGGTATTGGGCGTGGAGCCTCTGCCTAGTCCCAGGGAGGCTGAAACTCAGCTCTGTGTCCAACTCAGATTGCTAAGTAAACTTGAAAACAACCCATATTTGCATACCCATCCCTCCTCTGAAATAAGGGAAGAAAATGCTAAATCGCTATGGCTCCTGCTTTTCTAAGGCTTTCCCTTCTTTTCCTAAACACCTTCCCAATGACTACCCAGTGGGGCAGACAATGCCAGGACTGTCTCCTTACTCTACATATGTGAAAACTGAGGTCCAGAAAACATCGTGGGAGACAAAGTCACCTGGTAGAGAGACTTGGTCTTGAATTCCATTTCCACACTTACTTGGGCACAAGCCCACTATGAGAGAATTCAATTCCCCCATCCCAGAAGTGAGGTGGTTGACATGTCGATCAATCCATCCACTAACAAGCATTTATTAAGCACCTTCTGTGTGCCGAGCACGGTACTGAGCACAGTACCGAGCACTTTTTTACAATTGTTCTCTCATTTGAGCCTCATAACAACCCTGGGAAGGAGGTACCATTATTATCCCCATTTTACAGCTGAGGAAATTGAGGCAGGTTAAGTGATTTGCCCAGGGTCACACAGCAGGTAAGCACCTAAGGCAGGATTTGAACTCAAGTCCAGGGCCAGCACTTTATCTGCACAGAGGATGGGCCATAAAAATCAATGTCTTCTACCCCAGAATGATATAGTTTCTGACTGGAGTGAGGCCTGGAAGGCCCAGGGGAGCAGGAGCCATTCCAGGCCTAATCTATGTCTTGGGAGACCGAGGGGACAGAGAAAGGCTCTCTGACCCAATTTCCACTTAAACATATCCTTCACTCACTCCCCTCCTCTTCTATCTAGTTTAATTTCCAACCTCAAACAATTCACTCCTGCCCTAGGACAGCAGATCAGGGAATGAAGGGAAAGGAGACACTTGGAAGGGAGGTTCCCTGAGGCCCGGGGTCTCCACCTGGTTTGCTCCTCTGCTGGCCTCTCCCCCAAAAGCATTTTTACGATATATTTTTTTTTTAAGCAATTGGGGTTAAGTAACTTGCTCAAGGTTCCCAAAAGCATTTTCAAGTTAATTTTTTTTCCAAGTATCAGGCACTCCTTCCCACTTTCTCCATCCCTGTATAAAGGTAAAGATAAAAAGAAAAGGCCGAAGAAGAAGAAGGGGGAACGCCCTATAACAAACACTCAGAGGCAAGGCCAGGTGCAAAGGGCTCCATCCGGGGGCAGGCCTGCCCAGCCCTACCCATCAGTGCTCTGGATACAGGGCTGGCCACTGCATTGTTCAGGGCTCCTGGGGTTTTCCAGCGTGCTTGTTAGCAATGTGGTCCCATAAACTGTCTGATTCTTCACAGAGATCATTATCACTCCTAAGAGGCACATGCCCAGAGTCACACAGCCAGTAAGTGTCAGAGGAGTGCTAATAGAAATAAAAATAGCTAACAATTATGGAGTGCCTACTGTGTGCTAAGTGCTCCACTAATATGATCTTATTTGGTCATCATTCCCAACCCTGGGAGGGAAGTGCATTTTACAGATGAGGAAACTGAGGCAAACAGGGGTTAAGTGACTGGCCCAGGGTCACACAGCTGGTGTCAGAGGAAGGGTTATTATAACAAGAACTAACATTCATACAGTGCGCACTCTGTGCAAAGCAGTGTGCTATGTGCCTTGGTCTGCACTAGAATCCTGGGAGATAGGTGCTATTATTGTCATTCCCATTTTATAGCGGAGGAAACAGAGACAAGCAGAGGTTAAATGACTGGTCCAGGGTCACACGGCTGGTGAGTGTCAGAGGAGGGATTCTTCTGGTGAGCTTGGAGCCCAGGAGACCTTCAAATCCTGTTCTGGCCATTACCGGCTTCGGGACCTTTCCTATGGTCCATCATCTCTCCGAGCCTCGTTTTCTTCATCTGGAAAATTCGGATAAGAATGACGGGAGCACTCAGTAGCTTCCACTGTGAGGGCTGTGTAAATGTCAGTGATACTGACGAAGGCCGGGTCAGTTTCACCGCTAGTGGGGCGGGGGGAGGTGTAGGAGGACTGGGGGATGCTCTAGGAGAGAGCCAAGAAGAGGCCGCAGAGGAGGAGGAGGAGGAAAGGAGAGAAAAGGGCAGAGGGAGAGAGTAAGAGAAAAGAAAGAGAGTAAAAAGAGACCAGAGGAAAGAAAAAGAGGAAAGGAAGAAAAGAAGAGAAAATGGGAAAAGAAAAACAGAGTGGAGAGGAAAGGAGGGAAAGATAAACACACAGGAGGGAAGGAAAGAGAGAAAGAAAAAGACAAGGGCTGGAGGCAGGGAAGAAGGGCGGCAGGGAAGCCTGGGCAGGGAGCGCGGTCCCTTTAAGGTGCCGCGGGTGAGCTCAGCTCAGCCGGCCCCGCCCCTCTGAGGCTCCTCCTCTCCCTCCGCCCCCGTCCCCCAGGCGGCGGTGGCGGCCCAGTGCGCCTGCGCGCCTTCTCAGCAGCTCCCGGCGCTGTTCCAGTCATCTCGGCCCTGGCGGCTGCACAGGCACCAGAGGGCCTCGGGCTCCAGCCGCCGCCGCCTCCACGGCCCGCCATGGGCTCCTGAGGTAACTGCCGCCCTTCACCCGGCGGAGTTGGCTGGGAGATGGAGGGAAGGCCGGCCCTTGGCGCCCGAGGGCTGGGGGGCCAAGGGGGGCGGGTCCGGGAGGAGATGTACCCCCGCCCTGCCGTCCTCGCTCCGTTCTAATCCCCCTCCCTGTCCCGCCGCTCGGTTCCATCACCCCGCCCTCTCCTGCCCGCTCCGTTCTAATCCCCCCGCCCCTCTCCATTCCTTGCCGGGGATCTCTGGGCTCCTCTGGGGCCGTGGGTGCACTGACCCTCTCCCCCCCCAAGGGCGCGACGTGGCGTGGCGTGACGGTCCATCCCCTCGTGCCATTGGGCCTCCCTGTGGAGGTGTCCTGAGGGCTGCGGGATGGGGGGGGCGGGGTAACTGTGGGTGGGGGAGGGGGCCGTGCCGAGCCGGGCTCAGTCCTGAGTGCTGGGACCCCCGAGGTGTGGGGGTGAGAGGGGGCTGGTGGGCTTCAGACCCGATCCGCGGCCTCCTTCTGCAGGTGGGGAAACTGAGGCTCGGGCAGAGCCGGGGGGCCCAGCCCTGTGCCACTCTGGGGCGCACCCCAGGTGTGTGGGCAGTATGCAGGGGTGACAGGGGTGTCCCCAGTGGGCTGCCCCTTGCTGTGGGATAGCCCTGCCTGACCCACTGAGGCTTAGAGAGTAAGTGGCCTGCGTGGGGCTCCCCTTTCAGCCCGTTAGTCTCCTGTGAGCCCCCCCCCACATAGCCCCGGGCTCTGGAATCCGCTTTAAGTGCCTGCTGTGCCCCGCAGTCACGGTGCTGGCCCTGATTGTAGGTGAGGAGTCACCCCTCCTCCCCACTCCTGCCGTCTCTTGTGGCCTGAGTTCTTCTGGGTAAGAATGGGTGGGGGGGGGGCTTTAGACCTGGATCAGCTCTGAGCCTCTCTTGGAGGCCCCAGAAGGAGAAAGTCCTTCCCGTGCTCCCCATGATTCTGGCTTGTGTGAAAGCGCAGTTTGGTTTGGTGGGGTCTTGGGGCGGTGGGTGGGGAGAATGGGAGAATGCCCATGGCTCCCGTTTATGTAACTCCTGGGGGAGCATGGGCAGGTTACCTCATGTGGACCCTCACTTTCCTCCTTTAAGTAGATAAAACTTATATTTTAGAGCCCGGAGTTAAAGATAGATGTTCTGTCTTAAAACACACCATGAGCTTATATAAGCCCAGTGGCTTTCCCCATGATCTTGCCATTCACATCTTGGTATGAGAGATGATATTAATGTTCACTCTTTCATTTTGTTTTGGGGTGGGGATATGTGAGAAGCTAACAGCTCTGGTGTATCTGATCAGTCTGTCTGTCTAGGCTTGGCTCTGCTCAGCTCAGCTTCCGGCAATGTCAGGTTGCTGTCAGATGTGCCCACCATGCCAGTGGGTGATGAGGCGCAGGTGTAGACTGGAGCCTACCTTCCTAGCCCTGGGGCTTTGGGAGACATGGGTGTGGATGGGAGGAGCTCCCTTCTGGCTTGGATGCACACCTTCACTAGAAATGCCAACTCCTTTGGGCAGCTAGTGCAAGGGATGGAGAATGCAGCCCCTTGTGTGGGCTTAGGGACAGCAGAGGGAGGGCTGCAGGTGTGGGCCTGTGCCAGGTGAGAGAATCCATTATTGATCCGATGGGCCCTAGCTGGGTGCTTTCTGCAGTCGGGGCTGGGGGGGGGGGTAGAGAGAGAGAGAGAGAGAGAGAGAAGGAGAAAGAGGGAGAAAGAGAGAGACAGAAGAAGAGGGAGAGAGACAGAGAGAGGAGCGTATGTGCCCATGCCCCCAAGGGACTGGGATCTAGGTAGCCAGACAAATAAGCTCGAGATGCACCTGCTTCGTGGGTGACTTGGTCTCAGGGGGAAGGTCTCTGGTACCTGGTGTTTATAGCTTCTCTTCCAGCTGCCTGCCTTGTTCCCTTTCAGTCCCCCTCTCTCCTTTCCACTCAGTTGGATGTTTTCGGTGCTCAGTTGCTATCTAGGCCACCTTTGCTTCACAGATGAAGGGCCTGAGGCCTGGAGAGGTGGTGGTCCACCAATGGGTGGAAAAGCTAGCTAGGAACAGAAGTGAGAACAGGGCTCCTGCCCCTCAGCCTAGTACTCTTTCCACTTGACTTGGTGGTGCTGGAGGTGGGACATTCATTAACAAATGAATTTGTGGTATGGGGGAGTCTTGGCCCAGGCTCCTGGGTGGGGTCTTGGTGGCCCCGTTCCCCCTGGAGCATGTCATTTGGGAGGGAAGTGTGTGTAAGGACGGCCTTAGGCCAGGAGCACCTGGGGAGGCCTGGCTGGGTGGGGAGCCCAGCCTCCCCTCTGTGTCTGTCTCCCAAACCTGTTTTCTCCGAACTGAAATGGGAATGCTGGTCGTATTTGTGCTACCTGCCTCACTTAGTGGGACTGAGATCTGAGTTCTTACTGATGATAACTTAGCAGCCTGGGTGGGCTGGAGGCTCTTTTTACTGTGGATCCGATGGCCTGGAGAGGCCTTCAAAGAGGGGGCTTCCTGGTGGTGGTTGCTGTTTAGCCTGAGGTGCCTCTTCCCTTGTGTTTTGCCTTTGATCCTTTTTGAAAAGGTAACAAGGCTGGGTTTGGTGTTTGGGGATCCAGATTTCTCCCTCTATGTCTCTCTCCCCTCTTAGAGCCCTGTCTGATGTAACAACTTTTTTAAGAGGGAGAAAGAGCAACAGCTCAGCCGAGACAGTACATGTGAGGGAACTTGCTGTCTCGTGCAGTGATTTGCCCCCATTGCCCCCACCTCTGTAAAGGATCTCAAAGAGGTGACTTCTTGGATCACGTTTTCATGTTTGTGATCAGGAGGGTCAGCTGGGCTCTTTGCCCTCTGTGCTGGGAAGTCCCTCACCAAGAAGGGAGGCTGAGGCCTCTCACTGTTTGAAAACTAAATAACAGCCATTGCCCTCATTTTCCCCCCAAATCCTGTCACTTGTAGTGTTGTGAGTCCCTGGAGGTTGAGGACTGCTCTCTTGGCCAACTCTGCAGGCTTCAGCGTTCCTCCCTGTGTCCGTGTCCGTGTCTGTGTCCGTGTACTCTCACAGTTTGGCAAATGGGGATTTTAAAAAATCTTTGATTGCTGTGTTTCCTTTATACTGATGTCAGTTCCCAGTGTTTCCTCGCCCTGGTAGAACCTTCCTTGGCAACAGATCACTCATTGGCCAAGTCATTTCATACTGTAGGCCCCCTGGGCAGTCCTCGGACACCCCCTGGCTGGGCAGAGTTCTGAGGGCCTTCAGTCTGCTTTTCCTGCATACTCTGGTGGTCTCTGTACATATCCTTCATAGGGCTTTTCAGGTTTCCCCAAATCCTTTGTGTTTTATTGTTTCTAATAGTCTATCCCTCTGGGGTCTTCAGCTAACCAGGATTTAATAAGCATCAACTTTGTTTCAGGTACTTGATAAGCCCTGGGAATACCAGGACGAGGGAGTGAAAGGACAAGTGCAAATCCTGGCGCTTACAGATTGAGGGAGAGACCACAAGCAGGTCCTTCTGCTCTCAGTTTGGCTGTTCTCCATATGGGTACCCATCGCATAATGGATGTTAGAAGTGACCTCCTCCTCCTCTTCCTCTTTCTGCTCCTCAATGCCTAATAGCGGTGTCCGTGGGTCAAAGGTGACACACAGCTTCATGACTTTCCAAGTGGTTTTCCAGAAAGGTTGGGCCAGCTCCCAGCCTGCCCTCCCACAGCCCCTCCAGCAGTTGTCATTTTCTGGGTTCCTCAGGCTTCCGAATCCGATGGCTTCAGAATGACAGCTAGGCCATACTTGGGTTTGCATTTTTCTTATTCATTTGGAGCACCCTTGTGTGTAGTTGCTGTCCTTTGAGGAATGCTCTTGTCCTCATTTCCCCTCGGACATCTTCTGCCCCAACACGACAGCCTATGCACTTATTCCATCCTCCCTAGTAGAGGCCACCCCTGGGGGGAGCTGGGTACTGCTCGCTGGTCACAGCTGTCATCCAGGTCACTGCTCCTCTAGTAAAGGCACTCACCCCTCCGCCCTGCTCACTGACCCAAGCTCCTCCGCCCTGGACACCCTCCCTTTGTGGGCAGTGAGATCTCTGAAGGTAGTGAGCAGCGTTTCTGCCTTTCTTTGTGTCCTGGTGCTCAGCACATTGTAAGCTTAATGAAAGTGTTTTCCTTCATGGATCCAGTAAGGAGTTTTCCCTCTCCTTCCCATGCTACTCTTCTCAGCTCACTCTTCAGTAAGAGATCTCCAAGCTGGGCATGGCAGATATGCTGGGTGTTGGGAGACACCTGTCTTGTCAGAGGGTCAGCATCTTGCTCTTCCCCCCATCTCCCTTCCCAAAGAATGCCATACCACAAGTATTTGTTTTTAGGGGTTAGAGCTAATTTTGCTTAGAAAAATATTATAGTTCTTACCCCCCCCAAAAAAAAAATTCTACCTTTTTTTGAAGTCCCCAAGTATCTCCCGGGAGATATAAGCTTACTGCTGTGGGGTGCCTTGGATTTCCAGGCCTAGATCCTTTAGGTCCAGTGGTTAGTGATGGATGGCTTCTAAGCATCCCTTCTGTGACCTGTTGTTCCCGTGCTTGGATTTATAAAGGGGGGCAGGAAGAGAGAAGAGACCAGAGAAATGGCTTCTTGGCCTCAGCTTTCTCCCTCCTCCTCCTTCCTTTCTCCCTCCCCCTGTTCTTCCTTTCTCTCCCCTTTCTTGGTCCTCAGAAAGACTCTTCAGGTCTTTCCCCTGCTTCTTATCACTTAAGCTTCTGGTATTTTCATCCCTTCCACTCTGTTTTAAGCATTTTTTCTGTCCTTGAAGAGCCCTGTTTGAGTGAGATAAACTCCAGAAGGACCCCGTTCAGGAAACTCCTCTGCCCCAAGTCTGTTCCCTTCAGTAGCTGACTGAGGATTGTTTAATGTCTTACAAGGGCTGATAGTCTCTGACAGCGCAGAGCCCTGGGGGCCTCAGTAGCACTCAGCCTGGACAAGAACCCCCTTCATGAGGTCAGTTATCATTGGCGGCCAGCCTCTCTTCACCCCTCCCAGGGCAGATTGATTCTTAGTGAGCCCACAGGCCACTGTGGGGCCCACCATGGCCACGCTTGGGTCCGTTCCGGAAAGTGTCATCTCTCTGGTGAGAGGGAAGGGAAGGGAAGGAAAAGGTCAGTGGGAAAGAAACTCAGTCTGTCTGGGGCAGCTTTGGATGCCTTTATTTTTGCAGAGGCCAGGGATGGGGTCCACCTCAATCTGTCAGTCTGCTGCTTAGAAAGTCACTTTCTCCTTGTTTCCCAAGGACACTGGAAGATTCGATTTTTTATTCAGCCTCACCTTGTCAGTGACTAGTCAGGGGAAAGGACAGGGCTGGGCTTGACATCTAGACGCCCACCAGCAGGCCAAAGCTGCTCCCAAGTCTTGCACACAGTGGTGGCAGATGATTATTTCCTGAACTCGTGGATGAATTGGCAGCATCCATGCATGCATACTCAGATCCTGTCAGGGTCAGGCTGAGCTCTGGGCACTACCATGCACTGAGATGTTGAAGGAGGCCAAATTCTCAGACTAGCCCCTTCCCTGCCCCCCAAGGCGATCCAGGGCCTGCCTGGGAAGTGGGGCCTTATGGGTGTGTGATGGGCTGAACCTGGCCACTGGGGCCAGGGAAGTTTTCTAGACTGCTGTTTCCTGGTCCTCCTGGCTGTGGCGGAAATGGGAAGGGACTGCTCCCACCCTGGAATGTCATCACTTCTCACACCGCCACAGCCACACACTGTCAGAGGCAGCCTTTGTGGAAGGGAGAGCTTTAGGCAAATGCTTTGTTCGAGTTCCACAACATTCATTAGGATTGTAATTCCAAGATTTTAACCTGTTCATCGGCCTGACACCAAGCCACCTTCCCCAGAAACTGTCCGGCCAAAGGGCATGCAGAATGGTGGCTCCCCTCCTGTCTTTAGCCTGGGTTTCCTGCCCCACCCCCAGTCCCTTCCATCTTCTTGGTCACCATCTGCAGGGATGCTCTGGGCCTTGTTCTTCCCTCTGCCCTTCTCGGGATGCCTCACCCTCCAATGTGTCTTTCACATGGGGTCCAGTCTCTCCCCAACAGGGCCCATCTTCTCCTCTCAGCTCTGAGGACTCATGCACAGCTGGGCCTTTCCCCTTAACTTCTTTAGGGAGAGGGAAGATCACTGGGCCCCATTGCGTGCTGCTGGGATGATTCCCCTGACCTCTCTAGAGCACCTATTGGACCAGATTCCTGTGTGTGAAGCCCTGGGCTGGGCCCTGGAGTCCAGGAGGCACAGGGCCTCTGAGGCTGGCTAGTCCAGCTTTCATTTCATAGGTGAGGAAACTGAGGCCCGGAGACACGGTCTCTACTCATGGTGTATGATAGCAGAATAAGATGAAACAAAAGACCCAGCAGACGGCCTCACAGGGGAAATGCCTGAGGGAGTCAGCCCTATAACGTCTGTTCTGTCCAGTGATGGGAGAAGGCCGGGCCTGACCGAGCCGTGCCATTGAGGCCTTGTGAAGGGAATGGCATCCAAGCTGTGCCCATGAGGGGGCTCAGGGACCTGTCAGAAGGTGTGTGTGTGTGAGTGTGCACAAGTGTACACGAGTGTGCATGTGCGTGTGTATGTGCCATGTGAGTGTGTGCGCCATGTGAGTGTATGTATCGTGTGTGAGAGTGTATGTGTGCACCATGTTTGTCAGTGCGTGCATGGTGTGTGTGTATGTGGCATGCTTGTGCGTGCCTTGTGTGTGAGTGTGTGTGTGTCTTCGTGCACAGTCTCACACTAACCCTGCTTATGTTGGCGCCTCCTGCACATGGTTCTGACCTACACTGCTGTGGAGGGTCCAGCTTGGACCTTCTGGACTATGTTAATCCACCACATATTTTTAAAATAACACCAGAAACACTCCAGGTTTGCTTCCCCTGATCAAGGCACAATGGAAGCTTAGCATGAATCTGGGTCCTGGGACTTGCTAGTTCTGTAGTAATGGAAGATGGCTTTTAAAGAGAAATTGGCCTCATTCCTAGGTGGGGATAGAAAGTTGGATGAGAGAAAGTCGAGGGGCCTTGCCTGCCTGGGGAGGAGAAATCATGAAATGGGGCTGGAAAGGCTGGAGGCCCTGTGCACCATCAGGCCATTGCAGCAGGCCCTCCATGCCAGGCCATGCAGGGCAGTGCTGCCCCTGGGATGTGGGGGGCACCATTGGTCCTAGAGGCAGTCAAGGGCCACCAGAGTTTTCCGAGTTGTGAGTGACCTGTCAGACCTGTGCCTTTGGCTGGCCTGAAGAGGAAGGGCCTGAAAGCAGGAAGACCACTCAGAGGTCCTGATAGCAGTGCAGACCAGCAGCCCTGAGCTGGGGCAAGGGCCTGTGAGTGTAGAGACAGGGACAGATGCCTGAGCTGTTGTGACTGAGACCTGACAAGACTAGGCAGCTGGGGGGATGTGGGGGTGGACAGAGTGGGCAGAACTGAGGTTGTGAACCTGCGCGGCTGAAAGGCTCTGGGGGCCCTAGACAGGAATAGAGCTGGGAGGAAGTAGCTAGGCTGGTGTGGGCTGGAGAGAATGCCCTGTGAGCCGCCAGCCACTGGCTGGGACACTTCATTAAGGCCTGGTGCCCAGCCCTCACTGGCCAGTGGCCCCCCCACACCTAGCTTGGTTTCACTTACCACCCTGTCCTTCCAGAACTAATTAAGGATGTTAATGAGCCTGGTTTTTTGCATTTCCCTGAAGCTTCCAAGCCAGGGGTGGATGCCTGGAGTGGAATGTGCTGATGACATAATATCCTAGAATAGGGGAACCGCGGCTACAGGCCAGGCTCCCCTTCTGCCTGGGAATCCCAGCCCACCAAGGGTCCAGAAAGCATCTTGGACATTAGCCAGGTTGGGCTTCAGGACTGACCTGAGCTCCAGACTCTGAGGCCTGTGAGAACATAGCCTGGGCCTTTTTCCCAATGGAAGGCCCAGAAGCCAAATTGTCCATAGCCATTTCTGTGTGCCAGGCGTCTTCTAAGCTCTGGGGATACCCTGCCCTCAAGGGGCTTGCGGTCTAGTGGGAGACACCAGTGAGCCGTCCCCAGCATAAACAGGAGATAATGATGAGGGGAGGATTCCTGGAGGAGGTAGGCTTTGACCGGGGCCCTCCAGGGCTCTGGAGGGGAGGCTTCTGCTGCCTGGGGAGTTCTTTCTCTTGGCCCCAGCCTTCATCCAGGGAGGCCAGGGCTCACAGACCTCGAGATGGCTGCTGCTGCTGGTATAGATACAGACAGCCCTCAGGGCCATCATTTACAGGAAAACCGAGGGAGAATGGTAACTAAGGAATCCCAGGGCAGGCCCTCAGCCTGGCCAGCCTGCTGATCGGGGCCCCTGGCATTTTGTTTGTCTTTTCAGTGGTGATAATAATGGGCCAAGATTGGGATGAACCTGGGACAGATCTTGGTTTCCTCAGAGGGAGGAAGCTGGCTTTAAGAAGCCGTCTGTGCCATCTTGTCCTCATCTTTATGGCCATTAGTTGGTCACACTGTGAGGCAGGAGTCCTCCATGTTAACTCTGGCTTCTACAGTGGCTGGATTTGGCAGTGGAAAGGTGAGCTTGGTTTCTGCCATCACCCTTGTCTTGTAGGTTCAGGGCTTCCACAGGAACAGGGTGCTTCCTGGCCGGGTGGTACGGTAGCAGGCCTTCCTGCCTGGACATTTAATGGCGCTGTCATTGTGAGACTGTGTTGGTTGGGGCTGCTTCATGTGAGGGGTCATGACTACTTCCCATAAAGATTTAGTCAGTGGTCTCCTGTTCTATTGGTTCAGTTGACTAATGGAAGACAGAAATCTCTCCTTTCAAATGATGAGAGGGGACCAATGGCCTTGAGTCAGCCAGAAGCTCTGTAAGGGGCTGGCCTGTGTAGTAGTTAGGGGGACGCAGGGTCATGTCTTACCTTAATGCTTACTGGCTGTGTGAGCCTGGACAAATCATGTCAGCCATCTGAATCTAAGGCAGGGCTGGGGAACCTCATGTGGCCCTCTGGGTCCTCAAGTGCGGCCCTTTGAGTCCAAACTTCATAGAACAAATCCCCTTCATAAAAGGATTTGTTCTATAAAACTCAGACTCAGTCAAAAGGCTGTACTCAAGGTGATGTGTGTAAAGTACCCTGTAAACCTTTAAGGGAAACCTGTTTATAGCTATTACTGCTGTTTTAACCCACCAGCCATAACCCACTGCCCTCTGTGCTCTCCGGTACTCTCTGGTTCTGTCTCTTACTACACCGCCACCTTTGGTTCCCGCCAGGATCTCCTTGCCAGTGCTGACCCTGTCTTGTACAGGCTCCCCACCTTTGTGGGGCCAGCAAAGCCAGATGTCCTTTCTTGTTCTTCCACCAGTCTCACAATCCACCTGAAATCCCACTTCTTCCGTGATGTGGTCCCCTGCTCAGTCCGGCCAGAAGTGGATGTCTTCCTCTAAGCCCCACAGCTCCTGCCCTGTGCCCTTGATAACACCTTTTTCATAGCGTTCTGACTAGGCAGTGAACGCCTGATGGATAGGGATTGTGTCTCCTAGAGCCTTGACCACAGTAGGTAATACGTAGATATTCTCTGAATTGTCAGGTCCATGACTCTCTCGATGGGAGATGGCTGATCAGAACTGCACTGACCTGGCCCCATGCTGTGGAAGTTGGGTCCTGGGCTCGAGTCAGGGAGACCTAGTTCTGCCTCCTGCCTCCCATGCTTAATAGCTATTCTAAAAGGGCTGTAAACCCTTTCCTCATCTGTAAAGTGGGGATAGTATGAGTTCCCTCACTGGCGAGTGTGAGATCCTGGCCAAGGGCTTTATAGACCATGAGAGCTCAGGAAGATGCCAGGGCTGGTGGCCTCCCTAATGACTCCTCTTCTGCCTCTCAAGGGTGGCCCAGCACACAGTCAGTCAGATGTTTAATGAGTGTCCAGAGTCCTAGGCTCTTGGCTTGAGAGGGGCCTCCATCAGGGGGTCATCCTGCTTTTTTGTGAAGACTTCCATGATGGAGAGCTTGCCACATCCCCATTGACCGCTCTTGTTGCCAAAGGCATTCCTTATTGTGAGCTGACATCCAGCTTGCTGTTACCAGAGTCCCTTAATTCTACTTTTGCCCTCTTTAGGATGCACCAGAAAAGTCTCTTCCTTCTCTGTTAGATCCATTTGTGCCATGCAGAAATGAAATAAGGATGCCAGGAGGCATCTGGGTGGCTCAGTGGGTGGAGCTCTGGGCTTGGAGTCAGGAAGATCTCGATTTAAATCCAGCCTTGAACACTGACTAGCTGTGTGACCCTGGGCAAGTCACTTAACCCTGTTTGCTGCAGTTTCTTCATCTGTAAAGTGAGCTGGAGAAGGAAGTGGCCAATCATTCCAGTATCTCTGCCAAGAAAACCCTGTGGAGAGTACTGGACGGTAACAGTTCCAGTGGACCACACTCCCCCCACGACACAACAGCCCTTCTAGATGAGGCATTGCTCTGAGAACTAATTATGATAACTCATGTTTCTAGAATGCTGTAAAGTTTACAAAGTACTTGGAGCACCCCCAGGAGCGGAGTAGTCTATCTGGCATTGTACCCATTTGGCAGACGGGGCTCAGAGAGGCCCTGTGACTTGCTCAGTCACCAGCCAGGAAGGAGCAAATTTGGGATTTCCTTCCACTGCCCATATCTCAGGGCCTCTGGACTGCACCATCCCTTCCCAAGGAGGCCTCCATCCACATAATGTTTTCAGAAAGCCACACAGCTTCCTCCCTTAGCCTGTACCTTACCTTTACTCATAATATCTTATCACACACAAAATCCTGGTGATTCAGTAACTAGTTCAGAATGCTACAGACTCTTCTTGTCTTTGTCAGGCATTGTGATGTCATTGGTGTACAGAGCTCCAGGTGAGGCATAGGCAGCCCCCTCCATCCATGCGCCGCTATCCTCCCAGGCATCCAGGGTTTCCCAAGCTTGCTGTCTCTCCATACCTTCCCTTTACTTTACTCATATCCACCTTTGTTTCTCAGCTATAGCCAGAGCATCCGAATTGGTCTCTCTGCCTCATCTCTCCTGGCTCCAGTCTGTCACCCAACCCCCCAGTAAACTCCAATAGCCTCCTTTTACTTCTCAGATCAGATATGACCCCCTTGGTTTGGTATTTTAAACTCTTCACAGAATGGCCCCTTCCTGCCTCTCTAGTCTTGTTATTTTTAGCAATTTAGTTTTTCTAGCTTAGAATTTCTCTCTCTATCGTATCTCTCACTCCTGCATCTCTTTCGGGAAAAAAAAAGCAAAGCAAAACCCTGGTAACAAATATGCCTAGTCAAGCAAAGCAAATTCCCACATTGCCATGTCAAAAACCAGATAGCTCATTGTTTGTCTTGAGCCCACTGCCTCTCTGCCAGGAGGTAGGTGGGGTAGCTTGCTTCATCATCTGTCCCTTGAGATCGTGCTTGGCCATTTCTAGCTTCTTAATTTTTATTTTCCAAAACTTTATTATTTGTTTTTAGTGTGGTTTTCTTTTCAAATTTTGAGTTCCAAATTCTCTTTGCCACTCCCCCACCCACTGAGAGGGCAGGTAATATGATATCAGTTGTACATATGAAATCATGCAAAACATATTTCCATATTAGCCAATAATGAGAAGGAGAAAATTCTGCTTCAGAGTTCTCTCTGTGGAGATGGAGAGCATTTTTTTCAACATGATTCTTTAGAATTGTCTTAGATCATTATGTTGATCAAAGTAGTCAAGTCTTTCACAGTTGATTATTGTTATGATGTTGCTGTTACTATGCACAGTTATCTCCTGGTTCTTCTTACTTCACTTTGCATGAGTTCATGTAAGGCTTCCCGTGGTTTTTTGAAACTACCTTCTTCACCATTTCTTACAGCGCAGTAGCATTCCATCACGGCCAGCCGCCATTCCCTGTTTGATGAACATCCCCTTGTTCCAATCCTTTGCCACCACAAAAAGAGCTGCTATCAGTATGTTTGTGCACAAAGCCCTTTTCCCTTTTCTCTGATCTCTTTGGGATACAGACCCAGTAGTGTGTTGCTGTTTCTTGACGTCTCATGGAATCATTAGCTTCCACTTGCCCAATTCTAATTTTTCATCAGTGAACTTTTGTACGTCTTTTTCAGTTGGCTAATTCAGCTTTTTAAGGAGTTCTTCAGGGAGTTTTGTTCATCTTTAATTCGCTTTTCACAATTTTCTTGTATCACTCCCATTTCTTTTCCTAATTTTTCCTCCACCACTCTTAGTGATTTCTTTAATGCTTCCAGGAATTCTGATTGGGTTTGGCTTTAATGAGCAGTTTTCTTTGAAGCTTTTTGCTTGTAGGTGCTTTCACATTGTTGTCTTTTTCTGAGGTTGTGGCTTGGTCTTCCCTGGCACCATAGTAGCTTTTTATGGTTAGGTTCTATTGTTGTTCTTTGCCCTTTTCCTCAGCCTTTTTCTTGACCTTGAACTTTATGTCAAAGTTGGGCTCTGCTTACCTCAGGGTGGGGCAGCACGGTGCCAAGCTTCAGACTTTTTTTGTGCCACTGTTTTCAGAGCTAGTTCTAGGAGTCTGCATGTTTTGGGTGTTTTGAAGGTGGTGTGTTCTGGGGAGAACTGTGGTCACTGCTCTTCTGGTCTGACCTCTGATCTTTATCCAGGAAAGGTCCTTGCTTCCTTACAGCCACAAGCGCTAATGTTCCTCTTTGCCTGCGAACTGCAACCACAGCCCCTGCTCCATTGTGACTGACTCCCAGCGGTCGTCTCTGCCCTGGAACGGTGACCCAACTGGCAATAGAGCTGCACCCAGTGCCAGCAAAGGAACCCCTGGAATCTCTTTCTGACCATGTGTCTCACCCCCTTTCCATCTCTGGGCCAAGAAGTCCTGAAGCTGCTGCTGTCACACCTGCCTTCAGGGCCCACCCCAGTTGCTGGTGTTGTTCTCTGGGCTGGCCCCTAGCCCTGTGTCACAGACCTCTCCTACAGATTGTGTGGACTGAATACATTTGTTGGCTGTCTCCAGAATTTGATTTGAGGCAGTATTTAAAGTTGTTTGGAGGGGAAGGCAGGGAGAGTTCAGCTCAGCGGCTGCCTCAGAGCTGCTTACCCCCATGGCCAGCCTTTTTAGGCATTGCTCCTCTCTACCCCTCCATAGGCCAGGTGGCTTCCTTGCTGTCCCTCTGACATAGTGCTCCATATCCCATGTCATGATTTGCATGGCAGTCTCCCATATCTGGAACTCTTTCCCTTCTGCCTCTCAAAATCCCTAACTTTCTTCACTTGGATCCCCCTCCCTGTAGGAGCCCTTTCTCTGTACTCTCAGCTACCAGGACCATCCCCTCCCACATCCCAGGTATATGTCCATATCCACTTATGTTCCTGCCATCTCCTCTTTGGGGAAAAGAAACTCATTGAAGGCAGAAACTGATTTAGCCTATTTTCTTCTGCTTCTCTAGTCGTAGTAGAGGCCTGACCACCTAGTAGGTCTTCCTAAGTGCTTGTTTATGGATTGCCTGGCTGAGAATTAGGTGACCTCCCCAGAGGGGAGCCAGTGTGGGATGCAGGCAGGCCTTGAATTGGACTCTTCCAGACTGTAAGACGCACTATTCTGCCCACTGACCTGGCCCCATCCAAGCTTGTCTTTTGTATTTTGAATAGGTAGCATTCATGTTGTACTTTAAAATGTACAAAAATTAATTTCTGGTGTATGTGTGACTGCCAGTCAGTCAGTCACCTCAACCCAGGACCCCTCTAAATAGTAGAGAACAGAGCCGGGATTGGAACCCAGGCCCTCAGTTCAAGGCAGTCTGTAATTAAGTGCTAGATGAGGCCTAGAGGGCAGAGGAGGGCTCAGTCCGGGAGAGAAGGCTTCGTGGAAGAGATGGGATTGTGGGAGGTCATGCCAGACCTGAAGCTGGATGTGAATGAAGGCAGGGCATCAGTGGGGAACCCGGTGTGGCCAGAGGTAGATGGAAGTAAAGGGTTTCTGTAAGGCACTTGTTAGCTAGGGAACATCGAGTGGGGGACCTTGAATGGCAGGCCAAGGAGTCAGGAGTTGCCCTCTTGGCCTCTGGGTTTGAGGACCAATTCTGCTTCTTATCAGCTATGTGAGATCAGCCAGATTAAAACGATTTACATCTTGTAGGCTTCCTTTCCTCTTGGCCTCTGTGCTGGATTCGAGAATTTCCCAGGTCCCTTTTAATCTGAATCACCTGGTTCTCACCTCCTTCTAGAGGCTCAGGAAGTCTTTCAAAAACAACAGCAGTAACATAGAAACTCTATATTAAGCTGCCTGGATCGAGGTAGACTCTCGGATCTCTGTGTCTCATGATGGATCAGCATTCCTCCAAGTCCAGTGGGAAATTGATGGCCACAAGAGACAGATTCAAATGCCAGCTGGTCCTAGAGCCTTGGGCCTTGGCCAGGGGCCTTTGAATAAGGGCTTCTAGGGAGAAGGAGAACATTTCTCCCTCCCTGCTCTACTCCAGCCTTGTGTGATCCCGTTTCAAAAGGTAAACCTGTTTGGAGCTCCCTGGCTCTCTTTCTTTGGAGGAGGGCCCTCGACTGAGTTTGCTGACCTATGCTAATGTGGGTCAACAAAAGGCAGTCACACACACACCAGAAATTAATAGAGCAGATAAAGTTGTATGGGAGCTTGAAAGAATAGCTTGGGCTTTATTGTCATTCCTGAATATCGGAGACTGCAGGCAAGAGAAAGGGAATCCTCTCTTTTCAGAGACCTGAGTCTATTAGGAATCATGAGATGTTTGAGCAGAGTTTAGGTCAAAATCTGTTATCATTGGACCATACAAGGGAAGGATTTCTTTTTTTAAAAAAATCATAACTTCATAAATATTCTGTGGACGTGCATGCTAATTTGTTATAAGTTTAGCATGGATGTTGTGGGTGTTACAGCTGCATCAAATAGCTCATCTCATGGCTAGGTCTCAAGATGCTTTGATCCTTTGAGATTAATGAACAAAACTAGAATTTATAGGCGTTTTTAGTTTTTTGTAAATTAAAATAGAAATGGCCTTCTCTCTGTTCTCCCCCTCCCCAAAGCATATTCAGAAATTGATGACAGTTAGGAGTTAAGAAAAAACAGGTGAATAAGGTCATGGAGAAAGATGAACAAGCTTGTCACAATTGGCAGTCTGATGCTGGGGAGTGGGCGGGTGGCAGTGGTCCATTTAGAGCAGTGCTGCTGTTGGGAACGTGTGCTCCAGCACACAGTCAGACTTCTAGGATAAGTAGTGGAGTTCCCTGGAGATCCTGTATGGGGAGAGGTGAAGGAAACTCATCTACTGCCCATCGGAAACCCTCGACAGGCCCTTCCCTCCCAGCCAACCACCTCAACATCGTTCAATCGCTATTTAATATTTAATAATGTACTATATATGTTATATTTTAACACATGTACATTTTAAATTTATATATATATCAGGCCTTGGGGAGAAAAAAACACTCCTTTCCCCTCAAGGAGGAGATAGAGAATCTATAGAGAGTAATAGGGGTGGGGGACAGGAAGAAGGGAAGACCTTCTTACTTTACCAAGATGGCGGCCATTTCTGTAAGTATTCTCTTGTCTAGTTCTCCATAACTTGGAATCTCTCATGAACTCAACCCCCGTCTGCCTTCCTGTCTCAGGAATTGAGTTGGCCTTCTTTCTTGCCAAGAGCTTGGCTTGTGCCCTTGACCTTGTCCCCTCTGGAGTCCTGCTATATTTCTGGATCTGGTCTTTTATTTCTTTGTCCTCCTTGGCCTTTCTGCAGCATATGACACTGGAGACTATGTGTGACCCCTCTTTTTGGGTCATTTTGCTATTCTGGCTTCCTCCATTTGAGTGCCTCCAAGGCACTGTTCTTGGCCTTCCCTTGTGCTTCTGAACTCAGTGTCTTAGAGATCTCATCCCTTCCCAGGGATTTTTTTTTATGAAAATGGCTCCCAGCTCCATGTGTACAGGTGTGATTGGGGGGCAGAATCAGCCAGGGGAAAGAGCATTGACTGGACTCTTTCTAGCTGCTACCTGTCTTTCTGGTCATCCTTCACTCTCCTTTGAATGGGCTGGACCCCTTCCCTTAGCCCGGGTTCTTAACCTGATTTATGTCCTGGATTCCTTTGGGACCCTTTCTCAGAACCATGTTTTTAAATACATAAAATAAAATATACATTTTTATAAAGGAGAGCAAGCATATCGAAATTCCATGCCTGGAACGTTTTCCTTGGTCTGCTCAGACTGCTGCCCTTCCTGCCTTCCTTCACTCCAACTAACCTCCCAAAGCAATGGCAAACCACTCCAGGATCTTTGCCAGGAAAACCCCCAAAGGGGTCACGACAGAGTGACTGAACAAGAGCCCACCTTCCATGGGAAGGCTTCCCCCACCTTTCTTCATTCCTCTGCTTTCCCTCTTTTTATTTCCTATTTATCTTGTATGTACCCCACCCCTCCCAGATTATAAGTTCCTTCAGGTCAGGGACTGTCTTCTGCCTTTTTTTTTTTTTTTTGTATCTCCAGCACTTAGCACAGTGACTGGTGCCTCCTAGGTGCTTAGTAAATGTTTATTGATCAATTAAAACAAGTTCATGGGCCCCAAATTAAGAGCCCCTGTCCTGCAGCATCCTGTCTCCTACCATCTCCCTGCACTGAGGCAGACTGGCCCCCATGCCCAAACAAACATCCCATCACATCACTGCCTGCTAGAAAGCCTTCTTTTCCTTCCTTCATGGTCCCCCTTGGGTGGTACCTCTTCCATAAAGCTTTCCCTGTTTCCTTCCCCACATGGATCATCCTGAGGTACAGGTCTGACCATGGCAGGTCTGGAGTCAGTAAGTTCCAAGGGCACCTCCCAAGCTCCAGGATCCAAGATCACATCATCTGTTTGAGGTTTGAAGCCCTGACTAGCCTGGCCCCCCTCTCCCTGTTGGGTCTTCTTACCCCTCACTCCCACACAGTTATTTCTTTTTTTTTTTTTTTTTTTTTTTTGGTTTTTGGAGGGCTATTGGGGTTAAGTAACTGCCCAAGGTCACAGGGCTAGGTTTTTGTTTGTGTGTGCGTTAAGTGTCTGAGGTCAGATCCGAACTCAGGTCCTTCTGACTCCAGGGCAGACGCTCTACTCACTGCGCCACCTAGCCGCCCTCCACACAGTTATTTCACACTCTAGTGATGCTGGCTCTAGGCGTCATCTCTGGCTGTCCCTGATGCCCAGAACGCTCTCCTTCCTCATCTCCTGGCTTCCAAGCCCAGCTAAAACCTCCCCTTCCACCTTCCCTAATCCTTCTTAATGCTGATGCCTTCTTGGTTAATTATCTCCAGTTTATCTTTTTAAAAAATTTATTAATTTATGTATTTTTAGTTTTGAGCATTTACTTCCATAAGTTTTAAATTTTCTCCCTCTCCCTCCCCAATATATTGTAGAGCCAATATATTATGGCTCTACACATCCATTCTATGTATTTTCACATTTTCACATTCGTCATGATGCATAGAAGAATTATAACAAATGGGAGAGACCATGAGAAAGAAAAACAGAACAGAACTAAAAAGAGCATAGTGTGCTTTGCTCTGCATTCAGACTCCACAGTTCTTTCTCTGGACGTGGATGGCATTTGCCATCACAAGTCCTTTGGAATTGTTTTAGGTCCTTGCATTCCTGAGAAGAGCCAAGTCTTTCAAAGTCCGTCCTCACACAGCGCGGCTCTAACTGTGTGTGATGTTCTCCTTGTTCTGCCCTCTTCACTCAGTGTCAGTTCATAGGAGTCTTTGAAGGATTTTCTGAAGGCTGCCTGCTCATCATTTCGTATAGCATGCTAGTACTCCATTACTGTTTGCATGTATCTTGTAGGTGTGTGCAGGGCATCTCTCCCATCAGACTGGATGCTTGTTGGGGGCAGGTGCTGGCTTGTACTCCCAGCATGTAGCACACACAGGGCCTGGCTTATATAGTAGGCACTTAATAAATGCTTATTGACTGAGTCCTTTGTCTAGATCTCTCCTTCTCATGTTGTGTATCTCACCCTCTCCCTTTCCCAATAAATTCTGTGTCCCTTGAGGCAAGGGGCCATGTTGTTGTTTTTTTTTATTTTTGTATCTTAGAAGCAGCTGGTGTCATCACTGTGGTAGAGGGCTCTGCCTGGGGTCAGGAAAAGCTGAGCTCACATCCTCTGCCAGATGTTTACCAGCTGTGTGCCCCTGGACATGGCAGTCTGCCTCAATTTCCTCTTCTGTAAGATGGGCATAATAACAGCTCCTCTCCTGGGGTTGCTTTGTCAGGGCCACTTTGCAAACGGGAAGGTGCCCTTTACCCCCAGCATCTCAACTGCTTATACTTTGGCCCTTCCTAGGCTCTCTGGGCACTTCTTCTAGCCCACCCAGACTGTAGCCACCTTATAGCCATAACTAGATCTATAAAGCTCCCTAATGGGTTTGGAGCGTCTTTCGTGTTTGTGTTTGCTCACTTGATCCCATGATGCCTCACTTCTCATTCTGCATGACTCTTGTGGCTTCCCCCCTCCACGTACCTATGCCCTTCCCCACATGCTAAAAGCCTCCCCCTTGAGGCCTCCACATTGCCTGGATGCCAGCATGGGGCATGGACTGTCTACGTGTTCCCCTCTGTCTTGCCCCTTGATGGTCCCACCTCCATCCTCCCTCTGAGGATAACTTTCTCCCCCATGTCTGCACTATTCTTCTCTGCTTTAAAAATGTCTCACGTTGGTGACTCTGTTGTCTTTTGGGTGACTTGCAATGTCAGCTCTTCAGAGGTTGGTAATCCATGACTCAGAAGCAGTCAGGATCACGAGGAGAATGTTGGTGTCAACAAGGTGGGCATTGGCCTCAGGGAGACACTGGGGGTCCTTAGAAACACTGCTCTGCCCCTTGTTTTCTGACTCACTCTATATTCAGAATCAGGGCAGAGAGACCAGGGCTCACTCACTCACTTGCTCCGCTAGGGCCTGGACCAGGGGCCCTCTGAGAAAACACAGCTCCTGGACATGTCCCAGGGGTCTCTGGGAACCCCCCTCTGTTCTCTCAGAGGAAGTCCAGAGATGGGAACACCATGCAGAGGGAGAGCTTGAGTATTTGCATTTCTGTGGGATTCTGAGGGAGCCGTGGGCTGGCTTTTGTGGCATGGCCTGAGTAGAAAGACCCAAGGTCACGTCTGTGAGCCACCATTCCCCCTAAACACACCACAGCCCCTATGGCTGACGCTCAGTCTCTTCATCTATAAAATGGGCACCTTGCCACTTGCACTGCCATCTCGAAGTTGTCATCCAAGAGCCCTTGGTAAACCCTGGGTGTCCTAGGTCATCACAGGGGGGATGAGAGGGAGCAGATTGTCTCTGCTGGAAGAAGGGTCGTGGGGTCCTCTAAGCCTCTTTATTGTGGCAGAATTCTTCCCAAAACTGGCGCCTGCCCAGGCCTTTGGGGCCCTGAACACGGGGTTTTCCCCACATGTACCTGCTTCAAGGTTGGGGCATTGGGCAGAGACATGGAGGCCAGCAGCCCTGGTCCTGCCTGGGCCCTGGTGGAGCAAATCAGAGAAGCTCGTTCTTCCTGTTCACCCCCTCCTCTAGATTCAGACCCATTGGGGGGCAAGAAAAGCACCCTCACTGTTGTCTGGTCCTGCTGGAGAAAGGAGCCCAGCCTGCTCCAACCTCACCTGACGTCACACCTGCGGGGGTTGTTTTGGGTGCTGGGGATAGGCTTAGGGCTGTGACTCATGTGCCTAGGCACGTTGGAGTCAAAACACCCCATCTGGGGCCTCTTGTGATGCCTCCTCCTCCCCCTTCTGGAAGCGCTGGTCAACATGCTGATTTGGACTGTCTCTCTTTTCTCTTTTTCTTTTTTCCTTCTTTCTTTCTCTCCCTTCTTCCTTCCTTCCTTCCTTCCTTCTTCATGACTACCTCTGGAGATGCTATCATAGTACCAGGGTCGGGCATGGCAGGTCTGGAGTTTCTGAGGATCTCTAGTGTGGGACCATGCATAGGACCATCTTTCTTGCTTCCCTTTCACCCACAGATCTCTCCTCCCATTTCCTCAAGGCTCTTGATCGGTGTGGGGGTCTTCACAACGTGCATGGAAATTGGCACTACCTGGGAGCCTCTTTCAAGGAAGTCCTGGGATGACCTGATTCTGGCTTTGGGAGGTGTTGGCAGGCCTGAGCCTGTTTATGTGAAGCCTGAGTGATGCAGCCAAATTCCATGATTTCTAGTAGGCCTGTGCTGTCTAAGCCGGACATCTAAGGAGGTGTGGTTTCCTCTTCTGGTTTCCACTGGCCTCTGGGTAAAGGGATTACAAAGGGCTGCCCTAGCTCCCAGTCAGGAAACAAAAGGGTTGCTGTGGCTTTGTTTGGAACAGTAGAAAGTATCTGGGAAAAGAAATAAATGATTCCTGCCCCCGCCCTGCCCCCCTCCTGAACTTGGACCTAATAGATGGGGGCCCATAGTATAAAGAAGGGGGCCGAAGGGTCAGAGGGAGAGGCTGGAAGGAGCCGAAGCTGGGCGCAAAGAAGGCCCATCTAGAGCCTTAGCATCTGGGGATTGGGGGGCTTAAATCGTCCAGTGCATGGTTCATAACCATTTTTGTGTGCCCTGAACCCCCCTGGGTGGCAGTCTGGTGAGCCCTGTGGACATCCCAGAAGAGCGCTTTTAGCTGTAAAATACATCGGATTACAGAGGAAGCCAGCAGCAGTGAAGTAGATAGCAAAATCACTTTTTTTAAACGAGGTCCCAGACTCCAGTTTTTCAACCCCTGCTGTGGTCCATGCCTGTGTCTGTTAGCCTCCCTAAACACTTGGCTGGGCCCTGGTCAGCGACAGGCAGCTGCTGCATGACCTCGGTACGCAGCCCCTCTTTTGCTGAATAACTACATCTTTAGCCATTCTTTCTCGATACTGAGCACCCTCTCTTGGTATGTAACTTTTTCTCAATAGCTTAAAATCTGTCCCTGGAGCCAAAGAGGACAGAAACGGGCCCACCAAAGAATCTTCCTGAGACATTAGCCTGACCATTTCATTCATTCCCTTCCCAGGAAGCCTCCCCTTTGTGTCCTATTGGCCCGAGATTAAAACACAGCTTCCTTCACCACGCACCACTGAAGGTTCCTGGGTCTGGTTCTAAGCTGTTCTCGACCTTGTTCCTACCCCTCACTGGGGCCCAGCCAGGCTTCCATTCCCTTTTCCATTGGCCCCAAGTTCTCCCAGGTTCTCTCCAGGTGAATTCAGTCAAAGGGCTGCCCTTGAGGACCTAGAGGCCAAGGTTCCCCACCCCTGCCCCAGGCCTTCTGACAGATAACTTTCTCCATCCAAGGCTTATTTAGCCCAGATGTTGCCTCCTTCCTGTGAAGCTTTCCCCCATTCTATTCTCTCCCCGCCATAGTTGGCCCTTTTTCTCTCCTCTGTTTGCTCGTCTCCTATGTGTTGCCCATCACTTAGCCCAGATCCTGCCTCTCTTGTCAGAAGATCCAAGTCAGATCCTGAAGGTCTCCACAGTGAAGAGGTTGGAGAGGCCCTTCCGTTATAGTGTGGGGTAGTGTGCTATTGCTTAATGGGTGTTTGAGGGGAAGAAGTGGTCGCCCAACTTCTTCCAAGGATGGAGAATCCCCTCCCTGCCAACCCAGCACCTGCCATCTGGTGACAGTTCCGATCGTGGGTTAGAAGTAAAAGCTGCTTCCCTCTAACTTCCCTGCCCCAATCCCCGAGGTCCTGATTTTGGCCTCTGAATCGTGATGGCAGAAATGATATGCCCTAATGAGTCTCATGCTGCATCCGGCCCAGCATCCCTGGCTACAGGGGCCACCCAGAAGAGGCCTCAGCTGAGTCTTCCAGATGTTACTTCCTCCCGCCCCCTTCATTCCTGCCCCTTTTCTTGTCTTATGTGTCTTGTATTTACTGGGTACTGGTAGAATGGAGGCTGCCTGAGGGCAGGGCCTGACTTGGTCTCCTGTGCTTGCACAGCATGGGAGGGAGGATATGTGTAGTAGCGCACATTATGTTGTCTTGGGAGCCACAAGGTAATGGGTTTTGGTTGTTTGGCTGATAAACTGGTCTGGGCTTCTTTGCTGACCACCATTTTGGTGAAGAATCAGCTCTGGTTGGGAGCTTCCAGAAACAGAGGGTATAATGATCACAGACTGAGAGGTATAAAGATCACAGAGGAGGAAGCTGAGGTCCAGAGAGACGGTCACCTGCCCAGGGTCCCCCGCTAGCAAGTGCTTGAGGCAGGGCTCTCCTCACTCTGGCCATTAGATCAGCCTGCCTTTTTATGGTGGAGTCTATGGGGCACGGCCTTGGCCGAGGCACCAGCGTGAGGGGCAGGGCCAGAATTGTGCCCAGGCTGCCTCCCGCCCGCGTCCCTCAAAACCCATGCCCCTGGCTTTTCAGATCCGCCCAGTTCAGTTCCAGCAGCTCATTATTCAGTCCTTTGCCTTTGCCAATTTTGCATTTCTGGTCACTGGGAGACTCTGTAGTTTGAGGCAAAACGAGATTATTTCTGTGCCTCTGGAGTGGCGGGTCCACTTGGAAGCAGCTGTACCAAGGTTTATGATGTTTCCAGACAGCAGGTGGAGGAATTACTCCAGCTTGGGAGTTTGGCACTTGGAGGCCTGCCCGCAGGTGGCAGCAGCGAGTCCCAACGTCAGGACTGAGCCTTAGTTCCAGGGGTCATTCCTTGTGTCCCCAGGCCGTGGGCATGGGGCATGTCCTGCAGGCCCTGCTTGGTGGTCTGTGCCCAGTCTTGGAAGTGATCATGAGACCTCATTGCCCGTCCTACTCTCCCAGGTGGTGCAGTGGAAAGAGCACGGGGCTCGATAGCTTCTGACTGAAAGCTTCAGTTTCCCCATCTGTGACATGGACACAAGTGTTACAGAACAGTGCATGTGTGTAATTGGAACAAAGATTCACCTTGCTTTATGGGCATGTGTGTGTACATGTGCACATGGTGGGGCAGTGTTAAGAGCTTCTGTGGAAAATGGTGGGAAGGATGGAGGTCCAAAGGAAGAACGTGGGCCAGCGCAGCCCAGGTGGATGGAGGCCCCGGCCAGGGCCCCGTTACCCCTCCACTTGCCTCCATTCAGAGCCTTCTCACACCCCTGGCCCTCTGAAGCCCCCCAGCACCTGCCTTCCTCATGGACGCTCCCCAGCACCTGCCTTCCTCATGGACGCTCCCCAGCCCCTGTCCTTCCACTGCATTCCACCGTTACTGTGCACAGCTTGTCTGTACTTAGCAAATGTACTTAGCAGCTTGTTCCTTGTCTCCCATTAAACTGTCAGCTCCTCGAGGATAGGGCCGCCTTGCCTCTTTTAGTATCCCCAGTACTGAGCACACAGTAGGCTCTTCAGACATGTTTACTGACTGATTGTGGTTGCCTTGCTCTGCCCGGCAGAGGGAGGACCCCTGACCTGAGGCCTGGGTGTCTTCTTCCCCCTCCAGATTCACCTGCCGTTCCCGGGCCTTCCCTGAGGGGAGCTGTGGCCAGAAAGCACCATGATGGTGACCCAGGCTGTGCTGGCCCCCAAGCCGGCCTCCCCCCCAACCACAGCTGCACCCCCCAGCTTCTCCTGGATCCCTGAGGGCAGCCCGACTGCCATGGAGCAGCCCATCTTCCTGATGACCACCGCAGCCCAGGCCATCTCCGGCTTCTTTGTGTGGACGGCCCTGCTCATCACTGGCCATCAGGTGAGCATTGGGGCCTCCCTCCCCAGGGTCCCTGAGCCCCAGCCTTGGTGGGGAGGACAGAGGCAGGTGGGCCAGGACGCTTCCTTAGGCCGCTATGAGTTGGGCTGCTGCTGACCTCCCATGTTAGGAGCTCCAGAGGCCCTTTGTGCAGTGAGTGCTGTGAGAGTTTCCCATTTGCTGCTGGGGCCGGGCTTCGGACTCATGTGTTCCAGCCTCTCTCCCCGCCCTGTGAGGCTGACTCTGGGACGTGTATGGGTTCACACGGGCCAGACCCTCAGCTGTGTTCCTGGCCTTGTGCCTGTGACCCCTGGCCCCACTGCCCCTGCCCTGTGACCCCCCTGGGGCCCCCTCCCCCAGGCTCATGGTGCCCTCCCTGGCTCTGCCCCCAGATCTACAGACACCTGCGCTGCTATAGCTGCCCCAACGAGCAGCGCTACATCGTCCGCATCCTCTTCATCGTGCCCATCTATGCCTTCGACTCCTGGCTCAGCCTCCTCTTCTTCACCAATGACCAGTACTACGTGTACTTTGGCACTGTGCGTGACTGCTATGAGGGTAAGGACCATGTGGGGGAATGGAGGCATGGGGGCGCCAAGGGAGGGGACATTGCCCCTGCTCTGACAGGCAGTGCCTGCTTCACCCTGTCTTCCCCTGCTGTCAGTCCTGCCCACGAACCCCCCCAGGCTACAGGCTTCACTGTCTGGCCTGCTTACTATCAGGGTGGGCCCCCTCAGCCTCAGTTTCCCCGGGTCATGGTTGGTATAAAGGCAGGTTTCCTCAGTGCTTCATTTGCTGGGCTTTCCTGAGATGGTGGAGGGTGCAGACTTGCACCCCATGGTCTAGATTGGGGGGTGGGGGGCAGAGGCCCCACCGAGCAAGGCTGCTCCCAACAGACTTTTTCTCCTGGCCATCCTGGCGGGTGGAAATTCCTTGGTGTGGAGCCCATCCCTGATGTTTTTGTCCCTGCTGCTCAGGTCCACTTTGGGCACACTCACCTCCCTCAGGGGCCAGCGGGGCAGAGCCCCTTCTGTTCCCTCTTTCTCATCTGGAGTGTGGCCTCTGTCCCCCCCAGTGATGAAGCATTTCCCTGCAGCAGCCCTGGCAAGTAGGCAGTGCCAGCCATGACCCCAACTTACAAATGTAGAATCTGGGGTGCACAGTGTGTTTGGTGAGTAAATGAAGGGACCAGCACTGGAAGTGGGATCCCAGAGCTATTTTCACTCTGATCTCTGCCTTGACCCCCAGGCCTATTTCTTCTTCCTCCTCAGAGCCCTTCAGATGTGGGGTTGGAGGGGGGGATTCTTTTTCCTCAAAAGTGCCAGCCTCTTTCCATGTTCAACTTGCTGTCCCTGGATGTATCCTGGAGAAGTAAAGCAGAGAAAGCTTCTATCCCATTTGACATAAAAATTGAGGCACGTGCCTTATCTCCTCTGCTGGAGCAGGAAGCCCTAGGGAGCCCCTCTAGAATTCTCCTCCTTAATACAGACTGCTCATCCCCTAGGGCTGCCATGAAGCTGAGTCCCAGGGAAGCCCCCAGGCCTCCTGGGTGGGAGGCACCAACGTGCCTCTGGAGGGAGGCTGGGAAAGCTCCTGTGTCTGCCTGTTTCTCTGGGAGCAAAGGTCCAGCCTGGCCCTGGGGACGGGGCCTCCCCTTTGTTGTGGCAGAGCCCCAAGCTTGCGCCTGTGGCCAGGAAGGGGCCTCTGGCTTTCTGCCACCATCAGCTGGGCCTCCTGGTGGGTCCTGGGCACCCTCCTTTGCCCAAGGGGCAAGCCAACTTCCTGAGCCCTCTGACAAAGCTAGAGAGGTGGTGGCAGATGGTGGGCGGCCCCTCCCCTCCCCCACAGGCCATCTTTGTTCTCCTGCCACCTCCCCCCACAGAGCCCGTGGCAAAGCAGAGCAGGAAGTCTGTGGCCCAGTGAAACTCATCCCCTGGCAACGGCCCTGCTCCCCTCCGTTTCTCTGAGGGTGTTTGCAAACATCAAAACATCTGCTCTGGTTGGGACGCCCCAAAGGTCACCAGCTTCTGGTGTCTCTTGTCAGCAGGTCCGACTTCCTGCCTTGCCCCTTCTGGCACCTGGGATGGCTTTCTTCAGCCTGCTTCTTCTGTGTGTTATCAGCTGGGTGTTAGGCTGCAGCTGTGCTTGTGCAGAGCTGGAGAATGAGGTGTGTGTGTGTGTGTGTGTGTCTGGGTGTGAGTGTCTGTGTGTGTGTGTCTGGGTATGTGTGTGTGAGAGTGTGTGTGTCAGGGTGTGAATGTGTATATATGTCTGGGTGTGAATGTATGTGTGAGAGTGTGTGTCAGGGTGTGAATGTGTGTGTGTATCTGTGTGTGTGTGTGTGTGTGTGTGTATGTGTCTGGATGTGAGGGAGGGTGTGTGTATGCATGTGTCTGGATGTGTGTATGTATGTGCATGTGTTTGAGTGTGTGTGTGTGTGTGTCAGGGTGTGAGGGGTGTGTGTATGTGTGTGCATGTGTCTGGGTGTGTGGGTGTGGGTGTGAGGATGTGTGTATGTGTGTGTATGTGCACCAGGGTGTGAGGGGTGTGTGTATGTGTGTTGCATGTGTCTGGGTGTGTATGTGTGTTAGTATGTGAGGAGGGGGTATGTGTGCATGTGTGTGGGTGTGATGGTGTGTGTGTGTGTGCATGTGTCAGGGTGTGTGTGTGTGTGTGAGAGGGTGTGAGGGTGTGTGTGAGGGTGTGTGTGTGTATGTGTGTGCATGTGTCTGGGTGTGTGGGTGTGGGTGTGAGGGTGTGTGTATGTGTGTGCATGTGTTTGGATGTGTGTGTGTGTGTGTGTATGTGCGCCAGGGTGTGAGGGGTGTGTGTGTGTGTGTGTTGCATGTGTCTGGGTGTGTATGTGTGTTAGTATGTGAGGAGGGGGTATGTGTGCATGTGTGTGGGTGTGATGGTGTGTGTGTGTGTGCATGTGTCAGGGTGTGTGTGTGTGTGTGAGAGGGTGTGAGGGTGTGTGTGTGTGAGGGTGTGTGTGTGTATGTGTGTGCATGTGTCTGGGTGTGTGGGTGTGGGTGTGAGGGTGTGTGTATGTGTGTGCATGTGTTTGGATGTGTGTGTGTGTGTGTGTATGTGCGCCAGGGTGTGAGGGGTGTGTGTGTGTGTGTGTGTTGCATGTGTCTGGGTGTGTATGTGTGTTAGTATGTGAGGAGGGAGTATGTGTGCATGTGTGTGGGTGTGATGGTGTGTGTGTGTGTGTGTGTGTGTGTGCGCGCATGTGTCAGGGTGTGTGTG
The DNA here is from genome assembly GCA_011680675.1 of Gymnobelideus leadbeateri. Taxonomy (NCBI): domain Eukaryota; kingdom Metazoa; phylum Chordata; class Mammalia; order Diprotodontia; family Petauridae; genus Gymnobelideus; species Gymnobelideus leadbeateri. Next base: position 178,311 of record WOXC01000782.1, read on the forward strand.
TGAGAGAGGGTGTGAGGGGTGAGGGTGTGTGTGTATGTGTGCATGTGTCTGGGTGTGTGTGTCAGGGTGTGTGTGTGTGTGTGTGTGTGTGTGTGTGTGAGGGTATGAGGAGTATGTGTATTTGTGTGCATGTGTGGGGGTGTGTGGGTGGGGGTGTGAGGGTGTGTGTGTGTGTGTGTGTGTGTGCATGTGTCTGGGAGGGTGTGTGAGTGATTCTTCTAATGCTCCTTTACTTCTCGTATCTCACTCCCCCCTGACTTCTGGGAAGGGGGAGGGGGTCCTCTGCTTCATGGAAGGGCAGACGTTTGCGCTGTCACAGATTCCAGGGCTTCTCCGAGGTTATTTTCATTTCCCTTCTCTCTAGGCTCCATAATTGCCAGATTTCTATCCAAGTGCGTGCTGGGAAGTCCCAGACTTGTAGTGGGACAGGTTTGTAATCACACAGAGGGACTGAACCTTTCCCAGTTCAGATCGAGAAAACGCAGGTCAACAGAGGTCATGTCATCCCTTCTCCCCCTGCCCCTGGCCTGGACTTTGGTCACCTCCAAGAAGGAATTGTCTGTCCTTTCCTTGAAATGTGATGAAATACATGATCGGAGGCCCGAGCTCTGACTCTGTCAGGGACCTTCACCAGCCCCTTCGTTTTATAGAAAAGTAAATGGTTCCTGACAACCGTGGGGTCACTTGTCCAGGGCCATGCCCGAAGTAGGACGTAGCCCAAGGATTCAGGGCCAGACAGTGGCTGGCCTGGCCCACAGCCCTGGGAGGCAGGGAGGCCTGCGTGGAGCGTCTTCCTTCTGGCTCTTGTCTCCTAAGCCTGCCACTGGTGCTGGTAGAAATACTCTTGTTAATGAGCGGCTTGCTTGCCCAGGTGCTGTCTCCATCCGGCTCCTTTTCCTGACCATGACCAGCTTTGTCAGCATTCCCACTGGGGGGGACAGGAGTAAAGAGGAGTTCTGTCATGTCTGGGCCCCTGCTAGCAACCTTGCCTTGGGGCTCGGGGAAGTGGCGGGAAGGCCCTGGCCCCAGGAGATTCCAGCAGAGACCAGACATGGGCCCAGAAACAGAAGCAGCACAGGATAGTGTGGTCTCCATTGTCTAGCTATGACACTTTCCATTTCCAGCCTCCGACTGCCCAGGATGGCTCTAATCCTGGAATAATGTTAGAAAGCCCGAGTGCCCCCAGTGAGGAAACAAAGGACAGCAGGCAGGAAGGCTTCCTGAGGGGGCTGGTCACGAGGGTGGAACGACTTCCCAGGCCCGGGGACTGAGAGGCCATCCAGGCCTGACCCCTCCCCCCATTTTGCAGATATGGAAATTGAGGCAGAGAGAGGGATCCTAGGATCCTAGGCCTAGGAGTGGCTTCCCAGGCCATCTTTGCCTACCCCCTCAGTCCACATGTGAGGAAGCAGTGCCTTGCTCAGGGCTCATCAGCTGCTAAGTCTAAGGCACTGGGGGATGTGTGGCCGTCGAGGCAGTGTGGATGAGGACAGAGCTGGATGGAGGAAACAGAGGGGCGGGCCCTGGGAAGAGGCCTCCCACATTCAGGGCTCAGTCACCACAATGAGAGTTCTAGAGGCTCCTTCCCTGCATGAGGGGAGGCAGTAGTCCAGTGTGCTCTTTCTGGAGAGGGGGCACAGTAGTGGGGTTGGGGAGGATTGGAATCCCTTTTAGGGATAAGAGTGCTGGAAGAAGGTGGAGCTGAGCCTCGATCTGGGCATTGGGGGGGTAGAGTGCCAGACGAGGCAGGCCAGGGGGTCAGCAGATCCAGGAGGGGAGGGGGCGCTGCCTCGGAGGGCCCAGGGGGTCAGCAGATCCAGGAAGGGAGGGGGTGCTGCCTCAGAGGGCCAGGGGGTCAGCAGATCCAGGAGGGGAGGGGCCGCTGCCTCAGAGGGCCCAGGGGTCAGCAGATCCAGGAAGGGAGGGGTTGCTGTCTCGGAGGGCCAGGGGGTCAGCAGATCCAGGAGGGGGGGGGCGCTGCCTTGGAGGGCCCAGGGGGTCAGCAGATCCAGGAAGGGAGGGGGCGCTGCCTGGGAGGGCCTAGGGGGTCAGCAGATCCAGGAAGGGAGGGGGCGCTGCCTCAGAGGGCCAGGGGGTCAGCAGATCCAGGAGGGGGGGGCCGCTGCCCTGGAGGGCCCAGGGGGTCAGCAGATCCAGGAAGGGAGGGGGCGCTGCCTGGGAGGGCCTAGGGGGTCAGCAGATCCAGGAAGGGAGGGGGCGCTGCCTCAGAGGGCCAGGGGGTCAGCAGATCCAGGAGGGGAGGGGCCGCTGCTTTGGAGGGCCACACCTGCAGCTCTTCTCTGCCACCTTCCTCTGAGACTGAGGCCTTTCAGACTGTCCCTAAGGGCAGGGCCACTTGGGGGAAATGATCCCTTAGCTGTTTTCAGTCAAAACTCCTTTCAGTCTAGTTAAAACAGCCCCGCAGAGGGCAGAGTTCTTGTTTCCCCATTTGGCTGTGCCCTCTAATCCTTCCTGGAGCAGCTTTGTTGTGTGTATACTGGACGCAGCTGCTCCAGCCAACTGGGCAGGGTGTGGACAGAGGCTTTTCCCAGCTGCCCCCTGGGTCTGCCTTATTGTCACCGTCCTGCTGGTATCCAGGAGCTCCTGTCGCCGGGGGGGTCAGCAGGGGGCTGGCTGAGAGAGGAGTGACCTCAGAGGCTTCTGGCCACCCCCAGGCGGCTTGTCACCTGCCCCCAGTGAGCTCAATCCTAGTCTCCTAGAGGGAGAAAGGCGGCCAGTGAGCATCCCAGAGCAGATTGATGCCACCTTGGGCTGTATTGGCAGAAGTGTGATGTCTAGAACAAGGAAGCTGCCCTCCCCACCAGCTTCAGCCCTGTTCTCAGCCGCCCTTTCAAGGACCTTGGTCTCTTCTGGACACCTCTCTTTAGGGAAGATATTAGCAGTGGTGGAGGGGCTGACCCCCACCTCCCCTCCAAAATATCATCTCTGAGTATCAGAGGAGATAAGGATGTTTCATCTGAAGGTGACAGAACTTGGAAGGGGCAGGGAAGGGCAAGGCAGGATGTGGAGAGAAAAGTCCGTCTGCCTTTGAGCATTTGGTCGGATAGAAGCCTGGGTGAAACTGCAGCGAGGCTTATCTCAGCTCCCCCTGGGGAAACCTTCCTTCCTTACGGTGACAGTGGGCCAGAAGGGAAGTGGGTCTTCTCAGGAGGTAGCAGGGTCCCAGTCCTTGGAGGCCTCCACTCAGGCTGTTTGAGTCTTTTTTGAGGAAGCTGTACAGGGTATTTCTGATCTCAAGTGGGTTCAAGAAAATGACTCCTGTGGTTTCATCCAGCCGTGAGATTTAGTGGTTCAGAGTTAGAGGGAAGGGGGGCGTGTTTCAGCCCATTGTAAGATGAAGCCACCTAACAGTTAAGCAGGTTGTCTTGTAGAGGGGCAAGGACACAGGTCTTGAACAGCGTTCTTGAGCACCTCAAAGGATTCCTGTGTGAGTGGAGGCTTTGAATGTCTCTTCCCACTGGGCACTTTCTGATTTTAGATTGTTGGAGATTCGAGAGGCAGGTCCCTCCACCAACAGGGGCACACCTCCTTAATGGTTAATGCACCACATCTTCTGTCCGTCCTCCACACCACCACCCACGTGATTTTCCTTAAGGGTACGTCTCACCAGGTTACAGCTGTACTCGGCAACCTCCAGTGGTTTGCTTCTGCCTCTTGTCTGGGGGCTCTAACCTTTCTTGTGTTCTGGACCTCAGGTAGTCTGCTGAAGCTTATGGATCTTTCTCAGAATCATGTTTTTAAATATAAGAAATATATAGAAACTGGGGCAGCTAGGTGGCGCAGTGAATAGAGCACCAGCTCTGGAGTCAGGAGGACCTGAGTGTGACTTTGGGCAAGTCACTTAACCCCAATTGCTCTCCAAAAAGCAAAATCTATATAAACCAATTGTATCAAAATACATATTTTTTAAATAGAGTTTAGGATCAAATTTAAACTCCTCTGTTTAGCCTGTGAAGTCTTTCCCTACCTAGCCCCAGCTTAGATTCCCTTAGGCCTACCTTCCCTGGCCCTCTCACCTTTTACATTCCAGCTGCCACCTCTGTGCCTTTGACCTGACCCTACCCTCTGCCTAGAATGCCCTCCCACCTCATAGAAGCTTCCCCCCTTTGCATGTAGCTCTTTCTGCTCCCCCAGCCACCAGGGCCTCCTTCCCAAACCACCTTGTGTTTGTGTTGAGGATGGTTTTAGACGTCCCTGTCGCCCTTCCTAGAACATAAGCTATTCATTCACCTCTTTGTCCCAGTATCCCCAGTGGTAATCCTGGCTGCATGTGGCCTTGCCCCTGTGCCTCTTGTTCGAAAGCCCCAAGGAGGGCTCGTGCTGGCCCCTGGCTGGTTACCTGGCTTCCCGGGTCATCCCTTTCTGTGTGACGAGTCTGGCACCTGCCTCCTTGTGTCATGTTCCGCACCGCACCCCCCCCCGCCGCTGTTATGGGCAGGCAGGCTTTTCCTCTCATTCTCTCAGTGTCATGTGAAAGACTTCTTACTCCTAAGAACTGACACCTCTGTGTTTTTTCAGATTCAGATTTATTTCTAGGTCCACAATTTCTCCCTCCCATCTCCCCTTTACGTTACATTACAAACTTGGATGAGCAAGAGAAGCAGTGGGCAGCTTTGGGCACTGGACCTGAGGAAGTGCCAGGCTTGGGCCTCCAGGGGTGGAGTGGGCACGGGTGACCTTTTCCCTTTGGCTCTGCTGTCTCCCAGCCTCTGTCAGGCCATCTTACTCTCCTTCTAGCTTTGTCCCTGGGGTGGCCATGGCCAGTGCCGACAAGGCAATGGGGGGAGGTCCCTGTTCTCAGGACTGTCATTCCTGCCCGTGGAAGTTTTGCTGCCTGTCTCTGGCCCATCACCGCTCTTCTCCCTTCGCTTCGGTGACTGTAGAACGGGATCCCCTGTTGTTTTCGCCTCCTAAGGACATTGTGCTGTGGGGGAGTGAAGCTCCCGACATCTTGTTGTCTCATGGAAGTTGATCTGTGCCTTTGGGGGTCTTTTCTCCACAGCTTTTGTCATCTACAACTTTCTGAGTCTCTGCTATGAATACCTCGGAGGAGAGAGTGCTATCATGTCCGAGATCCGAGGGAAGTCCATCGAGTGAGTATTGGGCCTCCTCTTGAGCCCTGGTCCACTTGGCAGCTCATTCCCTCTGCCCCAAACTGTCTCTTTGTTACCCTAGCCCTGACTCTTTTGAGGGTGCCCCAGATCAGGAGTGGGGGAAGAGGCTGGCCAAGACCTCCCCTGCAAGGAGCCTGGGCTCCCTAGGCCTCCATCTCCCTCCTGGTCAGTACAGCCATGTCCACTCTGGCCAGAGCTCTGGGTGAGAGGGGCCTAGCTCTCTGTCCCTTGTGGTGCCTGGACCCTGTGCATCTCCTGTTCAGATCAGCAAACAATGATTGAGGAGCCCGTGTGTGCAGAGGGCAGTGCCAGGTGCCACAGGGGTAAAGAGGAGAAGACAGACCCTTCTTTGCACCCAGTGAGTTTGTAGGAATCCCCAGGTTAATTCAGTCGCAGAAACAGACTCAGCCCCTGATCTGCCCCACTCTGTGCTGGCTTGTGGACCAAGGTGCTCTGCTCTCTCTTTTTGGCCCTCCATGTTCCCTGGGGCCTTTTCTGCAGCATCCCCATTCCCTTCCTTCCCTGTTACCTCCCCACTGTCCCTCTATTTGGGCCGACCAGGTCTCCACAGGGGTTAAAGGAAAACCACCCCACAGCCTTCACTTTGTCTGGCCTCGCTGGTGCTCCCGACCTCCCTGCCTTATCTCCCCATGTTGGGGGCTCTGGCTTTCTGCTCACTCTCCTGTCTCTCACTTAGGTCAAGCTGTATGTATGGTACCTGCTGCCTCTGGGGGAAGACATACTCAATTGGCTTTCTCCGGTTCTGCAAACAGGTATGAGTCCAAGGCCGCCTGGGCCCATGCAGTGGGCACCAGGCTCATGGGCCAGGGTTATCGGGCAGAGGATCTGGGGGCTGAAGGACTCAGAGGAGCACAGGCTTGAGTGTGGGCAAGGACAGATGAGGAAGCAGAGGCAGACCCTTGGAAGGGAGGAGCACCAATCCAAAGGCCTTCCTGTACCCTGCTGAGGCTGTTACAAGAGAGTAGAAGGGGAGAATCCAAGGGAGTCCCACATGCCAGGCCCCCTATAAAGGTGTCCAGGAGACTTGTCTCTTCTCATTTCCTTTCTAAACATGTCACCAGAGGCCACAGGAACCATCCACCATCTCGTTAGGGAAGTGGGAGTCCTGGCTGGGGGTGCTTGGAAATGGATGCAGGAACCAGCACCTTCAGTGCCCATGATGGAGTGCTTTGGGAGGAGGAACCGGCCCCAGACGCTTAGTCATTGTGTCTGGGGTGCGGTGCGTGGGGGCGGGGGGTGGGGCAGTCACTAACCATGTGAAAGCTCTCCATCAGCTGGGCCTGGAGGTCAGGAGGCTGCTGGGTGGGGGCTTGTTCGAGGTACATGACAAGGCAGATCCCATTCACGGCATTCGGACCTCTCCTTATTTCTCATGGGGATGGCAGCAGACTCCCCACATGGCCCTTCTCCCTTGTCTCACAGATGCTCCCCAAGATCCAGCCTGTGGAGTTGAGCCCTAGCTTTCTAGGCAGCTCAGGCCAGTCTTGCTCAAGGGAGTGAGCTTGGCCTGGACTCCAGGCCTGCTGCACCAGGCTGCCTTAGCCCCTCCCTGACCGTGTGACCTCAGCCCCGTGTTCCAGGCCTCCACACCATCTTCTTGGGCCCCTCCAGCACTGGTGGGGTTAGCAAGTGAAGCGGAGGCCAGTGGCAGCTCAGCGTGGGCAGCCTTTCTTGGGAATGGGGTTGGAGTCGTGATGGATGGGAGCTGAGGCCGCTCCCTGCAGAGGGGGGCACCGCTCCTGCTTCTCCCTGCATCTTCCCTCCCTCGTGCTCCCTCAGTCTCCTTTTAAGACTCTGCCCCTAGAATTTCAGGGAAAGACTAAACAGCCACAGGGTCTCAGTGACAAGTTCCTGTCCTGGGCCCCGGGTGACTTGGGACTTTTGTTGCTTTTGTCATGTGCTCACCAACCACTGTCCCCTGATTACAAATGTTTTCCTTTCTGCCCTGTGCAGGTCTCAAATTCTTTAAAATGGGATTTCTGAGCCTGGCTTGAAGCCAGTTTGGTTAAATGGTCCTGTCATTCTCGATCTCTCCTCCCCTCCCCTGCCATCTCCACTGTCCCCTTCTAATTGTGAGCTCCCCAGAACTCTTTTGTTATCCCTGAGGGTTCTCTTCAATACGATGCCTGATTGGCCCTCGGTCTGTTAGCTCATTAAAAGGGCACAAGCCAGCATCCAGCCCTCCTGGTTCCCAGGCCTGCATTCTTTCTAATAATGCCCCCTCACCTCTCAGAATAGCATGCCCCATCACTCACACTTAGATGTTTCTTACTTTACTAACTCTGGTCTTGGTGGATATCACAGGAATGGTCAGAATCCAGCCAGTTCAAATCTCATGAAAGTAGAGTGTGTCTTTTCGTCAAGGGCCAGGACAATAACCACCAGCATCCCAGAGGGCACTGTTCATTGCCTCCTGGCAATGGCCGACCATCAGTCTGGGGCTGGTCTCTGTAAACAGTGTTGGACACTTGACCATCCATATAACCCCAGAGTCATGTTTATGGCAAACTGAAAGCCATAAGCGTTTTGTTTCATGGTGTTTTCTCCTGATCAAGGTTATATTTTTAAGTATTCAAACATAGAAGGTTAGATTTACCTACTTGAGTCAATTTGTAGTAGCTTTGATGAGAATTACAGGCCAGTAATCAGGACTGGGCCTAGACAAAGTCCTAATTTGAAGCTTTCTTGTGATGAGAAGATGCCAGCTGGCCCTGGAGGGTTATGCCAATGGATCTGGCACCCCGCCATACTGGAAGGCCTTCAGCTAGGGACACATGGTCAGTTTTCCAGATTCCAGCCTCACTTAGCTCAGAGCACTCTGTCACCAGTAGGCTGAGTAGGTTCTGAATTCTTTGACCATGGCAACCCATGAAACAAAGGCAAATTAAGTGACCACTTTTCCTTTGTGCCATGATTTTAGGATTGCTGGTACTCCACATGGGAGATCCTTTTCTGACGACCAGTGGCCAAACAAACCAGAGCAGGGTTGTTAATCCTTTTTGGGTCTCAGATCTCCATCTCCCACCACTCTGCTTGGCCAGCCTGGCAAATTTCAGATCGTCATGTTTTTAAATGCAAAAAATAAAATATATAGTATTACAAAGGAAGCCAGCTTATTCACATTGAAATCGTTGTTTAAAAACATTTTTTTTTAAGTTCAGAGTTCATAGGTTAAGGATCTCTGTGCCAGAACTAAACCAGAAGACAGAAAGGAAGCCACTTTTGTTCAGCGCCTGACCATGTGTGTGCTGGCACTGAGCTAACATGTCACACACATTTCATCTGACCCTCACCACAACCCTGAGAAGCAGGTGCCATCATTATTCTCACTTAACAGCTGGGGAAACTGAGGCAGACTGCTTAAGTGACTTGCTCACTCAGCTAGTAAGTGTCTGAAGCTGGATTTTGAAGTTTTGAGTTCCAAATTCTATCCCTCCCTGCCTTCCTCTAAGTTGGTAAGCAATCAGATGTAGATTATACATATGCAGTTATGCAAAACATTTCCATATTAGTCATTTTGTACAAGAAGACTCAGTAAAAGAAAAAATGGAAGAAAGTGAAAATAGCCTGCTTCAGTCTGTTTCCAAACAGTATCAGTTCTTTCTCTGGGGGCAGACAGTATGCTTCATCATGAGACTGTTGGGATTGTCTTGGATGATGGCATCACTGAGAAGAGCGAAGTCATTCACAATGCTTCATTGAACAATACTGCTGTTACTGTATGCAGCATTCTCCTGGCTCTGCTTAGCTCACTTTGCATCAGTTCATGTGGGTCTTTTCCAGATTTTCTGAAAGCATCCTGCCCATCATTTCTTATAGCACAATCCTATACCACAACTTAATTTAGCCACCACAAAAAGAGCTGCTATAAATATTTTTGTACAAATAGGTCCTTTTCCCTTTTATTTTTTTTTTATATCTTTAGGATATAGACCTAGCAGTGGTATTGTGGGACAAAAGAGTATGCACAGTTTTATAGTCCTTTGGGCATACTTCCAAATTGTTCTCCAGAATGGCTGGATCATTTCACAACTCCCCCAATGGTGCATTAGTGTTCCAGTTTCCCCACATCCCCTCCAACATCCAGCCTTTTCCTTTTTTGTCATATTAACTACTCTGATAAGTTTGAGTGATAGGTAATATGAAGCTGGATTTGAACTCAGGTCTTCCTGACTCTGGGCCCAGTGTTCTACCCACTGTACCACCTGGCTTCCTCTAGCAACTTTTGCTGATGCAGGGCAGACTCACAGATTCTCCAGAGAGAGGTAATGAGGGAGCTGGCTTCATCCTTCCTCTAAAAGCAATAAGTCTTATTTCATAAGAGACTTGCTCAGCTCCTCTTGCAGGGCATATGAGGATTGTTTGCAGAAAGACTAGGATAAAGATAATTACAGCTTCTTACTAAAATCTGTCACAGAGGACAACAGTAGAAGAGTCTACAAATGACTCATTTAAGACCCAATTTATGACCCATTCAAATTAAACTTGACGTGTATTTTAAATACTTGGTAACTTCAGTGCAGTAGCTGGCAAAGAGGAAGATGGCAAAAAAAAAAATGATGCTGGACAATTAGTCACAAATGAGGCCAAAGACTTGTCTACAACCCAGGAGCCTCCTCCTTTATTTTCTTTGGGGGCAGCTAGGTGGCACAGTGAATAGAGCACTGGCCCTGAAGTCAGGAGGACCTGAGTTCAAATGTGTCGTCAGACACTTAACACTCTTATTATCTGTGTGACCTTGGGCTAGTCACTTAACCCCAACTGCCCTCCAAAAAAGGCACAAAAAAAAAAAAGAATATTTTCTTCAAGAAAAGATTCCTGAAAGAAGGGAAAAATGGGAATTTTTTTTGGACCTTATGACATATTTTCTTAAAGGCAATTACCAGACTATACTGACTCATGTTTCATTTACTATCTCAATAAGGCCATATACATCCTTATTGGGCTCAGCCGGGATGGAGCTATGAGAAGGAAGCAGGCGGGTTTTGGTAAATGATTCTGTAAAGCATCATGCAAGATTACATTACTCAATTGCCTCCGAGTTGTAGAGGGGACAAGATACAACTCTTTATATTTGACTCATAGAAAATCATTTGATTCTGTGGAACAAAATGGTCAGTCAATACTGATTAAGCACCTACTGTGTGTCAGGGCCTGGGAACACAAAAAGGGGCAAAAAACAAACAGTCCCTGCCCTCAAGGGACTCCCAGTCCCCAGTGGATAAGTTGGCATGCACTTGTACACCATGACCCGGAAGGCTTTTTATCACCCTCCTGTCTTCATCACACATGAAAAATAAAGAGTTTTGAAAAAACAGGTCAGAACTTTTTTCAGTTCTCTAGTTGAGACCAACAAGCCCAAAACCACATACAGTCACCAAAGGTATTTGCTTGTGTCCTGAAGGATGTAGGTCCAGTATGAACTCCAAATTGAAGAGAGATTCCCAGTAGATGAGGAGGTGCTGCCCACATGAGCTGAGGATGTGGTCCAGATTACACAAAGCCTCCAGACCTTGCCTGGTCTTCTGTATGAAATCCATCATCAAAGCAGAGCTCAACTTCATCCACATGGGAAAAACCAAGTAGATGAAGAGTGCCTTTGTCCAGACACTGCTGTGTCCGGCAGTACACATCTCTTGGACAGACCCTGCGGCTGGTCCACAAACCGGGCCCACAATTGAAAAGGAAGAGGAAAGTGGGCTAGATTGTCACCCTTGGGAAATGACTCAGTGCCCTTGGCTGGCCCAGGCCTCTTGGAATAAATTCTCAGAAAGGGATTTTCCTTTCTAAGGAAACCAAGGCCTGTTTTTTAATACCATCCTTTTTCCTAGTGATGTGTGCTATGAATTCCAGTGATGTGAGTCATGAGATTCCAGTGATGTGAGTCATGAGATTCCACGGTGTCTGAAGAATTCAAAGTTGTGGGATGTTCCCATATGAATGGAGAGACAGAGCGGGGGTAAATCAGCTGTGGTATATCAAGTGATGAAAACGGTGGCCCACTCCCCTCAGTCAGTGTTTAAGCCTCTCTTTCATACAAGGCACTAACAGGGCCAGGGGGAAGCAGGGGAGGGGGCAAGGTCAGGACCAGCTGAGATCCCAGCTCTGGGGATGAGCTCACACATTCTTGGAGGGTGGCTTTACTTAGAAAGGTGGAAAATCAGAGTTAGAAGAGGGCCTTAAGGGCTAGGTGGTCACCTCTGCAGGGTCCAGGAACAAGGGATTCCCGAGGTGACCCCGCCGACCCCAACTTTTCCACTGGCCCTTCCTGCTCCCTCTGGCCCTATTTGGTTTTGTTACTGACCTCCCTCTGCCCCAGCTCACCGGTTTTATCTGTGAAGAGTCATCAGGGTTTCCATTGCCTACTGCCAGCAGCTTGGAGCCAGTGGTCCCTGGGTGGGCCAGGCTGATGTCTGTCCCTCACCCAGCTGATCTTGGGCCCTCTCTGGGCCTATTTCTCATCTGTAAAATAAAAGGGTTCCATTAGACCTTCAGTGTCCTTATCAACTATCAAATCTGTGAAAGGCAGCTCAGGGCATCAGACTTGGAGGTGGGAAGACCAGAAGGCAGATCCTGACTTCAGACACTTAGTTGTGTGACCCTAGGCAAGTCCTTTAACCTCAGCCTCGGTTTCCTCATCTGTGAAATGGGAACATAGGTAGCACTTCTCCAGAGGATCCAATGAGCTGACCTAAAGTACTTTGCAGACATAGGGTGCAGAGTAAAAGCTTACTGTTGTCACACACCTCGCCCCACCCCCCTGGATCATTCTGTGTTTCATGAATCACAGTTTTGTTTGGATACTTAACAAGCTTCTTGCAGTCCTGCCATAAGAGGCTGCAAGACCAGGGCACAGAGAATTATCCCTGTAGCTAAACAAGTGATGATTTGCATTTATTGAGGCTATGGAGTTTATCAGAGGACCACAGGAACTCCAGCTCATCCAACCACATCTAGAAAAAAATGCAGCCCCTTCTGAGGTGCTGGGAATCAGGGTCTTTACAGGGTAGAGAAGAGCAGAAACAGCTGGTCTAATCGGGGTGGGGTGGGCCTGGAGACCGTCCCTTGGAGAATTAGCTGTGGGATGTGGGTGGGGAGGAGAGGCCTGAGGAGCACAGCCCTGATGTCAGATATTGGGAGTGCTGTCATTGCAAAGGGAAGGCAGGCAGCTTGGCCCCAGAGCAAGCCTGGCCAGTACTGGACATGGGCTTGCGGCAGCCGGCCAGACTGCCAAAGGGCACCCAGTGTAGAGTAGCACCTCTTGGATTAGGGAGAGCTGGGAGAGCCTTAGAGGTCATCTGGTCAAGTCCCTCATCTTACACAAGAGGAAACTGAGGCCCACAGAAGCACGGGTCCTTTTGCACCTGGTGCTTCCCAGTCCCCTCTAGCTGTGTCTCCCTTTCTTACCTTCTCTCTGGTTCCTTCCAGGCCACCCTGCAGTTCTGTGTGGTGAAGCCCCTCATGGCCATTAGCACGGTGATCCTCCAGGCCTTTGGAAAGTACCGGGACGGTGACTTTGAGTAAGCAGAGGCTTTGGGGGAAGTGTGCCCCTCCATGCTGGGGCTGACTGGGGGATGGGGGAGTGGGGAAAGGAGGGAGAGGTGAGCCTCAGATGAGAGCATGACGTGGGAGTGGGAGTGTGTATATATGAGTGTGTGTGTGTGCACGTGTGTGTGCGCGTACAAGTGTTTGTGTGAGCGTGTGCATGCATGCGTATGTTTGAGAGTGCATGTGTGTGTACCCGTGTGTGCACATGTGTATGTGTGTGCGTGTGTAAGTGCATGTGTGTACACGTGTGTATGTGTGGGTGTGTGCACACATATGTGAGTGTGTGTGTGCACGTGTGTGTGTGAGAGAGAGAGAGTGTGTATGTGGGGGGGGTGCCCTAATCCTCCTTCTCCGTGGGTTAGGAGTGACCTGTTTCTTCAGTGGTGAGGAATTTATTTGAATTTATGGTTTGGAGACGTGTCATAGCAGGGAAACTGAGTAAAGTGATGTCTGGCTCAGGGAAGAGGCCCATGACTCTGTTCCAGTTGGCCCTTCCCTCTGATTCCCAGCCTGGTGACCCAAGCAAATGGACGAGGGCATGGGGCAAAGCCAAGAGCCTGGCCGGGTGTGCTGGGAATGGTGGGGAGAGGAGGCATGCTGGGCCTCTCTGGTGGGACTCATGGAAGTCCCCCCTTGACTCCCACGGTTCCCTGTTGCACCCTTGGCCCTAGGGCATAGCTGGGGGGCTCCGCTTCTTGCCAATACCTGTTTAGGAAATATAGACTGATTTTCATTTTAGTTTAAGGAAGACACGCTGGGGGGCACCCCTGCTGCCCTCTGCCAAGTTCCCTCCGTCTTGAGGACTGTGCCTGGCTCTCCCAGTGCTTGGGGCCCTGGGCCTGGCAGGGGCAGCAGCACACCCGCTCCCAGCTGCAGGTAGGCCTCGAGCACTCACAGCTCCTTCCTCTCTTAGCGTCACCAGCGGCTACCTCTATGTGACCATCATCTACAACATCTCCGTCAGCCTGGCCCTCTACGCACTCTTCCTCTTCTACTTTGCCACCCGAGAGCTGCTCAGCCCCTACAGCCCCGTCCTCAAATTCTTCATGGTCAAGTCCGTCATCTTCCTTTCCTTCTGGCAAGGTGAGGTCTATCCCTGACCACTGGGTCTCCCAGCCTGCCTCTGGGCTCTTTATCCAGCTGCCCACTGGTCTCCTCGTGGCTCTCTGAGGCAGCTTCGTTGTCCATGCTGAACCCAGATGGCCCAACCCTGTGGTTGTGCCCCCGGGGGGCTGGGCACCCTGCTGTGAGGTGTTTGGCTGGCTGGGGCAGCCAGGAGTCGGTACAGGTTTGTTGAGAAGGTTTGGTCCAGGGAAGCTGAGTGGGGAGAAGTGAGTGTGTGGGGACTTTGGGTCTCTGGAGTCTCCGGTGGCACTCTCTGTCAGACTGTGACAGAAGGAAACCTCGACCTTCTTTCCCCCCTGTAGACTTGGCCCCTGAAGAGAGTGCATTTGTGTGTGTGCCCCTGTAGACTTTGTCTCTGAACTCTGGCAGTGACAGTGGTTGTCCTGGATTTCCACAGAAGACAAGAAAGAGGGGCCTTAGGAGCCCACAATCCAAACCCCTTGGGGTCTGTGCAGCCCAGTGCTGCTGTCCTCACTGCAGGCTTCTCAGGGGACATGAGCAGGCCCCTTTTGTCACATCCCTGGCTGGGTGGGCTTCCTCCGAGGCCTGCTGACCTTCAGATCCTTGAAGGTCACAGTCAGCTCCTTCCCCAGCCGGTTGCCTCCTCTCTGTGCGCTGTCCCGTACTGCCTTGGTCCGTCCTCCCTGAGCTGGGGGCACCTGTGTCCAGGCCGGCCCCTTTTGGGCTCAGGCATGAAGCCACTAGGTTTGGGGCTTCCGTGGGACACCTCCAGTCGTTGCCTTCTCTGTTCCCCCCGACCCCAGGTATGCTTCTGGCCATCCTGGAGAAGTGCGGGGCCATCCCCAAGATCCACTCGGCCGAGGTGTCGGTGGGGGAGGGCACTGTGGCCGCCGGCTACCAGGACTTCATCATCTGTGTGGAGATGTTCTTTGCCGCCCTCGCCCTGCGCCATGCCTTCACCTACAAGGTCTACGCTGACAAGAGACTCGATGCCCAAGGTAGGGGGACGGAGAGCTGTGTCCGGTGGGCCTGACCTTAGTGTGCTTTCTGCCCTACCTGCTGATGGCCTCATTCATCCTTCAGGGTCCTCAGATAAGATGCTCCCTTATTTACACTTAGGGAAACTGAGGCTATTGGGAGCTCCAGGAGGAAGCCCCAGGGCAGGAAGCTGAGTTGGCCAGGCTTTGGCTCCAGCCACAAGTGAGTCTGGACCCAGAGAGACAAGGCCCTACCCTGTTGGAGGGGAATGCTCCAGAGAGAAAAGGCCTCTCAGAGTCATCCATGTTCTCTCAGAAACTCTTCCTTTTCCTCATTGGTCTTTGAGCTCCTCTGACACCCTCCAGAAAACCTTCATGAAGCCATCCTGTCACTGAGCATATCCATATAGTAAGCGCTCTCTGTGTCCTGAGTGCTGGGGAGACAGAGGCTGGCATTGGCTTTGAGCCCTGCTGTTGAGCAGAGTGTCTGCAGAAGAGAAAGCCATAGGGTGACTAGGTGGCATAGTGAATAGAGCACTGGCCTTGGAGTCAGGAGGACCTGAGTTCAAGTCCGGCCTCAGACACTTAACACAAAAAACTAGCCATGTGACCTTGGGCAAGTCACTTAACCCCAATTACCATGCCTCCCCCCTGCAGAGAGAGAGAGAGAAATAGTGAGAGGAGAGAGAGTGAGGGAGGGAGAGAAGGCCAATCCTTTGATCCAAGACCCAGAGGGGTTGGTCAGAATTGGGGTTGGACGTGTGGCACCCCCTCCCTGCCCAGAACGTAGTGCTGAAGCACAGGGTGCTGGAAGACAGCATTCTCCATTGCCCTGTCCCTGGTCCCTGGGCATCCCAGGCTGGAAGGTCCCTCCAGCATGCTTCCCCTTCCTCTCACACACACAAAAGTGTTCTCAGCAGCACACTGTGATCAGGCAGACCTCATCCTCGGGAGGCCCTGCAGCCCTGCCCCTGGGCATCCCCAGCCTGCCTCCCGTTGTGCCCTTAGGAAGAAGGTGCCGATGCTTTCCAGGATGCCAAATCTTAGGGAGATTGCTGGCTACACATTCACAAGCTCAAGAACAGGGTGCCTGGGGAAGGGCATTAATGGGACAGAGATTGATCAGTTACCGCTGGGAGTAAGTCTTGTGCTAGGCACTACAGTGGATAAGGCCAGTAGCACCCTGTTCTGTAGCCTTGTCCTCGGGGGGCCCCCAGAAGGCAGCCCACTGATTTGGGGCCACCTTGTCCTCATCCTGCAGTCAGGAGGGAAGACACTTTCCCTGCATTCCAGGAGGCCAGTGAGGGTGAGAGCTGGAGGCAAGCCTCTCCTCCTCCCATGCCACAGCAGTGCCCCAGGCCCTGGACCCTGACTGAGTCAGCAGGGAAGTGTCCCAGGCTGGAAGCAAGTTTTCCAGATGCCCTCTGCCCTGATGGAGAACTCTGGCCTGTGACCTACCCACCAGGTCTAGAGCTGTTCAGGCTGACCCCAGTGGCTGGGCCCCAGGCCTGCTGTCCTCCAGGATTTCCAGACTGTTAGCAGTCCCAAGTGGCCCTTATTGTGTGCCAGGCACTGTCCTAATCCTGAAGATGCAGAGACAACAGAAGTAGTTCCTGCCCTCAGGAAGCTTAGATGGGGGGGGGGTGCAGAGAGGAGCCAGGCTCAGGCTAGAGAGAGCAGGGCCCTCAATGTGAAGGGGGCCAGGTTTGGGGGAGGGGCCTTCTTCCCCACCATCCTCCAAGGAGCTGCAGAAAGGGGAGTGAATCCACATGTAAAGCTGCGTCCCGGAGCCTTGCCCATGAACGTGGGAGCCCGACATGGACAGCTCCGGATGCAAAGGCTTTGCTTTGGTCCAGGGGATGCTTTGGTTGTTGGGAGTGTTTTGTTCATTCAGTTATCTCCCGTCTTTCTGTCTCTGGTCCCCTCTTTCCCCTCTCCCCTGGCTGGTTTCTGATGCTGCACAGTGCCGGCGTATGGCCCTTACGGTAGGTATTCTGGCCATCGCGGCCTCTGTCCTTGCCATTCCTCGCCTCGCCAGCATGCCTCCATTCACCTTGTTCCCCTGCCCTTTCAGCCCACACTGACCCTGGGAGGGGAAGGATCAGCAGGGTCCTACGGCAGTCCCACGGCTTTACCCCCTCCCACTCTGCTGTCCCCCAGAGGTGCTGGGAACTTCCCCTCTCACCTTTCCCCCAAGATCCCTAGTGCCTGGCCGGTGCCACTGACCAAGGAGACCTTGCCCTTAGAGCTGGCCAGGCCCAGGCCAAGCCACTATAGGGAGATAAGGAATGCTTGGGAAGCCATCCCCTGTCTCTCCTGCCCTTGTCATCAGGTCAGGGAATTGTAGCTCCAAGTCATTTTTTTTTGTCTGATGCCTGCGGGGGGTTCTGACCCTGCTGGCCCTTCACTGACCAGCAGTTATAGGGTGGGGGTCACCTGCAGACCCCCTGTCCTCAGCTCAGAGCACAAACATGGCCTCTCTTGTCCTCGGGTTCCTCATGATGCCCTCCCCATCCAGATGCCCACAGATGCCCTCTACCACCATGGTCCCTTCCCCTTACTAGAGATGCCCATTTCCTTTCCATTTCTTCCCAATCCCCAGATGCCTCCTTCCCCTTGGGTTCTTTGGCCTCAAAGACACCCCAGTTACAGGCCCCCTTGCTTCGGGGAGCAGGAGGAAGTTACCACTGGTGGTTGGTTAGCCAATGGGCTAAGATCCCCTCCCCTTGCCAAAGGGGTGTGCCCTTCCTGCTGCCTTGGCCTGGCTGACCAGACACCCATCTCCTTCCCTGCCTGAGCTGGCCTCTTGGCTTCCCTCCCATTTCCTCAACACCAAACACATCCATCACAAAGCCTTGGCCAGCTGTGGCAGGGTCATTCAGTGCCAGGGGCCTTTTCTCGGGTATGGACTGAGGGCCACTTTGGTGAGGTGGAGAGGGGGCAGCCGCCCAGGCACTCCCTCACAGGCCTCTCCCATCTCCTCCCTGCAGGCCGCTGCGCCCCCATGAAAAGCATCTCCAGCAGCCTCAAGGAGACCATGAACCCCCACGACATCGTGCAGGATGCCATTCATAACTTCTCCCCTGCTTACCAGCAGTATACCCAGCAGTCCACACTGGAGCATGGCCCCTCTTGGAGGAATGGCGCCCACGTGCTCACCCGTTCCCACAGCCTGGGCGGTGGAAGTGGCCGAGACAATGAGAAGACCCTTCTGCTGAGCTCCGACGATGAGTTCTAGGAGCTGGTGGGACAGATGCCCGGGTGGGCTCAGGAGCTGACGGGCCCTCCTGCCTCCCCAGGGGGAGAGGGCCTTGGAAACTGTAGCACAGCCTCGGAACCTTCCTTTAATTTATTAAACCAGAAACACTCAAGTCATATCACTTCCCCGATGGTAGGAGGAGGGGACCAGGCAAGAACAGGCCCAGCTGGTGGTCTCCTGGGAATCTGGGAGAGAGCAGTGGGAGCACTCGGCTTGGGAGGGCCCGCCAAGCCCCCAGCTCTAACAGGGTACAGGGGCTGTGGCGATGTGTGTCTGAGCTGGATGAATGGGGAGTGATTGCCACAAACCACTCCCACCTTCCCCCCCCAGCCCCCGTGTTCTGTCTCCCTTGGAGCTGGCGCCAAGCCAGGTCCCCAGGCCTGGGGATAGGACAGGGCAGCCCCCATTCCCCACCTAATTGTGCAATACTTCCCCTCCTCCTTCCTTTGTTCCTGGTGAGCACCTCAGCCTTGCTCTGAGAGAGGAATGGGAAAGAACCTGGACTCCCCCCCGGAAGAAGTAGGTCCATTCCTCACTGCATTGACATGCCAGGCAGAATTGGTGCCCCCAGCCCATGGGGTCCCTCCCTGCTGCCAGGTTCTCATGCAAACTAGGGCCAACCAGCCCCAGTCTCCTTCAGACAGCCCTGATTTCCCCCCGGGGGGATAATGCCTCAGGGCAGGGCTACTAGTCCAGTGTGTAGGCCTCAGGGCTCATCATGGGAGACATCATCGTCAACATCTCAGACCAGTTTCTCTAGGACCCTGAAAACCAGCCCTCAGGAATGCTTGGGGAAAGGATAGAAGAGGGGGAGGGGAGGGACATCCCAGCCCCTCCCCAGCTCCTGGCCTGGCAGGGCTTGGGGGCTGCTCCCCCAGAAGCCCTGTCTCTCCTGTGCCTTAGCTTTTCTCTTTCCCTGCCCTCCCTTTCAGGCATATCCACCTTGTCCCAGCCCCTCAATGGGAGCCAGCTGCTACCTGGACGTTTGCAGCCAGGCTCGCTGGGATCTGAGGCCTGGGGGGCCCTCAGCAGGTGTCAGAATGCCCCCACCATCCTCACCCCTACTGCCACCCCACCATTCCTCCCTTAAGGCCTCTTCCTAGACAGGGAAGCAGGAATGGGCAGTAAAGGCTGAATGAGCAAATCTTCTCTTGTAATTAGTAAATCAGAACTCTGAAATGCATGAAACACCCACCTCCTGTCGTCCCCTGGCCTTATGGGGAGAAGGCTTTTGGGGGCCTGGGGGTCCCCTGGTTAGATGCACCTTCCTCCTCATGTTCAGGAGGGAAGGCTCCTGATTTTAGGGCCTCTCCTGGGGTCAGACAAGGGGACAGGCTTATTGATTGATACCTTCCCACCAAATGTCTTCCTAGTCCCTTGAGTGAGGGACAGGAGAGGTGACTTTACAGGGTGAACTCCAGCGGATGGGATGGCCTGGCTGGGGGCAGGAGATCTCAGCCTCTGCTTGTGACATGGGCGGTGATTCCAAAATGAACTCCCTTCTCCCTCCCCCAGTACTGGCGTGGGCTTTAGCCACTGCCCTCACCAAGAAGGCCACCCACAGGACGGGCATCTACCTACTGTTGCCTCTCCCTCCTCATGCCTTTTGGGCCAAAGGAGCAGTTGCTGCCCCTGCCCATGAAGGCCTTTGCCAGAGCCCTGAGGGGGCAGCAGGTTGGGGGGCTTTCCCCCCTCCTGCCCTTTTTATGTGTAACTTACCTCCCACGCCCTTTTTGTATGATTATTATTTTCAGGTAGCATAGCTCTTTGTATATAAAGACTTGAAACCTTCCTCGTATGATCCATGAGAAGTCAGAGTTCCCTAGTTTTGTACGTCAGTCAGGTAGGATCACCGCGGCTCCCCCAAAAAGCAGCTCTCTATTTTGGTCTGTGATATTTTAAAGGCGCCGGGACAGGAGCAAGCAGATAAGCTGAGAGATTATATATCTATCTATCTATCTATATATATATATATATATGAGATAATATAGATTGTACTGAAATCACTTTGGCCTGTGGATGATCTGTCCGTCCTCTCTCTGTACTTGTGGAGGGAGGGGGTGCTCAAGGTAGAACTCACAAGGTCCCAGAGGTGGGGGCTGGCAGGTGGAGCCCCTGCCTTTGGCCAAGAGACGGGGTAGCTGGGCCTGTCTTTTTCTGAGCCTGATGCTTTGCAGAAAGGTCTGTCCCAGGTGCTCCCCAGAGAGCTGGCATGGGGCGCCTGAACCTGGGTTGGGATTAAAGCTGGAGCAGACCTTATTCACTCGGTCCTCAGAGAGGTGGTTCTTGGTCACAGCAGACACTCCCCCTGCCAGCTCCATCACATGCCACCTGGGTGACACAGATTCTTCCTGCTGCCTCCCAGGGCCCCCTCCTGGCAGCCTTGGGGTTGGGGATCGGGCCCCATCCACAGAAGATGTGGGAGAGTGGACCGAGCTTCATCTTGCCTGCTGCTGGACCTGGCATCCTCCCAGAGGACCCTCCCCCTTTCCTGTGCCCCCCAGAAGCCTGAGGCCAGAGCTGCTCTGAGGTTGGCACTGTGTCCACAGGCAGAGCCAGGTGTGCATGAGGCCAGGGTGCCAAAAACCTGCTTGCCTCTGGAGGGCCTCGCCCTGCTCACTGACGTGAACCCCTTGGAATGTAGCGGGGGCGGGGGAAATTCCCCACCAGCCTTTGACCTCTGGGTAAACATAGCTGCCTTGTCATCCCTCTTGTAGCTTCCTGCCCAGAGCCTCATGCCAACAGCTGGCCTAGCCTAGGGGAGGGCTGAGCTCAGTACTTTGGAACCAAGGAGTTATTAGGGTGGGCTCATGTTAGCACGACCCATGCTTAGCCCTCCTGGAATGGGGGGAGGTGACAGTAATACAGGATCATAGCAGTAAAGCTGGAACCCAGTTAGTCCAGCCCTCCACCCCCATCCAACAGAGCAGGCAGGGCCTTGGACATTATTCAGGATCAGTAGAATTGGAATGCAGGGCTTCTTGTTACTAAGCACTACCTGAATGGGGATGGAGGTAGGGAAGGTTCAATTAGTGTCCAGGACTTCTGTCACCAGATAGCAGAGCTAGGGGGCCATCCAATCCACCCTCACCCTCCCCATTGAGACAGGAAACAGGCTGGCCTGGGGGCAGGACTTGGTGAAGATGGAGGGAGCAGACATTTCTCAAGTCCTTCCTACAGGCTAAATGCAGCAGAAAGGCCCTGTCCTCCTCCTGGGGCAGACACTGGGGAGCTGGGGAGGACTGGTGGGACCCTCCTGCAGGGCCCAGGGAGAGGGCTCACATTCAGGTGAGGAGCTGGAGGGGTGGCTACCCCCCCCCCCCCGGGCCAGATACCAAGTCCCCAAACGTTCAGTCCAGGATGGCCTCGTCTGTTTTTCCCTGGTCCACCATCTCAACACCTGCCCACAGTGACACAACCCTAGGGCCCTGGTAGGCCTTTGTGTAGGATTTCATCTTATCTGATTCCTTTTACAGGAAGAGAAACAGGCCTTGACCAGAGGCCAGCACCATAAATGGGAGAGCAGAAATTTGAACCCAGACCTGCTGACTCCAAATTCAGTGCCTTTTCCATTAAGCCTTATAGCCTTCCTCTAACACAAAGGATAAATACAGGATCCACAAGGGTTTCCTCATTTAGAGATAAGGAAGGGCACTGGTGAAATGCTTTGTCCAGGGTCACACAACAACAAGAGATTCAAACCCAGGTTTTCTGTCTGGCCCATCTTCTGTGGACAGATCTAAATCACTAAAACGCTTTTCCTGACTTGTAGTCCAGCTTGGCTTCCGTGAGCCTGCCCTTCTACCACTGGTGTCCTTCCTCTCTCATCAAACATCCCCAGGTCTTTCCAGTGTTTCTCATACAACATGGGTTCAGTGAGAGCTTTCGCTATGTGGCAGAAGGGGGGGATCTGGCCTAAATGGCCTCAGATTCCTTCCTTCCCAGAATCTCTTCTGAGGGTAGTGAGCTGCTCCTGGGAGATCTTCAGGCAGGACCGTTGGGGAATTTCTTTTTACATATGGGTTGGATGAGATGCCCTAAGGTCCCTTCCAGTTTTAAAATTGTACACTCATGTGGAAGATCCCAGATCAGAGGGCAGTCTGTTGACAGAACAACAAGGAGGCAGATCTACGTGCTGATTCTGTGAGTCTGGAACATACCATTGCCATTACGGCCTCCAGAGCCCATCCCATAGGTGCCTCCCAGGACACAACCCAGGACACACTCATCTCAGTGAAAAAGAACTTGCTTTATTCAGAAAATCTACAAAATACAGAGGTGAGCAGCGCTTACTGCAAGTCAGAAAATAAATAAATTCTGGGACCCCTGGGGGGCATTTTTCAGGGTCTTCCGTTACATAATAGATAAAATGTGATTTATTTGCAGATATAAAATATAACGTCCAGCTTGTCCACTTTCCCACCCAGACTGGGCTCCAGTGAGGTGGGCTGGCAGCTGTGGCGGAGAATAACTTAGCTCTGTGCAATAAATAAAAAATGGGGCATGGGGCTGGATTAGAAGTATGTGGTTGGGGAAGGGGAGCAGGTGGGCAAGGGGAGGCTGGGGGGCTAGGGGAGGGGGACCACAAAGACTCTTCCATGGAAAACAAGAAACCCCACAGCCTTAGGTCCCCTCCCCAAAAGTGCTCACAAGAAGAGGGGCCCCAGTCCTTCCTGCCTGGAAGCAGGGATCTTATGCCAGCCACCCCATCCCGTATTTTCCTGGGTTCATTGATACCCTGCATAGCCTTTTCCTTCTCTCCAGCTCCAGGGACCTGTCTTAGAGCAGACTGGTTCCTCCAAGAGACCCCAGCCCTCAGGGAAGCCCAGGAGTAATTGAAACACGTCTCTGGGAGCCCCAGGGCCTGGGAAGATAGATGGACTAGCTGTGGGGGGCTCTGGAGGGGCTGTCAACCTTGAGGGATACCTGGACTCCCTCTGAAGACTCCATTCCTCAGGAAGATAGCTCCCACCAGCCAAGCCAGGGCTCCGTCCTGCTCCCTAGGCCTCTGCTGCAGGGGCCAAGAGAACCAAATACGGAGGAGGGGGACTGGGACATTGCCCCTCCCTGTCCCTCTCCTCCCTGGCCTGGGAGAAAAAGGCTTGAGTGCTTGCTGGGTGTTTTCTTGGGGGTGAGCGTGGCCCAGGTACCTGAGCCTACCTTCTCTCTCAGGTCCATTTTCCAGCTGAGGAAACTGGAGGGCAAGGGCAGAATGCTAAGGGCAGGGAGGGCATGGGCAGCACAGAGTGGAGGGGTGCCCCACAGGTCAGTGCCTGGCACAAAGTCAGCGCCTCGTTTATTTCACTTCCACAAATTTGAGGGGGTGGGTTGGAGGGGCTAGTTTTGCTCCTCCCAATTTCTGCTTCTGAGATACCCCTTCCCCCCCCCCCCCCCCGGGGAGGGAGGCAACGAGCTACCCCATCCCTTTCCCAAACCGATGTCCACCCCCAGCCCCTCTCGCCAGACTCGTGAAGACCAGACGGAGGAAGGAGCGCTGGGCCCTTTCAGGGCAGCAAGAGGCATGGAAGGCAGTTGGCCCGGAGGATTGAACTAGGAGCTTTGGAAGGCGGGGCCGGGGCTTGGAAGGTGTTAAGGCTTGGACGAGGAGGCGGGGCATTGGGGAGAGGCTGAAATCCCATGGTGGGATGGTATCTGGGGGCGGGGCAAGGTGTGGGCGGGGCCCGGAGCCCCTTATCGGATCCGAGATGGAACCGGGGGGCGGGGCAAAGACCAGACCACCCTGTCAGAGAACCGGGTCTGGCAGCCGGGGGCGGGGCCTTGGTGTGGGCGGGGCCGGGAGCCCCCTATCCGCGCAGGGATGGGAGCCCAGGGGCGGGGCCGGGACCCCCCATCCGCGTGGGAAGGGGCAGCGGGGGGCGGGACCCGCGGTCACGAGGAGCAGGCGGCCGGGCTGGCGGCAGCAGCTGCGGAAGCGGTGGCCGTGGACTTGACGATGGTGATGACGCTGGCGGGAGCCACCTTGGCGGCGGGTCCGCCGTGCGCGGCCACGGAACGCGCGAAGCCCTGCAGCGCCTCGTACTTGGAGCGCAGGGCGTCGAGCTCGAGGCGCATGGCGGCGTTCTCGCGGGCCAGCTTGTCCACCTCGCGCTCCAGCTCGCTCTTCTGCTTCTGCAGCTCCTCCTTCTGGCACACGCGCTTGACGCGGCAGCTGGCGGCGTAGCCGCGGTTCTTGAGCGTGCGGCGCCGCTGCTTCAGCCGCGCCACCTCCTCTTTGGACAGGCCCCGCAGGTGGTGGTTCAGCTCCCGCACTGACAGCGCCATCAGCTCCTCATCCGACAGGTGCGGGCCCGTATTCTCGCCCAGCTCGCGCTTGATCTGCGGGGCCAGGCAGGGCGTCGGGCGGGCGAGGCCGGCGCCGGACACCCACACAGACCCTGACACTAACATTGACACATACTGACACTGACGTGGACATGGACATGGACACCGGGGCCCACACCGCGCCTTCATCCTTCCCTTTCTCTTCTTTCCTCGCTCCTTCTTCTCTTCTTCCCTCCTCGCCCCTCACCCTCTTCTCCATTTCCCTTTTCTTCCTTGTTTTTCACTTTCTCTCCTCTCTCCCTATTCTTCCCCATTCCCCTGCTCTCTTTTTCCTCCTTTCATTTACTTCTGTGTTGTTCCTCTTTAATTTCTACTGGCTCCTTCCCGTTCATTTTCCTTCTTCTCCCCTTGGTCCTACCTTGTCCTTTCCTCTCGATCCTTTTCCTTCCCTCCCTCCCTCCCTCTGCTTTTCTCTCCTCCTCTAACTTCTCTTTCCTTTCTCTCTTGTCCCATTCCTCTCCCCTTTGTCTTCCTTTCATCATCCTTCTCTTGCTGCCTTCTTCTCTCCCTTTCCTTCCTTTCCCCTCCCCTTCCTATTTGCTCTCTCCTCCCCCTCCTCTTTCTTCTTTCTGTTACCTTCCCCTTTCTCTTCACTCATCTTCCCTCTGCTTTTCTCTCCTTCCCCTCTTCCTCCTCCATCCCCTTTTATCTTCTACTTTCTTTCCTTTCCTCCTAACATTTTATTTTCTCTCTTTTCCTTCTGTTAGTCCCCTTCTACTTCTCTTCTCCCTCTGATTTTCCTTCCTCTTGAGGATTTAATTTCCTCTTCTGCAGAATGAGAGGGGGGACTAGAACCATAGGATCTCAGAAGGTCCTTTTCAGCTCTAAAGCCAAACTATGACCTTTACTCCCCCTTCTCTCCATTCCTCAATCTCTTCCCCATTTTCCCTCTCCTTTTCCCTATATTCTTTCCTTCTTTTGCCTCTTCCCTTCCTGCCCCCTCCTTTCTAACCCTCTTCCAATTCCTACCTTCTATTTCCTGATACTAGGAGGAGAAGGGGTGGGGATGGGGAAGGGGGTGCCATGGAAGAGGTGAGGATAGAAGTTGGCTCTTTCTTTTAAGGCCCAGTGCCTTACACATCATAGGTTTGGTGGAAGGAGTTGAGTATATTGTCACCTCAAGCTCTCAGCAGTATCACTCACTCCTTACCTCTCCCTAGAAAGGTCCTAAGTTTCCCCCATTCCCTTTACCTAAGGGGACTGGTCCTGGGGAAAAATATAAAACAGAAGAAGGACAATAGCTCTAGAGCCAAAAGGGACCCCTCAGAAGCCATCTGGTTCAACTCACTCATTTTACACATGGGTAAATAGAGGCAAACAGAAGTGAGGTGACTTGACTCACTCAGGTGAACAGGATTTCTCCCCTGAAATCTGTACACAGTAGTTAACAACCCCTGGGCTAGAGAATCCCCAGATTCTATTTTAACTCTAAAGTCTATGGTCCGCAACTGCTGAGGACTTGATTAGAAGTCAGGAGGACTCTAGAATCTAGGATCTTGGAGCAGGAGAACACTAGAGTCTGGAATCTTGGGTCCAGGGAGCTAAGAGAAGTTTAGAACTTGGGGGCCTTGACTAGCTTGGGGTTAGAAGCAGGGAGTAAGCCGGGGACACTGAAGGAGGAGAAGAAATCAAGGGAGAGGGGAGACTGGGCTCTCACCTTTAATGCTTTGCTGCATAGAGTGTCCGTAGACATTTTGGGTTCAAGCACCCTCAGAGCTGGAGACCTGGAGAAAAAGAGAAGCAGCATTATTGTTCCAAGCCCTGACTCTCGCTTTTCATCTTAGGACTGAGTTTGAGCAGGTGTTCACTTGTGATTGGAGTGAGCGGTATCCATGGACTACCAGCCTCAGACTTTCCCTTCTGAAGTCCCTCCCCTTGGAGTCAGTCATTCAGTCATCAACACAAGGGAGGTGCCTACTGTTTCTGCACACTCCTGGTTTTCTTGCTCCTGGGGAGGCTGAGGCAGGTGGATCACTTGAGCTCAGGAGTTCTGGCCTGTTTGGGTGTCTGCCCTAAATCTAGGGGCACTGAGAGGATGAGCCCCAGAATGGAGGCAGGGAGACCCAAGTCTCAAAAAAAAGAAAGAGAGCCAGGGTTCCTGTCCTCAGAAAGGTCATGATCTAGGAGGCAGACTGCTAAATGGAGACCTAACTATGAGACCTCAAAAATGGACATGACTAGAACAGACTCAGTAATGGGACACAGTGCAGAGCCCTAAATTTAATGTTGGGAAGACCCGAGTTCAAATTCTGGCTGTGCCACTTACTAGCTGTGTGACCTTGGGCAAGTTAATTCTCCTCTGTGGCTCAGTTTCCTTTTCTGGTCAATGAGGGCTATATGATCTGTAAAGGCCCAGTCCAGTGACCCATCCCATGCTGCCTGGAGGAGTGGGTAAGGTCTAGAGCAGGCCCCCCACCTGCCTTGTCACTGATCTCCTAACAACCCACCAGTGTGGTGTAGTAGAAGGAACCTCAGTTTTCTCATCTGTAAAATGGGGAGAATAATCCCACCAACCTCAGTAGATTGTTGTGAGGTCCAAATGAAACAGTCTTTGTGAAGTGCTTTGCAAAACTTAGAGTGTGAGGGGAATTCCAACTATAATTGTTATTCCTATGTCAGCCAACAAGTATTTACTAAGGGTACTGTATGTATGTTATTATTAATGCCCCATGCATGATCAGCATCCTGTGACCAGCCAGTGGCCTCCCCACAGACGCTCGGGCCTCACCCATCCCTCGTTTCTCCTGCCTAGTGAAAAGAGAATTCCAAGGGGGTCCCTTTTCCCTTTCTCCCTGGAGTGTTCCTACTTAGGCCTGTCCAGGACTGGCGCCTCCCTGACATCAGGTCCCGCTTTGGAGGAGGAGGGCTATCCCATGCACAGGTGGGGAAGGTGGCTTTTCTGGAGGCTGTGAGGAAAGTGACCAGAGCCTGGGCCAGAAGCAGCCCCTGGTAGTACTTCTGGGTGGACAGGAGAGCTGGTAGAACAGGCCCACCTGGATAGATATCCCTCGTGGTTTTCTCAAGGTTCTTAAGTAACCTTTGTAGTACACCACACTGTCGTGAAGCCCAGAGAGTGGCACTTGGCTTGTTCCAGGCCACATAATATAGTGAACCCAAGACTCCTGGCTCCCAGACCAGTTCTCTTCCCTGCCACCCCCGTAGCATGAAGCCCCTTGTATAACAGGAATCCCTTTTCTTCACTCTTGAGCATCTGTGGGGCAGGCCCTGGCTGGTTATGTGATCACTGGATCTAGGATGAGTACTCCTCTGATCCTTCCTCATTTAACAGATGAGAACACTGAGGCCCGAGGAAGGTACACGAAGCAGATCCTGTTGGTTATATGAGCCTGGCTTCTCAGGGAATTCATAGGCCAGAAGGCACCTCAGAGGCCAGCTGATGTACATCCCGGATTTTACCAATGAGGAAATGCAGGCCTCGAGAGGGAAAAGTGACTTCACTAGGGTCACTTAGTAAAACATCAGAGGTGGGCCTGAAACCCAGGTCTGATGACTCCAGAACCAGCACACCTTGCCCAGTACCACGTCACTGCTATTTATTCAATCTAGCAAGCACTCAAGTGCCTCCCTTGTGCCAGTGAGTGAACAAAGCATCTATTAAGTGCTTGCTGTATACCAGGCACAGAGCTGGGCCCCTGGAGATACAAAAACAGAACAAACAGTCCCTGCCTTTCATTTCAGTGGGGCCAGCAATGATAGGAGCATAGATTTACAGCCGGGAGGGACCAGCGAGTCCCCAGCCGCTAACTAACACAGAGTGTCCAATAGTAAACCTAATAGTCACAGGGTTGGGGGAGGAGGTAAGCAAGGCTTCAGGTTTGCCCTGACCAGGCCGTCCCTTCTCTCTAGACAGCAGGGAGCAAAGGCAAGAGGCCTGGCCCTCAGGCTTGGTACTTCATCTAAGAGCTCATAGCCTTGTTCCTTCTGACGTGGCAGAAAGAGGCTGGAGAAGAGCCCCAGCTGCCTAGCTTATGGTTATAAGCAGGGGCCCAGCCACTGCTGGTCTTGGTCCTCCCCTCTCCCTACTCCACCAGCTTCTTCAGCTCTGCCAAGTGTATGTTTCTACACCCCTCTACCCCCACCTTATCACAGCTCACCCTCCTCAGCCTATCTCCAGGGCCCCCTATCTCCGGGGTCATGGAGTCCTCTTCCCCATCAGGGTGACTTAGGCAGAAGTAGGGAGATCCCCCCAGGTTCTCAGAAGCTCCTCCAGAAATAGAGGGGTGGGAGGAGAATGGAGCCCAGAGGGAACCAAAGCCATTCCTGGTAGGAGGGGAACAAGACTCAGAGGAAGCCTGAGGAGGAAGTTGGTGACCTAGGAAGTCCCCCAGGAAAGTACAGCTTCTCCTCCCATCTCTGTCCCGTCCTGGGAGTCCATGAAGGCTGAGAGTGAGGATGAGAGCCCATGGAGGCAGGAGTGGGCCTTGGCATCAGCCCTCTGATGAGTACATCCTTCCACTACCCCCAGGATGCCTGGTTGAGAGGAAGGGGTGGGGCAGGCTGAGCCAGAGAGGAAGAAAAAGGAAACAGTTTCAGGGAAACCAAGGCAACTGAGGGAGGAGGGTTAGTTATTGGTCCCAGCTCCAGATTAAATTGGAGGGGCCTCTGGGGCTCCCAGCCTGAGGCCCAACACCTCTGGGGTCTGCCAAAAGGGTATGGGAACAACTTGGTAAATATATTATCCTACCGAAGAGACACACCAGAATACAGTGGGCAGAAAACTGGCCTCAGAGCCCCAAATTCCCAGGTTCAAGTGCAGTTTCTGGCACTAACCTCCTGTGACTTCTCTGTGCTCCCAGCCCTTTCCTGACTGAGGGGAGTCCTGGAGCCAGGTCCTGTCCCCTCCCTCTAGCCTGTAAAGATAGCTTGTCCCCCACTGGGCTGGCAAAGTTACCTTCCAGAAGCTGGGGTCT
This sequence comes from Gymnobelideus leadbeateri, assembly GCA_011680675.1. Classification (NCBI taxonomy): domain Eukaryota; kingdom Metazoa; phylum Chordata; class Mammalia; order Diprotodontia; family Petauridae; genus Gymnobelideus; species Gymnobelideus leadbeateri. The sequence goes on from WOXC01000782.1 coordinate 207,610, forward strand.
GAGCACATCACACCTTTACTCAAGAGTCTCCCATGGCTCCCTGTCATCTGCTTGGCCTTCAGAGCCTCCCTTCCTACCTTCCCACTCTTTTTACCCCATACTCCCCACCATGCACTCTTCAGTCAAGACCCTCCATCTCTAGACTCTGGCCGTTCTCTCCAGCTGCCCCTCCCTGTCCCTGGAAGGCCCTCCTGCCTCCCCTGGCCATCTTCAAGCCCCAGCCAGGATCCAGCCATCAACAGCACATATTGGGGCCAAGCTGGGAGCCATCATTGTCACATTTTCAGGGGAGCTTTTACACTTTGGAAATCGGCAAATGCTGATCGGGTTAGTTAGTTGCTCTGTTGACTCTGAGGAAAGGAGGAAATGTGGATATATTTGGAAGTGAAAACAAAGGATATCAAGTTTTTCATCAAAAATTTCAAAAACAGCTGAGCCTCAAAGCTCCACCTTCATGCCCGCCCCCCCCCCCCCATGTTGATGACATCCCTGAGGTCACCAGCTCATCCCCACTTGGGGATGGAGACCACCCAGGCTGTGGAGGTGAGGAGCATGAGCCCAGCTGACCCCCTTGTGGGGCCAGGATAACGACAGCCCCAGGGTACAGACCTCCAGGCTGGTGCCCTGTGCAGAGGGTCTTGGGCCCCACAACACACAGTTACTTATGGAGACTTGGGCTTGTTGGTCCCTTAGTTCCCTAGGAGAGTAAAGGAAGATGGGAGATGATGACAAATAGGGTAAGGGGAAAATGTGTAAGAAAAACCACCCCGTCCACACCCCGCCCACCTGGGCCAGGAGCCAGGAAGGGCAGCATGCATGAATGGGAGAGCCTGAGGGAGGGCCTGCTTGGGGAGGAGACCAGGAGCTGTCTCACAATGATTCAGCATAGCCCAGGCAGGTCAACATCCCGGTCCCCACACAGAGGCTCCTGGGCCTGAGAGCTGACTGGGCCCCACGGTGACCAAACCATAATACAGTGACGGTCCCAGGAATCCTACGCTAAGGGTCTGGTGAGTGGTTCAGTGGGAAGCAAGGGGAAGATACCAAGGATGGGGAGAGGCTTAGGATTTCCCACGGGATGTAAGCAGCATATAGGACAAAGCCACTTTGGATGTAGAACCTAGGGGCCTGGGTTCCAATCCTGACTGTTCTATGTGACCTTGGCCAAGTGGCTTTTGCCACCCTGAGTGTCAGTTTCTTCATCTGTAAAATGAGACAGTTGGGCCAGCAGATGGTATCCAAGGTCTCTCCCAGCTACAGCCTGGGGCTTAACTGGGTCTTAGAGGGTGGGATGGCTGTGGAAAGGGGAAGAGGAGGTGGGATAGCCTTCCTACAAGAGTGAGCAAAGGTCAGGGCTGGGAGCAGCAGCCTTCCAATTCCTTCCTCCTCACCTATGGCCTGGACACTTACGATAACTTCCTAACCAGTCTCCCTAAGTCATGTCTCTCCCCTCCAAGTTGACCTTCAGGATGGCATAGGAGAGCCCATGTCTCACATCCCTCCTCTTCTCAAGATCCCTCGGTGGCTCTCCATTACCCAAAAGATGACACAAACTTCTTAGCCCAGGATTCCAGGTCCTCTCCATTCTGGTCCAACCTACCATTCTAGCCACCTGTTCCTTCCACGCACTCTATGCTCCAACCAAACCAGTCAGCCAGACACTCCGTGCTATTTCCTTCCACAGTACATTTGTCCACAGGGTCCCTGTGCCTTGAATGCACTCACCTCCTCCTCCCCTGTTCTTCATTCAAGGCTCAGCCTAAGGGCCTCTTCCCCCATGAAATCTTCCCTGATCCCTGAAGCTAGAGGGCATCCTTCCCTCCTTGAATCCCAATAAACATTTATTAAACACCTACTGTGTGCTAGGTGCTAAGGACACAAAGACAAAAATCAAACACAAAATGTGACAAAACTGTACTGCTTGGGAGGCCTGTTTCCTGCTTCCTCCCAGAATTTCCTCGGAGCAGCCAGGCACTGTAGTTACGTCTTAAATGACCTGTTTTAGCTTTCTGTCTCCCAGGGGCCTAGCACAGTGCTAGACTATTGTCCCAGAGAGGAATGATAAGCATTCATGGAATTGAGAGGCAGTCAGACTTTGGAGTCGGGCCCATCATCAACTTTGGGGAAAGTAAGGCGACACTTTCAGGGGACCATCCCACTTGGAATAACTGCCTTGAAAGGCATCTGGCTGACTTGCCTCACTTTACAGGTGAGGAGACTGAAGTCCAGACAGGGAAAGTGCTTGGCCCAAGGTCACTCATTTGGGAAACTTTGGTAGGAGTGATTCGAACAGGAGCCATTGAGATGTGGTTCCCAAGAAGAAGGCTGTCCACTGTCCACTGACCTTTTTCCAGAGCGTGTGTGTGAAGGGGAGGGGGCAGCTCTAGACATTCAGCTTTGAGGAAGAGAGACAAGGGTTCATCTAATCCAACCTTCCCCAGCCTCTACTTTACAGACCAGGCCCAAAGAAAATGGTCTGTAAAGATCACACGGGTGTTAACTAGCAATTCAAACCGGGCTCCTCTAACTGCAAGCAGAGTGCCACACAGCCACTCAGCCCAGTTCTGCCTTTCCCTGGCCCCTTTCCCATATCTTCTCCCTTGCTCTGGTGGTGGCTTCCTCGGCCACATCCCAGGTCCTGGCTGAGGCTCGGCTCTTTGCCCAGGAATGTTCAGGCTCAGCTGAGTCAGACATGTCCTACAGGAAAGCCTCAACAATGAGGGAGTCCTGGCCTCCTTTTCTGGCCCCTGCCTGCTCTCCTCTTCTTTGCACATCTTTGGCAGAACAAAAATGTTTGTGGAATGAACAAATTAATTGGATCACACCTCTGTCTGCTGAGCAGGGTCAGGGCAATTCAGGAAGATGCCCAAAGAGCTGGAATCTGGGGAAATCATGGGATCGTTGAGGCTGAAGCCAGCACAGTCAGACTGCTGATGCAGAGGCAGTATGGAGGCCAGACTTAGGGTCAGGAAGAGTTGGGTTCAAGCTCCTTTCAGCTCCAGGTTTGGCTGGATAGTAGCTAACTCGTACATAGCCCTTGACGTATCTTTTCACATTTGATCCTCTCAGCCAAACTGGGAGGGAGTTTTTATTATTCCCATTTTGCTGATGCGAAATGACTTACCCAGGATAATACAGCTAATAAGTGTACAAGGCAGAATTCAATCTTCCTAGCATATATAAACATTTAATAAATGATTGTTAGTTGAGTGATTGATTGCAATTGAGCAATTTGATGGACCCCTACAGGGAAAGTCTTTGAAATGCACCAACTCCTTCCCTTATATACCACCCCTGCCCCACATTCATTGACTCAAGTTGGGGTATAATCAAATTTGCTTAAAGCAGGGAGGAAAGAATGGAGTCATCAAAGTAGACCTTAACAATTTCCTATTCAATCAATAAATGACTTTGTAGACCCCTATTGGAATCACTGAAGTCATGGTATTCTTTAGAAATACAAACTCCTTGGGTTAGCATTTAGAGCCTTTCACAGTCTGGCTCCAACCAGATCTATTGCCAACCACTCCCCTTTATGGACTCTCCATTCTAGCCAAACTGGCCTGCTTGTCTACCTCCATTCATGACATTCCATGTTCTCTCTGGGCTTTTGCACAGACTGCCCTTCCCACCTCCCCAGCCTGGAATGCTTTTCCTCCTTACCTCTGTTTCTTGTAAATCCTAGCCCCCTCCAAGGCTCACCTCAAATGACAAGAGTCCCTTCCTGATCCGAATAATTGTTAGGGACGCACTCCCCCTCCAATTACCTTGTATTTATTTGGTATTTACTTATATTACTTATATTTGATTCTGGAAATAAGAGGGAGCTCCTGTGGTTCATAGAGGGCAGGTGTGAAGGGGAGTGTGGAATAATGTGATAAGGGCTTTAAGAAAATCTCTTTGGTGGCTGAATGGCGCATGAGCTGGAGGGCAGGCAGATCTGCTAGCAGGTTACTTCAATAGTTCAGGCATGAGGTGAGCACCAAGGTGGGAACAGTGTCAGAGAAGAGAAGGGACTTATGCAAGAGATGCTGCAAAGATGAAATTAACAAGAGAGTGCAAAAGTGGAATCAACTAGAGGTGAAGTCAACAATGATGCTGCAAAGGTGAAAATGGCAAGAGATGTTGCAAACCTGAAATTAACAGGCCTTGGCAACAGCTTGACTATGGAGGATGAGAGAGCATAAAGAATCCAGGATGGCTCTGAGGATGGAAGCCTGGGGACTGGGAGACTAGCAATGCTCTCTACAATGATAGGGAAGATAGAAGATAAGGAGAATTGGGAGGAAGATGATGAATTCTGTTTTGGACACATTGAGTTTAAGATGTCTGCTGGACATCCACTTCATTAAATTAAATGGAATTTTATGCTGAATTTTATTTTTCTGTTGATGTTTTGCTTAGTCTGCTGCTGAAAGAAGTTTGCCTTCTCTGAAAACACTTTCAATGAAAATGGGGGAGGGAGGCCTTTAAATTTTGCTGTCAAACACTTTGTAAACAGAAAGGTCTTTCTAGGATCACAGGATTCTTGGGGCTCTAAGGGACCTGAGAGATCCTTGAGTTTGTCCCCTCCAGATAGGAACTTGCCCAAGGTCACATAGAGAGTCCATAGGCTAGGGCTACCTCCTGCTTCCCAGGCCAGGACACTAGCAGTGGCTACCTCTGTGCTCCTGGTCACTTATAAAGGCAGCACAGCTGACCTAAGTGATTTGGTGCGGGGAGGAGGGCAGGCCCTGACGTTCTTTCTAGGGATATAAAATTGACAAGGTCTGGGCCTGTTCAGCACATGGCCTATGAATGTGTCTGCCATCACTGATACTATAAAAATCCCTCTTGGGTCCCCTGTAGCAATCCTGCCGCAGACTGCCCCACCCCATGCTGGCAGACCGCTCTGTCTCTGACTCTCAGTCGGTTTCACCCATCCTGTGAGCACAGAGAGAAAAAATTTGTTTTCCTCTACCTCTGGAGCCAACACAATCAGTCAGACTCTAAGATCAAGGCAGCGGGGTGGGGGACAGTGGCAGATTTGGAGTCTGAGGACACAGGTTCAAATCTCAGGACTGCCACTTGGGACCTGAGGCAATTTAGTCCCCCTCTGAAAAATGAGGGGGCTGGACCTTGTGACCTCAGAGATCCTGCCCAGCTTTGCAGTTTCTGTGATTCTGAGGCATGAGGGTGAGCATCAGTCACAGAGGCAGATGTGATCTCAGCCCCACCAAGGAAGTTCTGCTCCTAAAGGGGCCCAGGGTGGGGAGGTGGGGCACCCTTGGCTCCTCACTGGGGCCCAGAGCTCTATTCATCTAGGAAACAAAGTGGTCTCTTGAGAGCTGCCTGTCCACTTTCCATCCCCCCCCCCCCTTTATCCTGGAAAAGTGCTATTCCATTTGACCAGAGATCACAAGCCCGTTATTCCCCACCCCCCCTCCCATCCTGGATTTCTGGTCTGGTCTGGGGGACGCTACCTGTCCTACCTTGAGAGTGAGTCATATCAGAATCTAGCTCTCAGAGCTAAAAGGAAGTTCTACAGCCACCTAGAACAGGGGTGGAGAACCTGCAGCCTTGAGGCCATATGTGGCTGAGTCCTAGACTGACCTGCCTGGTCAAGAATCCCTTTTCCATTTTGGACACGTGTGCATCTAGTGGCCCCTTGGAAATCTTCCATGATTTCCAAGTTCTCAGACCTATAATCCCATCAGTTAAGGGACTCTCTTCACTGAGACAAATCTCAATTTATCCAATCACTTGAAACGCGAAACTTGCTATATCCCTCTCTACTTGAATCCAGCGGGCATTTTTAAAGCACCTACTATGTGCCAGGCACTAGGGATACAAAAAGAGGCAAAACACAGTCCCTGCCCTCAAGGAGTTCAAAATCTACCAGGGAACAACAAACAAACACGTGTAAACAAGCTAGATACCAGATAGATAGGAAATCATTAACAGAGAGAAGACACTGGAATGAAGGGGTATTGGGGAAGACTACCTGTCAAAGGGGAGGCTTTAGTTGGAACTTTAAGGAAGTCAGGGAAGTCAGTGGGGAGGGAGAGTGTTCTGGGCATGGGGCATGGGCCAGAGAAAAGGCCCAGCCAAGAGATGAGGAAGAGCCAGGAGGCCAGGGTTGCTGGACTGAAGAGTCTGTATTGGGGAGTAAGGTGTATGAAGGCTGTAAAGGTGGTAGGGAGGGGCACTAGGTTACAAAGGATTTTGTATTTGATCTTAGAGATGATAGCCCTCCATGGGCCTCAGTTTCCTCATCTGTAAAAAGAGGGGCTTATTCCCTTCTAGCTTTTGCTCTATGACCCTTGGACAAGACCCTTGACATCTCTAGTCTCATCTTTAAAATGAGAGGTTGACTGGCTTCTAAGTTTCTTCCAGCTTTAAATGTTTGACCCTGGGATTCTGAGTCTTTTTCCTCTGGGCCTCAGTTTTCTCCATCTATAAAATGATGGGGTTGTATTGGATGGCCTTTGAGGGAGAGGGGAATGAGATCATAAAAAGTTTTCTATAGGAGACAGGCTATGAGCTTTGAATGGAGCACCTGGGGACCTATGGACCCTCCATTCCATCTTTGATTGGGAGGGAGTTTCCCCTTCCATGGAGCCTAGTTCTGTTTCCTCATGACTTCCCCTAATCACTCCTAGTTCTGTTCTCTGCCATTTCAAGACCTGTGAGGGATAGACACACCTCCCTCCCACCAACCCTCTAGCTTAAGGCTGTGGTCCCACTGGTCACATCCTATATGGGCCCAGTCTGGGTATCCCCTAGTCCTTGAACGTCAGAGCAAGAAGGAACCTGGAAGATCCTGGCAAACCATGTACATTTCTACATTGAGAACACAAAACCCAGAGAGAGATTTGTTTATTCATTTCAGAGCCAGGAATGGAATTCAGGTCTCCAGTCTTCTGGCCCATCATTCTCTTCACTACATTCTAAAGGAGACCAGGGTTAAGAAATTACTTTGAAAAGTCCTAAACCTAGCACTGGCCCTGGAGTCAGGAGGACCTGAGTTCAAATCTGGCCTCAGACACTTAACACTTAACTTAGCCGTGTGACCTTGGGCAAGTCACTTAACCCCAATTGCCCTCCCCTCCGCCTCCAAAAAGCAAAAAAGAAAAAAGAAAAAAAGCTCTAAATCTTTAGCAAATAACTGGGGGGAGGGGCGGCATTCTTAAGGACCCCCTGTAATAAACTTCGAAGAGATGTCTAGAGCTGCCCAGGATGGGCAGTTGTAGATGGCTGCTCTCTGGTCGCTGAAGGAAACTCCTGAATCATGGAGGTCACTAATCCACTAGGATATTTTGAGCATTATTAACCAATTGTGGTTTAATGCAGAAGGCACAGGGCTCTGATTCAAAGCCCAAGCTACCAATCTTGGGTCTCCCACTGACTCCCTGGGGCAAAGCAACTGTTCCCTCTGGCTTCACTTTCCTAATGTGTAAAACAAGAGTGTCAAACTTCATGTTCTCAAAGCTCCCCAGGCCTGACATCCTCTGTTCTAAGCTCCCTCAGAGCCCTGACATCCTCCGTTCTAAGCTCCCTCCCAGCTCTGGCATTCCCTGTTCTAAGCTCCCTCCCAGCTCTGGCATTCCCTGTTCTAAGCTCCCTCCAAGTTCTATCATTCTGGGATCCCATGAGCCATTTGCTGAGCACCTGCCATATCTACAGGACTGTTTATTGAATTGATTTGCCTGAGCCAAAGTCCATGTAACAGTACATGATCTCTTCAGAAATGTTCTCATGATTTTCTCTAACTGTACCGGCAGGGATAACCTGTGATTTCATTGGTTTAGGGAACTCCCAGGTGAAACAACTCTCTCCCAAGGAAGGATGATACCTTCTCTGCAACTTAAAGACTCAGGGAAATACCTAGAGTGCTGAGAGGTTGTGTTCACTACACCCCAGCACCATGTTAAAGGGCATGTGGTACAAGCCCCTGCCTCATGGCTCTTCTCTACACCAAACCGGGCAAGGAATCTTGCAGCTTCTACCTGAAGACCTTTCACTAAGCCAGGAGGTAGCTTGGTCCATGGTTGGGCAGCTCCAACCATTAAACTTCTTCCTTACTACCTCCAGAACCATACAAGCATAAGAGAATCTCTGTCCCCACCCCCTCTACAATATGTTTCAGCTATTCAAAGAGCATGACTCTGTTCCCCAAAGATTGTCCATCTCAGAGTCATCAGACCCTAGTTTGAAATCTGGTTCTACCACTTAGTGTGGACAAGCATTTAGCCCCTCAGCCCTAGCTTCTGCAGCAAAATGAGACAGCTGAGCAAAGGTCTAAGGTTCTGCAGCTATCCCAAGGTCTAGGAGCACAGCACCCAGCTCTTTCCAGTAAACCTAAGATCTCAAAGCTTATGGATCCCCTGATTAGGCCTGGATGTCCCATCCCCAGTTCAGTTGGTGGTAAGGTGAGGAGGAGGGGGCAGGCAGACATGCTCAGGAGAAGAGTATTGTTCTACAATGCACAGGAAGTGGGAGGAGCTAGATAGAGACTTCGACCTACAGATGCCAGGGGTGGGGGGCACAGATGACCCAGCAGTCCTGAGGTGGGGCTCTCCAGACCACTGGGCAGAAACAGGTGCATCCTGGTTCCTTTAACGTTTGTGCAGCTTCTGAGGCTTCCTCCCCTCCCCCCCACCTCCTCACATACCCATTAACCCCTTCACTCTCTGTCTGCTTCCCCTCCCACTTCCCACCCCTTTCCATGGCATTGGACACACTGAGGTGTGTATACTCTGGATCTCGATGTCACTGTGTGGGGACTCTGCCAGCCCAGCTCGGTACCCACCTTTGAACATGGAGCTCTCAGCTCTTGTATTCTGACTTCTCCCTCTGTCCCCCTGGGGCCCCTTCCTTGTCCCTTCCAGGACTTAGCTAACACCTGTACTCTGGGGGAAAGCCTGGGCCCCAGAAGCCCAAGGTTTCATTGCAGCTTTTGTTGCTGTGACCTGCAGAGTCAGCTACTTCCTCTCTGTGGAATGAGGGCATGTGGGCAGCTTGTGACATTGGGCAGGTCCCCCTTCTGAGCCTCAACTTCTCCATCCATAAAATGAGTAGGTTGGATCAGATGACCTCTGAGGCCCTAGCCAGCTCTAAATCCTATCCAAGGACAGGTGGGCTAGGTGCCAAGACCATGAGGTGTGTCCTCTCAGGACCTCAGACAAGTGTTTCCTGATCCATCAGGCCAAGTGGGCGGGGCCTGGGGCTGACCCAAACCCTCTTCCCCAAGGTGGCCTTAAAAGACAGATGGGTCTAATGGGCTCTTGCCACCCCCCAGTCCTCACCGGGTGCAGCTCTGAACAGTCCACGAAGGGCACACAGGTCTTGAGTCTGAATGGGAATTCTGGCTATGCTACTTAATTAGCTGTGTGACCTTGGAGAAGTCCGTTGGCTTCTCTGATCCCTAAGCTCCATCAAGGGGCACAAACATCCCAAAGGAACCCTGTAGGGGGAGGAGAGCAGGGAAACACCAAGGTCAGGGCCAGGGTAAAGGGAAGGAGGGAAGCCAGGAGACCCTGGCTGCAGCCAGAGCTCGGGCGGGACAGGACGCTCCCCCCGGCGCCTGGGGCCGGCCCACTCACTTCCTCCTCCTCCTCCTCCTGGCTGAGCTAATCCGTGTTTGCGTGCGCAAGAGTACACACACACACACACACACACGCGAACAACAAACGGAATGTACACATTGGGTCACGCACGCACGCACACCCTCCCCACGGGCGCCCAATGTGGCTCCCCTGGCCTCCTATCCGCCCCGCTCGTGGCCCCGATGGGATGGCTTATTGTGGCTGGGGATGGGGCGTGCTTTTTCTTCTTCCCCGACCCCCAAGACTGCCTTCCTGGCCCCCCAGTCAGAAACGTCGGGCCCCACCTCCCCTTCCACAACCAGGCAGCCTGTTAGCACATGAGGGGCGGGACGGAATACACAGGTTCCCCAGCCTCAGCGAGGTCCCCTCTGGCTCAGACTCGGGTGGGGTGGGGGGAGATAGACAAGCACTCGGCCTTTCATCCCGCTACGGAGGGGGGTGGGGGTGGGACAGGCACCTTCACTTCAGTTCTCCCAACTTCAGAGAAGTATCTTTCGTTCGGAGGTGGGGAAGGCGGACAGACCCTCTTCCCCTGCCTCTGTATACCAACTGGGGACTGGGGGCGATTAGGACATCACCCTCTACCCCCCACCCCGCCCAGCAAGTGCCTCCCAATGCTTCTAGCTCAGTGGATCTCCTGCTCTGCTGGGAGGGGACAGCCAGCTAACCAAACTATTCCGATCTTCCCCCCTCGCACGAGGCCCAACCTCCCCAGACGAGAGTAGGACAGACAGACAGGTAGACAATTACACACACACACACACACACACACACACACACACACACACACACACACACTCCCTTTCCAGCGCCCCTCTACCAAGCTTCCAGGAAGCCAAGGTTGCCAAGGGAGCAAAAAGCGGACAGGAAGGGACAGAAGGGGTCACTGTGGGGTGGAAGGCAGCAGCTGGACAGCCGAAAGGCCGACCCCAATCTTGGAGGCCCCCGCGGAGGCGGCCTCTTCCGCGCGTACTCACCCTGGCTCTCCTGCTCCGTCTGGGAAACTCTCCTTCCTTCCTCTTCTCCCTTCTCCTCTCCTCTCCTCTCCTCCTCTTCCTCTGCCGTCCGGGGGTGACGGGTCCCCCTCGGCCTCCAGCCGCCGCCTCCCGGGGCCGGGCTCCGGGATCGGACTCGGGCTCTGGAAGCCGAGAGTGGAGGCAGCCTGCTGGCGGGGAGGCGCGCGGGACAGCGGCTAACCCAGCGATCTGCTGAGTTGTAATGTGAGTTTCCTGGAATTACTCACTCACAGGATTCCTTTCATTCATAAAAACACAGTCATGCGCTGACGTCACCCCTCACCGCCTCTGTTCCAGCCCCACTCCCCCCGAGGGGAGGGACGGGGCGGGGCTGGCCCAGGAACCCCGCCTGTTTCTTACTGTGGCTCGCGTGGGAGGGGGAAAGAGCTGGCATCTTGGTGCGGGGCACTGAGGGGCTGGGCTGAAGCAGGGAAATGCAAGACCCAGCTTAAAGCGGGGCGGGAGTGGGTATGCAGCCTCTTTTACGGTCTCCTAGCAGGGTTCACAGCTGAAAGGGACCTTAGAGATCGAGACCAAGCCCACCCTTTTATCGGTGGAAACGCTCAGAGGAGAGACTTGGCCAAACTATGTGAGGTGAACTGACAGGAACCTCGGAGGTCGTCTAAATCGGCCCCACATCTTTGTAGATGAGGAAACTGAGGCCCAGAGAATCGGGGCTCCTTTTTGTTTTTATTTTTTTATATTTATTTTATTCTGAATTGAACAAACATCAAATACGGCGTACGATGGAGAACAGGGGGGGAAGGGATTGCGAGACGTCTTGGTCTTTTCAGCCAACATCAACAAGTCCAACAAGTCTTTTCAAAGCCTTCTGGTTTCCCTGTTTTCTACTGACCCTCCTTCTGTGCATTTGAAGTCCTTTCCTCTTTCCTTCATTTGTTGTAAAACTATTGCCGAACTTTCCCGTTATCCACCCCAGTCCCAACTCCCCCTCCCCAGACTGAAAGAAAAGCAAAAGCTTTGTACCAAATGTAGCTAAGCAACACGAATCTCCACATTGGCCTGGTATGTCCCAACACAGGTCTCAGTCTACACCTTGCGTTCACCACGTCCCTGTCAGGAGGTAGGCAGCTTGTTTTTAAGATTTGATCCTGGAGGTAACTGGGGGCCACCGAAGTTTATTGAGTAGGGGAATGACAAAGTCCAATCTATGCTTTAGGAAAATTTCTGGCAGCTGAGTGGAAGGCAGACTGGAATTCTGAGAGCCTCATAGCAAGAAAATCAAGGAGAAGGTTACTACAATGATTCAGAGGCAAGGTAATGAGGGTCAGCATCAGAGCAGTGGAGGGGGTATGTGGGAGAGACATTCCGAAAGGGAAATCGACAGGACTTGGCAGCAGATTGGATATGGGAGGTAAGAGAGGGAGGGAGGAGTCCCAGATGCCTCCTAGATTGGGAATCTGAGAGACTGGCAGGATGGCGGTGCTCTAATCAGTAAGAGGAAGGGTCAGAGGAGGGGAAGGTTTGGAGGGAGAGATAATTTTGAACACATCAAACTGGAGATGTCCAAGGGACCCCTCATTCAAGATCTCCAGTCTGCAGTTGCAGATACAGGATTAGAGATCTGAAGAGATGCTAAGGCTGGATAAATCCATTAGAATGGATTAGAATAGAATCTGCACAGAGATGACCATTGAAACCAGGGCATCTGATGAGATCAGCAGTCAAAATGGCAGAGAGGGAGACTGACATGGGGTTCTATTCACTGCCCTCTGCATCTGTTCATACAAGTCTTAGCAGGTTTCTCTGAAGCCATCCTTTATGATGTCGAAGGGATTTTTCTAAGGCCACACAAGCAAATACCAAATACACTTGGTTTTCTGCTCATTCATTCTGTCCTGGATGGCAGAGGCAGAACTGGGGACAGAGCCCAGGCCTTGTAGCTCCAAAGCCAGAGCCAGCCCTCAGTGGTCAGTTTCAGTTGATGGGATTGTGAGGGACAAGAGGGGAGTGTATTCCGTAACAACTGAGCTCTGGACACAGCTCCTGGGGCTGTGGAAAGCTGAGAAGTTGTGCTTTTTGTGCGAGGCTGTCCAGCTAAGCGCCCGCTATACAAGACTGAAAAGCCACAGGATGTCAGAGCTGGGAGGACCTTAGAGCACGGGGGTGGGGACAACATCTATACAGTGCCAGGCTATATGTGTATGCTCTATGTGCCAGGCATCTGATCTTCCCAACAAGCCTGGGAGTGGGCGGCTGCTGCTATCCCCATTTTACAGTTGAGGAAACTAAGGTAAAGTGACTTGCCCAGGGTCAAACATCTGGTAAGTGTCTGAGGTTGGATTTGAACTCAGATCTGCCTCACTCCAGATCCAATACTCTATGCACTGCAACATCTAACTGCCTCATGAAATATCAGAGCTGGGAGAGCTTTTGGAAACCTGGATTCTGAAGCTGGGAGGGGCCCTAGCACATAGAACATGGAATGTCAGAATTGAGAGAGACTCTAGAACAGAGACTGGCAGAGGTGGGAAGAACCTTAGAATAAGGACCTTCAGAACATGCAACATCAGAGCTAGAATGACCCCTCAGAGACCATCTTATCCAGCTTCATCCTTTTACAGATGAAACTGAAACATAAGGAGAGAGAGGGACTGATGCAAAGCCATGAAGCCAATCGGAATTTTCTGGCATTAAACATTTGAATTGTTTTTTAGGGCCATTCCAGGGAATGTGTCCTTGGGAGCTCCCCTGGAAACTTCCAGGATTTCCAGCGAATGAATGAAATAAATAAGAAGAAAAACATTTCTTAACCACTTAAGGGATTAGGGAAATTGTGCTTTAATTGGGAGAGACAACACTTCAGAGTCCAGTTTAGGGCATAGGACACAATCTACAGGTGCGGGGTATTTAGCAAAGTCAGATTACATTGCCTAAGGGTCCAGGTAGGTGGACACTGTCTATGCTGAGACGGATGTGTTCAGGCTTAACCTCATGAGTTCAAGAAGTCCTGAATCCTTTGGGTTGGAGCTAAACGGCAGCAAAGGGTTGTGGCAGCTCTTCCAGAACTCTCCAAGAGCATGAATTGACCCAAGCCTAGCCATTTTATCAGAAGACATGGACCAGGAGTTGTTTGGATAGTACCAAGCCAAGGTGAAACACCTACCCTAATAGTGCTGCCCTATGTTTTGGCCCAAGATCAGAAAATAATTAATACAAAAAAGGTTGCAGCTGGAGCCCAGGTACAAGCTTGCTTCAGCAGGCCACATCCTTGTGGCCACGTGGAAGCCAGGTGGCAGGTGGAGGTAATATCTCCCTGCCCAACCCCACTCTCAGGATGAATTGTGAAAACAGTCCTGCCTGATTCAAAACTGAAAAGGAATAGAAGGTCAGGTAGATTTCCTTCAAGTCACCAGTTCCTGTGACTCAGCCAATTAGGGGATTCTCCATGATCTCAAATTTGACCCCTTTTACAATGAGTCATACAAGTGGCCAGAAGCCAGCCCTGGAACTCCCACATCAAAGTGGTCGGGAGACTCTGGGCATGCTCTGTGTTATGGATGAGCCCTGTGGAGAGACTCCCTCCCCAGCCATGGGACTGTCAATGAAACATTTTTTAAACATTTTTTAAAAATGCACAGAAGTAAACAGAAAGAACCTTAGAGGGAGAGACAAACAAACTTTTGAAACTGTTTCAATTTATTTTATAATTTAAAAAAGTCAGAGAAGCAGTAGGCTAGAACAGACAGGGAGCCTCAAAGCCAGGGAAACCTGGATGCAAATTTTCTGATACATCCTGGCCATGTGATATGGGCAAATCACTGAGTCTCTCAGTGTCCAGACAGCTCTCTAAGACTCTAAATCTCTGAGACTTGCATTGGTGGAGGGAATTTCCTCACCTGGGATGTCCCCTATACCCCTGAAATCACCAAAAAAAAAAAATCACACATACACAGAAAGGCAAACAAACTAGGCCTAGTAGAGAACCATAGCTTCCTATGCAATTCTCTTTCCCTATCTGTCTTTGCAGATCAAAATGTCCATGTTTGTTGGCATTTGTCAAGAATAACAATAAAATTACAATAAAATTTAAAAAACCACTTCATCTCAGGTTAGACACAGTTGTGATGTATTGGCTTCTTTTTGTGTTAAAACTGCACCTTGTTCTGGTCCCCCTGACACCCTTCCCTCCCCTTCTCATCTGTATAATAGGTTTATAAGTAACCAGTATAAAAGGGGCAATAGAAGGAAATTAGATTACAAAGGGGAACTTGGAAATCACAGACAAACCATCCCAATGATCAAAGGAGCAAAATTTGTAAATTGTATCATATGTTAGGCAGAATTCACATCCTGGCGATGTGTGCCTGAATCAGGAGAAGCCACCTAGGTGCTGCTGTCAGGAACTCCTGGTCCTATGATATGTAAAACCCAGACAAGTCCCAGACCTCCATAGTTCCAGACCAGTAGAACATCAAAAGGTGCTGAAAGCTTCGAGATGAGATGGCTATGTTAACTTAAAAGCTTTACAATAACTTTGAGATGATTTGGCTATGTTAATGAACCAAGCCCAAGGTGAAACTAAAGCTAAGAGTTAGTCTCTTCCCCTCCCCCCCCCAAAAAAACTATAAAAATGAGACCTCGGTCTCCTGCCCTTTTCCATCTCCATTGGGTCCATGCTGCCTCGTGCTCCCAACTCTAACCCAGGGCTGGTTGATGGCTTTGAAGTCCATCCTCTTCCCCTCCCAGGCCCCTGTCCCCATGCCATCTGCTTCTCTACACCTTTCCTACTTATCTCTGTACCCTCTATGACTGCCGCTCCAGAGCTACCATTCAGGGCTTTCCCAATGAGTGCCCAAAGACCAGGCGTGCCCAACCCCATTTTATACTTTCATAAATTAGTTATCAATTCAGTTTTGCTGAACTGCTTTTCTTCCTCCTTTCTTTATTCTTTGTTACAAGGGGTGGTTCTGGGTAATAACAGCTAACCTCTTATCTGGCCTTGCTATTCTCTGGAATTCTGAATTCAGTTGGGCAGATCTGTCCCTTTCTCCTTTCCCTTTCTCTTTCCTTTTCTCCTCAGCCTCATCAGAGGCTCTATTGTTTGCTTTCTTTCTCTTTGGAATGTTTTTTGTTGCAGCCGTCATCTGTACAATATTGCAGACCTCTGCCTACAGTTCTTCAGTTCACTTTATCTACCAGATCTAATACCTGAAATCCGTTTATCACCTCTACTTTGTATTCATAAGGGATGTTATTTAGGTCCTACCTTACAGTCTTTTGGCTTTCCTCACATTTTTCACTTTCAGCCTAAATTTTGCTTAAGTCAGCTCCAGGTCATGTTTGGGTGGATTGTATAGGAACTTCTCCACACTTGGCTGCAAAGTAGACAGCTGATTTCTATAGCACCATCTGGTGATGTCCATATGTAGTTGGGGTTTTTTGGGGGGGTTGTTGAAACAGAGTGCTTGCTATGACCAGTGAGTTATCTTGACCAAACTCTACTAGTGTCTGCCCTGCTTCATTTTGTACTCCAAGGCCAAACTTGCCTGTTGTTCCAATTATCTTTCAGTTTTCTTCTTAGCATTCCAATCCCCTAGGATGAACATATCTTTTTTGGGTCTTATTTCTAGAAGATGTTGTAGGTCTTCATGGAACTGGCTGACTTTGGCCTCTTCAGCATCAATGATTGGAGCATAGACTTGTATTACTGTGATGTTGAACATTTCCTGAAAAAAAAATGGGGATGATAAAAAACAAAAATAGTAGGGATTTAACAGAAACAGAAGAGACTAAGAAGAGGTGGCAAGAGTACACAAAAGAATTCTATAAGAACATTACCAGTGGTTACTGATCTAGTCAAACATCTTGGAGAATCAAGTCAAGTGAGCTTTACAAGCATCACCGAGAATAAGGCTAGTGGAGATGATGGCGTTCCAGCTGGGCTATTTAAAATTCTAAAGATGATGCTGATAAAATGCTATACTCAATATATTGTCAAATGTGGAAAACCCAACAGGGACCACTGGATTGGGAAAGATCAGTTTATGTACCAATCCTAAAAAAGGGCAATGCCAAGGGAATGCTCAGACAACCAGTTATGCTCATTTCAGATGCCAACACGGTTATGCTTAAGATTCCTTAAGCTAGGCTTTAGCAATATGTGAGCTGAGAATTCCCAGAAGAGCAGGCTGGTTTTCGAAGAGGCAGATGAACTAGAGCCCAAATGGCCAACATCCATTGGATTATAGAGAAAGCAAGAGATTTCCAGGAAAAAAAACAAAAATGTCTACTTCTGTTTCATTGACTACACTAAAGCCTTTGACTGTGGCAAGTCCTCAAAGAGATGGGAGTACAGGCCATCGTGCTTGTCTCCTGTGGGCCAAGAAGCACTAGCTAGAACCCAGCATGCAACAACTGATTGACTTAAGATTGGAAAAGGAATTAAGGCGGCTGCGTATTGTCACTTTATCTGTTTAGCTTATATGCAGAATGCATCATCCAAAACGCCACACTGCAGCAACGACCTTAATATACAAATGATCTAGTCTGTTGTCAGAGAATGAAGAGGAACTTTTTTCCTTTTTCTTCGGGGCGGGGGGGCGGGGGCTCAATGACTTGCCCAGGGTCTGAGGCTAGATTTGAGCTCAAGTCCTCCAGACACCAGGTGGGTGCACTATTCACTGCACCACCTAGCTGCCCTCTTGAAGAGGAATTAAGTCTCTTGATGAGGCTGAAAGATGAGTGTCAAAGCTGGCGTGAAGTTTAACATCCAAAACTAAGATCTTGTCAGCTAGTCCCATGACTTACTGGCAATTAAGGGGAGCAGAATTGGAAGCAGGATCAACTTTTACAGATCACTGCAGACAGCGCAGCAATGGCGTCCATGAATAAAAAGACACTTGCTCCTTGGAAGGAAGGCGATGGCAAATCTGGACAGCAGACTAAAAAGCAGAGACACCGCTTTGCCAACAAAGGTCCATATAGTCAAAGCTCTGGTTTTCCAGTAGCAATGTATGGCTGTAAGAGCTGGACTATGAGGAAAGCTGAGCGCCCCACAACTGATGCTTCCAAATTGGGATGCTGGGGAAGACTTCTGACAGTCATTTGGATAGCAATGAGATTAAATTAGTCAATACTTGAAGAAATGAATTCAGGCTATTCACTGGAAGGTCAAGTGCTGAAGCTGAAGCTGAGATACTTTCAGTGAGAAGATTGGAAAAGACCCTGATGTTGGGAAAGATTGAAGGCAAAAGGAGAACAGGACAGCAGAGAATGAGAGGGACAGAGGGTGCCATGGAAACAATAGGCATGAACTTGGACAGGCTTTGGGACGTAGTGGAGGGCAGAAGGGCCTGGCACACTGGTCCATGGGGTCATGAAGAACCACTCAACACTAGGCACCGTGCTAAATGCCTTACCATTATCATTTCACTTGACCCTCCCAACAATCCTGGGAGGAGGATGCCATTATTATCCTCATTTTGCAGGTGGGGAAACTGAGCAAGCAACCGTTAACGGAGTTGCCTAGGAGGACACAGTTGGCAAATATCTTCAGGGAGGGGGGAGAAGGGAGGGTTGCACTTAAAAATAAAAGACATCAACAACATTATTTTTAAAAGGGGGTTGGTGCGGTTCAGTTTCTAGTTGTGAAGCCGGAGCCCTCATGGCCAGGGCACAGCTGTACAGGTGACAGAGATGACGTCATTTTGTCTGAACACTTTGCATCGTGTCTATCGTTGAGTTCTAACCCTTACTTTTCCCTCGCCTTAAGCAGGAGAGAAGCTGTGTGTTGCCCTAGAGGGAAGGCTGCTTTTGGAGTGAAGACACTCTTGGGTTCAAATTCTGCCGCTGCCACTGATCTCGTCTGGTTATGGACGAGTCATTTTGCTTCTCTGAGACTCTACTTGTTCCTCTGCAAAATGAAATAATAACACCTCTCGTTCCTGCCTTACGAGGGCTCTTGTGAAGCCTGGATGAGGCCATGTGCTTTGCAAACTTTGAAGCAGCGATTCAGCTGGGCAGCTGCTCCCTTCACCAACACAGATCTCAACCCCCTTTAGTTTGGTAGGGGATTCTCAAGAGCTGCTCTGACCAAAAAAAAGAAAGAAAGAAAGAAAGAAAGAAAGAAAGAAAGAAAGAAAGAAAGAAAGAAAGAAAGAAAGAAAGAAAGAAAAAATCTGTTATCCTGAAGAAAACCCAGGGTTCACCCCTTCAGAGCTTGCATTTCATGGGCCCAGCCTGTGAGAAATCAGGGTTCCCTTGGCAATGCCATAAGGCATCATCGGAATAAAGTAGCCTGCTTTGCCCTAAGTCAATGATTATATCCCTGTCCTTGGCGGAACTCTGTCCTCCTTCCCCTCTCCACACAAAGGAAACATGACAGCAGCAGTACAAAGTTGACGTGACCTCATTTGTAGTGGGCAGCAGGAAAGGGACGGAGAAGATTCAGGATCCAACCTGTTTCTCTCCATTACCTCATGCTTACATACGAGGCCCAACCTTCTCAGGATACTGGATTTATCGCAAAAGAAACCCTGACCCATTGTGGGAAGCTGAACTTTGAAAAAATATTACAAATTTATCAAAAATCCTCTTTAAAGGCCCCCTTGATGTGCTCCCTCTGTGGCGATGAGCCCTGGGCAGCTTCCCTGCCTCATGTCCCAGCTTTGTTTCTTCCCAAATTCACCTTTCTGCTCATGGTACTTCCTGTCTAACACCACCAGACAGTCCCTGCTCCCTCCTCGTTTCCTATCCAAATCCTATTTCTAGACCTCCAATCCTTCCTCCTCCAAGAAGCCTTCCCTGACCACTCCTACCCAGAGGAAACTCTCTGGCCCCTATGTTAATTACAGAATCCTTGTGGGGATACTTCTCCAACTCCCACTTGAACTGGTGGGCTGGGTCCCCAGGGGTGGCTTCTACTAGCCTTCAGATTCTAGAGGTAACCTCAAGGGCCTAGATTTCTAGTACTATCCCTAACGAGCCCCTACTGGTGTGCTGTTTCTTTTCTATCTTTCTTTTTTTTTTTAAACAAATGCTTTATTAACTTCTGTTTTACATCATTCATTTCCACCAGATTTTGAGTTACACTCATTTCCCCCCCTTATTCCCCTACCCAACCTCCCAGAATAGCAGTCCCACAAGATATCACTTCCTCCAATCTGCTCTCTCCCATACCTTCTCCCATACCCCCTTCGACTTTTCCATTGGAGGAAGATGAATCTTGTGACCCAATGCCTGCACATCTTATCTCCCTATTACAAGCAAAAGAGTATTAATAATAGTATTTATATATATTTGAAACATTTAATGTTAAGACCTCGAATTTCAGATCCATTTCCTTCCTCCCTTGTCACCCATTCCCTCTTGGGAGATAAGTAATTCAGTATATGTTGTACATGTCTAGCTACACAAAACATTATCATAGTAGATATATTGTATAAGGCTGCTTATAATTCCCTCCCACTCATCCCACCCCCCCACCTGGTCCATTCCCTACATGATCCTGTCCCTCTTCTATAGTGGGTACTTCCAACCTCCCCTCCCCCAAGGATGCCCTCCCATCCATCATCCCTCCTCTCATCCCCCTTCCCCCTATTCTGCTGCAGGTTGAGATATCCCATTTAGTATGTATGTCATTCTCTCCCTGAACCAAATTCAATGTGAATGTGGTTTTGCCTTTTTAGCCTTCCTATTCTCCCCCTCCCTTGCAACCACTTCCCTTGCTTCTTCTACATGGGATAGTTTACCCTACCCTGTCTCTCCCCATCTCCTCTTGCCACTTTCCTCTCTCACCTCATAATTTCATCCCTTGAGTATTCTCCCTTCCCAACAAATTCAATCTATGCCCTCTATCCATATATAACTGTAACCATATACACACACATTCACATATGTATTCATATGACCACACACCCTTCTTCCATTATTTTCATAGTGAGAAAGATATCATCAGTCACAATTATTGCTTTTCCACATAGGAATGTAAATAGTTCAACTTTGATAAATTCCTTTTGATTTCTTTTCCCTGATTACCTTCTCAGGCATCTCTTCCTTCTTGTGTTTGGATGTCAAATTTTCTATTCAATTCTGGTTTTTTCCTCAAGAATGCTTGAAAGTCCTCTATTCCACTGAATGACCATATTTTCCCCTGAAACAGAATACTCAGTTTTGCTGGGTAGGTGACCCTTGGGTTCATTCCCAGTTCTTTTGCCCTCTGGAATATCATATTCCATGCCCTTCAATCCCTCAGTGTAGAAGCTGCCAGGTCCTGGCCTATTCTGATTGTGTTTCCACAATATTGAAATTGTTTCTTCCTGGCTGCTTGTAGTATTTTCTCCTTGATCTGGGGATTCTGGAACCTGGCTATAATATTCCTGGGAGTTTTCTTTTTGGGATCTTTTTCAGGAGGTGATCGGTGGATTCTTTCAACCTCCATTTTGCCCTCTGGATCTAAAATATCAGGGCAGTTTTCCTTGAGAATTTCTTGAAGGGTGATTTCTAGGTTCTTTCTTTGATCATGGCTTTCAGGTAGTCCAATAATTTTTAAATTGTCTCTCCTGGATCTATTTTCCAGGTCAGTGGTTTTTCCCATGAGATATTTCACATTGCCTTCTAATCTTTCATTTGTTTGGATCTGCTTAACAGCATCTTGATTTCTCATAAAGTCATTAGCTTCCATTAGCTCCAGTCTAACTCTGAAGGCATGAATCTCCTCAGTGAACTTTTGAGATTCTTTTTGCATCTGGCAAATTTGACTTTTTAAGGCATCCTTCTCCTCATTGCCCTTTTGGGCCTCCTTTGCCATTTGAGTTAGTCTATTTTTTAAGGTGTTGTTTTCCTCAGTCAGGCTGTTGACCCTCATTTCATACTTTTCCTGCATCCTTCTCATTTCTCTTTCCAATTTTTCCTCCACTTCTCTTATTTGATTTTTAAAGTCCTTCTTAAGGTCCTCTATGGCCTGCAACCCACTCATGTTTTCCCCTGGGGCTTTTGGAGCAGGACTTCTGACCTCACAGTCCTTTTCTGCTCTATGCCCCCAAAATAGGAGTCTAGGGTTGCATTTTTCTGTTTCCTTTGCCTTGGCATGTTGCCACTTAATTGCTTGACTTTTGGGCTTGTTGCCACACTATGGCTTTAAGGCCAGATAGAGGAATTTTCGTCCTGAACGTGTGGGGGCAACTTCCGTTTCTGGCAAGCTGTAAACCCACCCACAACTTCCACCCTAGATCACAATCCAGATCCAGGGAGGTTAAAGCAAGAGCGATTACCCCCCAAGACTGATCGCTGGATCTCCCTACAGTTCGCAGGCCAGGAGCTGGAGCTGCCTCTGAAAACTACAAAATGGAGTGTCTCCTCAGTGGCTTCTAGCCCCCAGGGGAGGGAGCCGACGCATTCCCCAAATACTGGTCCCAAAGTCCATAGGGCACTAACCTCTTACTTTGTCCTAGGCATGTCTATGTTGATAATTCTGGAGTCACCACAGCTGCTGGTGTTCTGGGGTCTCTCCAGCCGGCTGCTGGCCTTGCCGCCCTGGGGCTAAAACCTCGATTCACGAGGACCTGGGCTCGGCTCCACTCCCCACGCTCTGCGTGCTGTGTGCTGCCAGGTCCCAGACCGCTGCGCTGGTCCTTCCTGCTGGGCTGTCCTCAGCGGGAGGTCAGCTTCTCTGTGTCGTTCTGTGGGTGCTGGGGCTCCAGAAGTTGTTCAGAGTCCCCTTTTACATAGTTTGGGGGGAATCTGGGGGCAGAGTGGCTTGGATGAGCTGTTTCTACTCCGCCATCTTGGCTCCGCCCCTCTATCTTTCTTTTTTTTTTTTTTTAAGTAGTTTTAGAAAAGAGATTTACCAAGAAAGTATTATATGAACATTCCCCCCAAACAGGGGGTGTGCTCTTCCTTTGTACAGACGGTTTGGAGGAGGGATGGGCTCAAATTTAAAGAACAAAGATACTAAGGCACATGTGTGGCTAAGGAGTGTCTCCCAAGGCCCAGAACATTCTTTGTAGAGTCCTCATGATATTTCCCTTGGGTGTAGCTTCCTGCTAGGTGGGCAGCTCACGTAAGCCCAAGAGGTCTGAGTCTCTGTTGAGACCACAATTGGTCCTTCTCCCTCCCCTGAGGGCCTTGCTCCCCTAAACTGTCTCTTTCTACTTTCATCTGTAGGCATTTGTTTGTCCTAAGCCTGGGGTCACCGAGGGACTCTAACAAATTAGCTGGGCACTCCCATCTCTGAGTACTCATTCGCCTAAGATCAGTAAAGAATAAACACAAAAGAAACAAAGGGGCCACTTGCACCTGGATAGGTCTGATTTAGTTTGAAGGCTTTCTACCCTTCAGTGGCTCAGTTCAAAGCAATCCTACCCTTTATTGCCTCGAGGGAAAAGAGACTGAAAGCTGTGGATGGGTCACTCCTTTTGTTTGCTCAGGACTCCTGAGTCATCAGTCATTCCAAACTTTATAGCCAATGAGAAGACTTCATCATCACCCAGGCAGGAAGAGAGATATCCTAACCCTTCCCCCTATGAAGGTAAGGCTTACTTTTTCTTAAAAAGTATTGAGCGCACCTTCGAGACTTGGTTGGTTCAGGGGAGGTGTTGATATCAAGTCCTGGTTGCCTAAATACAAAATAGTCACGAGGAGCTCCAGGAGCCTTCTCTGATGCTTAGCTGGTGGATCACAATGGGCAAGGGAGCGTCTCTCAGCTTAACCAACCACAAGTGTCTTCACTTCTCCTGTAATGACTAAATCTCCTCTTGGTGACTGTGGAATGACCTTTGAGGGCCTCATTCTATTCCAGCATTGGTTTGAACCTAAACTACCAGAGGACTGGCCTGAGCCAGCCTCAGCTCAGAGCAATACAGTACCAACAATATTGAGTTACTGGTGACCAGAAACCTTTTCCATGTTGTTGGATGGAAAGCAGGAAGAAATCTTCACCTGTTTGAAGGACTAGTCCTCATAGGCCAATCCCCGCGCCCTACCCCCCCATGCTACATAATAATAACGCTTCCCATTGCTGGGTCCTGTGCTGACCCTTACAACACTGAAAGGTAGGTGCTGTTTATAATCCCCATTTTACAGCTGAAGAAATGGAGGCAAACAGAGGTCAAGTGACTTGCCTAGGGCCACACAGCTAGTGTCTGAGGTCAGATTTGAACTCAGGTCTTCCTGACTCCAGGCCCAGCACTCTATCCATTGTGCCAACTAGTTGACCCACTGAATGTGTGTTTTAATTATTACTATAGTAACCCCCCAAATCCCACAATCAGATCCTACACTCTAAGACTCTGTACAGACATCAAGCACTTTCCTTTTGCTCATCCTCTCCTACTTAACGCTTCCTGATTTAAAAAACAATTTTTTCTTCTTATGACTTTTACCTTAGCAGTTTTCTATTAGTGATTCTGAATCCAGGTGAGTTGTCATGTGACAGTAATAAAAATAGCCCACATTTGTCTTTAGGGTTTACAAAACACGTTCCAGACATCATCTCATTTGAGCCTCACACTGCCCCCATTTTGCAGATGAGGAAACTGAGGGTTTGCCCAGGTAGTTAGTAAATGTTTGAGGTGAGATCCAACCCAAGTCTCCTTGACTCTCTGTCCATCATCCTACCCACTGGGCCAGCCTAACGCCTGCTTTGGGGCACCCTTTCTCTGATGATAATAATAAGCTGATATTTCTGTACATCTCTAAGGTTTGCAAAGTACTTTCCTCATAATGATGTTGACAAGATCTCCATTTTACAGATGAGGGAACTGGGGCTGAGACAGGTATAGTGACTTGTCTGTGATCACACAGCTAATGTCTAACTCCCAGGCCAGACCTCCTTCCAGGACATCATACTGACTTTCAATCCCCCATTCTTTAGGGCTAAAGGACTGAGCTCAGCCACTGATGGGAAAGGATCTCACAGACTTCTGGGGAGATGTTTTATACTAACTGTTCTCACTGTACCTTAGAAATATCCCTTTCTAAAAACTAATTAAGTGTAGCCTGCTAATTAATATCAACTGATAATCTTAGGAGAAACGCACTGGTGGGGGCTTGTGAACTATAGTATTAAAAACAAACAAACAAGATCTACCTCTAGAATCCTGAAGGGAGATGAAACCAGGAGCTCTTTCCAGGAACTCAACTTATCAGTTCCTGTGGGAGTTGGGATAAAGGTTTGAAGGCTCTACATTCAACACATCATCAATTGCTCAGATTACCTTTATTGGGCTTGAGAATATTAATACCTATAGTGGACACTCAGAGAATACAGGCATCGGTCTCTCAATAAGCATTCATTCTAAAATGTGTTGGGCACTGGGGATACAAAGGCAAAAGTGAAAACAGCCCCCCCTCCCCCCAAGGAGAAGCAATATCTATAATTCCCAACAAGGGAATTTTGAGGGGAAGGTGCCAGCAGTTGGGGTGGGGGTGGGGTTGATCAGGAAAGACCTCTTGTAGATGAGATGCTTGATCAGAGCTTGAATAAAACTAGAGATTATAAGGGGAGGATGTGAGAAGGGAAGTCCCAGTGTCCAGTCTTGGAGACAGAAGACGGATGATGAAACACCATCTGTGAGAAACAGTAATTAGGTCAATTTGGCTGGAGCCTGGCGTGTATAAGGGGAGGAACATATAATAAGTCTTGATAGAGACATGTTATGAAGGACTTCTCATTCAA
This sequence comes from Gymnobelideus leadbeateri, assembly GCA_011680675.1. Classification (NCBI taxonomy): domain Eukaryota; kingdom Metazoa; phylum Chordata; class Mammalia; order Diprotodontia; family Petauridae; genus Gymnobelideus; species Gymnobelideus leadbeateri. The sequence goes on from WOXC01000782.1 coordinate 232,851, forward strand.
GTTCCTGCGCTCCTGTCTCCTGAGTGCCCGCTCATGGTACACACATAGATGTCGTGGTCTTCTTCAAGAAAGAATGGCAAACAACAGCAGCTAAACGTCATAGAGAATAACATGAAGGGAACACCAAGGAGAACCATGTCCGCCATCACTAAACTACTCTTGTCCTCCAATATTTTCCTGGCCTTGTACCTCACTGAACATGCACAATTAGCTATACCAGAGTCAGTTTAACCAGCATGATCTCCCTTAAGTACTTTCACCCTTCGGACATTCAGGTGTATGTAGATGAATACAAGAATTCAGGGGTTGTTATTATGGAAATTTGTCTTGCAACCTCATCTCCATTCTCTTCTCAAAATGATGGCTTCCCCATACCTCACCAAAGACTGAGTCATTCACAAAGGTGAATCTTCACTTTTCACAGATTCAATGAAGAGAGGTCCATGGCCATCCTGGTGCAACTTGCTTAATGGAGAAGAATGGGGAGCCAGCTCCTGGGAGAGAAAGAATGACCTGGAATGGAAGGGTCATGGAAGAAGCTCTGGGTCAGCTAACCACGGGGAAAACTGAAGGCTCTTTGGTTGAGTGCACTCACGAGAGCATTCTCGGGCTTCCCACTCTGTAGGAACTTGTACTCCTGGTTTGACTTCACTGATGGAGGAACAATGTTATAAGCAGAGAGGGCTTGGGTCCTCTCCCTCTGAGGTCTGTGGGGGGCCCTGGGAAAACAGGCTTTGGTTCTTTGGCCTTGTTATTCTTTTATTTTAGGTGGAGGAACTCTGTGAATTCCAAAAGGTCAAGAGATTGAGCCATCCTGGTGTCCAGGTGGCCGAGAACTGGGGAGTCCCATCCATGCAGTTCATGTATTCTCTAACTCCTGAGGACATGCAGACTTGTAGCCTTTGTGTAGGGGTATTGAGAATGTTTTATTAAGATTCTCTTCGTTGTCATCTACACTATTTTATGTCTTAAATAAAAGCCTTTGGCTCTTATATTGATGCATCCCTGGTATGTCCAATAGGAGATTGACACATTGGGTGGGGGTTTGGGCTGTGAATTGAATAATTACTACCCACAGAGTAGCTAAGGGGAGGAGGGAGTTTTGGGGGTTTTCGGGGTGGGGAGTGGGTCAAAACACATATGAATTCTTACTACCCCTCATCCCTGTGTCCATGTAACATCGGGTTGATAACATTCACACTTGTTTTCTCAAATAACAGTTTTGAAGACTGCTTCAATTTACCGTCATGATTAATTTACTCTCCTTCATATATACCATGCTAATTGGTTAGAATTTCCTCCCTTTTAGCAACCCCTCCGCTGCCCCCAAACTATCCAAACTGACCTTTGTTTTCTGCCACATTGGCACCCCCCCTTCTTATCCCCCCTACTCCTGCTACATACACATACACAGACACACACAAACATACCTTCTGTGGTCAGACATTGACTTAAAGCTCTCAGAAAATAGCTCCCACTTCCATCCTAACTTTGCCTTTTACTGTTTTTCCCTGGCCTCAAATTACGTTACCTCAGCCTCATCTGGTCTACTATTCTATGCTGTCCAATGGGGACTACTTGATGTTTGAAAGTGATTGCTGGGGGGTTTGGAATGATTACTCCAGATTAGGAGAAGTCACAGCCTTGGCTTTCAGGTAACATGTGAACCATGGGAAGGAATTTTCTTTTTTTTTCTTTCTTCCTCTCTCTCTCTCTCTCTCTCTCTCTCTCTCTCTCTCTCTCTCTCTCTCTCTCTCTCTCTCTGTCTCTCTCTGTCTCTCTCTCTCTCCCTTCTTTGCTGCCTTTTCTTTTCAAAAAGCTAACTCCCATTAATTGTATAACAAGGCTGACCCCTTTTTAATGATTCAGCAAGGGACTGACTACAGCTTCCTTCTAGGAGAGCTGAGATTTGAACAGGTTCCTGAAGGATAAAATTGGCCAGAGAAAAAATTAGGGAAAACATTCTAGGTAGATGGTAAACCAGTCTGGCTGGGACAGAGAGTTGTATAGAGGATCACTGGGAAATAATTCTACTTGGCCCTGAAAGGAAGAATCAAGATGAACGGAAGCAGCAGGAGACAGATAGCCTTGATTTCAAGAGTAACTTCATAATAAGGCTCAATGTCCCAAAGTGGAATGGGTGCTTTATGAGATAGTGAGCTCCCTATCACTACTAGTCTTCAAGCAGAGACTGGATGGAATACTTCCTGGGGATGTGATAGATGGGATTCTGGGTTGGACTAAATAGCCACTAAGGTCCCTTCCAAACTATGCCTTTTATATTATCAATCTAGCCCAGTTCTAACAGCGCTCTTCACACTACAGTAAAGAAAACATGATTCAAGATGAAGGCTGGAGAGCTGAGCGGAATTGCAATGATTTTCTTGGAAAGATTGCCCGCCTTTCCCAACAGTTGGCACTGATTTCTGGGTGGGTTATTTGCAGGGTTGTAGTTAGCTCCAGCCAAACAGAGCTTTGCCTTAAGACACTAAAATCTGAGGGGTGGGTACACATTCTCCCTGCTTTGGTCTCCACTCCCATACCTCACCTGGTGGCCCTTAAGTGGATATCTTTGGTCACGTCCCACCCACTAAGGTTCTATTACAGTAGCATCCCTTTCTGGGCCTACGCCATACCTTAACCCTAGGGTGATTGAGCACAAGCTCTGCTTGGGTGCCCCTGCCCCAGCAGAAACTGGCCTTAGGGACAAGGCAACTGCTCCTGCCTCCAGATACATTTGACTTTTTTATAATTATAAATTAATACATTTATAATGTGTAAAATATATTGTATATATAGCTAGTTATAATTTATAACTACATATATACATAACATATGTATACATTTCAACTATCCATTAGCATTCTTTTTAAATTTTGAGTTTCATATTATCTCCCTCACTCCAACCCCCTCCTCTACCCACTGAGAAGGCAAACAATATATCAATTATACATGTGAAATCATGCAAAATATATTTCCATATTAGCCATATCACCAAAAAGAGAGAAAGAGGAAGGGAGGAAGGAAGGAAGTCGTTCTTTCCTTCAGTATCTTTTTGTGCCTCTTTTACTAAGCTGTTAATTCTCCGGTGTTCAGGAAGGTCTAGCACCTCTGGAGTGAGGACTTGTCCCAGCTGCTTATACACTTTTGGTCTAAGAATCTGTAGCCTGTACAGCAGCCACACCCTGTTAAAGGTGGGCTAAACCGGTGTAAGGGCAACCCCCAGGCCTCGGGCTGAATAGGGGGATGAGAAGATGAGTGAAGCTGGTGCTCTGGAGGCTCAGAGCTTGGTCAGAAGACCGCCCGCTGCACCCCAGGCCATTACCAGCCCTTGGACTTTTGTCTTGCCACCAGACTCCGACGGCTCTGGAAGAGGGAGTGAGGCTGGTGACTTCGTTTCGACTCGGCCTCACTTAAGTCCAGTTCTCCCCCCAGCACGTCACAGGTCCTCGCTGAAAACAAAGAGAAATTCTCTTTTAATAATTTTATTGCATCGCTCTTATTCCTTTTCCCAATCTTTCCTCTACTACTCTTATCTCTTTCTTTAACTTCCCAGGAATTCTTGTTGGCCTTGGGTCAAATTAGCATTTTTCTTTGAGGCTTTGCCTCTAGTTGTTTTTATGTTGTTGCTTTCTAAGTTTACTTTTTCATCTTCCCTGACATCGTAGTAGTACTCTTAGGGGTGAATCCTTTGGTTGTTGTTGTTGTTTGCTCATTTTTCCAGCCTATTATGTTAAGTTTGGCCTCTTTTCACCTGGGAGGGGGTGGCACTGTGCCCAGCTTTAGGTTTTTGTCACACTGCTATTTTCTGAGCTAGCTCTGGAGGTCTTCAAGTGTTTGGTTCTTTCAAGGTGGTGTGATCCTGGGAGAGGTGTGGTCACTGCTCTCCTAGTCCTGATCCCTTGTAGCTGCAAGTGCCAGTGTTCTTCTTGGCCCTGGAAATGGGCCCCTGCTCCCTTGTGACTGACCATAGCTATTCCTCTCCATCTTGGAACTGAGATCCAGAGTTGCCTATCAGCACCAGCTGCCCCCAGGGCCAGCAAAGCATCCCCTGTAATCTCTTTCTGACCAATTGTCTGACAGTAAGTCTCTAGGCTAAGAGCCCCTGAAGCTGTGGTTGCTGCTGCTGCTGTTGTGGCCACCTCCAAGGCTCACAGGCCTGCCATGCTCAGGGCCTCCCCGCTCCCTGGTGTTAAAGACTCCTCTGGCAGACCTCATAAATTGTCTTGGGCTGGAAAATGTCACCCTTTGACCTTTTATTGGCTCTATCACTCCAAAATCTGATTTGAGGTATTATTTTAAAGTTGTTTGGACAAGAATATTGGGAGAATTCAGCTGAGTCCCAGACTATACTCCACCATCTGTATATATCTTTTTAAAATTGTTTATTTTTAGTTTTCAACATTCATTTCCACAAGAATTTGAGTTACAAATTTCCCCCCCTCTTTTCTTTACCCCCACCCCAAAATAGCGAGCCTACTGAATACCCCTTCCCCCAGTCTGCTCTCTCTTTTATCCTCCCCCATCCTCCTCTGACTTCCTAGTAGGGCAAGATGGATTTCTATACCCCAGTGCCTGTATATCTAATTTCCCAGTTGCAGGTAAAAGACATTTTTTTAACATTTTAAAAAAAACTTTGATTTCCAGATTCTTTCCCTTCTTCCCTCCTCATTCACCCTCACCAGGAAGATAAGCAATTCAATATACGTTGTACATGTGTAGTTATGCAAAAAGTTTCCATAGTAGATATATTGTGAAAGACCAACTATATTTCCCTCCATCCTATCCTGCCCCCCATTTATTCTATTTTCTACTTTGACACTGTCCCTTTTCAAAAGTGTATGCTTCTAACTACCCTCTTCCCCAGTCTGCCCTCCCTTCTATCATCTCCCTTCTTATCCCCTTCCCCCCTACTATCCTGTAGGGTAAGATACCCAATTGAGTGTATATGTTATTCCCTCCTTAAGTCAAATTCAATGAGAGTATGGTTGACCCATTCCCTTTGGCCTTCCTGTTCTTTCCCTTCATTGTAACAGTTTTCTCTTTGCCTCTTTTATATTCCATCTCTCCCTGTCTCCTCTCATTATATTCCTCTGTCACTTCTTAATTTTATTTTTTAGATATCATCCCTTCCTATTCAACTGATCCTGTGCCCTCTGTCTATGTATACATGTACACATATATACATACACTCACGTAAGTATTTATACACACATACACCCTCCTATACACATATATGTATGTATACATACATACATATATTCCCTTCAACTATCCTCATACTGAGAAAAGTCTCATGAGTTACAATTATCGTTTTTCCATGTAGGAATGTAAATAGTTCAACTTTAATAAGTTCCTTATGATTTCTCATGCTTCTCTTGCTTCTTATATTTGAAAGTAAAATATTCTGTTCAGCTCTGTTTTTTTTTTCATCAAGAATGCTTGAAAGTCCTCTATTTCATTGAATGACCATATTTGCCCCTGAAGCATTATACTCAGTTTTGCTAGGTAGGTGATTCTTAGTTTTAATCCCAGCTCCTTTGACCTCTGGAATATCATATTCCAAGCCCTTCTATCCCTTAATGTAGAAGCTGCTGGATCTTGTGTTATCCTGATTGTGTTTTCACAATACTCAAATTGTTTCTTCCTGGCTACTTGTAATATTTTCTCCTTGACATCGAAACTCTGGAATTTGGCTATGATATTCCTAGGAGTTTTCTTTTGGGGATCGTTTTCAAGAGGTGATTGGTGAATTCTTTCAATTTCTATTTTGCCCTCTGGTTCTAAAACATCAGGGCAATTTACCTTGAGAATTTCTTGAAGGATGATTTCTAGATTCTTTTTTTGATCATGGCTTTCAGGTAGTCCAATAATTTTTAAATTATCTTTCCTGGATCTATTTTCCAAGTCAGTGGTTTTTCCAATGAGATATTTCACATTGTCTTCTATTTTTTCATTTGTTTGGATCTATTTTATAGTATCTTGACTTCTCATAAAGTCATAAGCTTCCATTTGCTCCAATCTAATTTTTTTTTTTGCCTTTTGGAGGGCAATTGGGGTTAAGTAACTTGCCCAAGGTCACACGGCTAGGTTTTTGTTTGTGTGTGTGTTAAGTGTCTGAGGCTGGATCCGGACTCAGGTCCTTCTGACTCCGGGGCCAACACTCTACTCACTGCGCCATCTAGCCACCCCTCCAATCTAATTTTGAAGGAATTATTCTCTTCATTGAGTTTTTAAAATTCCTTTTCTATTTGGACAATTTGGCTTTTTAAGGCATTCTTCTCATTGGCTTTTTGGGCCTCTTTTGCCATTTAAGTTAGTCTATTTTTTAAGATGCTATTTTCTTCAGTATTTTTTGGGTCTCCTTTAGCAGGCTATTGACTCACTTTTCATAATTTTCTTGCATCATTAGTATTTGTCTTCCCAATTTTTCCTCCATTTCTCTTACATGATTTTCAAAATCCTTCTTGAGCTCTTCCATGGCCTGTAACCAAATTCATATTTTTCTTGGAAGCTTTTGATGCAGGAGTACTGCCTTTGTTGACTTCTTCTGGTTCCATGTTTTGATCCTTTTTGTCACCCAAAAAGGATTCTATGGTCTGATTGTGCTTCCTCTGCTTGCTCATCTTGCCAGCCAATTACTTGACTTTTGAGCTCTTTGCCATGGTAGAACTCTGCTTTCAGAGTGAAGAGCTTTGTCCCAAATAGTTAGGGTTCTCGAAAATGTTGTCAGAGGTCTAAGGAGGGTGCTTTCCCTATAGCCACCCCAAGCTCTGCCACACTGGCCACACACCCCAGGACCACCACCCTAGACAGTGACCCAGATCCAAGCAGGTCAAAGCAAGAGCCATTACCCTCTGAACAGTCACTTGGTCCCCCTAAGATCTGTGGGCCAGGAGCTCCTGAGGCAGCCATGTGGTAGCAGCTGCAGCCACCACACCTCCTCTTCTTCTTACTCTGAGGGCAGGGGTAGGACCACACTTTTCTGTCACCAGGAACAGAGTTCCCCACCGACCTTTTACTTTCTCTTTGGTGTTTATGGGTTGAAAAGTCTGGAAACCACCACAGGTGCTGGTGATTTACTCTCCTGAAGTCTGCTCTGGACAGTCTGGGCCACCCCAGAGTAGGTGCAGCTCACAAGGTTCTGTGCTTGGCTCACAGCTCGGTGTGATAGATCCTTCCTGCTGGTCTGCCAGGCTGCCTTCAGAGGGAGATTTGTTTCTCTCTGTCACTTTGTGGGTCCTGTTGCTCTGAAGTTTGTTTAGAGTCACATTTTACAGGGATTGGAGGTGGTTGTGGTGGGAGCTCATGGACTTTCCTGCTTCTACTCTGCCATCTTGGCTCCGCCCCCTCCTTTTAAAAAAAATAATATTTCACCCCAGTTACATGTAAAGACAATTTTAAACATTCATTTAATTTTTTTGAGTTCTGAACTTTTGTAATAACCTTTAAAAAAGTCAGACCTGCTATTTCATTGATATGGGGAACTCCCAGTGAGAAAACATCCTCTATGTCAATAATTGCTCTGAAACTGACTATCTAAGAGTTTCTTGGGAAAATGAGAGGTTAAGTCACTTGCCCAAAGTCATAAGACCAATATGGATTGGGTACAGGACACCCGTCTCTGAGGACAGCCATCCACCATGGCTGCCTCTCATCTCTGTCTCTAAATCTGTCTCTGTCTTTCCTATCTTATCTACCATCTACTCTTTCTACATCTCTTTGTATCTTCCTACCCATCCATCTATCACCTACATCTATTATCTACCTATCATCTATCTGCTCTCTGTCTCCACCTAGCTGTCCATCACTTATCTATATCTAGCCATCATCTCTGCCCATCTGTCTAGCTAGCATCTATCCATCTTTCTCATCTGCATCTATCCTCTATCTACTTTCACTATATCTGTCTACTTGTCTATATCATCTACATTTATAGCTAACCTTTAATAGCTTAAAACTACACTAAGACTTTTGAGACACCCTCTGTCCATCTCTATGTGGGATTATTATGTGGAATGAATAAAATAATTTATTGAATTGATAATGAATGAAATGGGGGTAGGCATGCCTGGTCCTTTCAGCTCCCCAAAGAGATTTCATTTAGAGCTGCAGATTATATTTAGAGATAGCATATATTCAGACTAATCTCAGATATGGCCTGGTTTGTGACTTTAAAGCTTAGACAATTTCACATTTATGGATATAGGAACAAACAACAATGCCAAACTTCACTTACTTGACATGTATAAACTATGGGAATACAGACACTTTCTTTCCTAGAGACATAAAAATAATGTTTTGTAAATAATCTCCCATTGTTTGGGCAGAGAATTTTTTTTTGGAGGGGGGAGGGTAGGGCAATTAGGATTAAGTGACTTGCCCAAGGTCACACGGCTAGTAAGTGTTAAGTGTCTGAGGCTAGATTTGAACTCAGGTCCTCCTGACTCCAGGGCCCTGCTCCATTCACTGTGACACCTAGCCTCCCCTAGAGAATTTTTATCTGTCCGGAAAGAAAGCACAAGACTTTCCAATTCTTTAAAAATTGTTAGTAATAATAAATAATGAAATAATATAAATATAAATAAAATAACAAAAACGTTTTAATAAATGGTAGCTAACATTGACACAACATCATATGTAGAATATAGAGTGCATCTGTATACATGCCAAATGTGCACCTATAACTCTGATCCCATAACCCCCTTTTCAGATAGATACATTGTCACTCATCTGAGAAGAGATTAAGTACTAACAGCCAGCTGGGGCCCTGGCAGGGGCAGGGGGCTTCCTGGAGGGGGTTTCTGAGCTGAGCCTTGAAGGAAGAGGATACAAGGTTCACCGAAGAGATGGCTGAGAGAAGGGGAATGATAAGCAACGGGCCCGAAAATAACTATGATCACCATAACTAGCGTTCTTGTCGTGCTCTACACATAGGATCCCCTTTGATCCCTACAATGATCCTGTGGGGCCGTTATTATTAATCATTATTATTACTATTATTTCCGTTTTACAGATGAGGAAACTGAGGCAGGCAGAGGTTCAATGACTTGCCCAGGGTCACACAACTAGGAAGCTCAGAGGAAAGATTTTTCAGTTATGCCTTTGCCAAAATTTTCAACACCTCCATCGATCTAAATAATTATAACTCACAGCACGTGAAGATTTGCAAGCCTCTTTACAGACATTATCTTATCAGAGCCTAAAAAACCTGTGGACTATAGGTCTTTATCTGCAAGGGACTTACCCAAGGTCACACAGCTACTACGTGTGGAAGCCAAGATTTGAACCCAGATTTCTGTTGACTCCACAGAAGCACCGTTTTTGAGGCTAGCCCTCTGCTTCATGCTTATACAGCAACATTCCTTTAACCTTATCAGCTCAGAGTTTGATTTCAGGTCACTGTTGTGAGCAAATGGTGAAGACTGATCTCATAGACAAGACTTTGAGTTGTTCCTGAACGTGCCAATACACTTCCACCATTATTTTGGGGCATCGTGGGGCTCGGCTGAATGGAATGTCAGGAAAGCTGGGTTCAAGTTCTCTGATACCTACTGGCTAGGTGATATGGGCAAGTGATCTTGTCCAGCTCTTCATTTTACAGATGGAGAAACTGAGACTAAAGATGTGCAATGACTTGCCCAAGGTCACACAGGTAGTGAGTGATAGAAGCAAGATCTGAACCCAGCTACTCTTACTCTAAATCCTGGACCTGTGGATGTGCCTCTATGGTGCCATTTGTTTGTGACATTCTAGGATCTTGTGCCCTCTCAGTCTTGCCAACCTCTTCTAAATGTGGAGAGCAGGAGAATTCAGGATACCCCAGAATCAGGGCATGAACCCACAAAGGTTGAGTGCCAGCTGTTCGAGCCCTGGCTTGGAAGACAGAAATGAGAATAGAGCAGGGATCACAGGCAAGTGTGAGAGAGGGCAACATGGTGGGCCTGTGGGTAGACAGAGCTGTGGTGGGCAGGCACCACTCTCTAGAGCTGTAACTACAGTGGGGGCGTTGGGGGCTGTGCTCCAGCAGGTAGGAACAACCTGAGTTTGGGTGTCTAGTTAGGAAGACAAAGTAACTAAAAAGGGAAGCCACCAGATGGCTGGACTCCAGGTGCATTTCTCTCTAGCCAGTCCCCACTCTGCTCCCTCCCCTCATAGCAGTACTGTCCTGGTGTCCCCAGAGGAGTCCAGACACACCAGTGTCCCACGATCTTTCCTCACTCAGGACTTTGCATCCCTAGGTCCAAGGCTGTTCCCAGAGGGATCCTCTGGGATCCACAGCAGTTCCCCCTCCCCCCAAAAGAGTTATGTTATAGTCCTTTCTCCAGCTGCTTGCTTGGGGTTCACAATGGCACGATACAGTCTGCCACCCTTTGGGAATCCCCAGTGTGTGAACGTTCCCACCTTGCTGCCTTTATCATTCTGTGTCACTCAGAGAATTATAGATTGAGGGGTACAAGGGACCTCAGAGACCAGCTAGTCCAACCCCTCCATTTTACAAATGAAGAAATTGAAGCCTGAAGTCAGCTGAACTGACTTGAATAGGATCTCGGTAACTGAGCCAGGATTCTGACCCAGGTCCTGTCATTCCCAATCCAGCCATCCTCTGAGCAGGCATCACCTGCTGCAGGCTCTGCCTAAATCAGTTAATCCCCAAGTATTTATTAAGCACCTACTGTGTACACTATGCTAGGAACTAGGGATGGAACACCCAGGTAAATAAATCAACCCAATGTTCCTGTCTGACCAATGCTGAACATGGTACTTGGTAAACAGTAGGTACTTAATAAGTGTTTGTTGACTAACTGAATCACCCACCACTCAGCGCCCATTCTGCACCTGTAGTCCTCCATCTCTAGGCTGTCTTTCTTCATGACCACCTCTCAACATCTCTCAAGGCTCAGCACTAGCAGCATCTCCTTGAAGCCTGTTCTGGTGCCCCAGCTTCTAATCTCTCCTTCCCCTCCCCCCACTCCAAAGGACCCATCATTTTCTTTATCTATATCTCTATGTGTACTTGCTGTATCCCCCAGTAGAATATAAACTCCTTGAGGGCAAGAGCTGTTTCTGTCACTCCTGTGAAGTTAGCACAGGGTTTAGAAAATTGTAGGCGTGATGAGTATTTATTGATTGACTGATTGATTGGTTCAAGATAATTACCCGGAATTCTTCCTCTCCAACCACACCCTCCCCCTTTCCTTCCCTCTTACTGACCCAGCTCATCCTGATCTTCAGGCCCTCAGCACCCCCAGCCCAACTTTCCAAGTCCATCTGTCCTGCTCTCTCCCCATCCTTTCCTCTTCCTAACCTGGACCTTACAAGCATCATTTTAACTGTGCTCTTACTAACATCCTAGACCCTCTTGTTCCCTTAATCTTCCACCAGACCTGTCTTTCCCAGTCCTGGGTAATCCCCATCTGCCATTCTTGGCTCCAGTATGTGGCTGGAGTCACGCAAAACCAAGCCATTAAGCTCTTGGGCAAATGCATGCTGGGTTTTGCTTGGCATGCCTTTCCTTCATCTTTAGAAGCCTAGCAGGATTGAGGAATTGGAAGGGGCATCTCATCCAACCTGTAATGGAAACATGGATGCCCTTCATTTTTAAAAAAGTTTTTTAAAAAAACTTTTAAAAGTTTTATTTTTTTTTAACATCATAGTGACTAACCCATTCCTTCCCCCAGAACCCTCCTTTGTAGTGTATATGATACCCCATAATAAGTATAACCAAGGAAAAAAATAAGTATAATCAAGAAAAACAAATCAGTAATTCAATAAGCATCAATATATTCAATAGTCAACAAGCATTTATTAAGCCCCTACAGTATGCCAGATGCTAGGATTATGAATACAGAGCATGAAACACTTCCTGTTGCCCATAAGTTTTTAGTAAGCATATCTGAAAATGTCTGCCCCATTCCTCATCTGGCAACCACTGCCTCTAAGTTGGGTTAGGGGAGGCAGGACTTTGCTATGAGTCCTTGGAAATCACAACGGTCATTCTGTCTCACACTTCATATCGAATCTGTTGCCAAATCCTATCAATTCTCATAGTATTTCTCATATTTGCTCCTTCTCTTCTACCCCAGGCACCACTCTCATCCTGGCTCTCATCATCTCACCCCCTGATAACTGAAATCTCTTCCTCATTGCTCTTTCTGCCCCAAGTTTCTCCCCATTCCAGTCCATCCTCCCTGCATCTTCCATAAACTACAGTGACCTCCAAGAGCAAATCCATTCAAAGCTCTTTAAAAATCTATTCCTTTTAACAACCTAAATTGCATACATAGAGAAACCACTGTTTAAATCCATTATTTGAAGACATACAGGAAGAAAATCATTTAGGTGATCTAATCAAAAGCTATAATTGTTTCTAGCTATAGATTTACCAGTTACCTGAACGTTTCTGTATGCCCAGCAGTGATTAGTTTATATTCAAGTAACTGGAGTCATTAGAGATTTGACATTTTTATTTGACTGTATTTGAATTCACATGTATTTATTTAAAACATAGCTTACTTTCTGTATTAGTATTCTCTTAGTAGCAAGCTTAACAGACCCCTACCATCTCATACAAAGACTTTTACTTTAAAACTTCAGTTAAGACTTCAAACAACAAAACAAACAAAAACCTCTGGCCCTTTCTCGCCTTTCCAATCTTCTTGCACCCTGCCCCCGGGCATACTGCCCAATCGGACTCTCCATCTCTCGCTCCAAGCATTTTCTTTGGCTATTCCTCAAGTCGGGAATTCGGACTGTTCTCTTCTCTGCCTCCCGGCCTCCCTGGCCTTCCAGAGTCCCACCTGCTAGAAGAAGCCTTTTCCAATTGTCTTCCCCGGGGTGAGGGAATCGCGTTCATACCGGTGGCTTTCCCCATTGCGTCGTGAACTCCCTGGGAGCTGGGATGGTCTTTGGCATGTTACTTTGTATCCTTGGTCCTTGGTGTGGAGCTCAGGGAGAGCAGGGGGTTCAGGACCGCTGCTCGGCTCAGTCCTCAGCCCCCTCTCTGCTCTCCGTGCCCCCTTGCCTGGCAGTCTCCTCCCGCCTCGGGGACAAGCAGCAGGCTTCTGGCTGCTGCCCACAGCTGCCCGTCCTGCTCTTTCTCCCCGATCTCTTCCTCATCCCCGCCGGCTGCCCAGGCGTCAAGCCCCGCAGTCACCTTTCTCAGACTCACACCGAACGCCCTTGTCCATTGTGCTCCTGCAGCAGAGCTTACATTATCTCCTTCTCACCACTGGCCCTGATTCTTATTATCCGTGGGACCTTGGACAAGTCACTTCCCTTCTACGGCCTCAGTTTCCCTCCCTGTAAAACGAGGGGGTTGGACTAGACAGCTTCTGAGGACCCTGCCAGTTCTAAGTCTATGATGAGCTCTCAAATCTCATGAAATGAAATCCAGCCCGCATCTTTCCATCTAATCAGATGATCTTCTGAAATCCAACTCATCTAGTCAGTCTATAGACATCTATCAGCTGTGTGGCCCCTGGGCCACCTACTTCAATTTCTCCGTGCCTCAGTTTCCTCATTTGTAAAATGGCCTCAAAGGTTCCTTTGATATTTAAATCTTTGCTTCTGTAGGAAATTCTCTTCACTAGGGCCACTCAGCCTCCTTCCCTCTAACTTTTAGTCTCGGAGAATTGTCTGGGGCCCAGGGTAGGGGGAGGAGGGCCTCCAGGGGCATCCTTTCCCTTTAAGAAGGCGAGACCTCCTGCCCCTCATCAACAGGTCGATTCCCAGGCCCTCATGCCCGCCTCTTCCGCCCTGCACTGACATGGCCGCCCCTTTTCCGGTGGCCGGCTACTTTACCGCCTCCCTACCCGCGCCCTCTGATTGGGCGGTTACAAAAAAAAAAAAAAAGACTCCAGAGACCGTCCCCTTCCGGCCGTCCTCCCGCTTCCGGCCGCCCGCCCCCTAGTCCTGGATCCCAAGTCGTCAGGCTTCCGGAATTGGGCGTGGTGGGGAGGGGCGTGTTTTGATTGGCGCAGGAAGACGCGAGCCCCCATCACGTGATAGTGAGCTAGTTTTGTTTGCGGAAGTGGAAGGTCCAGAGCACGGTAGGAGGTGAGTCACGGCCTGGGCCACACCGGCCCGCCCCTGCCCGCCGCTCCGGGGCCCTGGGAGGGAGGGACCGGCTGGCCTGAACCCGGCCTTGCCTTTAGGCTCTAGTCCTAAAGTCGCTCGGGCCCCGCCCCCTCTGTCCCCTCCCTTTCCGTCCTTTTCCATCCCCCTCTCTTCCATCCCCCTCCCCTCCATCTCTTCTTACCATCCTCCTCCTCCATTCTTCTCCCCATTATACCCCTTCTCCTCCCCTTCCTACCATCCCCCTCCCATTTCCATCCCTCTCCCCCTCCCCTCTCCATCCCTCTCCCCCTCCCCTCTCCATCCCTCTCCCCCTCCCCTCCTTCCGCCCTCCCTTTTGTAAAACGGAAGAGGGGCCTGGCGTGGATGCGCTTCCCGCCCAGGGTTTCTTCCAGCCTGGCCCCCTTCTTCTGCCCTCTGCCCCAGACCAATCTCAGCTCGTCCTGCCCGCCCCTTCCCCTCCCACCGCCCCAGTTTCAGGCCCCCATCTTTTCACCAGTCAGAGGGCATTTATTAAGCACCTCTGTGTGCCAGGGACACAGGGAGCTTACCTTCTTATATGTTTATATATAGACACGGATGTCTCCATCGCCAAGCATTTATTGATTTGTTTTTAACCTTTTATTTTCCCCACTTAAGTGTAGAAACAATTCTTAACATTAGTTTTCAAGCTTTTGAGTTCCAAATTCTCTCCCTCCCTCCTCATCCCCCTCCTTGGGAAGGCAAGCAATTCAGTGTAGGTTCGTTGTCATGCAAAACGTAGTTCCATGTTAGTCATGTTGTGAAAGAAAACACGCACACACCCACCCCCTCTAGAAAAATAAGAAAGTGAGAAGGCGCGCTTCAGTCTGTATTCAGACCCCACCAGTTCTTTCCGTGGGTCCAGGGAGCATTTTTCATCATAAGTGCTTCAGAGCCTTCTTGGATCCTTGTATTGCTGAGAAGAGCTAAGTTATTCACAGCTGATCATCTCCCAGTATTACCGTTACATAGTACACATCACTTTGTATCAGCTTCTGTAAGTCTGTCCCTTTCTCCCAGTGCATTCCTCTCTCACCGCTTAATTTTGTTTTTTAAGATATCCCTTCATATTCAACTCATACCTGTGTCTTCTGTCTATACATACTCCTTCTAACTGCTTGATAATGAGAAAATTCTTAGGAGTTACTAGTGTTATCTTCCCATGTAGGAGTGTAAACAGTTTAATCTTTTTAAGCCCCTTATGATTTCCCTTTTCTGTTTACCTTCTCATGCTTCTCTTGAGTCTTGTATTTGAAAGTCAGATTTTCTATTCAGCTCTGGTCTTTTCATCAAGAATGCTTGAAAGTCCTCTATTTCATTGAATATCAATATTTTCCCCTGAAAGATTATACTCAATTTTGTTGGGTAGACGTCCTGCTCATCCTTGGGAATTATCGTGAGGGATGTTGTGTCTGAGTGCCTGTGGAGAGTGTCTGAAAGGCCCAGCCTCAGGGAGGCCCATGCCAGATTTACTTCTAGGTGGCCGAGAGGAATGAAGATACCCCTTCCTTTTATCCCTTTGGTGGTGGCTGGGGTTTTTTTTGAGAGCCAGAGAAGGGCTGTCCATCACAGGTTAAACTATCTGGGGAAGCCACTGTCTGCAGGGTCTGGTTCAGAAAAGAGAATTCACTGAGCCAAGTGTGTTTCTCTTCAGGGTAACTCCCCTTGAGGGCAGGCACACAGTGCCTAACACAAAGTGGGTGCTTGTGGTTTGATGGGGTAGCAGCTTGATAGACTGGCAAGATCATCGAATTTGGAGACTGAGGGCTCAGGTCACAATCTAGGTGCTGCCCTTTGCTGCCTTTCGGGCCTCAGTTTCCTCATCTCTGAAATGCTTGACTCTTGGGCCCTTCCAGCGCTATACCCCATGACTGGAGTGGGGGAGAAGTTGATCCTATGGGAGCCATTTTTGGAGGAGTAGGGGTCAGAGGAGAGGTGGAGGGGGCACTTTCAAGTGAACGGGTGTGAAGGGGAAACAGATTGGGCCAGTTTAAGACAAAAGACAAGGGAAAGTTAAAAAGATCCCAAGAGTGAGGGCACTTGAAACAATTGGGGTTCAGACCTGGTGACCTTAAGCAAGTCCCTCCTCTCCTTCTTTGGGCCTCAGTTTCCTCATCTATAAAAATAAGGGCATGTTTCCAGGCCTCTGTGACCTTCGAGAGTGAGCGCTGCCGACATATCCATTTCCTGGTGGCCAGCCTGGTGCTGAGCCTCTCTGTACCTAGGGAGGAATCCTCTGGGCCCATAATGATCTGCCTATCCCCAGGCTCCAGCCTGAAGCTTCCCTACTCCTTATGATGTGCCAGACCTCCAAGGGCCCCAGGATGAAGCTTTGGAGGACTTTGGGTAGGGTGCTTTCTTCTTTGGGCCTCAGTTTGCTCCTCTGGCCTCTGTGGTCTCTAAAGTTCCTTCTGGTTCTAAATGCTGTGATTCCAGTGGAGGAGAATAATGATAATTCTGTTATACAACATCAGCTATGTGCCAGGTAACTGTGAACAGGATGCTGGGCTTGTGCTGAGGAAGCCCTGAGATTGAATGCTGTCTACAGCAGTTATTGACCAGGCGGCCCTGAGGATGGCCCTTCCCCTCTCTCAGCCTCCCCTTCCTCATCTAGAGAATGAGGGAATTGGACCCGCAGGCTTCTGAGCACCTTCCAGTCTGAATCTGTGATCTGCAGTATTTTGCTAGTCTGGGAATGCCAAGATCCAGACAACAGCCTGGAGGGAGGAGGCAGCTGGCCCAAGGTCTCAGCTACATCAGAAAGTGCTTGTCTGGTTCTTAATCCCAGGAGGACAGAAGTCCCCTTGAGGCTGTCCTCATTTGATAGCTGAGGAAACTGGGAAATTAGGTGGCTTGCCCAAAGGTCTCGCAGTGTCTGAGGCAGGGTTTTAACCCTCATCCCCCACCTCAGTTCTTACTGGCCTGCCTGTGGGGATAAAGAGGAAGATCTTGTGATATACATGGACCATTTGTGAGGAGTTTGAACAGAGAGAGGGAGAGAGAGAATAAGAGAGAAGGGGGAGAGAGGGGACAGGGAAAGAGGAGGGGGAAGGAGCGTGGACTGGTCTAGAAAATCATCCCATCTCTTTGGCCCAGCGCATGTGAGCTCTCTGCAGTCCCACCTCCCCTAGTCACCCAAGGCTTCATCAGCAGATCTGATCTCGGGGCTGAGCAGTCAGCCCTGCCTCCAGTTGGATCTTCTTAGGAGATTGCTACCCTGCAGCTGGCAGTAATGATGCCATCCATGTGACATTCTCTTGTCAGAGGCAGGGGCATGTTAGGTCAGAATTCCAGAGGGGCCGCTTATGTGTTAGGCCTCCTGGCATTATGCATGCGGTTTCCATTTGACCTGGTATCTGCTTCCTGTCCTGCTGGTACCAGGCAGCTGTTGCCTTACTCTCTGGAGGTCACAGGATTGAAGCCCTCTGAGCTCGGGGGACGGTGGAGGGTATCCAGTCCTATGCTCTCATTATGTGGAGGAGGAAACCAAATTCCAGCCCAGGTCCCCTTGACCCAGAGTGAAGGGCCCTTGCCAGTGGATCACACGGCTTGTACTGTGTAGTGGGGCAACTGAGAGGCTTTTAACAGGGCTAATTAGATACAAGTCCAGGAGTCCTGAGAGCTAAGTGTTTCTGTTGTGATGATGTGCAAAGCCCTTTACAAAGATTTCGTTTGATTCTCACAATAACCCTAGGAGGGAGGTAGCATTATTCCCATTTTATAGGTGAGGCAACAGGTGGCGTGTCTTCTCCAGGGTCACCTGGCTAGCTCAAGTCCTCCTGGCTTTTGGTCTGCTGTTCTTTCCCCAGCGGCCTCCCCACCCCACCACTTAGACACATGGGCCCGCTCCCAAATACACATATAGGAGCCCAAGCACCAGAAGCATGGGAAGTGACCACTTGCATTCTAAATGGATCACAGAGGTTACCAAAGGCCTATTTGTAAGAACTCTCTTTGCCCTTTGGGCAAAGTCCAGCCTTTGTGGAGCCTCTCCTGAGCTGTTGCGGGAAGCCGTTTAGCAGCAGAGCCGGGGCCAGAGCTGTGTCTGCATCCATAGAAGGAATTCCCAGTGGAGGAAATCCCCTTTTCCTTTGCAGGTCAGTACCTCTGTGCTTTGGAGAGCCCCAGGAAGCCAAATGACTGGCCCTGGGTCCCCCAGTCAGGTAGGATGACTGTCTGGGTCAAAAGCCAGACTGGCCCTCAGTCTAATGATCTCACAGACCTCTTCTGACCCAAACATAGACTGCCTTTCTGCCAGAGCTGAACAGAATCAAATGACTGAAACTGAGAGAATTCACCAAGTGACAATCCAAGGGCATCTTAAGATAATGTCTGGGGCAGACAGAAAATTCCTTGAACTGTGACCTCTGGAGGACATCAGTAGTTTTTCTTCCCAGACTGAAGTTTTGGTACAGAATTATCCAAAAGGATGGTTTCTCCCTAGTTATTGTAGACTGTTAAAAGGACAAGGGAATTCCTCTGTACTCTGTCCTGGTCAGGCATGTGAAAGGATGTAGTTGGACTCTGGGGCCTCTCCCAGCTGTGACATCCCCTGTTCTAAGGCCTTTCTCAGTTGTAACATTCCATGATCTAAATCCCTCCCACTTCAGCCCTTTACCAGCTCAGACATTCTAAACTCCCCTCAGGTCAGACAATCTGTGATTCTGTAAGACACCTTCCTGGACTGTTGTGTTCAACTTTTAAGAAGGTTGTCAGCCCACTAGAGCATGTCTAGAAGAGGCCGGTCAGGAGGATGAAGGAAGCCAGGGCTTCTCAGAGTCCTCAAAGGGAACTGCTGATATTTCTTCTGGAGAAGGGAAATCTCATTGGGACCTGAAGACTGTCTTCAGATGTGTGAGGGCCTTGGGCTTATTTGTCCCTTCTCTCCAGGAGGCAGAAGGGGGCCTGGTGGGTAGAAGTCATAGTGTGGCAGATTTTGGCTCCATATAAAGACTGACTTCCTTAACCACTGGATTAATACAAGGGACTAGGCCCCCTAATGAGACAGTAGAGACAGGGGGTGAATCTGAGGTGGGAACAGAGGGGTAGGTTTGAGGGGATCCTTGAAGAAAGGGAAGAAGAGATAAAAGGAGGGTTCCCCAAGGGAGGGAAGAGGAGGGGACCGAGGTGACCAAGGATGTGGCGACAGCAGAGGGCAGGACAAGAGGGCTGGCTGAATGAGAAGGCTGGGAAGGCCTTGAATGCTAGGTTGAGTAGCTGTTTACACTTTGTTAAAAAGGCATGAGGAGAAGGAGGAGGAGGCCTTGTTACCTTCTCTGTTACTGTGTGAGCACCCTGGGGGTGGTGATGGCCTCCATCCAGCCTGGGGCCCCATGAATGCCTGCTGACTGGTTGTGCCACCCCTGATGGGCTCCAGATCCCCCGGGAGCTCAGCCCCAGCAGAGGCCTCTGTCCATGGTCGTTCTGCTTTCATCTGGGAATGCCTCCCTGATTCAGGGGCAGGGGGAGAGCTTCCCAAATGTCACGGTTTGGACCTGAGGATAGACTGCTTTGGCATTATCCCCACCATGTACTCTCGATCATCATGAAAAAGCCTTTACTGAGTGCCTGTCTGCAGGTTGAGCAGCCCTGGTCTAAAGCCGACCAGAGCCATGTGGATGTGCCCGAGGAGGCAGGCAGTGTGAGCCAGGATAGACACAGAGCAGGCCTACTAGGTAAGCATGAATCATTACACTCTTTCCAGGTCAAGGGTCAGAGAAGTTCAAGGTGGGGTGAGTGATGGAGGTGTCATTTCACATGGACAGAGATTGGGGGAGGTTACTGTTACAGCTGTTAGTAGTAACTCTCCTAGAATTTTGTTAAAGCTTTCTGCACAATGCCCTCATGAGGTAGGGTTATGGTTACCCCCATTTTACAGATAAGGACACTGAGGCTCAGAAATATGAAATGACTAGTTTGCAAATGGTAGGTTCCTTACACACACACCCTCCTTCCTTTTGGGTCAGGGAAGGAGCAGGATCTTTGGAGAGAGATGCCTTTCCCAATCCCTCCTGCCCTCAGGAGCCAGTAGCTCTGTGCCAGCCCTGGCTGGGACCCAGCTGAGGCCCAGCTGTTACCATCTCCCTCAGTGTACAGAGGTCTCAGTGTTTATCAGAACAGAGGTGGCCTGGACTCTGATTCACATCTTACCCCTTCAGCCCAAACTACCTGCCCCCTCCCAGTGCTGCTGCCCAGAGAGCCCTGGCCTGGGGGCATTGGTTAGCAACAGAAAGGGGGTGAACTGAAGATAAGGCCCCCGAGGATATATTCAACTTCTGTAGGGGTGGGGTGGGAAGAGCTAGCAAACACAATTTCCCTTTCCCTTATCTTCTTGGTAGAGGTGGGTGGAGGTGACCAGCCTCCCCAGGGATTGTGTAGAAGGATGTCCGAGGTTACCTAGGTGAATTCTAGCATTTTCCAGGTACATGGGACCATGCATTCTGGAAAGTGAGGTCCCCAGGGAAGGATGTTGCTCGAGGTCACTCAGCACACAGGCTGGCTGCAGAGCCACGCTTAGGACTAGGCTTGCCTGACTCACATGCTTCCCTTCCACTGCCCCGCCTCCTAGTCCCTGCATGAGCCCTATAAGAATCCAGAGCTGCCTGGGCAAGTGTGGGCCGTCTGTCAGGCAACTTGCCTGTTTCAGCTGGGGAAAAAAAATACTGAGATTGGTGCTTGTCTGGTGAGCCAAGACCCCCAGATACGGTATGTAATAGTTTCAGAAGACAGAAAGACAGGTCATGGGATCTTAGGCTTGGCACTGCAGAGGACACCTGAGAAGCAAGGTGCTTGACCCCATCCCCCCCATAACCCCAGTTTTATGGATGAGAAAACTGAGACCCAAGAGGCTGAAGGACTTTGCCAAGGTCACTCAGACAGTAACGGAGCTGGCCGATGTCAGAGTGAGGTTCTGCCCTGCATCAGGTAATGTCATTAAATAAACTTTTCCCTCCCTATGGCACCCTCCACAGCTTAACAAACACTTGAAGTAATCCTGCGATTCTGGGGGTGAGGAGAGGAGTTGATCCTTCCCACATCTGTACTTTTTAAACAGTAAAGGCTCCTTCCTGTTGCATTCTTTTCACACTGTTCATTTAATCCTTCACCCTCATGTTTGAGTGAGTCACCCCAGGAAAGCCTGGGGTCTTTGCCCATCAACCTTTTCCCCTTGTCAGCCCCTCTAGAAACCCAGCAGAATGGTAGGATTTTTTTTTCAGTAGAGTCATGAAATGTCAGAACTGGAAAGAACTTTAGATATGAGAGTCAATCCT
Organism: Gymnobelideus leadbeateri; assembly: GCA_011680675.1. Lineage (NCBI taxonomy): Eukaryota > Metazoa > Chordata > Mammalia > Diprotodontia > Petauridae > Gymnobelideus > Gymnobelideus leadbeateri. The sequence continues at coordinate 254,219 of WOXC01000782.1, forward strand.
AGGGTCCCCCCTCCCTCCCCGCCCAACTCCTCAGTGTCTGCAGCCCAGAATCCCTTTGGAGGTGAGGATGCTCCATGGGAGTGGTTGGACTTTAGGAGAGGGCCTTTTGCTAGACTCTAGTGGCTCTGTGTAAGGGAGAGGCCCCCTGCCCCTGCTGGGGAGAGGTCCTAGGCAGGCGGGGTGGCACTTTGGAAGGCTTTGGGTCCTGTCTTGCTAAGTTGGTAAGCAGAGTTCTTGGTGCTCTAGTTCCTTTTTCCTTTCTTCTTTATAAAAGGGCAGGTAGACTTGATTGGTCATGTGGTCAAAGGAGAGGGGTCACTGGGCCAGGAGTCGGAGGACCTAGGATCAGGTCTGGTTCTAAACTAACTGTGTGACCTTGGGCCAGTTACTTCCTTCTCCAGGTCTGTTTACTCATCTATAGAATGGGAATTAAAATAAAATTGGTACAAGAATTCCAGCATGATCATCTGCAGTGTACATAAAGTGCTTTGTAAATCACACAATACTAGCTGTGAGCTTATCCTGAAGACCATGGAGCAAATAAATGTCTGCCTGCCCCTTGAGTGGTCTCACCCTGGTGTTGAAGCCCCTTTTCCCAGGAATTCAGTTCCTTGTGATTTTTAGCATATCCACAACAGAGAGTAGAGCCCACTTACTTGTCTCTGTTGGAGAAACGGAGGCAAAAGATGGGCAATTGTCTGGGTTCCCTTCAAATAGTCTGTCAGTGACAGAGCTAAGAGTAGACTCCTTGAACCATGGGGCCCTCTCCCTCAAGCCAGTCTATACTAACCTCTCCTTTCTTTTCAGTGCCCATTTGGGGACCTTGCTGAAGCTTCTTGTGTCAACCTTCCTCTCAATGGTGTTTCTCTTTTCTCTCCCTCCTTTACAGTGACCTCTTGGGGGACCTTGCTGAAGCTTTAGAGGACTCCAAGCCCCAAGTTGGTGGCAGAAGCCCTGGTGGGGAGGAAGAGGGACGTCTGGGCAGAAACTGTACCACGATTGGTGAGGTGGGATGGGGGACCACGCCCAGCTGACCACAGACCCCGTTTTCTTCCAGACGGAGGGAGAAGAAAACAAGACCAACCCCCCTACACCTGGGAAGATGCAATTCTTCGGCCGCCTGGTCAGCACAATTAGCAATGTTACCAACTTGTTTTCCAACCCATATCGGGTGAAAGAAGTGCCTATGGCTGACTATAGAGCCTGTGTCCAGCTCAGGGAAGAAGGACAGTTGATTTTATTCAAGAACAGCCCTCATCGCACCTGGGACTGCCTGCTAGTGAACCCCAGATCCCCACAGAATGGATTCCGGTGGGTGGTAGGCCCCTTCTTTATTCCTGATGGTGGTAGCCGTAGGGGAGTGTGGGTGGTTTGGAGACCACTCAACTAGGAAACAGAGCTTGGAAAGTCTTACAGGGTCACAGATTTAGATAGAAAGGAATCATGTAGTCTAATCTCCTCATTGTGCAGTTGAGGGAAACTGAGGCCCAGGGAGAAGAAATTACTTCCCCAAGGTCACTAGGATTTTAATACAGTCCTTTTAACTAAATCCAGTGATCTTTCCACTATACCACATTCCATGTGCTGGGCCTGAGAGGTGGTAGAGCCATAGAGGAGAGAAGAGTATATTGGGGATCAAGAGACACCTTGATTCAAATCTCAGTTCTTAATAGCATTCTGAGATACTGCAGTCCAAGCTCTCCTGTCCTGCACAGTAGTGGCTGCTAAATCATGTGTGATCCAGGCTGTGGCAATTCTGCCATGAGTTCTTGGGGGTCTTTGGGGGTGATTCTCTTTTCTTCGTGTGGGTCTTAGGCATCCCTAGTCTCATAATAGCTCTTTATCTTTTTTTCTGTTAACTTATTCTTCCATCCTTTCTTTATGTTAGAGCCTGGCACGTTGCTGCCTTGTATGGTCTTGGCCTCTCTTGTCAGGAGTCAAGCAGTTCGGGCTAGGGACTGCAGACTTTATCAGGCCATGTGCAGTGTGATAAAAGCTATGGTCTGATTGCTGCCCTCCTGAACTCTCCAGTTTGAGTCTAGGTCACCTGGCATCAGACTTGCCCCTGCACAGAAGTCTAGGAAACAATTGCTGGTCCTTGCCCTTCTCAGCAGGTGTGGACAGTTCTTCAGGTGCAGAGTGAGGCTCCCCCCAGTCTTACATTCTTTGGCAATTTTACATTGCCACACGTGCTGAAGGCTGAGGTCATGATCTTGTGGTAGGGTCAGAGATAAAGCACTAACCTTGCTTTTCCTACTTGTGTCTCATGCCCAGGACCTGAGTCCCTTCTCTCCTTAACCCAGGGTCTAGGACTATGATCCTGGTCTGTGCCTGCTCATAGTATGTCCTGGTCGCTTGTCCAGGGCTTGAATTTGTGACTTTGGCCCCATTCAGGCAGCTGTATTCCGTCTTTCACCTCCGTACCTTTGCACAAGCTGTCTGTTATACACTCCCTGCTCACCACTCCCTTGAGGAATCCCTGCGTGTCTTCAGAGCCCTACTCAAGGCCTCCATCCTGGGGCTTTTCCTGCCTGCCCCGCTGCTTAGACCTAGAAGGACAGGCCCTGGGCACGGGTGTCAGTCAGTCCTGTGATCTCCAGCTCAGGTTGCATGTTTGTTCTGTGTTACTCTTTTGCTGCCGCTGTGGTTGTCTTTGCAGAGACTGTGTACCTGATTGCCTGTTACTCTGGCAGAAGCAGGACTTTGTCACTGGGTCTGGAGGCCCTTAAGCAACCTGTGGCTCTCCCCTCACTACTTCGTGTTTATTCTTGAATAGTTAGCCATCATAATAGCTCACCAGTCTGTGTGTTTGTGTCTGTGATCCCATGTGATCCTCACCTGGGATGTTGCAGCTTTTATTATCACCACTTTACCATTGGAGAGACTGCTGGGCTTGGAGAAAGGAGATGCCTGGTCCCAGCATTTATTCTGGCACTTACTATTGTGTGACCACCAGCTGGACTTTTGGGAACACCACCCCTGCCCCCTGCCTCATGGGTCCCTCCACTCTCTTCAGTGACAGGGAAGTCACTGAGGGCCTTGAATGTAACATGTTTGAACAGTTACTTCTCTTAAAAATTTTATAATTTCTTTACACTTTTACATTGACACAATTTCTCCAAGCACATCTCTCTCCCCTCCACTTACAGAGAGCTGACAAATATGACAGATTAAGTAAATATAAGAGGAAACAATCAGCAAAAACAGTTGATTCCTCCCCCAAAGTCTAAATATCTGTGCCCTTTTTCATACCTCTGGGTCTTCCCCCTGCCAGCTCTGCCAAGGAGATTGTCTTTCTCATTTCTTTCTTTGGACCAAGGCTCTGCTTTGTTATTTTGCCACGGTTGTTTTGTGTGTGGTGGTTCTTTCTGTTTCTGTGGTTTTAGTCATTGTGCATATCATTTTCTTGACTCTGCTTACTTTATTCTGTTTCAGTTCACATAAGTCTTCTGGTACTTCTCTGTTTTCATCATTTTCCATCCCATTCACCAGACACAGTATGTTGAGCTGATCCCTAATCAATGAGCCTTTTCCAGTTCTTTGCAATCATAGAAATTTCTGATAGAAATATTTTAATGTATGTCGAGATTTCCAATTCCTTCTTTATCATGAAATCATAAATCCACAGGCTCTTAGAGGTGGAAGGGACTCCCAAGGGTGTCTGGTCCATCAGTTCTCAAACTTTTTGATCTCAGGACTTCTTTACACTCTTAAAAATTATTGAGGACCCCCACCCCAAAGAGCTTTTGTTTATGTGGGTTATATCTGTTTGGTATTTGCCACACTGGAAATAAAAGTGCCTTAGTATTATTATGGAAAGTCTTGACATCAAGGACCCCTAAAAGGGTCTCAAGGACCCCCTCCTTGCAGTGTCTTCCCCTGCCTGCCTCCTTACTTACTGAGGGGGAATGTAGGCATAGAGTGGGTGAAGCATATGAGCATGGTGGGCAGTCCTCCAGATGAGGAGTCAGAAGGGCAGCTTCTGGCCCTGCTTTGGCTACTGACTCACCTGTTCTTTGCCCATGGCCCCTTTCATGGAGCCTCTCAAAGGCTCAGTTCTCCCTTGGAGAAACCCAGGCTCTTCCCAGCCTGCCTTCAAACATGTCTGGAACCAGGGGCTGTCCCCTGCACAGTGGTCACTGTGGGAGGCTGTGTATGTATTCACTCCATTGGGCTAGGCCTGACTGCAAAGCCCTTTGGATCCTGGGCATTACCTTCCTATAGAGCCTGTGGAGCAGATTTTGGAATTTCCACCATGGGGATGAGGACTAGGAGGGTCAGAACTGTAATGCAATGGGTATAGGGAACTCCCTGTGAGGAAACTCCTTTCACCAGTCTGCATTGGCCCTTGTACCTTGGAGCCTCAGAGCTGTAAAGGGCCATGTTGCCAGTGTGTATCTAAGGTGGCAGAGACTTAAACCAAGGGCCTCCTGATTCTGAGGTCAATTCTCTGTTCTCTGTGGGGCCTGGCCTCATTGCCTCTCTTTAGTGACATTGTTAGTGGCTAGGGTTGAAAATTTGTATTCACAACTAGTCAGAACTTAGTTGGCACCAAGTCTTTTGAATTTGGTGAAAGGTCATAAGGAAACACTGTCAGGTGGGCAGGGAGTTGGCAGTCATAGTTGATTCCCTTTGGGGAATACCAGAGAGGAGTGGGACAATGTGGGGGTGTGGGAAAGTGTGGGAAAGCCAGATCATGGAGTCGCTAGGCTTTCTGGTTTCTTCTGTGACCCAGCTTTGAAGGGCCATCTCAGAGAGGACCTGGTCTTCTGAGGGGGTTGGCCTAGTGTATAGTGTCCGAGGGCCCTGCCATGTTTTAAGATTCTTCCCAGCCCCAGCATTCTCCAGTTCTGCTTTGATGGGGACAACACCCACAAACATTCACTGAATGTTTGTTGAGTGAATGACATGATTGTTAAGCCAGCCTCATCATCATTTTATGGCCACATCCCAGGCCTTCTCTTCTGATTTAGACTAAGGCAGAGAGATGTCTTTGTCCCTGCTGAAGAGGAAGAACATTCTAGGCCCAAGGGGCAGCCAGGAAGAGTGCCAGGTGTTGGGAAATGAAGGGGGGTGTGAGGAGGAGCCAGAAGACCCAGGTCACTGGATTGTAGGGCATGTGGGAGTGAATAAGGTGTAAGGAGACTGGAGAGGGAGGAGGGCAGGAGGTTACAAAGGGCTTTGAAAGCTAAAGAGCATTTTGTATTTCATCCTGGGGGCGATTGGGAGCCACTGAGCTTTAGTTGGGAGGGGGGTGACATGGCTGGACCTATGTTTTAGGGAAATAGCTTTAGTGGCTCAATGGGCTCAAGTGGGGGGAGACTAAGAAGGACTGACCCACATGAAGACATTCATGGCATACTGAAAACATTTGCAGGTTAAAAAAAATAAAACAGTGGGGCGGCTAGGTGGCGCAGTGAGTAGAGCGCTGGCCCTGGAGTCAGAAGGACCTGAGTTTGGATCCGGCCTCAGACACTTAACCCACACAAACAAAAAAAAAAAAAACCTAGCCGTGTGACCTTGGGCAAGTTACTTAACCCCAATTGCCCTAAAAGGGCGGCTAGGTGGCGCAGTGAGTAAGAGCGCCAGCCTCGGAGTTGGGATGACCCGAGATCAGATCCGGCCTCAGAAAATGAGCACCCACGCATAAATAATGACTAGCCGTGTAACCTTGAGCAAGTTACTTAACCCCAATTGCTTTAAAAATAAAAAAATAAAAAAATAAAACAAAATGAGGAGGAATCACCAATACAGTAGCAGCCAAAGGTCCTGGCAGGCTAGAACATCGGTCTGCATTCAGGTGGAGTGAATGTAAAGCACTGGCCTTGGGTTCCAAGAGTCAGTCCCAAGAATGGGTTGGGGGAGGTGTGACAGCATGCAGTTCTGGGCCAGAGATTGGGGGCTGGGGGTGGGGGGATGGCAATAAGGGTATCTCCTGAATGGCTACCCAGCCTCCAGGCTCTTGCTTCCACCCAGGCTCCAAACTTCCGCTCCCATGCCCAGGTCTGAGTGTCTCAGATAAGATACCAGCCAGCCTGGCCCTGGCAGCCTTCTCCAGGCAAAGGCCCCACTGCTGACTACACACTGCCCTCGGACCTGGAATGCCATCCCTCCTCCCTTTTTCCTTTTGGAACCCCCAGCTCAAGAGCCAGCACCTTTAAGAAGCTGAATGTTGATTTGGTATTTACCTGTCTGTGAGCAAATGGGATCTTCCTGGTAGAATAGAAGCCTCCTTAGAGCAGGGCCTACCTTACTTTTGTATTGTCTCCTCAGCACCTAGAACAGGGGTAGGGAACCTGAGACCTCAAGACTACATGTTCCTCACCCCAACCTAGAATATTGTGTCTAAGGAACTCCAAGGAAGCCAGTTTGATTGTCCTGGAAAGTCTCTGGCACATAGTAGGTGCTTATCAATGAATACTTATTGATTGATTGATTGATTGATTTACTGTGATGTGGCAGCCCCCAAACCCATGGGATTTAGGTAGCTGAGCAGCCAGAGAACAGAAGGTGACGTCCCTCTGGCCTCTGCCCTAATCAGGCCACAGCAGGGTGTCCTGCTCACCTCTGAGCATCATGTTTGAGGAGGAAGATTGACAGATTAGACCATACCCAAAGGAGGGCAAACAGGATGCTCAGGGAATGTGAAGGTGTTCCACGTGTGACTCAGTTGAAGGAGCTGAGAAAGTTTGATCTTAGGAAAAGAAGATGGTAGGGACATGAGAGGAGTCTTCAGATGTCTGAAGGGCCATCCCATTGTGGGAGGATCCATTTGGTTTTCCTCTTCATGATCTTAGAAAACACTAGAGGTTGGACTTCGCAGTGAGGCCTCTTTCCCCTCCCTGTAAAGAAGTTTCCTAGTGATTATAGTGACCCAGAATGATGTGTTCTAATGACTTTCTGTTTGCAAAGGTCTCTTCTCTGTCCTCAACTTTCTTGATCTCTCTCCAGCTCTGTACACTGTTGACCCCCTTCTCTCCTCCCTGGGTTTTTGTGTCCCTGGTCTGGTTCTCTTCCTCCCTGTCAGGCCCCATCCTTCTGAATCTTCTTTGCCCATCACCTTCTATGCCCAGCCCTCATGTGGGTGCCCCCTAGGTCTCTGTCCAGGGTCCTCTCCTTTTTCCTCTGCCTCTGGTCTCTTGGTGATCCAACCAGCTCCTTTGAGTTTAGCTATGCAGCTGACTCCCAAACCTAGCTGTTTCCCCTTCCTCAGCCTCTCCTGAAATCTCCTTCCACAACACTCATCCTTCATCTCCAGTTGCCTACTTGGCATTTTCATAAATGTCTCATTGGCTTCTCAGACTGTAGTCCAGCCCTCCTCCCTGCTTGCTGTTGGGTCAAATGCGCTGGCATTCTTGGGTTGACACACCCCTCTTCCACTCAAGACCCATTTCTAGTCAATGGCCCTGGACTATCTCTTTCACCTCCAGACCATTCTCAGATCATTCTCTGTATTCTCTTCTCCTTCCACCCCGCCCCAGCCACCATAGTCCAGGACTATGGTAGAAGACTCTTAATTGGTCTTCCCAAATAATCCCGTCTCTCCTCCTCACACTTGTCAAATTGATATCCCTTTTTTTGGTATTTTATTTATTTACAGAGTCATTGATCTTTTCTTTCCTCACCGGCAATTGAACAATTTTTAAAATATCAATGTTCTTCCTGAAGCTCAGGTCTGCCCAGGTCCTGGGCCCAGGAAGCTTTAGGAACTCCCCATTGCCTTCAGGAGCAAATACAAACTCATCTTTTTGGTGTTTAAAGCCCTTTGCAATCTGGCTGCTCAGGCCAACTCCACCCATCACTGCCACACTCTTTAAGAGGTCCTGTTGTGTTCAGTAGGCTGTGAGGTTTCTGGACTGAGAAGTGATGTGAATGGTCTTGGACAGGCCTTGGAGCTGCTGCTATTCACCTGGGGCTTGTTTTAAATGTGACTTATCCTTCCCCATTTTAGTTTTGGTAGTTTCTCTTATCTTAGGTTGGGGGTGGAGACCATGGAGACAGAATTGATATGAGCTGGGGTGGGGCCACACTTTCCAGCTTGAGCTTGGAATATGACCACAGATGGCCAAGGAACCTTGATTCTTGCCACCTGGGCCTTGGGCTGGGGCTGTTTGCATTATGATAACACCAACGTTTGTACTCCTGATATGAATTAATAATTTACTTCTGATATTTGATAAGAACGGACAGTGCCTATCTCATCAAAATACAGGACAATGCCACAGATGGTTCTTAAGCCTTTCTGTGAGGTATGAGGCACTGTGCAAGGCAGAGTTTAGGGAAGAAAAAGTCCTGTCCTCAAGGACCTTCCAATATGGGACAAGACAACAATACCCCAACCTCAGATACTTCCTAGCTATGTGACCCCGGGCAAGTCACTTGACCCTGCCTACCTCCGTTTCCTCATCTGTAAAATGAGCTGGAGAAGGAAATGGCAACCCCCCCCCCCAGTATCTCTGCCAAGAAAACCCCAATGGGATCACGTATATAACTGAAAAAATGACTGAACTGAACCCTGTGCCGGGCCCTAGAGACGCAAAGACAAGGTGGAAAGAATGCCTGTCCTCAAGAAGCCTTCATTCTTCTGTTGGGGAGACAGTGTGCACACATGTAATCAAGTCTTGTGTACAGTCCATCCGGGTCCCATAGAAAAGCACGTTAGTCATACAGTGACAGTATTCTTCCCAGAAATGCCAAAGAAGGCGTTGGAAGGTGGTCAAGGTCAAGGACTGGAAATGGTGGCCAGTAGGCAGAGTCAGAGACTGACAGACTAGGCCATCATAGTAGCAGAGGCACAGCAGGCTGCCTCCATCCTGCATCCCACCTCACACTGGCGAGCCCCAGGGAATCCCTTCCTTCCTACACTTCCTTCCCTTTTGCCAGTGGGGATTTTCATATGGAAGCCTCCCTCCCAGCACCACCCCCCTGGGAAGGGCAAAGCCCTTCTCACCTCCAGCAGCTTTGGGGTACAGCTTATGTGCGTATCCCGGCTTTACGTTACTGCTCTTGCCTGTCTCTGTGTTTCATCCCCATTCTAGAATGTCTTACTGAAAAGAGTAAGAACATGGAGACAGGAGAGCTGGCTTTCTGTCCCAATTCTGACACATACTAATAACATGGTGATTCTGGGCCATTCTCTGACTCACTGTCCACATCTGCAAAGTGGAGACAGTAATCCGGGAACCACTTTCTATGATGTAGACATTGACTTAGTAGGAGTTGAAATATTGTTGGGAAAAAATATATCCGACATGTTATTAAAGGGGTGGCTTGTGAAGGAAGTGGTGACCACTCCTGGCATGACTTGGTCAGGAGCTGGTCATGCCAGGCTAGCCTCACTGCCTTTGTGGCCTGTGTCTGAGTCGGGTAGAGACCAGTGGGAAGGCCACTCCCCTAAGTATCAGGAAGACCTGGGTTCAAATCCGGCCTCAGGCACATACTGGCTATATGACCCTGTGCTTAGCTCTGCCTCAGTCTCCCCATCAGTAGAACGGGAGTAAAAATAGCAGCTGCCTTCCAGGGCTGTTGTGAAGATGAGATGAGCTGTTTTGTAAAGTGCTTGGGACATTTGAGTGCACATATACGGCAGCCCTTGCTCAGTTTGTTCAGAGGCCCTTTAACAAACGGGGAGCTTTCCTTGGACAGACATCCGAGGGGAGAGTAGCGAGGGCCGTTACTTTCTCCTAACACCTCCTGGCTGTCAGATATCTCTGGGCAACTTTCTGAGACTCCAGGTTGCCAAGAAGGTACTGGCTACCTGCACTGACTGACAGAGGAAGTTCCTCTTCTAGGAGTGCCCCATAACCATGAAGTCCTAGGTCCAGTCCCCATGGCCTGCCTCAGAGTGAGTTCTTTTTTGGGGAGCACAGCAACAGCTTACATTTGTCTTATACGTGGCGTTCCCTGGTTTACAGAGGGGGTCTTGTGAGTTCATATTGAAAAGATATGGGGTTCTTAGCGGACTACGGGACCAAAAGAGCCAGTGTCTTAATTTAGGACTGACCTACTGGTCCACATCAGTGGTTGTTGTTGGGAAAGAATGGATTTTCCTGGTTAGGGTTTCTAAGCTAGGCTACCCAACTGGGATCTTAGAAAGCCATCTCCTCCTTAGATCAGAGATGGACTGCAGAGTTCCATAGCCACCCAGCACAGGCTCTGAGTGCCTTTCAGCAGTCCTGGCTCTCCCAGGGTTATCTCTGCATTTGGAAAGGTATCTCCAAAGATCAAGCTCAATCTCCCAGGTGTTTGAATTGGGGAACACAGGGAAATTGAAATTGGAATGAAGTGGGAAAGGAAGGGAACCTGCAATTAGCCCGTCTTATACATTTGTAGGTCAAGAGATGTCCCCTGTTGACCTTGGGGTCAGCTCAAACCCCAGATCTTTTTCCACCTTTCTTCCCTGGTTTGCATGTTGGATGTCCTGAGAGCCCCAAGTATCCCAGACTGATGAAGGCAGTGCCACAGGGTGGAGTCAGGGTTCCTGACTCAGGAGGAGCTGGCCACGGACCTGTCCAGCCAGGGTCACAGAGCCGCTAGAGATCACAGGCAGGCTTCAGTGCCGGCTCTTTTATCACCTACAACCAAGTTGTCTCTTATCTATGGTCAGCAGAAAAAATCCCCCTTGGCTTAATTTGGGCAGCAGGTGGAAACACAGGGGCACAGCATGAAGCCCTGTGATGTCAGGAGATCTCTCCTGTCTGCACTTTCCCCAGCGTCCCCTTTCTTCCTGCTCCCTTCATAGAGGGTTGGCCCTTGTCTAGCCCAAGCTTTAGGGGATCCTGGGAGGTCAAGGGAGCAGCAGAGGTAATGGAGATGGACTGGTCAGATGGGCAGGAGGAGAACTGGGCCAGAGCTAGAGCTTAGAAAGCAAGGGAGGGTGGCTCAGGGGTCAGCTCCTCTGTCAGCCTTTCTCTGTCCTTGTCCCCTAGGCTCTTTCAGCTGGACACAGAGGCCGATGCCATGGTGAATTTTCAGCAGTTTTTATTGGTGCTGCCACCCTTCTATGAGAGCTCTGCCCGGGTGCTACAAGCTGACACCCTGCAGCAACTGACTGATTGCATCCGAAGCCACCCCAGCTGGTCCATGGCCCATGTGGCTGTGGAGCTAGGCATCCGGGAGTGCTTCCACCATGCCCGGGTCATCAGGTGAGGAGCCAGCCAGGACCCCCTCTACTTCCTCCAGTAGGAGTGTCCACAGTCACCTGCAGAGCCCAGGGAAGGAAGGCAGCTGATGAAAAGCCCAATGAGCATTCCCAAAGAAAGCCTAATCTGCCACCTGACTGAGATGGTGGGTCAGAGTTGTCCCTCCCATGTAGGGCCTTGAGCTGAACCATGAATCTGAACCCCAAACAACCAACACTGATTGTTTAGCCTTGAAAAGAGAAGCGTCAGATTGGGGCTGGGGAGGGGGGAGCCCCAGGGGGCAGGAAGGATCTGGTGACATCATGATGACCATTTTCAAGCACTAGGAGTAGGCCCCAGAGGGACCAGAAACAATAAAGGGGGAGAAGTGCAAAGAGGCTGATTTCATCTCGGCCTAAGGACGCATTTCCTCCCATTTAGAGGGGGCCTAAAATGGCCTAGGGTGCCTTGGGAGGAAAGGAGAGGAGAGGGGAAGGGAGGGGAGGAAAGGGTAGGGGAAAGGAAAAGAAAGGAGGGAGGGAGGAAAGTTCTTCATCACCATCACTCTCCCCTCCCTTGGGTGGCAGTGGAGCTTAAAGGACTCACCAAACATTCTGTACCCCCTCCCTCCCAGCAGCCCCTCTTCCGAGGTCTCCAAATCCTCCAGCACCACTTGGTGTGGGGTGTTGTAGAGATTATTTGGGGGTGGCAGGGCAGGGGAGGGAGGTGAGGCCCAAATGCCTTCTGGGGTCCTTTCCAACTCAGAGTCAGTGCTTCTGTGAACTGAGAGTGAGAAGTTGATTTTATTAAAAGCAAATTGCAATCTAAACTTAGGTTTTAAAAATATGTTAAATATTTGGAATTGAAGCTTTTTGTTTTTCTAAGACACTTAACCCAGAGCCTTTAAAAAAGTCTCCCAGTTGACCCCAAGGCCAGCAGATACTTTGCTAGGCTTGAGGTCATCTTGTCTCTGCCTGTCCCTTGCATTGCACCCAGTCATACCCTTCCCTGGTCCCTTTTGCAGTTGTGCCAACAGCACAGAGAATGAGGAGGGGTGCACCCCCTTGCACCTGGCCTGCCGAAAGGGCGATGGGGAGAGCTTGGTGGAGTTAGTCCAGTATTGCCACGCCCGCATGGACGTCACAGACAACAATGGGGAGACCGCCTTCCATTATGCTGTACAGGGGGACAATCCACAGGTGTTGCAGGTGAGGAGGGTGGAGGCCTGGGTTCAGCACCCAGGGCATGGCAGGGCCATGTGGAGGCTTCCCAGGGCCTTGGCACTGGGCTTGCCTTCTTGATTCTACTCCTGCTTTGCCACTGCTGGCTCTCGGGCCTTGGCATTCCCAGCCCTGTGCCTCATTCTTAGGGTACCCAAATCAGTCTGTGATCCCTAGCCCTCTCGTTAGAAAGCTCTAACTCCAGCACTCTTATGTACCTGCCCAGAGAAGAAATGTCACAGTTCTGCTGGCCTTCTGATCTTAACCCATCTGGGATGGGATGACAGAGCCTGCTTATCTCTTATCAGTGTTTGGGCCTTTCTCTAATTGTATTCCCTTGGGACCTTCTGGAAGGAAAGGGGACCTGGGGACAGAGTAGGGCCTGATAGATTTAGGGCAGTTGTTTGTAAATTGGCCTTGAACTTCAAGTTACAGCCAAAAGGGAGATTCCAAATCTAACCCTGCCCAGTGTGTGTGTGTGGGGGGGGGGGGGTCAGTCCCTGAGAAGGCAAGTGAGGAAGAGCTATACTGGTCTACAGGGCTGAAGGGGACACCTTCACAGGGTGCTGCCCATATCAGTAAAATCACAGGGAGTCTGTGTCTACACATGTGGACATATAAGACAAACATGTGGATCTAAGGAATAATCAGGTTCAGACTCCTAAACCTGGAAGGCTGTTTATTCAGGATATTATCTTTGTTCCTCCCCCGGCTTCCAGGTCAGAGTGAAGCCAGTTAGTGCTGACAAATAGGTGGCTACAGATCTCCGGGAGCGAATTCCCTCCCTCCCTATAGTCTGCGCCATTCCTGAGGCTGTAGCATCTTACCACTCATGACAAATACACAAGTAGGGGAGTCAGTGGCCCATGTAAGCAGGCTGGTCATCTCCCACTCAAGCCTCCATGGCTGCTGATGTCATGGTCAAAGTCCTAGGCCTTGATGTGTTGGGTGGATCCATTATGGAGGAGTCATGCATGGGTATGGAGAAGAATCATCCAGGATGGAGGGTGTGAACTGAGGGGGGACGTTCACATGTATGTGAATCCCTGAAGGATCACAGCCTATAACTCACTCAGGTGGGCAAATGGGATGAAGGGTCTTAAACCACCTCACATGAAGGACTTCTAAAACTAAGTGGGTGTGTTTAATTTAGAGACTTCTGAACTTCGCAGAACATGAATGGGCTACATCAGTGGCAGTTACTGTTGGAGGATCTTAGAGTGGGGAGGGGGAAAACCACACTGATGAGGCAGCCCCGTCCACTTTTAGATGGCTTCTCTTTTGTCGGAAAGTTTCTTCTTACAACAGAGCTGAAGCATGCCCCTCTTCAGCTTTGATCCCATTTCTAGCCTCTGGGGCCAAGCAGGAAAAACACCAAACTGACCTCCTGGAGAAGCCTTTCCAGACTGACACCAGATACTAAGGATTCTTCTAAATATTCTGTCTATGCGTAGCCAACCTTTTTCTATGAAACTTAATCAAATGCTTTGTCTTAATTAAGACTCTGTGTCTGTTGGGCTCCCTTGATCTACCAGTCTCCCACCCCATTCATAAAAAGGAAGGCCTGTTCTGGATGGAGCCCCTCCAGCCCTTTGGGACCACTGCTTCCTTTTCTAGCTGTTTACCTGCCATCCCTTTAATTAATAATTACATTATAGCATTTTGCTAGGAATAGAAATCAAGCCCACTAGTCAATCATTTGTGAACTCTGTTCTGCTCCTGTTTTGGTAATCAGGACAGCTTCCTGTCTATCCATCCATCCACCCACCCATATATCCATCCATCCATTCATTCCATGTAATCTTGTTCCTCTTCTCCCTTTTAGGATCACTGATGTCATCTTAATTCTTTTAGTCTTAAAAAAGTGATCGTTCCCTTGGAGGAAGAGCCTTACCCTTGTCCTGGGGAGCTTGGTAATCTTTTATCACTGACTTCTTTATCTTGGGTATTTGTTCTGTCCTCTTGCAGTCCAAAGATCGTTCTCCTCAGAAAAAGAAACCAAAGACCAGAACAGTTTTGCCTTCCCTCTGACTTCAGTCCCTGTCATCCCAGGCCCATCCCAAAGTGAAGCAAATGCTTCTGTCCCTTAGTGGAGTCTTCTCTTTTCTCTAGGATGGCTTCAGCTGACCTTTTTTGTGGGCCTTGGTTCCTTCAGAGCGTTACCCCCCCAACACTGTTTTTACAGGATGGTGCCAGGCCTTTGTGGTCATCCTCCATTACCCACTTTTGCTTCTGTCTTCTGCCTGACTTTTTAAAATCTTGGGTGGTCAGTGCAATTCCTGTGTGTCCACATCAGTCTCTTTGGACAAATTCCTTGTTCTTTCTCATCATAATTGTTTTCTGGTATGTCCAGGAATTGATTCTTGAGTGCCTTCCCTCTCTCTTGGTCTTGGGCTAACTTCCCCTGTAGAATTTTTGTCCTTCTCTCTTACCTCTCCTGCCTCTGAATCCTTTGAAATCTTCCTCTCCTCCATCACCAGCTCCAAAATGGAGGGCTTACTTTTCCCTGAGGTTTCTGTCATTTCCACGCCCAGCAGCCCATTCCTCCCTGATGGAAGAACCAGAATTTCTTCTTGTTGGTTCTCCTGCCTTCCAGAGGATGAAATTGCCATGAAGGCAAGTCGAGAAAAGTCAAGATTCCCAGCAAAGACCCGGATAATGGAAATTTCCCACTGCTCCTACAGTCTGTCCTCTGTGCCAAGTTTATGCTCACTCTCCTGAAGCCCTCATCAATGGCCTCCTCCTGTCTAGGAAGTCTCTAGTCTATGGCAGTGACAGTGTTCCCCGCCCCGGGCTTCCCACCCTGCTTCCTGGCTTTCCTCCCATTAGCATGGCTTCTTAGCACATAGTGTGAGCCTCTGTGCTGTGTGAATTGGAGGCCCCCCAGTCAGTGTTCTGAGGGGACAAGGAATTCATAAGTGTCCACGTTTACTAGGACTTTTATTGTTTGCAAAACGCATTACTCCCCCTTCCTGCCCCCCCAACACACACACACACACACACACACACACACACACACACACACACACACACACACACACACACACACACACACACACACACACATATATATCCCCATCTGCTAATGTGTCTGTCTACTGTAAGATTCCCCATCTTAGTGAGGAGACTGAGGCTGAGTGGGTGAAGTCACAGCAGAACTCAGACCCAGGCCATCTTAATTGCTGCCCAGAGGCTTGTCTTGCTGCTGTCCAGCCTCCCTAGCTTCTTTCTCCCTCCTGGGCCCCTTTTTGTTGTCCCCTAGATAAAGACGGGCAGACGGCAGCTGGAGCTTGGCTGGGAGGCAAGCATGGGGTGAGCCCTGACGTTCTCTGGGTCTTTGTCTCCTCCACTCCCTGGCTTTTCCCTGTCTGATTTTCTGCTGTTGTTAGCTCCTGGGCAAGAACCCTTCAGCCGGACTGAACCACGTCAGCAACCATGGCCAGACGCCGCTACACCTAGCCTGCCAGCTGGGCAAACCAGACATGGTCCGAGTGCTTCTACTATGTAATGCCCGCTGCAACATTGTGGGTCAGCACGGCTACGCCATCCACACGGCCATGAAGTTCTGCCAGCAAGGGTAAGGGTGAGCAGCGTAACCCAAGGTCCCTTCTGGGCAGAGCCAGGGTGCTATGGCATCAGGGCTGGGGCCCTTCATGCTTCCATGGTGCTATATAAGACTCTTGTCACCCTGGAAGGTCAGCGATACAAGGAGGTTATCCCCGATGTAGAGCTGAGGAAACTGAGCCTCCCTGATGTCAGAACCACCCTGACTGGGAAATGGAGTCTCAGAGAGATAAAGTGACTTGTCCTTGGGCACACAGGACTCGAATCACAGGACCTGGGCTCAAATCCTGCCTTTGTGACCTTGGGCAGATCCCTTCAGCTCTGTGGGGCCTCCATTTCTTCATCCCTTCCAGTGCTAGGATCCCGGAGATAAGCTGCAGAGCAGGAACTGGCACCGAGGTGCCCCAGATTCTGTTCGGCGTTCTTCATTACAGCGTCCTGTCTCTAGAATTGAGTTCAGTAGGCATGTGTTAGGCACCGCTGTTGAGCTAAGTGCTGTGTGGCACATACAGAAATGCCAGCATGACATGAGCTACCTCAGAAGACCCAGAGGGCACGTGGGCCCCTTCATCTTACAGAGGGGGAGACTGAGGCCCAGAGTAGGAAAGTGGCTACCCAGTGTTGCCCAGCACTGAGCTCTCAGTCGCTGGACGTACGCAGACAGAGGCTGGACAGAGGGGATTCCTGCATCAGGCTTCTGGTTAGATAGGACAGTCTCTGAGCAGGCAGGGACCAGAAATGTTAATACACGAAATAGCAGAGAACTACAAATGACCAGACACAGAAAGTGACCAGCCACATAGAACACAAACCCGCTGCTTAGAGCATGCAGTAGGTAAGGCTGGACAGGCTTCTTGGAAGGGTGTTGGAAGCAATAGGACTTGAGGTGATCTTGGAAGGCCTAGGAATCAGAAAGACCCAAGTTCAAATCCAGCCTAGTTGTATGACCTTGGGGAAGTCGCTTAACCTTTGTCTGCCTCAGTTTCCTCATCTGTAAAATGGGGATAATAACAGTGCCCACCTCCAGGGTTGTTTTCCCTTTGCCTAGGAAGTTCAGAGCGTGGATCCTGTTTACTGCCCACTGGGATCCTGTTTACTTGGTGCCCACTGACCTGAGGGTGGAGGCTCAGCCTTCTCTTGGTTGTAATTTTCGCCAAGAGAGCGGGGCAAGGTGTGAGGCAGGCATACATGTGCCTTGGGCAAGGTTGGAGAATGGTCCATCTGTCCACTGGAGGCCTCAAGCTTTCACTATAGCATAAATCACACCGTAGTGCAATGGAAACCTCTGGCATGAAATGTGCATTTGTAAAAAGTCCCATTTACAAAGTGTTCCCCATTAATTCCCACGTCACCCCCAACACATGGCCCATTATCCCTGGTCAGGCTTACAGGGACCACACTTGGGTCCTGCTGAAGTAGCAGAAACATCCAACCCAGGGCTTTGTTTACCGGGGGTCCTGTCCTGGCCCCTGCTCACCAGGAGGCCTGGGGCCTGCTCTCTCCCAAGGTGTGCTGAGGTGATCATCAACATGGACAGCAGCCAGATCCAAAGCAAGGACCCCCGATATGGAGGCACGCCCCTCCACTGGGCCAAGAATGCAGAGGTGGGTGGGGCCAGTGGGTGAGGCCAAAGCAAGGAGAGGGTCCAGCTGCATGCTCAGCCCGAGGCCTCCTCACAGGAAGTGGGCTTAGAGGGCTGCTTAAGGACAGTGTATAGAAAGGTCGGGGGGAAGGGTTAGCCAGCCCTGCCACAGGAGATGCAGCGGAGGAATGCTGGGGTTTGACCTTGCACTCTTCCTGTGGTTTTCCATGTCAGGGCCTTGTCCAGACACCCCTATCTCTTGGTCAGAGGGGAGAGAAGGGGAAGAATGGGAAAGGAGGGTGACAGGGAGGGTGGCAGGGCATGAATTGGAGGAACCCACTATTGCTAACCACTGCCCATGAGGACACTGCCAGTAATGACCCAGGAGCAGGTGGCCTAGGGCTGAGAGCTTGGCATCCCAGCACCCAGAACAAGGGAGGTTAAAGCTTTGCTGTGCCTTTAGCCCGGCCTCTCTACTGCCCCAGTCACCAGAGACATCTAAGCCCGGGGGCGCTGTGGCCCTACCCACTCCTCTCCCCCTTGCAGATGGCACGGATGCTGCTGAACCGGGGCTGTGATGTGAACAGTGTCAGCAACTCGGGAGACACGGCCTTGCACATTGCGGTGATGCGGGACCGCTTTGACTGTGTCATGGTGATGCTGACCTATGGCGCCAATGCCGGGGCCCACGGGGAGCACAGCAACACGCCGCTGCATCTGGCCATGTTGGTGAGGCCGTCAGGCTCAGAGTCTGGGCTCTGGGCTCTTCCCAGCCTTCCCCTGTTAAGTAGTCACTGAGCATTCAGTATGGAGGAAGGGGCTTTGAGTCTCAGGGCCTTGGGCTAGCTGGGGGGATCATGGGCAAGTCACCCTGAGCCTCTCAGACCCCCTGGTTCTTCATCTGTATAATGGGCAGAATCATCCCTGGTCTAGCTCACAGGAATGCTTTCTGTCCTGATGGTCACTCTGGGCAAGGCAGCTCGCAGGGCCTGTTGCAATAAGGGACGGAGAAGGTAGAGCCAGAAGGAGCTCTGAGATCTTGACCCGTCCCATTGTTCTAGGGGAGGAGACTGAGGCTCCAGAGGTGGGCAGGGGTAAGGACGGGGGAGCAACTTGCCTGTAAGCTTGTATCTGTGCTGAGAGCAGGGGTGGGGTGGGGGGTCAGGAGACCTGGATCTGAGTCCTGATTCTATCATTTACTCCCTGTATTACTTTGGCAGATCCTGGAATATGTTTGTGCCTTATCTGTACAGTGAAATGAAGGGGTCCTACTCCATAGTCCCTACAGTCCCTTTAAGCTGTCAGTCCCGTGATTACTATAAACTTGCCCATTGCTAGTTAGTAGGGAAACCAAGACTAGAGCCCCATTCCCCTGACTGCCACTTAGTCCAGTACCCTTTCTCCTAGAACCGTACTCTTTCCCCATTCTACAGGGCCCTTTTCCTTAGCAACCTTACACCCTAGTTGGGGAGGTCACACATATGTGTGGGAGAGTTCAGTAACAAGACAAGACAGTGACAGGGGTTGGCTAGGGGTGTATCCTAGGTGGTCCAGGAAGACTTCTCTGGGAGGCAGAATTGTCAGTTGGCCTTGGCTAGGGTTTTGCTAGGCCCAGAGGAGTAGATCAGTCCCTGCTCCTAAGAAATTTACATAATGGAGTGGGAGAGGAAGCCCACACATAACAGTGACCAAGGGTGGGCAGTGTGGCATAATAGTTAGAGCACTGGCCTGACCTGAGTCAGGACAGCTGCATCTCAGTCAAGAGGCCAGAGTCTAGCCTGGCCTTGGAATTGGAAAAGCCAGACTACAGCCCCCATGTCTGCCCTCATTGCACTGAGCCCCAACCTTCTCACCTGGAAACCTCACAGGGTGATTGGAAGTGATATAAAAAAAAAAGGGCATGTGGAGCATCAGGGTCATGCCCACTTTTGTTGTCTGAACTCTTCTGCCACTGATTGACAATGAGGCTTCAGGCCCCTGTGCATGTCTGAGTTACTTCTAAAATCAAGGAGCTTAGCCTGGGGCTCCAAGGTCCTTTCCAGTTCAGAAATTACAGAGTGTGTTTGTGTATATGCTTACATGCGGACACAGACCTCCCAAGCATTTCCAGATGAAGTAAGAAGGTGCCAATCAACCATGCCGCTCAGATGAGCCCCCAAAAGAAGGGGCTTCATCTCCCCCTGTCTCTGGCCCAGCTGCCTGCTCCCTTCTTTTCCCACCTTTTCCTCTCCTTCTCTCTCTTCAGGTTGGAAGGATGAGAAAGACACACGACCCAAGTCTACAGTCACAATAGGTTTGAAAAAGACAAATTGAGTCTTTTTTCATCTCAACATCAGACAACTAGAATTAGAAGGTCAAACCTGAAATGTGGACGAAATTATTTTAGGACAAGTCAAGGGAGCTGGTAGTTCTCCCAATGGATAGTCACCATATAGAGGTCATCATCCCCATGGGACAGTACTGGCTGAGATGCTGAGAGCATTGAGTGTCAAGCTGGATGGGGCACATTGAGGGTGTTTGAGCCTTAGAGTCCTAGAACACAGAATGTTAGGGTGGAAAGGACTCTATGAATTGCCTGGCCTAACCCCTTTGTTTTATGGATAATCATTCTAACACCACCCAAGTCCTTCTCTTGTGCCTAATCACGACCCTGGGTTTTCAAGAAGCTATGCCAATCGAGCACAAATCCTAGTAGGTCTTACTAAACTAGCAAGACTGGGCCAGTGACAGATTCTATATCTTGTCCCAATGACCAGCCAAACTCAGATTGGAAAAACTAAGTCCTAGGTTGGCTCGTGGTGATTTTTTTCAGCCATAGCAATTCTCCAAGACTAGCGAAGCCGCAGAGTTGCAGAATGCCAGCCGCTAAAGCCAGGAAGCCGTGCACCCCACTAAGTCACAGTTTCTCCAAGTAGAGTGCTGTACCGTTTACACAGCACCCTTCTTACAAGAGTCCCGTGAGCGAGACAGTGTATGTAGAATCGTCCCCATTTTAGAGATGAAGCTGACCCAGAGGGGGAAGGGATTGGCCTGCATTGACCTCTCTTAGAGAGGCTGAGCTGGACTGGAATCCAGTGCTCTGATGCCATCACCTCACACCAGGGGCATCAGCAGTGACTCCGGATGGCAGATCTTTGGCAGCTTTCCAGGGGAAGGGCAGGTGTTTGGGATCGCCTTCAGAGACTGGCACTGAGGAGGACAGTGAGCTGGTGGCCGTGGGATAGGATGGATGCTGGGACTTACTGTGGCATGGCGTAGATTTCTGTGGCTGTCCTGTAGCGATCTTGCCCTTGGACATCCAGGCTTCTGCTCTAGGCCCTGGACTGTCCTCCTCCTCCTTGTTCTAGGTCCCAGGGTGAATTGTTCCTGTCTCTAGGCTTCTGGTTTGCTTCTTTGACCCTGAGAGTGTCACAGGATGCCGAGCAGTGATACTTTAGAAGGCAGGGATGGCCTAGGCTCTTTTCTCTACCTCTTCACCTTGCCCGCGGCTGATCATAAGAGTTAGCATTTACAAAGCCCTTTAAGGGCTGAAGTGCTTTCTATCCATCCATTTGACCCTCATCACAACCTGGGATGTGGGTGCTATTTTTATTGCCATTTTCTAGATGAGAACATTGAGGCTAAGAGGGGGTGGGTGATTTGGCTGGTGTCCCCCATCTGGGTCAGGATTTGAGCTTGGGTCTTCCTGTCTGAAGGCCCAGTGCTCTGCCTACTGTGAGACCCAGCCACCTTGAAGCTAGGGTTCTCTCTGAGCCCTTTGTCCAAAGGCCCTGCTGGACTCCCAGCTTTGGAAGGGCCCTCCACAGCCACCACGTCTAACCCATCCCTGATGGGTTATACCTCCATTACGTCCCTGACTGGTGTCCCTGCCCCCAGGGAGCTTACTGTCCCCCAAGGAGGATGCCCAGAAATGGGGGGGCTCCAGGTCGGGGCGGCAGACACAGTGTCTTGGAAAGCCTTGAGGAGGGAGAGGAGGCTTTCAGCCAGGGAGGATTGGAGAAGGCGACCTCCCAGGGACAGCCTTGGCCAAGCCAAATGCTGAAGGGTTTCCTTCTACAGTTTCCCTCTCACTTTATCCATGGTGCCTGCCTAGTATCCCTGGGGGGTGGGGGTGGGGCAGAGAAAATCGGCTGAATCCCCCTCCCCCTGACAGCTCCTCTCCTGGGGAGATCCCCCTTCTTGAGCTCCCTCCTTTCCTTACAGAAAGACAACATAGAAATGATCAAGGCCCTCATCGTGTTCGGTGCTGAGGTGGATACCCCGAATGACTTTGGGGAGACACCTGCCATGATTGCATCGAGGGTCCACAAAGGTTGGTGTTTATCCCCCAAGGGGAGAAGGAGGGCACTCCCAGAGTCCCTCACAACCATGGCCAACTCTGGCCTGAGGGGCTCCTCTGGGCCAGGGCTCCCCCACCGTGGGTCTCATTCCCCAGCTGCAACCTCACCCATAGGCTCCCTGCAGCCTCATTCATTCCCTTAGCAAGCATCAATCAGGCACCTACTGTGTTCGAGGCATTCTGCTAAGCGCTGGGGACATAAGCATTCCGTTCTAAGGGGGGAGGCGACAGGTCCAGATGTCCATCTGTCAGCCCAAAAGCCTGGAGTGAAATGAGCCAAAAGGAGAAATCAAGTAAGGAGGGGCATATGGTCCCCAAGTGTCCTGTCCCTCTCCAGAGCAGGCTGGGCCTTGGCGGCTTCTCAGGGACTTGTGGCATGGGCAAAGTACTGAGCCCCCAGGGCCCCCTCATCACACATGCATGCACACTTCTCCCTCCACCAGCTGACATCATATGGTCAGGATTCTGGGTCAGAGGGAGACCTCAGCCCCAGAGGACTCAGAGTGACTGGGGGTGTGCATGTGTATCCGAGACAGACAGAGATTGGTTGCTTCCTTTTTGTGATGTGGTCTCCACTTTCCTTATCTGTATAATGGGGGCAAACAGACTGCTGACTTCCCCTTGCCTGGGAGCCTGACTCTGGAAGGAGCTGTGAAAATTGGAGGAGGAGGGAGCCTGGGGCTCCAGGTCATCTCTTGGCTCTGTCAGAGAGACTGTCCCTGCCCTGCTTATGCCTCTGGCCCTTTGCAGTTATTCTGGCAGCTCCTGTGGCTGGGCCCTCCAGGCTGGGGGTCCAGAGGCAGCCCATGATGCCCATGCAGCCACTGGGGTCAGGCCATTCCTGGTTCTCACTGCCCTCCCCCCAACCCCAGGAGGCCAGGGACTGGGAAGGGGGACTGGGTGTGGAATGAGCTCTCACTTGCCCATTATCTCAACATTCTGGCCCTGAACCACACGTGAGCAGTTGTCACCAGGAATTCGCTTTTGGCTCTGCTGAAAACCATAGGGGCCGATCACCTCACAGCCCCCGGGGCGCCCCTGGAGGTCTCGCAGCCTTCCACCTCCTCCCAGGACAGACCGATGCCCCTGCGGATGCCCGTGCGCGAGATAGGTAGGCCTTTCTCATCAGTCCACTCTCTCTCCTTTCCTTCTCCACAGCTTCTTTCCATGGCTCTAGTCGGCCAGCCTGAGGCAGAAGGTGCCAGGGCTTTCTCACTTCTGGGTGGAGGGAGCAGGGGAAACCTGTGGGTGGGGGCATGGGAGCATTGGAGGCCCGGGGCTGAATCCCCTACAGGATGCGGTGCCCATGCCTGACAGCACGAGGGATGAGAGCTTCCTGGCAGCTTCTCAGAGGGTCCTGGGGGAGATGGCCCCCAGGGTCCTCCTTCCAGAAGAAGCAGAGGGAGGTCAAAGGACTCCTTTGAGGCTGGAGCACCTCGGCACCCAAACCCAGCCCCCAGGGGGCCAGTGGCTGTCCCAGCAGAGCTCCCTCTTGGCTTCTTGTGGGGATATTCTGACCCATGCCTCTTTGGGTGGCTGCTGCCATTGAGAGCCTCTGGAGGGAGGGATCTGGGCCTGCTGTGGAGTCAGAGGCCTCCCTGTTATCTGCCTTCAGTGCAGGCTGAGGCCAGCTCTGCCCTCTCCTGAGCCTCAGTTTCCTCCTCTGTGGAAGGAGGCAGAACTATCGTTCCAGACTCATTTAAGAGACATCCCAGGTTCTAGTGCAGTCTAAGGAACCCCTGAGGGATTTAGCCCATTGGACCTGGCCTGGAGGAGGACAGGCCAGAGCTGACTCTGGCTTCTGAGAGGGGGTGTTTGCTGAGATGGACCCAGTGTGTAGTCAGTGACAGCAGGCCTGGACAGGCCACAGTTACAAGCCCATCACATCTCCTCCAGGCTCTGCCTAGAACTGTCCCCACACACCCTTTTTTGTCTCTTGGTTTCACAGGCAGCCACTAAGCCAGGCTGGATGGCCGCCCTGCCCCCAGAGGGGTCTGGGGCCCAGCAGCGCACCGGTAACGTCCTGGGCATAGAGAGGCTGGGGAGCCCAGTCATGTCACAGGGTTAGCTCCAGCACACACACCCCACCCTGCCCCCTTCTCTTTCCCTTCTCTCTCTGTGTCTGTCTCTCCTCTCCCCTATCCCCTCCCCTTGTCTCTCCTCTCCCCCTCCCCTCCTCTCCCCTCCCCTCTTCACTCCCCTCCTCTCTCCTCTCTCCCCTCCTCTCCCCCTCCCTTCCCCTCCCCTCCCCCCCTCCCCCTCCCCTCCCCCTCCCCTCCCCTCTTCTCCCCTCCCCTCCTCTCTCCCCTCCCCTCCTTTCTCCTCTCCCCCTCCCCTCCCCTCCTTTCTCCTCCCCCTCCCTCCCCTCTCCCTTCCCTTCTCTCTCCTCCCCCCTCCCCTCCCCTCCTCTCTCCTCTCTCCCTCCCTTCCCCTCCCTCTCTTCCTGCCCTCTGCCCTCTCTGTTCCCCTCCCCCCTCCTCCCTTCTCTTCCTCTCTCTCTCTGTTTCTTTCACTCCCTCCATCTATCCATCCCTCCCTCCTTCTCTGTCTTTCTCCCCCACACACGTCCCTCCCCTTACCATCACTCTGCTGAATTTAGTCAGAGCATTGCTCCTTCTTCCTGTGACCTTGGCCAAGTCTCTCAGCCCCTCTGGGTCTTAATTTCTGGTTCTGTAAAATGACAGTATTGGCCTCAGTCTGTGTCCCCTTATGGCTCCGAATCCCGTGCTCCTAGTTCTCAGTCATCCCTGCGCTCCCCCTCCCTTTCCTCCCTCTCCCTCCTTTCCCTTCCTTCCTTCTTTCTCTTCTTCCTTCCTCTTCCTCCCTCCTCCTTCCCTCTATTCCTTCTCCCCCTCCCTCCTCCTCTCCCTTCCCCCCTCCCTCTCCTCCTTCCCTCTCCCTTCCTCCCTCCCTCTTTCCCTTCCTTCCCCTTTCTCCCTCCTCTTCCCTTTTCCCCTTCCCTCCTCCCTCTTTCCTTCCCCTTCTTTCCCCTCCCCCTCCTCCTCATACATCTCAGCTCCCCAGGTTCTTCTCATGGTGCTCAGCCCCTGGGCCTGCTCCAGGAGGGGGCAAGAACAGACAAGTCACCTCCTGTTTTCTCATAAGCACACTTCTGGGCAGAGGGCTTGCCTTATGGGATGGCCTGCTATGGGGGGCATTGCTTGCTGAGCTCTTGGGGTCTGGGGATGCTGAAGCTAACCATGCAGAGGGGCTGATGCTGCTGTGTGTGTCCATAGAACGATGCTGATGGCCATCACTAATGCTCTGGGGCTCTTTATGAAGACCTTGCTTGTAGTGTGGGGCTTGTAGTGGGCCTTACTGCTCTGGCCAGGTGGGAAGTGAGTGGAGCCAGGTCTGGGTCCAAGAGGCAAATGAGGGAAGATTAGGAAACCAAGGTCAGCAGAAGGCAGGGAAGGTCATCTCTGCTGTCCAGCTAAGGGCCACATGACTTCAGAGGAGCCTTGTGGGGAGGGTCCGTGGGAGGAATATGATGATGAGCCAGGGCCTGGGCAGAGGTTTGAGGGGCTAATCTCCTGCCTTACTCTGTCCTCCCTAAACAATAAGAAGACTTAGAGGCCCAGCTATCCCACTTCTGAGGCAAACCTCTGGGGCTTTCCATACTGGAAGGTCTCCACACTGATTAAATCTGGATCCAGACCAAAAAAATCTTCCCTGTTCAGCAATGGGGAGGCTGAAGAAAAACCAGGTGGCCGCTGTGCATAAAGGTTTCTCTAGGGGACACAGCCCACAGACAGATGAGCTCCAGAGAAGGTGGGATGTGAGAGGAGCAAGACCCAGCCTGGGGCTGTGACAAGCCAGAAGGCCTTGGTTTTTCAGGTCCCATCAAGGGCCTTGGAGTCAAAAGGACCTGGTTCCAGACTTATTAGCTCTGTGACTTTGGGCAAATCATTCAGTGTCTCTTGTCCTCAGTTTCCTAGTCTGTAAAATATGAGGTCCTGTCCAGCCCTGTGACTCAGCCGTTTCAGAGGTTGCTGCCAACTCCAGATCCCAGGAGCCTAAGGAAACAGGAGCTGAGAGGGGGCAGGGGTCCTTCCCCGCCTTGAGTTTTCGTCTCCCTTGTTCATAGAGCACTCTCTGCCTCCCTGGTTCACTGGCCCCCTGTGTGAAGGTTCATGGAGCCCAGGCCCCTTGTTCTGCAGAGGGCAGCCCAGGTCCCACACAGCTGTCTGACTGGTGGCCCCCAGATAGCGGTAGGTGACTTCCCTCCCTGGGGGGCTGGCCCTGATCTTTCTCCTTTTCTGCCCTCCCAGAGCTGCAGGACTTTGTCCACCTCTCTCGGTCCCGGAAGCCCAACTTTATCCTGAGCTCTTTGAGGGATGAGCGGAGGACGTAAGTGTGGGGCAGAGCTGGGGCTAGGGGGAAGCCACCTTGTGCTCCTAAGATCCCAGGGGCTGCCAGCGCAGGTGTGACTCACCCTGCTCCTTTCACCTTGTTCCTTCCACTGCTGTGCTCAGCCCCATGCGAGGCGGTCGGGTGCTGGAGGAGTGCACCTGGGGAGACGGGGCAAACACAAGTGGGAGAGGATGGGCATGTGCTGGGAGAGGCATTCCCAGGCATAGTAAGAGTAGTAATCCTCAGAACAACAGGCATCAGAGGCCTTTAGGTCTTCATAGTACCCCCATGACGGGGTGATGCGGGTGCTACTGGTCCTGTTTTACAGATGGGGAAAGTGAGGTTTAAAGAGGAGACCTGAGGGAGGCTGGTTCAGTTGTGTGGTAGCTGAAAAGGAAGAGCCTGGCACTGGGTTCCTCTGTGTTATCTTCTGAGCTCTAACTGCCATCCTTTGGAGCCAGAGGCTGGAGGGATGTGGGAGCTGGAGACTGGGAAGAAGGAAGGGGGGAGTGCGCTTGGAGTGTGTGTACATACGTGTCTGTTCCTGAACTCTGGCACAGAAGTAAGAGAAAACAAGGAAGGAATGCGGCTTTATCGTGGAGAGAATGGGCAGCCATGGATGTTTGTTGAGCTGGGCAGCGAAGAGATTAAATGGATGTTGGGAAGATTAAGCTGGAATTGGTGCACAGAATGCAGGGTTTTGATAAATTGTTCCTTGTTGCCATCTGAGGTGGCCCCCAGGACGCAGACCAAAGCTGTGCCCAGTGTGGGCTGGGCAGGGAGAGCCAGGGACTGGGTTGAGGTGAAGGCAGCCTCCAGCTCCATGTTAGGAAGGAGAAGCTAGCCAGTGCAGGAAGGGAAGGGGCATCATGCTGGGGGAACCCAAGGGGCTGAAGTGTCTAAAGAGCCACAGCAGGGGAGGAATGAGCCTGGGCCCGAGATCTGTAGGCAGGACAGTGGAGGGCAGCCCAGTCAGGTCCTCAGGGAGGTATGAGAACCAGGATGGAAACAGAGGTCTCTAGATTAGTGGATGGCCCTCATGGGGCCACTCGCAGCCTGTGCTGTCTGTGCCAGCCACTGGCCCAGGAGGGTGATCTTCCTGGCTTTCTGCCGCTCCTCAGAGTCAAGAGACCCACATTCCCATTTCAGTCTGAACTCTGGGCAAATCACTTTTCTTGTCTGGGCTGGGGTTTCCACATCTGTAAAATGGGAATGCAAACACTCATACCATAACCCTCACGGGGCTGCTGGGAAGATGAACTGGGCGGCCCCATGTTCTTGCTCACACCTGAGGAAGTATGTGAGGCAGGGCTCAAACTCAGGTCTTCCTGGCCCCTTGAGCTGTCTCCTGGGAACTCTCAGCCTGGCTCTCTGCTCTCCCTCTCACCCATGACCTTGAAGAAGCCCCCCTCCCCCCTTCCCAGGTGTTACTACCACTACCTGCTGTGGCTACTCTCCTGAGAAGGCCCACCCAGCATGGCTGGGAAGCTCGGGGCCTCAGGCTCCCTCATTCCCATCTTCTCCCCTAAAGCCATGACCATCTGCTCTGTCTGGACGGTGGAGGCGTGAAGGGCCTTGTCCTCATCCAGCTGCTCATGGCCATCGAGAAGGCCGCAGGCATCCCCACCAAGGACCTCTTTGACTGGGTGGCTGGGACCAGCACAGGCGGGATCCTGGCTCTCGCCATCCAGCACGGTGAGGGGCCTGGGGAGGGATCAAGGGCTCCTCCAGAGTGATACAACCTGGGCTCTGTCCCCCATACCCAGGGGAGCAGGGTGCCAGGGCTAGAGACCCCCAGGGGAGAGGGTGGCATGGGCCTTGCTGAGCCACCCCCAAAGCTGATGAAGGGGACTCAGCCATCACAGACTTGGTGAATAAGGCCCACAGAGAGGGCGAGGGCACCACGCAGGGCCTCTCAGCTAGCAAGTGGCCGTGGTGGATCTGGAGCCCGGCCTTCCTACCACTGCGCCCAGCTTGCCCCCCTCCCCCCCGTGGTACCCCACCCAGTTCCCTCATCTCCCCCAGCCCTGGGACGCTGCCCATCTCAGAGCTGGGCCCTGGAGGCAGCTGCTGACACCCTTGGCCTTTTGTCCCAGGCAAGTCCATGGCCTACATGCGCGGCCTGTACTTCCGCATGAAGGACGAGGTGTTCCGTGGCTCCAGGCCTTACGAGTCAGCCCCACTGGAGGAGTTCCTGAAGAGGGAATTTGGGGAGCACACAAAGATGACGGACATCAAGAGACCCAAGTAAGTCCTGCCCCCAGCGGGGCCCAGCCCCCGGCCAGGCTGGGCACCACCCCCTCTGTCCCACCTCATGTCTGGGCCGGGCTGCATGGGGCCTGGGGGGCGCTCATCTCTGTGGCAGGATTGGCAGCGTGTGTGGTCATCAGGACCAGGGGGGCTCTGTGACATCTCAGGAACTCAGTCCCTTAAGCCTTGGCTATAAAATAATGAAGGGGGAGAGGGGGCGAGCATCGATGGAGACCCACTGTGTGCCACCCTGTGCTCAGCACTTCACAAACGGGATTCCATCTGGTCCTCACAATCACCCTGCAGGGAGCTGCTGTCGTCATCCGATGTTACAGTTCTGGAAACTGAGGCACACAGGTGTAAAGTAGCTTGCCCAGGGTCACACAGCTCGTTAGTGTCTTGGGCTGGGTTTGAACTCGGGTCCTCCTGACTCCGGATTTAGATCTTTATCTCCTGTGCCTTGTTGGGGGTCCTAGCTCTGAGGCCATCTGGCCCACCCCCTCCCATTCTACTGGTGAGGAAACTGAGGCACAGGCAGAAGAGGATTGGGTGAGGGTCTCACTGGCAGAATCTCTGTGGCTCTTGCTGACTGGCCTCCAGACCTCTCCCCAGGTCTTTTCATGGTCACGCAGTGCCCATTTTCACCCATCAGATTCAGCCTGGCAGCTTGGTTCTTATGGGGGCCCCAGGCTTGCTGGGGCTCTCCCTGATCCCCCTCATCTCAGGGGTCCCCTGGGCCACACATAGCCTGGCTCCATTCAGACCCACTACTCTGAGCTTGGACTAAACAGGTTAGGTCAGGGGAAGGAAGCCCAGTGAAAGCACCTGCAACACCCTGAGTGGGAGGGTTTGCATGAGGCATCACAGGAGGGCCCAAGCTAGCTGAGGCAGAACTGAGCCCTCCAGGAGCTTCTGATCTGCTGGGAAAGCCAGAACATCTTGGGCAAGGAATTTCTTCTTTTTGGGTCTAGGCTTTCTCATCATGAAAATGAGAATGTTAGACTGAAGAATTTTTAATTCCTTCAACTCTGCCATCCCCTATTCTCAGGCCCCTCCCAACCCTGACATCTCTGATTTCATACATACGCATGAAAACTTGCCACAGTTCACTGCTGCCTTGGGAGCCCATGTAGCCAGGGTTCTTCCAGCTGGGCTGAGGCCAGAGGGGAATGGAGGGAGGGTCTTCCCATGGCCAGCACTTGCACTGAATGAGCTGTGTGGCTCCCTGCCCCAGGGTGATGCTGACGGGGACCCTGTCTGACCGCCAGCCGGCTGAGCTCCATCTCTTCCGCAATTATGATGCCCCTGAGACCAGAAATGAACCTCGCTTTGCACAGAATCCCAACTTACCCCCCCTCACCCAGCCCCAAGGTAAGTGAAGGCCCCTCAGGCCCAGTGGGGAAGAGGGGGTGGTAGAGGGGCAGCAGGGGGCCCTAGCCCAGCCGGGCAACCCCCACTATGACCTTCCCATCTTCTCATTAGACTGGGAAAGGCAGCCACAAGGGAGGGTTGCTTCAGGCAGGTGTCCTCAGGCCCCCTCCAGCTCACTGTCCACAGTCTCCTCCCTCTCTCCCAGACACGTGCATGGAGACACACACAC
Source organism: Gymnobelideus leadbeateri (assembly GCA_011680675.1). Lineage (NCBI taxonomy): Eukaryota > Metazoa > Chordata > Mammalia > Diprotodontia > Petauridae > Gymnobelideus > Gymnobelideus leadbeateri. The sequence continues at coordinate 284,247 of WOXC01000782.1, forward strand.
ACACACACACACACAACATACACATCACACACATACACACAGCATACACACACATAACACACATACATGGCACACAACACATACATGGCACACACACAACATAGACATCACACACATACACGGTGTGCACACAACACACACGCACATATTCTCACATACACGGCACACACATACACAGCACACACACATACATGGCACACATAACACACATACACGGTATGCATATAACACACATGCACATATTCTCACACACATACACAGCACATACACACACATACATGGCACACACACACACACATACACACACGCATGTGCTCCTAAGCCCTGGGATCTTGGTGCAGGCCTCACCTCGGGGTGGCTTCTCTGTCTCCCTCAGACCAGCTAGTGTGGAGGGCAGCCCGCAGCAGTGGGGCAGCCCCCACCTACTTCCGGCCCATTGGGCGCTTCCTTGATGGAGGACTCCTGGCCAACAACCCGACGCTGGATGCCATGACTGAGATCCATGAGTATAACCAGGACATGATCCGCAAGGTAAGGCCCCTGGCCCTGCCAGCCTCACCCTCCGAGCTGTGGGCTGCCCCACACAGCGCCTGGTGAGCCGAGGGCCCCGGCTAACCCTGCCCCCATCCCCGTCTCCCAGGGCCAAGGTCACAAGGTGAAGAAGCTCTCCTTGGTGGTCTCCCTGGGGACCGGTAAGTCCCCACAGGTGCCAGTGAGCTGCGTGGATGTCTTCCGCCCCAGCAACCCCTGGGAACTGGCCCGCACCGTCTTTGGAGCCAGGGAGCTGGGCAAGATGGTGGTGGATTGTGTAAGTGCCTCCCCCCACCCCAAAGCCTTTCCCCAGGGGGTACATGCCAGGGTGGGGCACGTCTGGGAGCGGGGCAGGGGATGCGCCTTCTCCTTCCTCTTGTTAAAAATGCTTTAACAGGTGCTTTTTGGCTGGTCTGCCACCATTACTGCCCCACCCACCCAAAGTAGGAAAGTGAGGCAGGGCTTGCATCTGTGCCTGTAGCCCCCCACCTCTCAGCAGGAGGTGTGTAGAGTTCCATGCACCCAAGAGTGGAGCATTCTCACTTGGGAGGACTTGGGGTGCCCTGGAAGGCACTGGGAGGGTCGGGGTGCTCACCCAGGCTCTCTGCTGCAGTGCACGGATCCTGATGGGCGGGCGGTGGACCGGGCCCGAGCATGGTGTGAGATGGTCGACATCCACTATTTCAGGTACCGAGCTCCCCTGCCCACCCTCCTCTGAGCCCTCTACCCTGTCAGGCCCCATCCCGCCCCATACCTAGGGCCTGCTTGATGGACTTTGGTTTGTTGAAGTGAGGGTCCAGCTCTTGGAATGATTTCCCCTTTGTCACTGCCCATTGTGGGTGCCAGACCCTTAGCCCTCACCCCTCTCTGTCTCCCACCCACCAGTGACTGTTCTCCCCTCCCCTCAACAGACTGAACCCCCAGTTGGGAACAGATATCATGTTGGACGAGGTCAGCGACACAGTCTTAGTGAACGCCCTGTGGGAGACCGAGGTTTACATCTATGAGCAGCGGGATCAGTTACAGAAGCTGGTCCAGCAGCTGCTCACTCCCTGAGGCTGGCAGGAGGGCTGGGGGGAAGGGAGCACTGCCACTGCCCTACCCCCCACTCCACCCCACCCCACCTCACTTCAGAGACCTTTCGAAGAACAATGCCTGGGATTTGGTGGCCGGCCCAGGATGAGCACCTGTCTGGAGGGGCCTCCTCTCCCATCCCCCTCTGAGGGGTTTGGGGTGTTCCCAGCCTGAGGCCTCAACACCTCAAGCTTGGGGCCCTCTCTTCTCGCCGTTACTGCCTTAAAGTGTTGACCAGAACTACCAACCTCCTCATGCCTTGTCCCCTTCCCCACACCCTCCATCTGGTGACAGATCCCCAGAGGACCAACCTAGTGCCACCCTTGCTTCCAAAGTCACCCTTGCCAAGCTGGGCTACTGGGGTGGGGATTTCCTGGCAAGAGAACTGGACAGGAATCTATTTCTTTTGAGGACCCTGGATGGGGGCCCTGGAGAGGAGGGAGGGAATGTGAATCTGGAGGAGGCCCTGGAAATAGACCCGGAGGCAGAGTCTGTCCTCTGCCTCTCCTCTGGGGGCCCCAAGCTGATGTGGTTCTGGGGGATGACCCTTGCACCTGCTCCCAGGCTGCAAATCTCCATCATTCCCGGACCTTGCTTTACGTTCCTAAGGGAGAATCCACCCAGCCTCAGGAAAGAGGAATTTCAGAGCCAACTTTCCCCAGTCTGCTGCCCCAGCCCAGGAAACTCTCAAAGTCCATGCCTTGTTGGTCTTCAGCTCTCTCCTCCCCCCCTCCTCCATTGGCTTGGTTCTTATTTTGGACAAGGAAATGTTTTAAGCTGCTCCTGGGGGCCTGGCTCTTGGTGCCCCGCCCCCTTCCACCCCTCTTAAAGAGTGAATCCTCAAAGTAGAATAAATGTCTTGGATCGCAACACACCCTGCTTGTGCTTGTGTTTGTGTTGGTGTGATCTGGCCTGTGGCTCTCTTCTGCCTGGGGGTCAGGGGCCCATGGAATGAGAGGATTGAATCTTGGGATCATGGCATTTAGAGCTGGAAGGAAGGACTTTATGGGACTGCTTGGGGGGCCCAAGGACACAAGTCAATATCTCATGGTAGAATCAAAAAAGCATCACCTTATTTCCCCTCCAGTACCCTCTCCTGACACTGAGGACACATCGAATGAAGGAAGTAGGACTGGATTGTGGAATGGCAGGATGGGTCCCCTGGGGTGAGAGAGTCTGCCAGAAAAGGGTGACGCCCAGCTGGGCCTAAAATGAGAGAGATACATGGATCTCTGAGGGGCTTCCAGCTCTAACCCTCTGATTTTCCCCCAGACGGGTCAGGAGAACCCCAGCCACATTTAAGAAAACAGGTTTCCTACGGGAGAGTGAGCCCTCTTTCTGTCTTGGGCATTTAGGGGTGGATGTTCAGGTCTTAGCGGAGGTGGATGCTATCCAATGGAGAGATGAACTGAAAAGGAAACAGCATTCATAAGGACATGGGCATGAGGGGCCAAGTGCATCAGGTAAGTCCTGAGCACAACTTCGTTTGTGCCTCTGGAAAGTAGGCAAGGGGGCTGTTTGGCTCTTAACTGCTCATCCTGGCTGCTGGAGGTCATCCTGGGATATGGAGCTGGAAGGAGCCTTTGAGATGGAGGCAGCTGAAGCCCAGGGAAAAGCAGTCACTTTCCCAAGGCCATCAGTAGGATGTTGGATGGCCTCTGGCTCCAAAGGGAGACTGAAGGGCACCTGGGGGCAGAGGGAGAAGGCACTCTCCCAGGAGGCCGGCTCAGATGTTGGCAGTTGTCCAACGAGGCAATCAGGGAGGGAATTGGGGGGGGGGTTCTCCCAACCTGGGAATGGAGCCAAAGGGAACCCCACCAGGTGGCCTTTGGGTCTCCCTCTGTGGCTGCAAACCCCACCCCCCTCTCCCAGGGATGGGAGACTGGAGGGGAAAGCTGGGAGAGGATAGGAGATTGCTGCTTGCTAAGCCCGCCCAGAAGGGTTGAATAATTCAAGGAGAAGGTCACATGAGCCCTCCTCACTGTCCCAGGCTTCCTTCCCTCTCCCCCAGCGTCTGATTACAGCCCCAGATCAGATTCTGACATCTCAGCTGGTGAATAATTAACCTTCCTGTGGACCTCCATCCCTACCCAAGCGTCAGCCCTTTGGAGGGCTCAGGTGCAGTGAGGACGCTGCTGGGCCCACAGTCCCTTACTGTCCAGTCTTGGGATCTCAAGGGAGAGGCCTCAGGCACCGACCTTCCGTGGCCATCTTCCTTTCTGGAGGGTCTTCTCCTCCTGCTTCATGGCCCTCGAGATGGAGCAATTCTATCGATCCACAGTGGCCATCTACAAGGTGAGGTGGTCAGCTCAGTCCCCAAAAGTGTGTGAGGCAGATGTCCAGCCAGCTAGCCCAGGCCTTTGTCAGGCCCGGGGAGGACGCTGGAGTCCACATCTTGGACTTGGAGCACCGCCCATTGAAAGAAAGTTGGGGTTACCCCCAACGGTCAGGCCAAGCAGGGTGAGGGATGGGTCAGGTCAGGAAGCTGAGAGAGAAGGAAGGAACCAGAGAATTCCGGGGCTGGGTGAGGGCCTAAAGCCCCCACCTAGCCCCTTAGAACTCCCAAATCCAAGAGCCAGAGGAGGCCTCTGCTTCTTCCTCAGAAGGCCAGGGCTCAGAGTGGCCTCAAGGGCCCCGGACAGCAATCTCTCCGCCAGCATCCCTGAGGCAGGGGGAACCCAGGTCAATGCTGTCAGATCTCCTTCCTTCCGGGGAGGTACAGTCATTCTCCAGGGCCAAAGAGAGCCAAGCTAACCCCTCTCCCACAGAACCCCCTTCAAAACGGGTAATAGATCTGCTTCCCCTGAGGATTCTTGGTCCGTTTCTCGAGTCTCAGTGTGTGGTTTGAAGCCCTGATACCTCACTGGAGAACCTCCTCTGGGTGGGCTGCAGCTTGTGCTGGGGACTGGCCTTCCAGGGTAGAGGACCCCCTGGCCTGGGGTCCTACTGGGTGGCCCCAAGGGCAGCCTCCCGTCCAGCTGCGGCCCCGCCCCAGCTCTATGTATCCAGGGCTTCGAAGGCCCCAGGTCTGACTGTTGGTGGGCTGGGCCCCGAAGGAAGGCCACTGGCTCTGCTCTCGGCTGGCGCGGGAGAGGGGGGGCAGTATTCCGTGTCACCCCAGAGCTTTAAGAAAAGCGTGCTCATCAGGCTCCCCAGCCTGCTCGGCTGCCCCGTGAGGTGGGGAGGTCCCTGTTACTGGCACGTCCGAGCAGAGGAGGCCGCTGAGTGCTGGGAGGCTGGGCTTGGTGACCCTTTAGGGCCCCACCCTGGACTTTCTGGTTCTGTGGGGCTGGGGGAGCCTGGAGGCCCTGGCTCCGGGTCACAGACTGGATGTGCCCCCCCCCCCCAGGCGGCCCCCACAGCCCCGAGGCCTGGAGGTGTCATGGGGGCCCCAGACCTGGAGGTGTCACGGGGCCCCAGACCTGGGGGGAGGACCGGCTCTGACATTAACTCCTCATGTGTCGTCCTTTCTCTGGTTCCGCGGCCTGGGACCCCAGAGCATCACGGAGCAGTTCAACCCCGCCCTGGAGAACCTGGTGTACCTGGGCAACAACTACCTCCGAGCCTTCCACGGTGAGTGAGGGCGCTCACGGCTCCCCAAACCCTCCCCCACCTCCCCCCAAAGTCCTGAGCCCTGATGGGGCGAAGGAAGGAGAGACCCGGACCCGGGACTGGGCCTGAGTCTCCCTCCGGCTCCTTGTGGCCGCGTGGGCGGGTCTGTGCCTCAGTGAGCCACCTGTGTAAGGTGGGGACAGCCACGGCCTGTCCGGGCTGCTGGGGCCCCTGTGAGGTCGTGCTTGTGAAGTGCCCGGCAGGCTTGGGAGCGCCCAGAAAGGCCGTGGCCACTGCTGCTGGTGCCGGCACGGGCGCTGCCGCCGCTAGCGCTGCGGGTGGCGAGGCCGGCGCTAGTGCGGCTGCTATCCGTGCGGTTCCTGTTATTGATGATGTGATGTCACCGCTATGAGCGTCGCTGTTACTGCCATTGCTGTAATTAGCATCGTTGTTACCGTTATTATTAATGATAACGTTACTATTATTATTGTCATTGATATTATCACTAATGCTATCATTACTATCATCAGCATCATTAATCACTGTCACTGTCATCAGCATCACTGCTCCTACTGCAGACGTCATCGCTGTTATCAGCACCGTCATTACCGTTAATACTCCTGTTACCCGTTCTGTTTCATCACCATCACTATCATTTCCAGTGCCGCTGTTATCGCCATCATCACTAGCATTACTACCCTAACCATGATCGCCATTCCCGTTGTCACTGGCCGCCGCTCCCGTGGGGGCCGCTCTGTGGAAGCGGACAAGCCTAGGCCCCCCCTCCCAGACGTTTGCCCCTCCCCCCCACCTCCCCGGGCATTTCCCACCGCTCGCATTCAGACTTCGGGGAGAAAGGCCAGAGGAGAGAGGAGGGGGCCTGGACATTGGCGGGGCGGGCGCGGGCTCTGGATTCGAGTCTAGAGCGCACGCATTCATTCAGCACTGATCAGGCCCTAGTGCACTCAGAGCCGGGACTGGGCCTCGTGGAGATGCGCGCTTTAGCTAAGGTGTAACGGGGTGAGCCGCGGGCACGGAAGGCGCCAGGGCCCAGCATCTCCCCATAAGCGCATTCAGGAGGGCGCCTCTGGACAGCCTGCTCGAGGTCGGGGCGGGGGGGCGTCGCTGGGGAGCCAGGGGGGCCTGCTGGGGCGCGGAGCTGCCTGGGCTGAGGGCGGGTCCCAGGCCGGGTCGCAGATCCAGGCTCAGGAGTCCTTTCTCTCCCCGGGTAGCGCTGTCGGAAGCAGCCGAAGTCTACTTCAAGGCCATTCAGAAGATCGGGGAGCAAGCCCTGCAGAGTCCCACCTCCCAGCTCCTGGGTAGGAGAGCCAGCTCCCCCCGCTTCCCGCCCGCCAGGCCACCGGCCAAATTAGCCCCGTAATTCTGTAAGCGCTCCCCAAAGCCCGCAGTTAAAAAGATTAGTGCTCCCATTTTACAGGTGAGAAAGCGGAGGCTCAGTGAGGGGAGATGGCTGGAGGCAAGACTGGAACCCAGATCCATCCTGAGGCCAAGGCTGTGCTCTCTGTATAGATCAGATAGCCAAGCCCCCATTTTCCTCGGCTGAAAAATTGAGGGAGTTGGGCTAGCGGGTCTCCAAAGTCCTTTCAATTTTAGGTCTATGATCTTTACTGACTTAGTGACCCTAGGCAAATCATTGCTTCTTCTGGGCTCAGTTTCCCCATCTGTAACACATGAAGTGGTGGGGCGGCCAGAGCACCGGCCCTGGAGTCAGGAGGACCTCAGTTCAAATCCCACCTCAGACACTTGACACTAGCTGTGTGACCTTGGGCAAGTCAGCCCCAATTGCCCTGACCTCCTGCCTCCAAAAAGAAAAAATAAAATGAAGTGGTGATCCTTGAATTCCTTATCTCACAGGGACTGGGAAGGAAGGTGCTTTGTAAACTTAAAGCTGACCTTGAGTAGAGAGTTGGTATTAGTGGCCCCTGTGCCTATTGACCTGCAGGGGCTGGGCAGGTTCAGGACAGGAAGGGGAGGAGCAGAATAAGGACCCAGAATGCTAATACCGAAAGCCAGGTGCCTACAGTCATGCTTATCCAATAAGATCCTGGGTCAGGAGACCAGATCCAGTCCTCTGAGCCATCTCTGCAAACATAGACTTTGCCCCAAGTACGCTGGGGTGGGGTCAGGCCAACACACCTGCCCATCCCCATCTCACTGTTACCTCTCTGTCTTCCAGGTGAGATCCTTGTCCAGATGTCAGACACCCAGCGGCACCTGAACAGTGACCTGGAAATCGTTGTGAGTCTCCGGGCCAACCCTGGGGGGCAGGCTGAGTACCCAAGGTGGTCCTAGCAAGGCTCATGCCCCTAGACTTTGTGTAGGAGAGAGAGGAGGCCCTTTTCAGGAAGGGCCACAGCATCCAAGACATTGGCTGGCAAGGAGGGAGAGAAGCCAGAATATGGGCACTTAAGTCTGCCAAGCACCCAACTTCCAGTCCTGCTTCCAGCCTTTACTGCCTGTGTGACCTTGGCCGAATCACTGCCTCCTCAGTTTCCCCAATGGTAAAATGCAACAATTGGGCTCCCTTCTAGAGCTGAGTCTGCCCTCAGGTCCGATCCTGGTCTACAGCCACCGCACACATACTTAGGAGGGCAAGCGTGCCCCCGTCAGCCTTCTCTTCCCAGAACAAACATTCTTATTTTTCCAACCCGACTTTATGTGGCCTGAAATCCCATCTCCATCCCAGGCACCTTTCAGTGGCCATCTCCCACTGGTTTATGTCCTTCCTGAAATGTGATCCCGCTCCAGAAGTTGTCAGAGTGGAGCTGGGCTCTCACCTCCCTTGTCCTGGACAGTCTAAGACCACCACATAACTGCAAGGAGCCACGTTTATATTGCTCCTGCTGTATGCCAGGCAGGCACCATACAAACCATCTCATTTGATCCTCACAACAACTCTGGGAGGAATTATCCCAATTTTACAATTGAGGACATTGAGGCAGACAGAGAAGGGAAAGGCCTCGTCCAGGGTCACACAACTAGTGCATGTCTGTGGCTGGATTTGAATTTGAGTCTTCTTGACTCTAGGCCTAGTCCTTTATCCATTGGGCCACCTGGCTCATCCTGAATCAGGACTAGGATGGACTCTTATAGCGGTGCTTGCATGGTAGGACCCATGCCACCTGAGGATTTCTTTCTTCTGTGATACTCTCTAACTTCCCTGACTTTCGTTCCTCCCAGAGCTGTGAGGGGGCAATCCTGTGCCTCTCTCATACTGCCACCAGCCATGACCAAGCTCAGCCTGGACACTTCCTCAGTTCACTTGGAGGACGTTAGGGTTTGTGTTCTTTCTTTCCTAACCTTTAGGGGAAGCATCATGGAGTCTATAGGTAAAGATCAGCACAGGGACAGAGCTCTGAATTGAATGGTGAAAGATCCTGGAAACCTTGGGCTACACAGGCCAGAGTGGCTGGCCAAGCTTCCTAGGCTAACCCTATCTCTGTCTCACTTGCTTCTCTCCCTAGTCTCATGAATGGCTAGCTGCCATCATGTTTTAGGAACCAACTCACTCCGAGACTCTTGCAGCTGTATTAGCCACTCAGTTGTCAGGCCCCTTTTCTTGGCAACCTTCCCCACAACTTCCAGAACCAGCCCTTCCAACTAAAATGGGCTTCCCATGAGGCAGTGGGATGGCAGGGCAGTGGGACAAGGGTTGGACTTGGAGTCAGAAGACCTGTGCCAGGTTCCCTTGTGCTCCAAAACCCAACTTTATTCATGCCCACACACTGGAAGAAGTGTGTGTGGTTAAACAATGGTGCTAGGAGAAAAGATCTGAGGGTTTTAGTAGACTGCAAGTCCAATGTATATCAACATGCTGAAAAAAAAGAATTCAGTCTCTGGTTGCTGTGGGGGCTGGATGAATCCAGGGATGAGGCAAGTGACAGTCCCACTGTCTCCTTCCCTGGTCAGACCATACCTGGAGGGCTCATGGCAAAGGGCCTTAAAGGCTGTGTCAGAGGAGGATCAGTCAAAGAAGGGTGAACATGGAAATGGCGATTTAATACATCCAAAGCATTTTTCCTATCTTGTCTCAGAACCTCTGAAAATAAAACTGACTTAGGAACTTCCCCATTTTATGGATGAACCTCTTAGAGCCACTTTGCCACCCAAGATTATACGATCTGAACCCAGGAATCTTCCAACTCCAAATCCATTGTTCTTTCCATTATAATGGGTTACCTGGAGCCTTTTGGGAGGAGGCGGTAGTCTAATAGACTATCTCTTGAGCCTGCTAGAAGGATAGCTTGGGGGCATAGTGGATAGAATCAGGAAAACCTGAGTTCAAATTCAGCCTCAGACACTTACTAGCTAAGTGACCCTGGGCAAGTCACTAACCTCTGTTTGCTTCAGTTTCTTCATCTGAAAAATGAGGATAATAATAGTTCCCAAGTTTGTTGTGAGGATCAAAAAAGATAATAATTGTAAAGCTTTTAGCATACATAGTAAATATTATACACATAAATTAATAAATTAATCGGTAAATTAGCAAAACAAGAATTAGTAATGAGTTAGTAAATAGCTAGATATAAGTATTATTATCTGTGAAATGGGATCATAATAGGGCCTTTCTCCCAAGGTTGTTGTGAGGATCAAAGTACTTAGCATACATAGCAAATATTAATAGCACACAGCATACATATAAATTAACAAAATTAGTGAATTTAGTTAATCAGCAATAAATCAGTAAATTTAGTTAATTAGTAATAAATTAGTGGATTAATTAGTAACTTTAGTTAATTAGTAACAAGTAATTAATGAATTAATAATAAATTGTGTCCATTATCTGTAAAATGGGGACATAATAGCCCCTCTCTCCCAGGGTTGTAGTGAGGATCAATGTCCTCATTATAAAGTGATTCAACAACCTCGAAATGCTCTACGTCCCACCAAGTGACACCATGGAAGGATCTGGGGCGAGTCCCCTAGGGTGGGAGAGGGGGCAGTCAGGGCCATTGTGAAAAGGGGGAGGGGCTCGGCCAGATCCCCGTACAGCCTGACTGTACTTTGGTCTGGATATGGGATCAGAAACCAGGACAAGATGTTTCCCTGATGGGAGATGAGTCTTTGGAGGGATTCTTCCCTCTGGCTGGGGCTTCTTTCCTGTTCCTTAGGGATCACCTGGGGCTGTGGGGTTTGAATGCCCGTGTCCTACCAGGCAGCCAGCAGGAGATTTCCTGATTAGTCGAGGCGTGGCAGGAATTAAAAACAAACTAAAACCCTGAATGGAAAGTTTGTGCCCAGGCTAGTGGCTGGAAGGATTGCAGAACTCTGGGTCCAAGAGAGGCCCTTCCAGGAGCAGAGTTGGCAAAGGACTTTGGGTGAAGCCTCTGGTAATGAGCTGACGGAAGCAGGATCCCAGAATGCCAAGGCTGGAAGCGACCTCAGCATTCATCCAGCCTAACCCACCGGCTGGTATTCCCTTTGTCATATATCTGACAAGGGGTCACCAGCCTCAGGGAACTCACTGGTACTCAAGGCAGCCCATTTCACTGCTGGACAGCTCATCACATTGAGCTGAAATCTCTCTCTCTCCCTAACCTGGGCAGGGGAGCTTTGCTCTCTGGGACCAAGTAAAAGAAGACTCTTGAACTTGACAGCCTTTTAACTTCATGAGCCAGCACCTAGCTAGGATGGTCTATAGCAGGTGCTTAATAAATGTTGGTTAATTGAGTCTTCTTTTCTCCAGACTACACATTTGGAATCATTAAGACCTGGGTTCAGATCCCGACTCATCCACTTACTGCCTGAGTGAGCTAGGGCAAATCACTTTACCAATCTGGGCCTCAGTTCCTTCATCTGTAAAATGAGGGGGTTGAATGTAGTGGCCTCTGGGGTCCTTTCTAACTCCAAGTCTGATCAAGCACAATTTCCAGGACTCTAGCCATATTAGCCAGGCCCAGAGCTGCTTTCTCCTGACAGTGAGGAAAAGGCATATCAGTTGGTGTTCCCGCTCCAGACTTCTTTCTGCTCTGGTCAATGTGCCAGGGAGCTATGATTTCAGTGCTGCTCCGTCCACAAAGGCAGATTGCAATCCATCTATAGTTTACTAGAAAAAGCTTAGAGAGCAGTCTGGGGCTTAGGTTGTTTGCCCAAGTTTAAATAACTACTGTCAGAGGTGAGACTCGAATCTAGATTCTCCTGATTCCAGGCCCAGCACTTTATCCACTAGGCCATACTACCTCTCATTCTCTTTCCTCAGCACCAAAATGTCCAGCATTCTTTGTCACAGTCTTCCTCATGGACTTTCCCATAGTTGTGACCAACCCTCCTTCTGGCCTCTCTTTCATCTGAATCCTCGGTTGCAGGAAGTACCACGGGGACCCGGCCACTCCCTGACCCTGGAACACTTGGCATTGTTCACCTACCCAGCACCTTCATCTGCACCTTGATACAAACAAGGCTTTGGTTCCCATTTGGAGTTGTACCTGTGGGTAAAGGCCTAAGAAACCCTTAAGGGATCCAAGGGCACGGCCAGCTTCATGACTCTTCTTGTGCTGACAGTCAGAGCTAGGACTTTGGGGACACATACTTCCTCCTCTAGTCTTCAGTTTTCTCACCTGCAAAATGAAGGTTTTATGATTTGATTTTTGAGGTCCCTCCATATTTGAAAGCTCTCTTGTTCTAAGATCCTCCCAGCTCTGACATTCTGTTCTAAGGTCCTTTCTAGCTTAGACATTCCCTGTTCTAAGGCTCACCTAAGACTAGGCATATGCCCGAGAGGAAAGAAGGCACAGTTGTTGATTTTTTGCCTTCGTTCCAGGTGCAGACTTTCCATGGGGACCTTCTGCAGCACATGGAGAAGAACACCAAGCTAGATATGCAGTTTATCAAAGTGAGCTCCCTGATACTACATACAGCCTGTGATGTGCTGGGTGGGCAGCTTGCCCTCACCCGTCCACTCTGCAGGCTTCTCCAAACCCAAGGGTCTTCCCATTCTTAATTTCCCTCCCAGAGAAAAAGGGAGTGAAATCCTCCCCCACCCCTGGGTTCCTTAAAGGCATGGAAATAAACTGACCTCTGGCCCCACGGCAGTGGCCTCGGCTAGGACTGGAGAGAAGGCAGCATGTTATGGTGAAAGGAACCCTGGGCCATGGAGCTGGAATCAGGAGAGACCTGGATTCAGATCCTGGCTCTGACATGAGCTAGCTGTGCGACCTTTCACAAAACTCCCTGAGCCTCAGTTTCCTCATTTGTAAGACAGGAGCGATAATGTCTGGAGACCCAGCTCACAGGGTCGTGATGACCAAACAAGATCATGCAGAGGCATCTTCTGTGCTTCTTTAAGCTGTACAAACCTTGGCACTTCCTCACCTTGTACCCTTTGGGTCTCAGTTTCCTCAGCTGTGAAGTGAGGCAGTGGGGCTAGATGATGTCCAGCCCTAAGGAAGGCAAGGCAAGGGTGACTCTTCCCATTTTAGAGATGAGTCCACTGAGGACCAGAAAGAGCAGGTGCCTCCCCCGCAGGCACAGAGTTAATGTGTGGTTCCAGCAGGTCTCTTTTCCTCCCCACACCCTGCACCCAATGTCTCCCACTCTCTAGGACAGCCGCCAACACTACGAGATAGAGTATCGTCACCGTGCTGCCAACCTGGAGAAATGTATGTCGGAGCTGTGGAGGATGGAAAGGAAGAGGGACAAGAGTGCCCGGGAGATGAAGGTGAGCCAGGCGGGCTGTTCTAAGCAGCTAGGAGGGCTCCAGACCTGGCAGCAGGAAGACCTGAGTTCAAATCCTACTTCAGACATTTAGCTGCGTGACTCTGGGCAAGTCCCCTTATGCCTCCATTTTCTCTTCTGTGAAATGAGGGGGCTTAGATTCAATGAATGACCATTCCAGCTCTTAATCTTTGGTCCTCCCCCAGGGACCAGGTCCCTACTTACGACACCTCTCATGTGACATCTGCTAAAAGTTCATCCACAAAAACCTGAAGTCTCACATAGGCTCCCGAGCCAGAAGGGACCTCAGAGGGAGGCAGACATTCTGTAGGAGCCTTCTATGTGCTGGACTCCTGGCTTGGGAAGCATTAGAAGACTCGGTAGTTGGTCTCGGGCTCTCACAGTCTCGCTGGAGAGCTACGAGGAAAACCCTCCTTAGAAGCAGATCTCTGTCAGGGAAGACTTCAAGATGGAGGCGGTATTTAATAATATTTAATATAAATAATCATAGTATAGTCTGCAAAGCCTTTTATTTATGTCATTTCACAATAATCCTGGGAGGAAAGGCCTATTATTGTCCCCATTTGACAGATGAGGAAACTGAGCCTGGCTTGAGTCAACCAACTAGAAAATGTCTGAGGCAGGATTTGAACTCGGGATGAGAGGGATAGTGCCAGGGAAAAACGAGGAAGTCTTTGCTTCCCTGGGACTTTCTGGAGCTGGACATTCTCCTACTATGGGGGTGCTGGCAAGAGGATTAAGATGATGGGTCAGATGAAATATGGAGGAAATTGAAGAGAAATAAATGTAAAATCTTCGACTGAAGTTCAATCAATTTCATAAGCACGAAATGGTGGGGGTTGGTGACTGGGCAGTATAGACAGATAAAGTTGTTATGTGCTAAGGTCTGTCCAGCAAGCACGGCTGGCTGTCCCTGCCCTCAAGGGCTTACAATCTAATGGGCAAAGGCAACAACTGAAGGAGAGCTGGAAAGGGGGAGTGATGAGGGGACCCAGCCATTATCAAACGATCTGGGGGTGTGAGATCTGTGAGTGGAACGAGCTGGGGGAGCAAGCTTCCTGATGCTGGCGGCCATGGTCAGACCTTGTGCTCATTTCTGGGCGCAGTGCTCTGGAATGGGCTTGGATATACAGCAGTGTCCAGAGCAAGGTGGTCAGGTTGGAGACATACCCTGAAGTCTCAGCATGGGAAGGAGGAAGCCCAGGGGACACGGCGGGGGAGGGGGGGGAAGGGGAGAGACATGGCCGGACATGGCCGGGGGAGACACGACAGGGACAGACACGGTTGGGGCAGACACTGCTGGCTGGGGGAAACATGGCAGTCATTTTCATGGAGCCCAGGAGGGCTCAGGCTTGAGCTGCTTGGCCCCTGTGGGCAGAGCCGGGAGGAATGAGTGGACATCTCACTGAGGCCAAGGCAGGAAACGCTTCCCAACCACTGAGCGGTCACAAGCAGCATTGGCTGCCTGTCTATACCTTGTATGTACACAGTTGCTTGCCTTAGATCTCAAGCTCCCTGAGGGCAGGGACCGTTTGCCCTTTTTTGTCTCCCCAGCCTGGCATACAGTAGATGCTTAATAGAGACCTCATCCTTTTTCAATCAGTGAGTTCCCCGTGTGTCCCTAGGGACATGCAGGACGCCTGAGCCCCTCCCGGTGGAGCCCCTCACTCATCCTCCCCGTCCCTCCCCAGGAAAGTGTGAACAGGCTGCACGCCCAGATGCACGCCTTCGTCTCGGAGAGCCAGAGAGCGGCAGAGCTGGAGGAGAAGAGGCGCTATCGGTTCCTGGCTGAGAAGCACCTGCTGTTATCCAACACCTTCCTGCAGTTCTTTGGCCGGGTGAGCCTCGGGCCTGGGCCCAGAAGGGTCTGGCCTCAGCCCGCCTGAGCCCCAGAGACCCGAGGAGCAGAGGTCACCAGGGTCTGACAGATGAAGGAGGCCAGGCAGGTCACAGTGGCAGAAGGGCAGGAGCCACATCTGAACTCAGGTCTTGTGACTGACTAGCTAGAAAAAGCCGGAGCCAGTGCTCGAACCCATTCTGAGTGCAGAGCTCTTTCTAATGAGATCCCCCAGATAAATAGATAGATATAGATGGGGGACGCGGGGTGTTCAGGGAGGACCAGAAGCTTTGGTGGGAGGGCTGCTCACCCACCTTTGGCATCCACTTGTCACCTAACTCTCACCTGTGGCTCCAGGAAGGTGGGAGGGCCCTGAGAACAGGGGGTATCAGAATTGGGGGAGAAGCTTAGAAATCATCTAACACTACACCCTCATTCTACTGATGTACAAACTGAGGCTCAGGGTTCCTGATTTTCTGAGGTCACATGAGGACCAGTCAGAGCCCAGACTCAGACCCTTCCCTCTTCCTGTCTTAGGCCCGGGGCATCCTCCAGAACCGAGTTCTCCTGTGGAAGGAACAGTCTGAAGCCAGCCGAAACTCATCTCGTGCCCATTCCCCCGGCTTGCTGGGCCCTACCCTGGGGTCAGCCTACCCATCAGGCCGCCTGACCCCCACCCGCCTAGAGATGGTGAGCCCCTGGGAGCTGCGGGCGCCGCCTTTCTCGCCCCCCCTGTACCCACCCCCTGCCGTGCCCCTCTCTCCCTGGGACCTGAGGCCCCCACCCTGGACTATTCTCCCCCCCAGAGCCTCAAGCTTCCGAGAGACCCTGTCCTCCCCCTACCTCCACCCCGGGGTCTCCCCTCCACCTCCTTTGTGGCTTGGGAGGAGGTTACTGAATCCCTATGGGGAGCCCTGGGACTGGGGGTGGGGGGCAGAATAGGGTGGGGGCAGTCCTGCCTCTCCCCTCCCTTCCCCACCCTCCCCTGCCCATCTCCCCTCGCAGCCCCAAAGGTCTCTGGGAGACTTCAGCTCTCCCCGGAGCCGGCACAGCTCGGGCTCCTATGGCCAGGAGCCCAGCGAGGGGAGACCTGGGTCCCAGCTGGAGTCGGACCGGATGTCCCTGCCCCGGACGCCGTCTTCTAGTGAGTCACAGGACAGACCCCTCCCCACACAGATGTTCTGGGAACAGCCCTTGCTTACCTCTCCCCACTTCCCCCAGGCAACACAGACCTTCCCTTGGAGAATTCTGTCTCCTCCCCCAATGAAAAACAATATTTTCCTTCCCCAAGAAGACCGAACTGTCAGATTGGGAAGGACCTTAGAATTCAGAATGTCAGACCTGGGAGGGACCTGAAAACAGGGGATGTCAGGGCTGGGAGCTTAGAACAGGGGATGTCAGGCCTGGGAGGGACCTGAGGACAGGGGATGTCAGGGCTGGGAGCTTAGAACAGGGGATGTCAGCAGAAAGAGAAAACTTAGAACAGAGGATTACCTAGTTAGAAGGGATCTTAGAGCAAAGAAAATCAGTTCTAGGAGGGGCCTCAGACCCTAGATGGGAATGTCAGAGCTAGAAGGCTCCTTAGGGACCCCACCTCTTCCTCCCTTCCCTCAGGGAGTCCCAGAGTCCCTTCCCCCTCTCCGCTCCCAGGGTCCTGACACCAGCTCCCACCCCAGCAGTCCTGGGGCTGATGGCCTCCTCACTGGGGCCCAATCTGGGTTTAGCCACTGTCCACTCGGGCAGAGCAAGAGGAAGTAGGAGGGGTGATTGCAATGACTGTGACCTGGGAGGGAGGGCTACGGGGCCTGGCACATGGACTGACCCTGTCATCCCCTCCCCGTACAGCCTCCCTGTATGCCAGTAATGCCCAACGGTCGCGCTCCAACTCGTTTGGGGAGCAGCAGGGCAGCAGCAGGGGCCCCCGGCGAGCTCGGGCCTTGATATCCCATTCGGACGGTGCCAACCACACCCTGCTGCCCTTCTCAGCTGGAGACGTCGTCCTGGTGCTGGTGCCTGAAGCCCATAATGGCTGGCTGTATGGCAAGCTGGAGGGGTCGTCCTCGTGAGTGGGGGATGGGCAGGAGGAGGCTACCCAGGGTCCTGGGCAGAGCCTGGGCATTAAGAGTACCTGGACGCAGGATCCTGGCACCACAGATCTCTATGTAGGAGGAAGCTCAGAGGCCTTGATCCCAGTGCCTTCATTTTTACAGAGAGGGAAACTGAGGCTCAAAAAATGACTTCCCCAAGCCAGCTTCCAGTCCCAGATCAGCTGCTACATGCAGCATGACCTCAGCAAATCACTGGTTCTCTTTGGGCCTCAGTTTCCCCATCTGTAAAACTGAGGAGGTTGGACTGACTCTCCTTGAATGTCTAGAGCTAAGGTCTTCTAACGTGAGACCTCTATTGATGAACCCATAGTGTCTTTCATGAAGGAGACACCTGCCCCACCTAGAGGAGACCAGGAGAGGACCTGGTTGAAGGGCTCGGGGATGGTCACCTTCAGCAGGAGGAGGCGAGGGTTAGGCTCTGGCAGCCTCTGATCAGTTTCTCCCCCCATACCTCCAGGAGCGGCTGGTTCCCAGAGACGTATGTGAAGCCCCTGGAAGACCTGCCTGAGAATGAACTGCCCTCCAGGTAAGGATAGCAGGGGAGCGGGGGAAGGAGAATGGCTCCTGGGGCCAGGGGACTGACTGGCCACACAACTGAGTGTACTTGGGGAGAGTAGGAACCCTTTAAGTTACTGAGAAGGTCAGAAGAAAAGCCTTCTCTCTTGCCCTGGCCAAAATCCTCTACCCTGATACCCAGCCACCAAGGTCAACACATCCAGTCCTCTGCCTCCAGTTGGGCTGGCCCAAGCCCATCTCCTCTGCTAGATGTGGGGCAGTCATGGTGGGTGGGAGGTAGGGACTGACCTCTGATCCCCCTCTTGGCTCAGGTCCTATCCACTTCGGGGCACTCACAGCTTGGACAACCTCCTAGACCGCCCAGTGAGCACCCCAGCTTCCTCAGAATACTGGGATGGACACTCCCGGCCTCACACCCCCAGCAGGACGACCAGCAGGGCCACAAGCCGAGCCCCTACCCCGCCTCCACTGCCCCCAGATAGCAGCCGCCGAAGCAGCATGGGCAGCATGGGGGTAGCCAGTGATGCCAAGGTGAGCTCTCTGTGCCCTTCAGTGCCCCACAATGAGCCAGGAGACCCCACCCTGCCACTGACCCGCCAGAGGTCAGACAGAAAACACTTGTAATTTCTCAGCTCAGAGTCTTCTAGAAGGAGGGGCATTTTAGTGCCCAAGACCTAGGGCAGTGTGAATTCTCTTTCCTCTTCTTTGCCTGTGAGTTGGAGGCCAGGCGTCCGTCCCTCCAGGGCCCCCTTCTCTGTTTCCTCCCCCCATAGACCCTGTAGTTAAGGCTCCAGGCCTCCTTTGGACAGATAGTAGCAATTGATTTTCAGATTTCTCTGGGGGCAGAGATGTGTTGTCTTGTTTGCCAGTTTGGTGGGCAGAAAGCTGGAGAAGTCAGGAGAGCCAGGGTGCTCAAATTTCATCTCAGACGCTGAGTAACTGTATGACCCTGGCCAAGTCACTGACCGTGTTTGCCTCAGTTTCCTCTTCTGTTAAATGGG
The DNA here is from genome assembly GCA_011680675.1 of Gymnobelideus leadbeateri. Classification (NCBI taxonomy): domain Eukaryota; kingdom Metazoa; phylum Chordata; class Mammalia; order Diprotodontia; family Petauridae; genus Gymnobelideus; species Gymnobelideus leadbeateri. The sequence continues at coordinate 302,561 of WOXC01000782.1, forward strand.
GATCATAATAGCACCCACCTCACAAACGAAATGCTTATAAACGTGGCACTTTATAAAGTGCCATGAAAATGCTCACTATTATTACCAGGCTGTGAGTGTGGGGGCCAGGGGAGGCAGGACCGGTGGGATCAATGGGCAGGCAGGGCCAGCTCCAGCTCCCCAGCCCTCTCTCCCACACTGACCAGTCTCTTCTTTGCAGAAGCTGATGGCCTGGGAGCAGCACCCCCCGGAGCTCTTTCCCCGGTGAGGGCAGCCAGATACCTGGGGCAGGGGTGGCGACTGGGCCTGCATTTCCCCTTGCCCTACCCTGATGGTAGCCCCTGGCCCAGGAGGGAGGAATGGACTCAGAAGATTCTGGAACCCCGTTCAGAGCATGCTATCTGGTGTCCCTGTATGAGGGGCCATGTGCCTTTTCTAGATTTCCTTCCACTTTGGAGAGGTGACCTGAAACCCTCCCCAAGCCCTGCCCGAGTCTGTGGGGAGTCCTGTTGCTGCCTCTCTCTAGGATCATGGGGGGGTCTCCCCTCATTTTTTTCTCCCCCTCACTGCCTTTCTCTCCACTCAGAGGCACCAACCCCTTCGCCACTGTGAAACTTCGTCCCACCATCACCAACGACCGCTCAGCCCCACTCATCCGCTGAGGACCCCCTGGTGTGGGGGTTGCCCCCTATCACCCAGGTGCAGACCCAGCCTCTCCCAGCATGCACACAGAAGCCACGCAGAAGACTCCAGGGACTTTGGGGTCCAGGGCATGGGCCCTCTGGCCACCCTCTTTTCCCAAGCCAGGGCAGAGATTATAAAGCAAGGGAGCCTCTGCATTTCCCAGGGGTCCAGACTACCAGGGCCCCACTCCCACAGGGGGAGGCCAGTGGAGGCCCTCTCCATCCATCTATCCATCCATCTGTCCATCCATCCATCCATGCATCCATCCATCCATCCACCTGTCTGTCCGACTGTCCATCCATCTATTCACCTATCCATCCGTCCGACCGTCCCAGAGGGCCAAACGCAGCTCAGTGAGGAGCCTTCCCTTTCCTGCTCCGTCCTCTCCCACTCTCTCCCCAGAGGCTGGAGAAGATCTCCTCCTGCCCCTCCCCAGTCTTGGAAGCAACCCAGTGTTTGATTGTGTAAACGGGTATAAATTAAAGCAGATGGACCCAAGATAAAGGAGCAGCTGAGTCACCTGTGTGTTCATTGGAATCAGGGTGGGGCCAGCTGGAGGCCCCTGAATCGAGGCAGCTTCCCTTTGGATCTGACCTGAATCCTGCCATTGTATCCCCTGCCCCCCAATCCCCTAACTCTTCTCATCCATCCCAGCGTGGCTGATCACTTCAGCACAGTGTGAGCTCGGCCCCTCCCCGGCCTTAAGGGTTGTGTCCCCCCCCCCCACCCCCCCCCACCCCCGCCTCCTGGCTGTCCCAGGAGGACCCTCACCTTGATTGCCCAGAGCCTGAGACAAGGCCGGTTTTGTTTGAGGGCCCCTACCCGCTCACCCACAGGCCTCTGGGGCTTAGCTGCAGAGGAATGCCTCCCCTGGGCACCAGCCTGGACCAGGCTCCTCCCTGAGGTGTCCCCATACTAGGAATGTGACCCCAGGCAGGGGCTAAAGCGCTTAGGAGATTAGGGGGCCTTCCCCTCCAGGGGTCTGGCTCTAGACTGTCTACAACTCCTAGAATTAGGAGCTGAAAAGAACTTTGGAGGAGTCATCAACCTGGTTTTTCAGAAAAGGAAAGTGAGGCATAAAAAGGTGAAGAAGAAACTTGCCTACAGTGATCCAAGCACTAAGCCCAGATTTGAACCCAGGGCCTGGGACACCAGATGGCAGTGTTCTTTTCTCTACTCCCATGCATCATCTTGGACTTTATCCTGTTTGAGTAAAACCTAAAAGGGCTTTATTTGGGCTGGCTGTGTGATATACCATAGGTGACCCAGTGCACAGAGTGCTGGGTCGGTCTGGTGTCAGGAAGACTTGAGTTCAAATCCAGCCTCAGGCACTTACTAGCTATATGACCCTGGGCAAGTCACCTCACCCAGCCTCCCTCAGTTTCCTCATCTGTAAAATGAAGTCAGAGAAGGAAATGGCAAACCACTGCAGTATCTTTGCCAAGAAAACTCCACAGAGGGCACGAAGTGTCAAATGACTCAACAATAACAACTGAAAAGCTATTTCCCCCCACCCCCCATATTGCCTAGGACAGTGTTCTGAATGGTGGTTCAGACCAGGATGGTGACTAGATGTTCCCAGCTCCACTTTCCTTTCCCACCAAAGCCTCTTATCAGGATGTGTGTAGAGGGACAAACTCTGGATATAAGCCTGATCTCCACCCCCCACCCATTCCTTGTCCCAGCTGTAGCCAGTCTCAGAGAAGGGCACCCAGCAGAGTCAGGGAAGGGGGAGGGGCAGTTTAAAGCTTGATCAGCCACTAATCCCTCGGGTCCAGTTGGGCTGTGGGGAGCCCAGGTGACTGAGCCTCGCAGGGCCCGAGCCCAGCAGCACCGGAATCACCTTGATAGGTGGGAGCGGCCAGGGAGGCCCAGGTCAGTAAGCCCTAGACCTAATGCAGCCCCCTTGGTCATTCTGGAGTGGGGGGAGGCTCCCTGCTTGGGAATGCCCATGGCCAGGGCAGGCAGCCTGGGAGAGGCCTGGATCAGGAGCCCCGGGGGGCTTTGGATCCTGCCTCCTGCACTGCCCAACTGTGTGAACTTAGCAAACACCAAACAGAACAAGCTACCCAACAAAAAGGGCTGTGTGCAGGGCTGCTGGTCTCTGCAATGTCCAGCCTGCTTTCTGTTTGGTGTATGGCAGGCTTTCAAAGATGGGTACTTGAGACACTGCAGCTGGGTGCTGCCCATTGGCCTTTCTTCTGGTCTCCTCTCCATTAAAAAAAAAAAGGCCTCACCCACCCTCCAGCTTTCTTTGAGCCTCAGTTTTTACCTCTGTAAAGTGGGAACAATAGTCTTTCATCTTCCATATTTCTAGGGCAGCCATGAGAGGAGGTAACTAGGAATTCTGAAGCCTGGGACAAAGCTGGCTAATGGGGAAAGCCAGGGCGGGCAGGGAAGGAGCAGGTTATAACTAAATACACCTACGGCTGGTGCCAAGGCAGACTGGAGACCCAGGTCATGGGAGTGGGGATGGGGTCCAGGGTGTTCAAAGGTGTCAAAGGCTCAGGTGCAGATGACTTTGGGCAGGCAGCAACTGGAGAGGTGTCTGGGGAGGTCCAAAGATGACAATAATGAGAATCTCCTTAGGATGGAGCAGAGGGGACTGCCGAGTGAGAGGGCTGAGGGAGCCCTGGCTCCCCCCCTGGGTGTCTAGGTGTGGAAGGAGCTGCTAGTTTTGGAGAAGGGACCAGGAGATAGAAACAAAGCAGGATGGGGGGTTGTTAATGACAGAGGAGAACTCCCAGGGGAAGGCCAAGTCTGAGCTGGAAGGGTGAGTGTGAAGACAGGATCTGGAGCAGCTGATGGAAAGGGGTGACCATCATGTGCCCCGCTTGCCTACCCTCAGCACCACCCAGCTGTCCCCTCAAACCTAGAAGTAGCTGAAGCAGGTGCAGTGACCAATGTCCCTCCTGTTGGAGATGTTCCCTGCGTCCCTGCCTCGGCAGAGCCCAAAGGGAGGCTGGGCCAGGAAGTGCCAGAGAGGCAGTATTGGGAACAAAGCAGCATTCTTCCCTGGCCCCCAGCCCCTGAGAGCTGCACCTGGAGAAAAGCCAGGAGCTAACCTCATTAGTCATGGCTCACGTGTTGAAGAAAATGGTTTGCAAACTCTGAAACATTCTAGAAATAGGGACCGGAATCAGCAGCAACCTGGAGCCCACTGGGGTCTCGAGACAGACTTTGACTTGCCCAAAGTCACCCTGCAGGTTTGGTATGGTTTGGTCCTCTGGGTTCTATCCTGAAAACCTTTCTGGAGCCGAGGAAACATTTCAAGGCTGAGAAATAGAGACCATATAGTCCAACACCCTCTTTTATAGGTGAGGAGAATAAAGCTTAAAGAAGGGAAATGACTTTGCCAAGGTCACACAAGTATTAGGTGTCAGCTTGAGTCCCAAGGCAGCACTGTTCTGGGTCTCTACAATGTGGCTGACCTCAAAGTCAGCTTCTAATTGGGAAGGGGGGGGGATTCTCAGCTTCCCCCCCCAAAGTACTTGGGAGATGAGAGGTGGGTGGAGATGGGGTCTCAGCAGATCCTCCCCACTCATTCTGGGCTCCCCCCCAAACTGAAGGCTCCTCTTCTCTTTCCCTACCTCAGTTTCCCTGCCTCACTGGTGCTCTCTTTGCCTGCAGCCCCCAGCTGGCCAGTTGGTGATGGGGGCCGGTGGTCCCTCTGGGCGGCCTGGACCAGCCCCTGACGGCGGCTGGGGCTGGGTGGTGCTACTCGGCTGCTTCGTGGTGACGGGCTTCTCCTACGCCTTCCCGAAGGCGGTCAGCGTGTATTTCAAGGCGCTCATGCGGGACTTTGGCGTGGGCTACAGTGACACAGCCTGGATCTCCTCCATCATGCTGGCTATGCTCTATGGCACAGGTCTGAGGAGGGGATTGGGGGACACCTGGCCCCATCTCCTCCCTCCCTCCCACAGCCCTGTCTGTCCCAGGACTGCCGAATCCCAAAGCCCTCTGGGATACCCAAGTCACAAGACTCCAACTCTGGACATGATTCCTTCTCCCCCTGTTTTTGCCCTGTGCCTGATCCTGGGGGCTGCCATCCCCCAACTTCCTCTGGGAAACCTCCCCCAGACAGCCCTGTTCCCTAGGACTTTCACCCACTTCTGTCCCAACCTGGGGATCTCTCTCCTTTCTTCCCTAAGCTCCACCCCATGTTTCTTTGTCCTCTCCTAGAACCCCCAAACGTCTGAACTTGGGAAGACTTCTGCTCTCTAGCCTCCAAGCCCTTCCTGGGGACCTCCACCCCCTGATCCAAAGCCCCTCAACCCTGCCCCCACAATCCCAGCCCCTCCCTCAGGCGTGGGTCTCAGCCCAAAGCTGGGCATGCCTTAGCTCCTCTGTGAACCACCCCCATCAGGGACCATCCCTGTCTGGGGGCCAAGGGCTCACTTACGTGCAGTCAGGGAGGACCCGCTGCTCTCCGCTGCATGGGCTGACCGGGCCCCTTAGAGACCCGATTTGGCTTTTAGCTGTTCTTTGGATTGGTCGAGGCTCAGATGTGGGCAGTTTTGTAATTAGTATCCTGAGTCCTGAGAGTCCAGGGTCATCTTCACCCCGACTTCCATGCCAGACAATTACCTAGGCTACATAGCAGATAAAGGCAGGCATTGCTGGGAGATTAATTCTGCCTCAAATACTACCTGTGTGACCCTGGCCAGTCACTGACTTCCCCTGCCTGCCGCCTCGCCCCGCAGGACCTGTATCTAGTATCCTGGTCAACCAATTTGGCTGCCGCCCTGTGATGCTGGCAGGGGGCCTGTTGGCCTCCTCTGGGATGATCCTGGCCTCCTTCACTACCAGCCTCGTGGAGCTGTACCTCACGGCCGGCGTGCTCACAGGTCAGACTCTGGCCAGGGAATCCCTTCCCAAGCTCTTGACTAATCTCCTCATCCTGAGCTTGTGGCTCTCTCTGGGGGTGGGGGTCTCTCCACGGGTGGGCTATCTTGGGCTTTGTGACATAGCAAGGAGGAGGACAAGGTGACCTCTAAGCCCTAAGGAAGTCAGAGTCAAACCAGTGCTGAGCTGGGAGTCAGGAGCCCTGGGTTCAACTCTCTACTGTCATCCGAGTCTTCTGGGCTTTACTTGCCCCATCTGTAAAATGGGAATGTTGGGTTAAATGATCTCTATGGGTCCTTTGAGGCTTAGCGCAGGGCCTGGCACACTGTAAGGGCTTAATAAATGCATGTGCACCTGACTTTCAGTTCTAACGTTCTATGACACCCATTCCCTCCCATGCCTCTCTCCCTTCTCCTGACTGGTGGGGGTCCAATGGCACCCCTAATCCTGCCTTCTCCCCAAGCCTCTGAGCACAGACAGAGTAGTGTGTCCTCCCCCTGGCCTCTCACCTAAGCCAGACGGCCCTCAAGGAGCCCTGTGTCCAGGTGTGCCTCCCTGGCACCCCTCCCCTACTCCCCTGATTGACTGTGATCCCCCTTGCCTCTAACCCCGCAGGCCTGGGCATGGCCCTCAACTTCCAACCCTCGCTCATCATGCTGGGCCTGTACTTTGACCGCCGGCGGCCCCTGGCCAATGGACTGGCTGCAGCTGGTAGCCCCGTCTTCCTCTCCGCCCTGTCTCCTCTGGGCCAGGTCCTGCTGGAGCACTTTGGCTGGCGGGGGGGCTTCCTCCTCATGGGGGGGCTGCTTCTTAACTGCTGCACCTGCGGAGCAGTCATGAGGCCCCTGGCTGGGGGTCCCGGGGGCCGGGGAGAGGCCACGCCGGAGGAGGAAGCCAGGGAGATGCTGCCACTGGAACAGGGAAAGAAAGCAGTGGGGAGCCCCGGGGGGCAGCAAAGGAGACGGCGGCGGAAAAAGCGGCTGCTGGACTTTTCCGTCTTCACTGACCGGGGCTTCGTGGTGTATGCCATTGCCAAGTTTATCCTGGTGCTGGGTCTGTTTGTGCCCACCATCATGCTGGTCAACTATGCCAAGGATGCAGGCGTGCCCGATGCCGACGCCGCCTTCCTCCTGTCCGTGATTGGCTTCGTGGACATCGTGGCCCGGCCAGCCTGTGGGGCGCTGGCCGGGTTGGCCAAGGTGCGGCCCCACGTGGCCTATCTCTTCAGCCTGGCCATGCTGGCCAACGGGCTCACCGACCTGTGCAGTGCCCGGGCCCGCTCCTATGGCGCCCTAGTGGGCTTCTGTGTGGCCTTTGGCCTTTCTTATGGCATGGTGGGTGCCTTGCAGTTCGAGGTGCTCATGGCCACCGTCGGAGCCCAGCGATTCCCCAGTGCCATCGGCCTCGTGCTGCTGGTGGAGGCCGTGGCTGTGCTCATAGGACCGCCCTCAGCTGGTAGGTGGCCCTAGCAACAGGTGCACATTCTGGGGTGGGAGACCTGAGGCTTCCCCAGTAAAGGAAAGCATTAGCTCATCTCCAAGGCCCTTTATGCTCTCCCAAGCGCTTGAATGGGTCGGAAGTGCGAGGGTCCTATTCTGCATCTGACCCTTCCGCACCCCCAGCCTCCATCCCAGTCTGTCCGGGCCATTCCTAAGGAGCAGATTTAGAGTCTGAAGATGCTCTCAAACTTTAGCGCTCTGTCTAATGTGCACACTGGGTGACCTTCGGTGGGTCAGCTTCTCCAGGTCTGGCTCCACATCTGTAAATTGAGGACGTAGACTAGATGCCCTCAGGGTTCCGCCTCTGACCTTGGCCTCTCAGGCTCCAGACCGGTCAGTAAAATGGTGGGGCCGGGGGAGACGCCGTCCGCCTTCATATGTAGCTTCCCGCAGGTCGCCTGGTGGATGCCCTCAAGAACTACGAAATCATCTTCTACCTGGCTGGTTCTGAGGTGCTGCTATCTGCTCTCTTCCTCTCCACGGCCACCTACTGCTGTCTGAGGAAGCCTCGAGGCCCGGAACTAGCCCCTCCTGCAGGGGCCAGGGACGCAGAAGAGGCCGAGGATGATGGTGACGCTGGCCGCCCCACTGCCTCTACTGCTGCCAGCCAGCACTCTGAGAACCACGTGGCCCCCGAGGTGGGGCAGGCTGAGGAAGAAGAGGAAGAAGCCTGTACTGGGGGGCTCTGCAGAGACTCTTAGCAAAGGGGGATTCTAGCCTCGAAGATTCGGAGGATGGAGGCTTTGGGAGGCAGGGAGGGATGCTCCTCTGAAGCCCTCTCATCCCAGGAGAAGGCTCTCATCTTTCCAAGGGGAGCCTCTAAGGCCATGAGAGGCCTGCCTTCTCCTGAGCAGAGCAGCATAGTAGCCCGCCATTCACTGTCATCCCCCGCCCACCTCTTCTGGGCTGAGCTGGCCTCCATGGGGGCTGTCAGCTGCCCCCAAACTCTGAGAGCCTCCCGCTTGACACCCTCTAGGCAGAGCCCCGCAAATGCTGATAGGACATGGGTACTAGACAAGACTTGCACCATGTGCTCCAATCTGCCATCCTCCTCCCTGCCAGGCCTAGCTTGCGTCCATCTGTGCTGCCCATCCCAGATATCAATACATACTACATCACAATTTGGAATGCAGTTTTCATCCATTTGGTTCTTCCTGTATGGATTGCTAGAATGAGGGAGTTATTCAAGACTGGGGAGTGGGATGGCTAGGTGGCGCAGTGAATAGAGCGCTGGCTCTGGAGTCAGGAGGACCCAAGTTCAAATCCAGCCTCAGACTCTTAACACACATACACACAAAAACTATCCATGTGACCTTGGGCAAGTCCAATTGCCCTCTAAAAAGAAAAAAAGAAAAAAGAAAAGAAAAAGGCTGGGGAGTGGGGGCACAGGGTGATCCCTATTAATGGGGCCATAGCAGCATGTTGTCTAGGGCTATCCCACTCCTCTGGCCACCAAGAAATTACAGGAAAACTCTTGAGTTCTCATTCCCGTGATCTGGCATGAAGTATAAGGCTTGTCCCTTTTTAAATCTAGAAGTAAGGTAGACCCTAACTAAGCAGGGCTGTTTGCTCAGCTTCAATGCTTTCCATAATGGAGTGAAGGGGTATGTGTGTGGAGCAAGGAGGAAGCCATCTTCTTTCCATACCTCACCCCATGGTGGAGATAACATCGAGAGCTGTAAGATCTGGATTTCTCCCCTGGCAGGATACTAGCTCACCATGTGACCTCAAGCCTCAGAGCTGAAAGGGACTCCAGTTAAGCTGATCCAACCCACGGCTAAACAAGAATCCTCTAAAGGGGTCCAAAGTACTTCCCCACTGCTGCCCAAACCAGATTAAAATGTAACCGGAAAAATATAAACAAAATTATTAAAAATACAATAGAACATGTTAGTATGTGGTCTTCAAAGTCAGTAACTGGCTGCCCGCAGGCATACATATGTATTATGTACATTGTGGTCACCCATTTCTGTTTGCATTTGACACCACTGGCCAAACAAATGGCCAGCTGGCCTCTAGCAATGAGGACACATGCTTGGCCAAAACAGTTCACCCATTCTTGAACAGCTCTTATTGGTCATTGTTTTTCTTACATTAAGCCTAGGTCTGCCTCTCTGTAACTTCCCCTCATTGCTCCTGGGGAGCCAAACAGGACACTTTTCTCTTCTCCTATGAGAGCCCTTCATATAACTTGGAGATAACTCTCCCCAGTCCTTTCAAGAGCTCTTTGAATAGTACGGTCTTCATGCCTGACCACTCTCCCCTGCAGGGGTAGAGTAACTTGGGAGCAAGGACAACTTGGTTTCAAAGTCTCGCCTCCAACTCTAGCTGTCCAACTTTGGACAGATCACTTCCCTCCTCTTAGCCTGCTTCCTTCTCTATAAAATGGGGGGAGTACTTCTTGCAGGTACTTTTTTGAGGCTCAAATAACTTGACAAACTTTAAGAAGCTATGTGTCCATTATCACCATCCTTGCCAAAACGTGGTGCCCAGATGTCGTTGGATCCTTTCCTGGGGCCTTTCGGACACCACATGGCGGGGAGCGCCGAGCAGAACAAAGCACACTTACACAGCAACTCAGGGGGCAACTCCCACTTTATTTCCTGCTCTTCTACATATATAGCCTATCCTACGCAAGCACTTTCCATTTTGGCTCTTGGCCAATTACACCACCTTTTGCCTTTTAAGGTCAAGCACACCTTAACCCTGGGACTCTCGCGATCTCTACCTGGAGCAAGGATATTCCTTGTGGACCCGGATGTACCTCTCTCCTTAGAACAAGGCGGGGTCAGCTGGGGGCCTAGCAGTCCCTCAAGTGCCTAGAGGGTTAATGGGGGCGAGAGGCCTTGCCATCATCGCCTAAGCCCGGAGGCAGTGCCGTCACAGGTCCAGGGACCTCTCAAGGGCACTGAGGTAAATCCACGTTGGCTCTCCCACACCCAGAGCTGCACACAATTCTCAAATTGATTTGACAAGGACAGAGCACACAGGGACACTCATGGCTCGAGTTCTGACCACCATGTTCCTCAAAGGCCCATCATCTGTTGTCTCACATTGACATTTGACTCATTTTTACACACACCTCTCCACTGGGGCACAATGGAAATAGGCCCAATTCTTGCAGTTAGAGGACCTAGGAGGCAAAAGCCACCTCTGAAAAGGACTACTATATGGTTTTGACCTTCCTTGGGCCCACCTTCTCATTGGGCAAAATGAGGCAATTGCATTCCCCAAATTCCTCAAAGGTTAGGAACAGACAGTTTTCAGAGGAAGAAAATCAAAATATCAATATCCATTAGAAAATATGCTAATAATCACTGACACAGATATGTATATTAAAACAAAAGGGAAAATGACAATCGCTGCTGGTACTGTGGGAAAACAGGTCTATTAAACACACTGTTGGTGGAGCAGTGGACTGCTCTGGTTATTCTGGAAAGCAATTTGGAACCATTCCCAAAATGCTACTAAACTGTGGGTGCCCTTTGACTAAAGAGATCAAAGAATGGGGGAAAGGACCTATATTTAGAGTCTACTTAGAGCAACACTGTTTTCAGTGGCAAAGATAAAACTGAGGCGATATCCATCAATTGGGGAAAGACTGAACAAGTTATGTATGGTGTATGTAATGGAATACCACTGAGCACCAAGAAATGACGAAGGGGGTGGTTTTAAGAGAAACCTGGGAAGACTTGTAGAGCTGATGTAAAGAGAAGTGAGAGGGACCAGAACAACTGTATAAAGGCAGAAACATTTTAAAGATATACAAATGTGAAAGACTTAGGAACTCTGGTCAATCAATCAAGTGCCTACGTGACCAATCACAATTCCAGAAGACTCAAGATGAAACAGGCCACCTACCCCCCTCCTAAGAGAGGGAATGAACTCAGGAATGCTGAGAATGTGGTCAGCACAGGAATTTATTTTGCTTCATCATATGTGCCTGTAAAAAGTTGTTTTTCTTGCTTTCTCAATGGGGTTGGGGGAGGTAGCTCCTTATTTGAAAATAAAAATGTATACATATAATTGGAAAACAGTAAAATTTTAACTTAAAAAAAGGCAATTAGGTCCCTTCCAGTTCTCGACTTCTGATCCTACAATATCATTGGCTAACTATATATCTCCCATTCTCTACAATGTGGTTGATTTTGGAACTCAAGCCTAAGATTTTACATTTATAGCTATTGGACTTGGTTCATTTTTCTAGTCTTAGGCTGCCTTTTTTTTTTTTGATCTTATCATCCAGAATATTAGCTACTCCTCCTAACCTTGTGTTATCCATCTGCAAGGGCAAAATCACCATCATTTTATGATGAAAAAAATCTAGTTCCCTGAGGCCCTCCAGTGGTGACACCCCCTGCCTGCTGATACTCAATCACCAATCATCATTCAATCCATTCTGAATCTCCTGGATTGTATGATCTCTTTCAATCTTGACCACCTTCACCAAATACTCTGCTAGCTCCAAGGTTCTCTCCCCAGCACCACGATTCTCTCATTTTAAGCCCATCTCCAGGGCTCTCTTCATGATACCCAACCTTTAACTCCTTTTGAGCTGCTGGTGGGGGTGGTGACAGAGGATAATGGGGATGTGGTGAGGAGAGTTCTGCTGGGATCAGCCATTCTGGAGCAGCAGGTAGGCAGAGGCCAAGGGGGTAGAGCCAGCGTTAGGTTTGAGCCAGAGAGCTTGGGTTGGGGGTCCGTCCTCCCCTCCTTCTATTCCATCCTGCAAAGATGGTCAAGAGCCCTCACAGGTCTGAAGCCCCAAGTTCTGGGATCTAATTCTATTTCATGCAGTAGCCTGATAGAAATCATAAAGGTGTAGCGAGGAGAGCCTGGGAGCCATACAACCTGGGGACGCTTCTCAGTTCTGCTCATAACCAGCTAAGTATACTGTGGCAAGGCCCAACTACCCTGGACCCATTTCCTTCTCTATAAAGTGATAAATTGGACCAGATGACCTAAACCCAATCAGAAGACCACAGACCTAGAACTGGGGCCTCAGGGATCATCTAGCCTAACCCTGTAATTTCAAAGATGAAGGAAACTGAGGCCCAGAGAGCTCAGGTAACTTACCCAAGGCCACAGAGAGAAAAGAGGCCAAAAGACCTCAAACTTGAGTCCCAAGACTCCAAGGTCAGGTGGAGAGTTCAGTGCTTTCCCAAGGTCCTTCCCCAATAAAAAATCTCAGGAGCCATCCTGGGAGTGGTGGCTTGTGGGTTATAAGTGAGACAATTGGCGGGGGGGACACATAGAAGCAGGAAAACTCCATGCGCTCCCCCCATAACCACCTCAAATACCTATAAAAAATTACTCTGAACAAACTATAGGGCTACAGAACCCACAAAGTGACAGAGAGAAACAAAGCCCCAGCTGAAGGCAGCCCAGCAGGCTGGCAGGAAGGATCCATCACAGTGTGCTGGGAGCAGAACCCAGCCCCATGTGAGCCCATGGTTTCAGCCCCAGGGCAGCCTTGACCAGCCACAGCTCAAGGGACTTAGGGAGAGTGGATCACCAGCAGCAGTGATGGTTTCCAGAATTATCAACCCATAAATGCCAAAGACAAAGTGAGAGGTCAGTGGACTTTGGAAAGGGGAAGGAGGGTGGGTGGGAGTGTGATCTGGCCTCTGCCCCCAGAGGAAGAAGTGGCTGAGGCACAGGCTCTTCGTGGCTGCTTCAGAGCTCCTGGCCTACAGATCGTAGGGGGACCAAGAGACCATTCTGAGGGGTAATTGCTCTTGCTTTAACCTGCTTGGATTGCTGTCTAGGGTGGAGGTCCTGGGGTGCATGACCAGTGTGCCAGAGCCAGTGGAGGCTTCTGAGAGGGCATGCAACCAAAGAGCTCAAAAGTCAAGTAATTGAGTGGCAACATGAGCAAGCAAAGGAAGCAAAGCAAACAGAGCAATCCGACTTTGGATTCCTTTTTTGGGGACAAAAAGGATCAAAGCATGGAATAGGAGGAAGACAATGAAGTCAGAATTCCTGCACCATGAGCTTCCAAGAAAAACATGAACTGGTTACAGGCCATAGAGGAACTTAAGAAGGATTCTGAAAACCAATAAGAGTAGTGGAGGAAAAAGTGGGAATAGAAATGAAAATGATGCAAGAAAATCATGAAAAGTGAGTTAACAAGCTGACTGAAGAAAATAACACCTCAAAAATAGACTAACTCAAATGACAAAAGAGGCCCAAAAAGCTAATGGGGAGAAGAATGCCTTAAAAAGCCGAATTTGCCAGATGGAAAAAGAATCTCAAAAGCTCACTGAAGAGAATAATTACTTCAGAATTAGACTGGAGCAACTGGAAGCTAGTGACTTTATGAGAAACCAAGATGCTATTAAACAGGTCCAAATAAATGAAAGAATAGAAGCCAATGTGAAATACCTCATTGGAAAAACCACTTACCTGGAAAATAGATCCAAGAGAGATAATTTAAAAACTATTGGACTACCTGAAAGCCATAATCAAAGAAAGAACCTAGAAATCATCCTTCAAGAAATTCTCAAGGAAAATTGCCCTGATGTTTTAGAACCAGAGGGCAAAATAGAGGTTGAAAGAATCTACCGATCACCTCTTGAAGAAGATCCCAAAAAGAAAACTCCTAGGAATATGATAGCCAGGTTCTGAAGTTCCCAGATCAAGGAGAAAATATTGCAAGCAGCCAAGAAGAAACCGTTTGAATATTGTGGAAACACAATCAGGATAACACAGGATCTGGCAGCTTCTATACTGAGGGATCAAAGGGCTTGGAATATGATATTCTGGAGGTCAAAGGAGCCAGGACTAAAACCAAGAATCACCTAACCAGCGAAACTGCATATAATGTTTCAGGGGAAAATATGGTCATTCAGTGAAATAGAAGACTTTCAAGCTTTCTTGATGAAACAAAGAGTTGAATAGAAAATTTGACATTCAGATACAAGAAGCAAGAGAAGCTTGAGAAGGTAGACAGGGAAAAGAAATCATAAGGAACTTATTGAAGTTGAACTACTTACATTCCTACATGGAAAAATGAGAACTGTAACTTATGAAACTTTTCTCAGTATGAGGATAGTTGAAGGGAATATAAATGTGTGTGTGTGTATACATACATATATATCTATGTCAATATAGGAGGGTAAATGGGTGTATGAATACATATGTGAGTGTGTGTATATATGTCTACAGGTATACCGAGACAGAGGGCACAGGACCAACCGAATAGGAAGGGATGAAACTTAAAAGGTGAAATTAAGAGGTGAGAGAGGAATATAATGAGAGGAGATGGGGAGAGACAGAATGGGATAAGTTATCTCATATAGAAGAGGCAAGGGAAAACTGTTTCAATGGAGGGGAAGAACAGGAAGGCAAAAGGGAATGGGTCAACCTTACTCTCATTGAATTTGGCCTAGGGAGGGAATGACATACACACTAATTACGGTATCTTGCCCTATAGGAGAGTAGGGGGGAAGGGGATGAGAGGGGGGAATGATGGAAGGGAGGGCAGGTTGGGGGGGAGGGAAGTTAGAAGCACACACTTTTGAAAAGGGACAGGGTCAAAGTAGAGAATAGAAGAAGTGGGAAGCAGCATAGGATGGAGGGAATTATAGTCAGTCTTTCACAATATATCCACTATGGAAATGTTTTCCGTAGCTATAAACATAACAATATTGAATTGCTTAGCTTCCCAGTAAGGGTGGGTGTAAAGGGAGGAAGAGAATCTGGAATTCAAAGTTTTAATATCAAGTGTTTTAAAAAAATTATTATTTTTACATGCAACTGAGAAATAAGATATACAGGCACTGGGGGGATGGAGATCCACCATGCCCTACTGGAAAGTCGGAGGGGGAATGGGGGAGGATATAAGAGAGAGCAGATTGGGGGAGGGGGTATACAGTGGGATCACTGTTTTGGGGTGGTGGGTAGGGGAAATATGGGGAGAAAATTTGTAACTCAACATCTTGTGGAAATGAATGATGTAAACTAAAAATAAATGTAAAATTTAATTAAAAAAATAAAAATAGGGGCGGCTAGATGGCGCAGTGAATAGAGCGCCGGCCCTGGAGTCAGAAGGCCCTGAGTTCAGAGCCGGCCTCAGACACTTAATCCACACAAACAAAAACCTAGCCGTGTGACCTTGGGCAAGTTACGTAACCCCAATTGCCCTAAAGGGGCGGCTAGGTGGCACAGTGAGTAAGAGCGCCGGCCTCTGAGTTGTGATGACCCGAGATCAGATCCGGCCTCAGAAAATGAGCACCCACGCATAAATAATGACTAGCTGTGTAACCTTGAGCAAGTTACTTAACCCCAATTGCTTAAAAAAATAAATAAATAAAAATAGGGGCGGCTAGGTGGCGAAGTAAGAGCTCTGGCCCTGGAGTTGGGAGGCCCTGGGATTGGTTTCAGCCTCAGTACTTAGCACCCACACATAAATAACTCCCCATGTAACCTTGAACAAGTTACTTAACCCCAAATGCTTATTTAAAAAATTGCAATTTAAGAACAAAAAAAAATAATTGAGACAATGGGGGAGACTTTCACTGTTGAGTTTCCCTTGAAAAGAGAGGTCTGGTAAACAAATTGTGAGATGCCTGTGAAGTGGAATGTTACTGTGCCATGAGAAAATGACAAATCTGGATTTGGAAAAGCATGGAAAAATGTATATTGACTGATGCTGAGTGAAGTAAGCAGAACCAGGAAACTATCATCAATGCAGATAAAAAGAACCCAAAACCAGAAAAGGCGAAGTAGATTAATAGGATCAGACTAGACAATGTAGACTCAAATAATGGAATGGAATGGAATCAGTGTTCAATTAACCTGAAAATGTAAATTACCCAAGAAAGAACTTCCTATTTAACAAAAATTGCTGGGAAAACTAGAGAGCAGTCTGGCAAAAATCAGACTTAGGCCAAAATATTACATCACACTCCCCAATACATCCTAAATGGAAACATGACTTTAATATTAAGGATTGTATCACTAACTGGCAGATGTATTCTCAACCAAACAAAAGACAGGTAATTTCAAAAGACAAGGCAGATTACTTTGATCTGAAACTGAAAAGCTGAAAAAAAACCAAAAACCTAATGTACCTAGAATAAGAAAAAAAGCAAAATGGGGGAAGAGAGCCTATCAAAATGTTTTGGTTTTTGGAGGGCAATTGGGGTTAAGTGACTTGCCCAAAGTCACACGGCTAGTAAGTGTGTCAAGTGTCTGAGGCCAGATTTTAACTCAGGTCCTCCTGACTCCAGGGCCCGTGCTCTATTCACTGGCCACCTAGCTACCCTATAAAAATGTTTTTGATAAGCACTTTGTAGCCAAGATATATGATTAATATATGTGTGTATATTAAAACAAAAGCTGTCCCCCAAAAGATAGGTAATCTGAAGATGCGAACGAAGTTCTCAAAAAAAATTGCCAACTCTCAACAACCACATGAAACAATACTCCAAATCACTAAGAAATGCAAATCAAAACCATCTTGAGGTCTTGCCTTGCTTCTAGAACACTGGAAGGGTGACGGAAGATGGAAATTATCAAAGCTGAGGAGTTATGGGATGATAAACATACTATATTGTTGGTGAAGCTGACAATCAGCACAACCTTTTTGGAAAATAATGTTGAATTTGCAGCTAAAGTAACTGAAATGTCCACACCCTTTGACCTGGAGATTCCATTCCTAGGTTTATTAGTAAGAAGGAGGTCATTAATAAAAAAGAGTCCCATATACACCAAGATATTAATAGCAGCACTTTTTGTAAAGGCTAAGAATTGGAAACAAAGGAGATGCCCGTCACCTGGAGCTGAGCAAATTCTCTGAAATGAATGTAATGGAACATGACTGTGCTGTAAGAAATGTGGGTGATCAATGCTGAGAAGCCTGGAAGATCTAAATGAACTGATACAGAGGGAAGTCAATAGGGCCAAGAGACCAATCTATACAGTGACCACAATGTAAATGGAAAGAGCCACTAAAAAAAATCAGAAGTGAAGGTTGCAAAATTAAAAACAAGAGCTAAGAAGGTGCCAGTTGGGGGTGGGAGGGGGGGGGATAGATTTGCTGATCAATTACTCCATCTTTTCCCTCTTCTTTTTGTCTTTAGAAAGCTCTGTTAGAAAGACTGGCTCTGTGGGAGGGAAGGGATGCTGGGGAAGCTGGGTAGTGTAACAAGACAAAACACATCGATAGAACTTTTTTAAAATGTAAAAACAGAAGTCCCAGCCAAGCTCAGTCCTGAGAGTGGAGAAAGCTGCCTCCCGAGCTCCCCAGAGGTGGTAAGGGTGCCCTGCATCTGCTGGGACAGTCAGAGGGCGCTGGCTTGACTGAGATGCTGCAATGAGGAGGGCTGGAGGGGGAGAGGAGGAGGGGGCACACACAAGGGAGGTAACTGTGATAGAAAAACAAAAGGCATCAATAAAAGTACATTTTTTAAAGAGGCACATGATATGGCCCCTGGGGGATGGGGGCAAGGGCAAGTGGCACCCTGGTCTCAAGCTGGTTCCAGAATGAGGCCCTGCCCCAGACCTGGGGGGGGGGGGGCAGGGCAGGGGTCAGGTGAAGAGAGGAAAGGTCAATTAAGGGGGTCTCAGGCCTTGAATTTCCGGCCTCCCTCACTTAGCCCAGAAGGGGCAGTCACTGAAAAGTCACAATCCAGCTTTCTCTTTATTAAAGTACAGGATTCCCAATCCCCAACCCCTCCCTGGATCCCCTCCCCCCCAGCCCCAGCCCAAGGCACCAGAGCCCCAGAGCACAAGCAGAGGGGCAGGGAGAGCTTAATAAATAAGGGACACCCCTGAGTGTGAGGTCTGGTCACCCCCATAACACAGTGGAGCCTTGGGGGGCTGGCCCATTTTAGAGGAGACCCAGTTTCAGGTAGGGGAAAGCTAAGTGAAGCTGCCTCCACCACCCTCCCAGCTGCTTTAGGGGCCAAGCAAGTAGGGTGGGAAAGGCAGCCCTGGCCCTGGCAGGGAGGATTAGAAACTGGGAGGGGGTGGCCAGATTTGGGCAGGGAGAGGTGCTCCTCCCTGAGTGAAGCTCAGGGGATTCAGCGTGGGATTAGGGCATGGCCTGTGCCCACCCTCACCCTTGGGGAGGGGTCTTTTTCTCTCCTTCCCTTCTCCCCCCCAGCTGGGGTGAAGACAATGAATGGGTAATGACTAGGGACTTGGGGGCGGGGGGAAGCCACAGTCTGGCAGTAGGGGAAACTGAGACTGGGCCACCCAATTGGCCCAGGACAGAGGAGCAGAGATGAGATGTCAGCCCCCACACCAGCGGGTCTTTATCAGTCACCTGGGGCGGTGTCTGCGTCTCCCCTCCCGGCCTCCCCAGCCATCAGCAGCCCTGCACCCCACCTAGGGGTGTGGGAGGGTCACTCAGGCATGTCTATGAGTTTCTCCCCGTTCTCCTCTTGGGAGCCCTGTGGCCCCTGGGGCTCCCCCGAGGCTGCTGCCCCCTCCTCCTCCTCATCCTCCGTGTAGAGGTCCTTCTGGCCATAGGCCAGGGTGGTCCGGGCCAGGTCCACCTCAATGGGGAAGACGTCGGCATCCCGCAAGGCCGCGTAGCAGTCGTCATAGTACTTGGACATGGTGGAGACGAAGCGTTGCAGCTGGAACACGATGTCCTGGACTGGGGGGGTGGTGGTGGGGGTGGGAGGTCAGCACCCTAATGGTGCCCCTGGCCCCAGCCCTCCTTCCCTTCATGGAGGGCCCAGGAGCTGGCTGAGGGTTCTGTCTAGACCAAGCCCCCATCTTACAGATGGATACACAAGGCCAGTGACCTGCCCAGAGTCTCTGACCTCAAACCCAGGATGCACGGCTCACTCTGCACCATTGTAGGCCAGCAGCACCTGAACAACTGCAGATGGGGAATTCACCCCCAACAGGCTGGCCCCGGGCAGAAGCACAGGCCGAATGTGCCAGGGACATGGCACTGGGCCACCCATCCACCTTCCCCACCCCACTCACCATGTTTCTGGTCCAACAACTCGATCTTCTCCAGCACATCCTTCCTCATTTTGGCGAAGCGTGCCCGGGCCTCCTGGCGGCACCGCAGGATGAGGCGGTACTCGTAGTTGCCAGTGCTCACGCGGTACAGGGGCTCCCCAAGGGCCTGCAAGGGAGGGACATGGGGGGCAGAGGTAAGGGGAAGACGAGTTAGGAAGCCAGAGGAAGGAGCTCACATGCAGGCCCAGGACGGGGGGACGGCAGCAGGCAGCGCGTGGTCAGAGGGGAGGGGGCTAGGGACTCCACTGTCCACCACTGACTAAGGCCAGCAGGGCCCATGCATGCCCCCCACCCATACCCCATGGGGCACTGGCCCCTTGCAAACCCCCTCCCACGTGGGGCCCTGGACCTCAGAGCTCCTCCTGTCCCGAGCAGGGAGGCCGTCCACAAGCTCAGGCCCTACCCTCAGCATGTGAGGCCGGCCAGGCCAGAGACCCTCATCTGACAGAGGACAGCAAGGCCCAGGAGAAGGTGCAGAGGTCTGTGCTTCACAGAGGGAAGGACAGAGGCCAAAGCAGGGAAGAGACCTGCCCGAGGCCCCCTGGGCAGGGCCTGGACTCCAAAGCCAGCAGCCCACAATGCCCTAGGAGGCAGGGCTGGGCAGGGGCCCAGGAGCAGACATGGAGGGGGGTCACCCTCCCAGCACTCACAATGCAGCTGTATTCCTCGTCGTCCATCTCTTTCACCTTCAGGCAGTAGGACTGAAAGAGGAAGCCAAGGGCAGGGGTGAGAGGCATGCTGCTGCCTGCCTCTGGGAGGCCCCTGGGCACTGGCTAGGCAGAGGGTCCTTGGGCTCACTGCAGAGCTTCTGCCGAGCTCTGGCACACACCACATGCTCCAGAGTGTGCTGGGCAGTCCAGGGCCAAAGCAGCTCCAGGATGGGCAGACCTGGGCCCAGGAGGTCACAAAAGGCTAATGTCTGGAGGCTGCCTTTCCTGCGCCCTCCTGGCCTTCCTGCACCCCCACTTGGCTTGGAATCACCCGTCTGGGCTCCAGGCCCCTCAGTGGGGAAGCATCACCCTAGCACTGGGGGGCAGGCAACAAGCTAGGCCCAGTTAAGGTCCCTGGGGTCTGTGTGTCGGCACAGGGGCTGCATGTGAGCCCTCATCAGAACCTAATCACCAGCACAGCCGTGGTCTGTCATGGCTCCCCCTCAAGGGTTCCCTTGGCGCAGGCCTGCTTCACTCACCAGGTACTCAAACTTCACATCCAGGTATTTCTTAATGGTGAGGCGGGTGTCAGGGATGGCTTTGTTGAGGTACGTGTTCAGATCTGTCAGCATCTGCAGGGGGCAGGGGCAGGCTCTGTCAGGCCCACTAAGGGCAGGGAGTCTCAGGCCTTGGGGTCACGCCCTGTGATTTCATTCATCTGAACACCAACTTCCAGGCTCCCACAGCTGCCCAGGGCCACAGGAGGTCAAGGGTGACCCTTCCCAGAGGCGGGACCAGAGGCCCAGGCCAGCCAGCGCCAAGGCCAGGCTGCATGGCAGGCAGCCTCCAAGAAGGGGTCCTGTGAGTGTTGGTTTGTTTACCTCCTGTCACCAAGAATGTGACTTCTTTGGACTGGGCCTGGGCCCTCCAACCTCTAGTCTTAAGATGTCCCCAGAGCACCAAGAGGTCAACATGCCCAAGGTCACCCCCCCCCCAAGTTGTCAGAAGCAGGATTCCCACCCAGGACTTCCTGGTCTTGCTAATCACCGAGAGGAGCATCCCCCACTTTTCAGAGCAGTGCCCTCCCAGAGACATTGCAGGGACACGGGCCAGGGCGATCAGCTCCCTCAGACACAGAGGGCAGCTGAGGTCCATCCATCAGCCAATCAATGAACACCTGGGAAGTGACTCTGGGGCTCGTGGCCAGCAAGTGGTGAAGTCAGGGAGGCCCCAGAGGGACCGAGATGGGCAGCGAGGACCCCGGGGCTCAACAAGTGCCCAATGGGCTCCATGCTCCCCCTACCCTCCTCAGGTCCCCAGGACATGCAGGGCACCCCTGCCCCCCAGACACAGAGTGACCCAAAGCCAGGCCAAACCTACGGGTTTGATGGTTTTTAGGAGCCGGATCCCAAACTTCTCAATGTTTCGATGGGCTTCAGCAAACTTCACAAAGGCCTCACTGGCTGCTGGCTGGGGCTCGCGGACACCAATCACCGAAAAGACGTCTCCAAAAGCTGCATGATAGGGAGTCCATGAAGGAGCCCCTCCCCGGAGCCCCCGGATAGGGGGAGCACGGCGGGGGGTGGTAAAAGCAGGTCCCTCGCCCCCTGGGCCAGGACAGCCAAAGTCAGGATATGGGCCTGCAGAACTAGGCCAGGGCTGAGAACTGCTGGATCTCCCCCAGGCTGCGGGAGGTGCCCCTGGCCTTACCTCGGTGTGTCTGGGACAAGTCGAAGAAGGCTCTCAGCAGACTCTTGGTGTGCTCGGTCATGCCTGGCCAAGGACAGGGAGTACCACACGTCACAGGCTGCCCAGCCCCCTCCTCATATACACACTCCCCAGAAGCCCGCAGTAAGCCCTGGTGGTCATCGAATGATCAGAGGCCCCTTCTATCACAGGGAGCCAGAACTGAGGAGGGGGAGGCCAACTGGACACTTGGGGGGGGGGGGCGGGTTGGGTGGAAGACAGGGCATTACAGAGAAGGCCCCATGTGACTAAACTGGCCAGGCCTCTGGTGCTTTCCAGAAAGCACTGGGCCTGTCAGTGGAACTCCACCCCCCAAGAGATGGACGCTGCCTTAGGGCCATTACAGCCAACCCCCTTGTTTTACAGAGGAGGAAACTGAGGCCCAGGGAAGGGAGTGCCCTGAGCCCCGCATGCTGACTGATGGCACTGGCCAGAAACTTCTGCCCTGGGGCAGAGGCAGCATTCCAGCTTGGTTCCCAGGCTGCATTCCCACCTCTACAGAGGAGGTTTTTGTAGATGTGAACCATGCTCTCTACCAGGTTTTTTCCCATTAGTTCTGGGGTATGTGGGGATTTACTCTCTTGAGTAAAGGACCTCCAAGGATCCTGCTTAGAAGGGCATGGACGCCCTTTGTTATGCAGTGTGTCCGGGGCCTCTCATTTCCCACCTAAGACTCACTAAGGAGGCAGAGGAAGAAGCAAGCAGTCTGGCTAGCATCTCCCAGTGAGCAGATGTAGCCTCTGGGGCCTCCTCATGCCTTTCACTAAACCACCTGGAATGGGGCAAGAGAGCTGACCTCACCTGAAAGCGCTGGATGGTGCTCAGGGACTTGCCACCTCCAGGAAGCCCCTCGGATTATACCCAACCAAGAGCAACGGCTCCATTTTCTATGTAGCTTTACAATTCATGAGCACTTTTCTCCCCAGGAAGTCAAATGTTATTAACCCCATTTTACAGAAGAGAAAATGGCAGCTCTGACAAGGTCACCAGCAGTGAGTGCCAGAGGCCTGGGAGCCCCACATCTAGCACCACCGTGGTGGCCCAAGTGAGAACTCTCACCTTTGTACAATTCAGCCGTCCGCTCCAGCTCCTCAAGCCTCTTCACCAGACCATCTGAGGGGAAAGAGAGCCCGGCAGGGTCATCAGTCAGAGCCCAGGGCCTGGCCACACTTCTTTCTGCCTATCCTCCCTACTTGAACGATGATGACACTTGGGACTCAGAGGAACCCCCCTGCCCTCACTCTGGTCACACAGTAGCCATAGCCAGCTGGGAATCTCCTGTCTCCTCCCAAGTGCCCTCACCCCACTCCATCCTGTCACCCCTGCCCCAGCTTGGCAGCTCTCTAGCCGGGACCACCACTTGGCCTCATGGGGCTCCCTCTTCCCAGTCTCTTTCCTCCATAGTCTGGCTGTCACACAACCGCCCTGCCATCTTCCCACAGCACCCCCTGCTCCAGGAACCTTCCATGGCTCCCCACTGCCTCCAGGTCTGTAAAACACCAACAGCCTCCCTGCTGGAACGTTTCTGCAGACCTTGCTTGGACATTACTCTCCTTCACCACCTCTGGGGTCCAAATAGAACTATTCGCTGGTCGTGGAGCCCCACACTCCATCTGCACCAGCCCCCCGAGGTGCCAGCCCCATCAAGAGCAGCAATTAAGTCCCCCCGAGGGGCCGAGCCTCCACTGGGCAGCCCCAATGCAATGTTTGTGGCACTGACAAGACCTGGAGGCCCTGGCAGAAGGGGGTGGGGGCCTCAGGGCTCCTCTGGTCAGAACAAGGACCCCAGCACCCTCCATCCCCAGACACCTGGCTCTAGTGCACAGCAGATGAATGGCAAGCCTTCTGCCCTGCTCAGCCTGGCATGTCCTGGTCCCCTTGGCACCTGGGCTCTGAGCCCGTGCCAATAACTCACTGCTGGACACCAGTGTCACCCCACAGAACTCACGAGCTCTCCTCCAGATCCCTCCCATCCTCCCCTCCCCATCCTCTGCTGAGAACATTGCCGACCACAACTCTGCCAGAGCCCCCCACTGCCTTAGGCCTTGTCGCTTCCTGCTCATGCAGCCCACCCCCCCCATCCAGTGCAGCTGTCAAATGGAGGCACCTCAAGGAAGCAGGGGCTGGACCATATCCCTGCCCTGCTCAAGAACCTCCCATGGCTCTCTCCCACCTCTAGGACAAGACACAAAGGCCTCATTCTGAGCATGGCACTCTTGGTCCAGTCTCTCCCAAACTGATGACACGGTATTCTCCCCTTTCATGAAAACTCGGCTCCAGTCAGGAAGGCCGGCCTGCCACTCCCTGCCTGGCCAATATCTTTCCCTCCTCTTGCCCACTCAGCTCTCAGCCTCGTCCCTCAGACACTCCTGATGGCCTAGATGCTTGCCCTGCCCCCACCCCAGATCACAAGCTTGCCGGCATGGGGCTGACTGCCCTCTGGCCTTTGTCCCCTGACAGACAGTACAGTGCAGCAGTGGGAGAAGAGCATGGGCCTGCAGCCAGAGGGCCTGCTGTCTCCTCCTCTGTAGAAAGAGAGGGGCAGTGGCGATGCCCGTGACCCCAAAGCTGCCTCCAGAGGCTGGCAGGCTCTGCACACAGCCAGCACTTGCTCCATATCTGAATGCAGCAGGCCCTCAGCCTCAGGGCTCATGGGCCCTCGCTCCATCCTGGGCCTTGGGGACCTCACTAAGGGAAAGAGGCAGCGGCTGAGGCTCCCCTGGCCTCGGTCTCCCCAGCAGTACAAAGCAAGGCACAGAAGGGTGGGATGTATGCCGCCGGATGGCCGTGCTGGTGGGAAAGGAGCTATGCGGGCCCCAGGCTGTTTTTAGCTCTGCTGGGTCATGGGACATCATGACAGCCTCATTTTAGAAACTCTATTTTGGGGGGGCAGGCAGAGGGAGAAGAACTGGCAAGTTTAAAAAAAACAACAAAAACCAGCCCACGACAATCAGTTCTAATTTTGCCCCAACTCAACGGTAACTACAGCAACAGGGATTTATAGCCAGAAGAGGCAAAAATAGCAGCCTCCCCTCTAGATGGCTTTGAACAGGCTCTGCTGCCAGCCCATCCACGAGAGCTGCGCATCCCTGCCCAGCTGAGCCTCTCCCCACCATGGACAGACGTGGGCCGGGCTATGTATAACTCCAGCTGCGGATGGCGGCCGCGCTGTCTCACTGGCTACGCTAGAGATTTTATGTACACGTAGAGGAGAGACAGAGGCCAAGAGAAAGGACAGAGAGAGGGCCTGAGCAGGAGTGGGCCTGGCTGGGCTCCAGCATCATCAGGCCAAGGCCTGAGAGCCCGGGTTCCCAGGGAGGAAGCAGGGGCGCCATCAGCCGCACAGACCCTCCGTGTGTGTGCATACGCACCTCCAAACCCCTCTCATTCGGTCCCCATGAGCATGACAGACCCCACGTCTCCCTGAGGGGAGCAGGACCCTGGCACCAACCGGTGTCTGTGAGACACCAGTTTGTAAAGTGACTTATGCACCTTTTCTCAACTAAACCTTTCACACCCTTGGGAAGGCAAGCACAAGGAACAGTAACAGTCCCATTTTATGCTAAAACTGAGGCTCGGAGGACAAGGGACAGAGGCAGGACCCTCTACTGGTCACCAGGCACTAAGTGCCAGGAGAAGCAGAAGCGGGATCTGAACCCGCAGCTCACCATTGCACAGGATGGCCCGGCTCAGGCCCAGGGCGTCCGCTGTCCCTGAGCTCATATTCTCCACCAGCCGGTGCTTCACCTTCTTCAGAACTAGGGGCAGGAAGAAGGCAGTTAGCACTTGGCAGGCCCCCTCTGCCTCCTCATCTGGGAGCCCGAGGGACCCTTGGGTCTGATGGAGTAGGACACGGTCTGGTCAGGGAGTGACCTGCCCAAGGTCACACAAGCAACAGAAGGCAGAGCTGGGGCTCCAGGCCAGGCCCCAACCCACCACCCCTCCCCCTGCCAGGGCACAGACACCAGGCCCTCACCTACGCAGCCCAAGGACCTGGGTTCAAGGCCCAGTTCTGCCCTAACTCACAGGGATGGTCTTGGGGAAGACCCTTGCCCTCTGAGGTTCTCGTCTCATCTGTCAAACCAAGGTGGTGAACGTGCCTCTCCCAGGTCTATGATTCCCTCCTTCCCGTGCAGCCATCAAGGGCAAAAGATGTGACAAGCCTCCCCCTGCCTGAGAAGGGCATGGGGTCCCCCACAAAGCCGGCCCAGTGAGGCCCAGTCTAGGCAGCTGGGAAGGCCCCGGCTGGCCAGGGGAGACTGGCTTGGAGCTGAAGCCAGAACCATCTCCAGGGACCCAGGACTTCAGGCTGGGACAGAAGTCAGTGGCCTCGAGAATAACCAACTGGGAGAGAAAAACGGGGGCCACACTAAAGTATTTCAGATCTGGGGCCTGGGACTGCTAGAGGAAGGGGAGGCTGGGGAGAATCTGCCAAAGGGAGCGCCAGGCGAGAGGAGGGAGAGGTGTCAGGGGCCTCCCCAGCTCCCTCCTTCCTCCCCAGGCGGCTTTCACAGCTGCAAGCATTCTGGAAAGGGAGTAGGGATGGTCTGGGGGGGCACAATCAGGATGACCAAGGGAGCTGTTTTTGTCTAGCGCTCCTGACCCTTGCCGTGGGTCACTGGAGTGAGAAGGGGAATGGCCTGCTCACCAATGTCCAAGGACTTGCCCTGCTTGGGGTCAGCCTGGAGCTTGTTGTAATGGATAGTCACTTCTCCCTGGGAGGAGCAAGATGGAGGGACGAGTTACGGGGGAGCCCTAGCCCTTCTCCCAAGGCTCTCCCCCATCAGGCTGGCAGCTCCTGTGCTCTTTGCCCTTCTCTGCATCCCCAGTGTCTGGCACAAAGCTCCCTGGTTGCCCTGGATTCTGAGGCAGGCCTTCCTACATGAGGCCCTTCAGATACTCCACCCCCCATCTACACATGCTCAGGCCCTTGCTTCCTTGGTTTGGTGTCTCTGGAAGTCAGAAAATCTGTGAAATGGGAATGACTCTCTCCCCCTGTACCAAGGGAAGACAGGTGGGGACCAGGCCCAGGGACAGGGGGAGGGGAGCTAAGAGAGACTGGACCTGAAAGGGACCACAGGAAAACCCCTTGTAAACCCAACAAAGGGGCATGTGCCTCAGGGACGGCAGGGAAGGAAAAGACACATCACGACCTGCTCTACAGGGAGGTCAGAAAAGATAATCATCCCTCCATCTCCTCCCGCCTTGTTAAGAAGCAGGGGCCAATCAGTAAGCATTTATTAACTACCTACTACATGCCAGGTACACAGAAGCACTTAATAAATGCTTGTCGATGACCTGGTACAGAGATAAAAATAGAACAGCTCCTGCCCTCAAGGAGCTTCCAATCTAGCAGAGGGAGAGAATACGACAGAGAAGCCAGGGGCCTGCTGTCTGCTCTGGGACAGGGCTGGGTGGCCTGTAGCCCTGAGGCCCCATGAGGCCCCACAGGTCACACAACAAATCCCCTTGGGCTGCACCCAAGGACCTCAAGGGCCCCGTGTGGCCCCCCAGCAGCAGGTTCCCCAGCCAGCATGACCCGGGCAGCTCTGCAGGCCCCCGGCCCCCCCACTCCCACGAGCATGTCCTCACATCTTCCTGACCTGCCCTCACCCATGCCCAGAGTCCAGTGGTGAAGACACTGGCAGTGATGCGCTCTGTGGGGCATGTTCCCCGGCACTCTTTCTCACCTTCACCACCTGGATCATCTTGGCCACCTCCACCTTGGTCTTCCCCTTGACTGATTTGCCATTGACACCGGTGATCTCATCACCAGCGGCGACAGTGCCATCGATGGCTGCAGGAGTGTTATCAAACACCTGAGGAGGAGGAAGAAGCTTACCCTCTGTCCCCCCACCCCTGTCTCTTCAATGATTCCTGGGGGGCTCAGATATTGGGAAGAGAGAAGGGGAGAGGGAGGCTGGGAAGGCCCCTGGCCAGTGAGCGACAGACAGGCCCTCAGGAAGGATTGAGGCAAGAGAAATTCAGAAAGGAGAAAGGCCAAGGCCTGCCTCAGGCCCACAAGATCACCTTCACCCAAATGACAGGATGAGGGCAGGCCAAGGGATCTGCAATGACCATGTCATATGATCCTCACAGCTCTGGGAGGGAGGGGTGGTCATGAGGCCCACTTTACAGAAAGGGAAGCCAGGGCAGACAGTGGGTGTTTTTCCCGGGGTCACACAACTGGCTAGTACCCGAGGCAATAGCTGGGGCGGGGGAGAACGCCCCAGGACAAGGAAGGAAGCGCTTGACTGGGGCGCTCCTGAGGCCACACTTCCAGCACTGGGTCAGCTCAAGGACGTTGGGTGCTGTATTAAGTCCAGAGACCCCTCTGACAATGACAAAGGGCACTGAGACTGTGCCATTGGAGCCTTGGTTAAAGGAACTAGAGACACTTTTACTTTGGAAAAGGGGAGACTTGGGGGTGGGGGGGGAACACTGACTGTCTTCAAGTATGTGAAGGGGAGTCAAGGGGCAGAAGGATGAGACTGGCTCTTAGGACTATGGAAGTTAGAAGAGGTGGGGGCTGCCTTGGGAGGTGGGGGGCTTGCCCTCAGGGCAGGCCTGCCTGCAGAGTAGTGAGGGTTGGCAGGGCAGCCCCCACCAGCAGTCTCACTGCTCACTGAGTATGACCACCATATCACTGACTGCTACTATTGTTAGGACATTTTTCCTTCTTCTGTTCTCTGAGCTAAAGGGCCTCCATTTTTGCGACTGCTCTTCCAATAAGCGTGACTCTGAATTCTGTCCCATCCCTCAGCCCCTCTCTCCTAGACTCAGTGTCCTTCCTAAGATCTCGCCATCTCACGGCTTTGGCTGGTGAGCCATCATGCCTCTGCTTGCAGGCCATCTGCCACCCACACCCCCTTCCACTCCTCCCACCCCCCCATCACTACTTTCCACCTCTGCCTCTGAGAACAACCACCTCATCAGTAGCACAACCAATGCTCCATGACTGCCCCGGCTCCCCACATGAGCTCCTTCCTCAGGGCACGGCCTGTTCTGCCTAGAGCCCCTGGCACAGCGAATGCTGTGTCACACCAAGTGCTGAACAAATGGCTTTTCATTCCTTCTCTTCTGCCATGTGCCCACGGCCAACGGGCCACACTGTCCTCCTGCTGTGCAATCTAAGGACACACTGGCTTTGGAGGGGCAGTGCCCTCACGTGCCGGGCTATGACAAGCTCACAGCACAGCCAGACTCCTGACTTCTTGGGCCCGGCTGTCCAGCTTTCCAGCTACCCTGACCACATGTCACATGGCTGCAGGCCTGGGACAGCTCTGGGGCCACTGGCCGTGGCACCAAGAATCCCAGAGTTGGATGCCACCCCCCCAATGTTATCACTGGTCATCTGGCCCCTCCCTTCTTCTAGGGCTTTTGCTGTCTATGAATCCAACCAGCAAGTTATACATGCCTTCATTCACAATGCTGCCCCCCACAGCCCTGAAGGCAGAGGCCTGCAGAATGCCACAAGAAAGCTTCCTCCGGAGGAGGCCTCGGTCAGAGGCAAGCAAGGGGAGAGGGCAGGGGTGGCCTGATCAATGTGAGGTAGGAAAAAGGTCCTGACCAATAAAGAATCATTCCCAAGATCGAATGAGCCTTCCCTCACACTTGCCCAAGGTTGATGATGGCACACAACTCCTTTAGGAGACCCCAAAAAGCCTCTTCTCTCCCCACTCCCAAACCTCCGTACCTGGACAATGTAGAGGCAGGGGCAGTACAAGGCCCCTCCCCCGATGCTGATCCCGATCAGGTTCTGTGAATCCTTCTGCAGCGTCACGGTCCCAGGAACTGTGGGGATCCCACTAGAGCACGAGAAAGGAGGGGGCGATAAGGGCAGGAAGGAGCCAGAAGACAAGGCTCTCCCTCCCACCTGAGAGCAGAGGAAGGCGAGGTGGGGACAGGGGAGGCAGGGACACGGGAGGCCCCTTGTTCAGAACCCCCTTACTTCTAACAAGATCCTGGACCGGCCTTTCCAGAAGTCTTCTGAATCACCCCCTCCATGCAGACAGCACCACACATCTCTACACGTAGTAGTGACTACTAGGTCATGGGACCCACACGGGTGAGGGAGAGATTTAGAGATGAAAACAGTCCATGTGTGCCAAAGAGGGACAGCGGGGGCTTAGCACTCCTCCCTGCCCCCATGGGACGGCATCCCCTGCTCACCTCCACTGAACCAGAGGCTCCCTGAAGGTGCCTCATGGAGCTCTGAAAGCTGGTCCTAGGCCCCCCCAAGCCCCGTAGAGCTCACTGGTGACAGAGCCAGTCATCTACCTCAGGGCCCTTTCCCACCCCCCTGAGGGTGTGAAACCCCACATCTCACTAGCTGCTGGAGCAGAGTGAAGGCAGCGGTGAATTAGTCAGTACAACACAATGGAATGAGCCGTGGGCTGGGAGTCCGGAGATCTGGACACCTCCCAGGAGGTCCTGGGCCACGTCCTTGTTTATAAACCCCAGAGGCCTACTCTGAAATGGAGGTGATGATCCTCGCACCACCCACCTCAGAAAGCTGCCATGAGCCAAAGACTTTGGAAATCTTAAGATGCTATAGCAATGTGAGATGTCATTACGATTCATCTTGGTACTTTCTGACCCGCCGAGCCCGGAGTAAGTGCTGAGTAAATGCTTGATGACGGCTGGCCAACTACCAATCGATCAATCAATCACCAAGCATCTGGGAAGTGTCTACCCTGTGCCAGGCCCTGTGCTCAGCCCTGGGGAGACAGGCACCAAGAATGAAAGGGGGCCCGACCTCACAAAGCCCACACATGCTCACAGGGGAGGCAAGGCTGGGCACAGGCAGCTGGCCACCACGGCCAGCCTTACCCCACCAGCTCCTGGCTCTATAGACCTGACAACCCTCAGGGCCCTGAGCTAAAGGAGACTGGCCAGCCACCTCCCTTTACCACTCAATAAACAAACATGTCGCAGGTCCCTTAGACACACTCTGCCCTAGACACGGCCTGCCTCCAAGAAGTTCAGCCTAGTTTGGGCGCTCAGATGAGATTTTGGGGATTGCTCCTAAACCTCATGAAGGGCCGGAATGTGCTGATGGAGGAGTCAAGGGAGGGGCAGAGAGGATGGATGTTGACACTGATGCCCTCCCCAGGACTCCCTATGAATCTTGGGGACATAAGATCTGGTGGTGGCTAAAGTGCTATCCTCACCTTACAGAGGAGGACACTGAGGCTGGCTGAATGACTTGCCTGAGGTCACAAATGCACCTGGGAAAGGGCCTGAAGGAGGATTCAAACTAAGGTCCTCCAAATTCCAAATCGAGCTGCCCAAGTAAGATTTCAGAAATCAGCACATAGAGATCAGAACTCAGAACTTGCCTGCAGATGGGGCTGTGGCCTCAGGCCTCAGGGTCCTGGGTTCGAAGTCCTAGCTCCTAGGCACAAGGCCTGAAGGACACCCACCAAATCAATGAATTTCTAAGTAAAATGGGGAAAACACTTCCTGCTCTGTTCCCCTCAGAGGATCACTTTGGGGAAACACTGCAAGTTATTTCTAAGGGTGAAAAAGCAGCTCTTAATCGTCAGGGGCTTTGTAAGCACCTGATGAGTGCTAGGCTCCAACCCCTCTATGAAGAGCTTGGGAGCACAGCCTCTCAGGTCACCCCCCTGCTGCTTCCTCTCCTTAGCCCAGGAAGGGGCAGGCCCCTCACTGTGCCCGCTTGGGGAGACCTGGAGAGCCAGTATTTATGAGGCTGGACACAGCCCTGGGAGCCACCAGGGACACCCTCAGAAAATTGTTTCAAATGAAAGTTAAAATTTTTTCTTACATGTAACTGGAAAATAATTAATGAAATAAGTAAAACACATATTTTTAAAAACGATTTAGAGTTAGCAAAGACACTGGAGATCATCTACCCGCTGTTTTACAGAGGAGGAAGATGCGGCCGGGAGAAGGCAGCAGGGCAGGATCCCAGGTCAGGGATTCAGACCCCATAACCTGCACTTCTGCTAAGCCAAGCTGGCAGCCATGGAGAAGGGCATGGGACCTGGGGCCAGGAGAGTCTGATGGAAATCCCACCTTCCATACACAACAGAAGAGAGGGATGGGATGCTGGGCAGCTGGGATGTGTAGCCTCTCAGACCCAGTTTTCTCATCTGTAATACTGGAGAAGAGGGCATTTGGGTAGCACCATGTTTCAGAGTGTTGGGTCTGGATTTCCTAGTTCAAATCCAGCCTCAGACACTCACTAGCTGTGTGATCCTGGGCAAGTCACTTCACCCTGCTTGCCTCAGTTTCCTCATCTGTAAAATGAGCTGGAGAAGGAAATGGCAAACCCCTCCAAGATCTCTGCCAAGAAAACCCCAGATGGGGTCACAAAGAGTCAGACACGACAGAAAACAGCAGCAGCAGCAGCTGCTGCCTTAGAGAAAGACAAATGGGGCCTGTTAGCCCTGCCCTTCCCCTTCAGGCACTCCACACCGACCTCAAGGAACACTAGGGTATCTGGGAGTGCTGGGCTAAAGCCCTGAACCAGAGCCAGGCTGGAGATATTCTGGGGCTCTCCGAGGGCCAGGAGGTAGACAGTCTCAAGATCTTAGGTTGGGAAGGGACCTTGGTGTTGCCCTCACCTAAGCTACACTCTACAAGAGGCCAGACCTCCAAGGCGTGAGTCCCCACCTCAGGCACAGGCAGCCTGGCCCACTTCTGGACGAGCGGGGCTATTAATCAGCTTTCCCTGACATCAAACCCGGTGACTTCTCTTGATCTTTCCCCCACTGCTGCTGGTGCTGCCCTGTGGAGCCAAACAAAACCAACCCAATGCCTCCCCTGAATAACAGCCCTTCAGATGTGAAGAAAACTGGCCTGGCTCCTGGGCCCTCTGTGCCCAGGTCCCTTCCTGTTTGCCCCCTTCTACAGACTTCTGCTTATCGATGGCCTTCTCAAAGGCAGGTGCCCAGAATGGAAAACAATCTATCATAGAAAGAAGGGACTGGCCATTGCCTCTCGAACCCTAGAAGAAAGTGTTCTTCAGGGGTACTCACAGCTTATCCTCCTCAATGTCACAATCCATGTCAGCAAACATGATTCCGAGGTTTGGAACGGGCTGGCCTCGAAGGCCGATCGTCCAGTTCTGTAGGGGAAGGAGGACAAAGGTCTCAAAGGGAGCAGACACTGAGGCTGTAGCCCTTTCCCCTCCCAGCAGCTGCTGCAGGCCCTCCCTGGAGGTGGGCATGGAGGAACGACTTAGCCCTGGCTCCCTTCCCCCCCTTCCTGCCTTGGGGCACGTGTGGCCTGCCCAGCCTCGTAGAGTGCTAGACGTGGGGGGCAGGGTCCCTGATGTGACACCCACACTCCCTGAGCTGTCCAGGCTCATAGGGACCTTATGGTCATGCTGATGATGTGAAGGCACGTTCCAATCACTCCCATTTTATAGATGAGGAAACAGGCTAAGACCTGGCCAGGCCGGTCCGCAGTGAAGGCCTGTGCTTGTGCAAACCCCGGGTATCTGGGGGGCCCCCCTTTCACGGCCTGCCCCTGCTGCAGGGGCGCCCCAGCATCTCCTGTGTCATGATCAGACTGTGGGGCTGGGGTCTGGGGCTGGGGAACAGCTACATGCAGAGAACACTTATTAAATGCCGACAGTGTGCACAGCGTTGTGTTAGGCTTGTAGGGAGAAGCCAGGTTGTGTAAAGAGGACGGGGTGAGCATTCATCTGGCTTCTACACAGGAGGAAACTGAGGCAGGGCGCTTTGCCCTGCCCCCTTCTCTAGCCACACCCACCATCCCAGGTCCCCTCCCTCCTCAGATCCAGCCCTCCAAGCCTAAGCCCCGCCCTCGTAAGTTTCTCCCCCAGGATTCTACAGCCCCCTCCTCCGCCTTCTCCCCATGAATCCTTGGCCCCCCCCCCTCACCGAAGCCCCGCCCCCAACCGCCCCACGTTCTAACCCCGCCTGCCAAAGCACGGACGCCCCGCCCCTTCGCTCTCAAGTCCCGCCCCGCCGCTGGCCCCGCCCCCCGTTCCGTCAGCGCGCGGGGGCGGAGCCCCTTTTCTTACCACGTCGGAGATGATGAGCTCGGACCTCTGCCTCCTTTCGCCAAACAGGAAGCTCACTGCCCCCGCCGCCCGCCCCCGGGGGCCTGTCCCCGGAAGCGGCGGCCGCCCCGGGGCCCGGGCCGGGTTCGGGCCGCGTCGGCACCTAGAGTCACCGGCCGCTCTACCTGCCTGAGGCCGCAACTGTTGCGTCACTTCCCGGGCGGGGCCGGAAGTCCCGTCCCCTTCATTCCGATACTTCCTCCGCCTCCTGAGCTGCTCATTTCCGGTTTCCTCTGGAGTTCCGCAAGTGCTTAAGGGAGCGGAAGTGGGGGCGGGAATTTCACGTCGCCGTGGAGACCGGCTGAACGTGGGAACAAATGATTGGACCAAAGAGGCTTGGCCCCGCCCCCCTCCTTTGCACACTGTCCTCGGGACCACCAGCATCTTTCCGTGCTCTCCGAGGCTTCTTGCGGCTTTGGCTTGTCTGTGGCCGCTCCCTCTTGCAGCTCCGTCGGCGCCGGCCAACTCCCGCCCGTCACTGGCCCCGCGGGAAGGAGCGCGAGGTCACCAGGCGCGCCCCCCATTGTGCAGCCGCTGGGCGGTGGTGAAGCCGGCTGGAGACCTTGGCCTACGTGGACTGCTAGGAGGGACCCTCCTAGCCCCCGGGGTGGGGCGAGCAGGGCTAGACTCCCGAGCCTGGGGTGAGGGCGGGGCACAGGCAGAGCTCCCCAGCTGTTCGGGGCTAGAGGGAAGGCTTGGCCCCAAAGAGAAGCTCCGCGTCCAAGATCCCAGAGACAGAACCGGAATCCAGGTCCAGAGGCGTTGGTTTTGGACCAGTCATCTCCGGGCCTCAGTTTCCTCGTCTCGTAACATGAGGCTTTGTTCTGGAAGGGGCCACCTGTGCAGACACACTCCCACCTAGGGGAACATGCCCTCTGTGACCTCGGCTTCTGCCTTAAGCCCCTGTATGCGTAAGCACTGAAACCAGCTGGGTTGCGGGCTGGACCCTGGGGGAGCAAAGAAGGGCATGGGATCCGAAAGCCCCACCACACCTTTGTCTGGGGGCCGTGGGTGCTTCCCAGTTAATTAACTGCTCTTTGTGCGCACCTGGTCCTGCCCCAGACCACCACTCCCTGAATTCCATTTAGACCCCTTCTTGGTTTCCACAGCTTCCTGTATATAAGGCCCGTCTTGCTCCCCATTAAATTGCCTAGATTCAGTCTGGCCCACTTGTCAATACAAGCTTTACAAATGCTCAGATTCCTTGAGTCTGACCAATATGGCAGATTTTTAGAATCATACCCACCCTCCATCGGTGTTTTAATAAACCTGGTTTTTGGCTGAAAAAAGTTTTGGGTCGAATTCATTCACGACGTGTGGCTATTTCGGGAAGAAACAGTTGCCCCAGGCAAACACTAGGGACTTGATCTTTTCCTTTGGGGAGTTCAGATCCCATCCCCACCATTTCCTTCCTCCTTTATGTTCTATTGGGGGAATAAACATCTTAGCAATAAAGATTGGGACTAGTACTGTCAAACATAAAAACTAATATAGCCACATACTGATGTAGAAAATAACGAATTAACATGTATTTTATAAAATAGCTCCCCCACTTAGATTTTAGTCTGGAAGTTTCTTTGGCAGCTCTGCTACGGGGACCTCCCAGCTGAGGATAGGCACTCTACTGATGCAGGTGGCACCCCTCTGAAACTTACATAGAGTAGAGTTCAGTGAATTGCTGAGGGTTAAGCAACCATCGTGTCAGAGGGGAGACTTGAATCCAATTCTGGCTTCAAGACCAAGTCTCTGTCAACTATGGCAGGATGTCTTTGCACATACTAGTTTATGCAAGGTAGCTTTTACAGCAGAAGGCACTAGGAGGTGGAGGAAGGAGGATCAGGAAAAGCCTCACAGCCCTAGAACTGGAATTTCAAGGATAATAGGGATTTTAAGTGAGGAGGGAGTGCATTCCAGGCATGGAGATACGAAATAAAAATTGTGTGAGGAAACGCCTGCTTAAGCAATCCAGTTGGACTGGTCTGTAGAACGCTTCTGGGGCCAAACAGAAAAAAAACAATCAAAACCCTCTTCCACGGGACTGTTTTCCCAGTTCCTTCACTTCATCCAAATATGGCCTCATCTCTGGTTACCCTCCTGTGGATACTCAAATATGGCACCTAGAACTGTGCACACTTGGGCAAAGTGCATCAAGACTATTTCCCCCCTTGTTCTGGACACTGCCTCTCAGTAGAGCCTAAGATCACATTAGCCTTACCAGGTGCCATGTCATAGACACGGGTGTTCAGCTTGCAGTCTACTAAAACCCCCATATCTTCTTCAAATAAATTGCTCTGCAGCCACACCTCCCGTACTGTACTTAGCAAGCTGGTTTTTTATTTAAGCAAATGGATGATTTTACGTTTACCTCTCTTCATTTTCATTGCATTTGATTTGGCCCTATGTTCTATCTGGTCAGAGTTCTTTTGAACCTGACTGTGATCTAATGTGTTTGTTTTGTGTAATCAGCAAATTCAGAAAGTATGCTGTCTGTACCTTTATCCAAGTTATGAACTAAAGGAGTAAATGGCAGGATAGGGCCAAGCATGGGGAGACCTTCCAGATTGATACTGAACCAGAATAACAGCTCTATGTCTGGCCAGTCAACCAACTCCAAATTCATCCTTTCCAATTTGGCCAGAGCAATTGAGAGATTTACTACATGGTTTCCTGAAATGCAGGCGAACTATCTATTGCACCTCTTTCTCAGATTTAGGAGTCTAGTACCCCTGTCAAAAGAAGAAGGGGGGGGGGGCGGCTAGGTGGCGCAGTGAGTAGAGCCGGCCCTGGAGTCAGAAGGACCTGAGTTCAGATCCGGCCTCAGACACTTAACCCACACAAACAAAAACCTAGCCGTGTGACCTTGGGCAAGTTACTTAACCCCAATTGACCTCCAAAAAAGCAAAAAAAAAAAAAGAAGAAGAAGAAATGACTCACTGGTGAACAATACAGCCTCTGGGGTGGCTGGGTGGCACAGCGAACAAGACACTGACACTTACTAGCCACGTGACCTTGGGCAAATCACCTAACCCCGATTGCCCCGCCCTCCTCCCTCCAAACAAAGCAGTAACTAAATAAGCACCGCAGCCTCGGGTATCTCTAAGGGCCTTTTCTGGCCTGATGCTCTATGGGATAGCGCAGGCACTCAGCAGACATTACCGCATTTAATGTTCACAACTCTAAGGTAAGCACTTACTCGTTTTACAGCTGAGGCAAACAGAAGGCTAAGTGACTTGCCTAAGGTCACACAACAATTAAATGTCTGAGCTGGAATTTGAACCTCTTGACTCTAAGGCCGCCATCTCCAGTGGTCTTGATGAATATCTGGCCACTGGACCCAGATGGCTCTAGAGAAAGTGAGGCTGGTGATCTAGCACAGCCCTCCCTCACTTAAATCCAACTCACGGCATCATCTCCCTGATGTCTTGGTCCTCTTGGAGAACAAAAGACAAGCATCAATCTTGGCTCTAAATCCACCCTTTTGTCCACCGCACCACCTACCTGCCTGTCCCATCAATCTATTTTTATTTAAACATAGCCTTTACTGTGAATTTAGATAAAAATAAAAACTAATATATAAAAATTGAGGCAAGATAGAAAAAAGTTATTCATAACAAGAATGTGTTTCATAATAAATATAAAGGATTTTAATTTTTGATTAATTATTGAACTCTAGCTTCAGTATGTTGAAAGAATATATAATTTCTCAAACCTTTGGTTTGGGGAAAAACAAAACAAAACATTTGCCCTGATTGCCAATGTAGTATAAAAGCCTGAAAATTTTGAAGGAAGAAACAATTTCAAGTTTCTTACATAATTAAAAAAAAGAAAACAAACAAATACCATATTAGTCTGAAGATAGTTCTCACTTTGCCCCTCAAAATCTGCCTTGCATAAAAACTAGGACCTATTCAGCATCCAGAGTGGGTTAATTTTCATTGTGAGCAGTACACACAAGTCAGTTTGAATTTATTGTTTTATTGACTCCTAAAGATTAAAGTGGAGAAAGTGTTCATGCAGATTCCATTTAAAAGTGTCCTCCTGTAGCTTTTTTAAAGAGCCTCGGTTGTTAACCATTGACCAGAACACTCCTGCCTAAACTTTGTTAGTCTTCAATGTGTATCTGTTTGTTTCCCTTTCAAAGAGATCCAAGGTGATCTTCACTGAAGTTTCTGCAAATCTGAATCTGTCTGATCTCCAGTTCATAGAGTGAAGTCTCAATGATTTAGGTGTCTGCTTCACCTGCTTCCTGAACAGTGACCGCCAGAACCCTGGGATCTGTCTTCCATTCAATCTCTGTTTCTCCTCCACATTTTCATGTAGTACCAAGGCACCAGATAAACTCAAGGTCTTGAGTTGCCTTTAAGCACCTGCACATTCAGAAAGATACCAGCCACAGTCTGAATTGGTGGAATTGAAGAGGGCAAGGGTGATAAGGGTAGGGAAGGGTAAGAGGTTCTGCCAGGGACCCACCCTGGCATCCAGTCTGGAAGGAATTCACCAGGCTCAAGCAAACTTGGAGTCGAGATGTAAAGTTTATTGGTATGCTGTGCAAGGACAGCGGGCTAGATTCTTATGGAACCTGCAAACTTCCAGGGGTCACAGGCATAGTTTTATGGAGTCAAGACAGTAGATCAGGTGCCAATTATGCTAACTAGGTGAGTAAGGGTGGGATCAGGGAGGAGTTAAGGAGTGGTCAGTGCTTAAAGGACCATGCACTTTTAATATCAACTGCGCAGGCGTATTACCCATGATTCACTGGGAAATAGCCCAAGAGGGGGCTACCTGGAGGTGTGGTTTTAGGCCTGACACGTCACTAAAGTCAATCCTCGGTCATGGCTACTAAGGAGTGCCCAGTCTGCCACCCATCAATGTCAAGCTTGACAAGATAGATGTTGAGAACCAAGGCCATCAGAGACACAGTGTGGGTATAATTGGCTAAGGAGTTACCCTATAGATAGGGTACTGAAGAATTCATGGTGCACCTGGCCACTCTAACTAAGGGAGATAACATTTGCCTAAGCTAAAAATGTTTATAGATAGTTTCGTGAAGGATTCATAAGTAGCTTATTGTTTCAAGTAGAGATAAACAGTTCATGAGTTGTTGGTGGGCAGAGTGCTGGCAGGGGGAAGGGGCAGAGTTAATGCTTTGAGACTGGGGTGGGGGGAGTGATTTTACAGACTGCTTTTACAAATTGATTTTACAGAAATAAATCCCAAAGCACCCATTTACAAACTGATGTTACAAACATATATACATCCCAAGGACCCCATCAGAATCTTGTCACTGTTCTTTCTCCTGTTCCCTAGGGTTTTTCCATTTCTTTTGTTCTGGTTTGGATTTCCCTTCAAAACTTCATGAATTAATGTTTTGTTGAGATGTAAATTATTGCTGACGTTTGTTTGTTTTTTTGAGGGAATGCTATTAATTTGAGATTCTTATGTATCCATGAAAAATATGCAAATATTCCTTTGTTTTCTCTTAACTGTTTGTTAGTAAATAGTACGTTCACACATAAATTCATGGTCTAACTTTGCCATACACAGAGAGCAGAATACCCATAGAACCCCCCCTTACAAGGACAGTGAGAGGCTTAAGTGAGACAGCTTTGCCAGTGCCACAAATCCCGGGTTTCTTTCTTCTCTTCCTCTTTAATTCTGAATCCAGCTTGTCACTGTCAAATCCGCAGAAATGCCATGTGCCAGGAACTGTGCTAAGTTCTGGGGATACAGAAGGAAGGAAAAGGATGGCTCCTGCCCTCAGAACACTTCCACTCTAACAGGAGAAGACAGGACATGGGGGGACTGAGTCCGGAGAATGGAGGGTGGCTGATCTGCTTGGGTAGTGCCTGAGGGAGATGGGGAATAACAAAGAGAAAACCACCTTGTGCTTCAACTACACTGTTACTGAGCCGTGTCCACCTCTCTGTGGCCTCATTTGGGGGCTTCTTGGCAGAGACACTGGAGGGGTTTGCCATTTCCTTCTCCAGATCATTTTACAGATGAGAAAACAAACAGGGTGAAGTGACTTGCCCAGGGTCACACGGCTAGTTTGTGTGAGGCTGGATTTGAACTCAGGTCTTCCTGACTTTAGGCCCAGAGCTCTATGCACTATGGTGCCACCAGCTGTAACCACCTGGATGGCAGGATTCATGCCATGCTTCCTGGCCCAAGCTCAGAGCGCTGAGCATTCAAGGAACATTTGGATTTTTGTTTTTTTTAATATTTTAGGTATGAGGAACTCCCGATGAGGAAGCCCCCTCCACCAGTGCAGGTGATGCACCTGGCCTACAACTTGTCTGGGAGAGCTTCCTAGGTCCAAGGTCACACAGGTGGCATGTATCAGAGCCCAGGCCGTCCTCACTCTGAGGCTGGCTCTCTATCTACTGGGCGGCACGGCCTCTCCTGTTTAATTTGGTAATCTGATTAAATTATCAGGCAGAATTGTCGGGGCTCTGCTCTCTGCCTTTGAGGTCCCCTGCAGAGGCACTCGCCCAGGTCTCAGAGCTAGGACTGGCTGCCTCCCTTGGGCGGGGGGAAACGCAGGCGCTCCCTTGATTCCTGGGGAAATGCTGCCACCTTGTGGGCACTGGGGCAAATATCGCAGCTGGGATCCCTTCACCAGCGCAGAGGGAATCTGGTTAGGGCTGGAGAGAACCACAGTCCTGAGCGGGTGTGGGCAGTCACCAAAGGGTGCCCTGCCCAATGAATGGGAGGGAAGTCAAGCGGCTTCTGTGTGATGTGATGGGAAGAGCCCCACCTCCGGCAGGCTCAATCCTGTCTGATGCTTCCTACCTGCATGACCTTGGCAAGTCATTTCCCTCCTGGGGCCTCAGTTTCCTCCTTTGTAAAAGGAGGGGCTTGGGCTGGATGCCTTCTGAGGTCCCTTCCTGCCCTTTAGGGCATGATCCTCTGATCTCCACCGGGCAACCTCAGAAAAACCAGAAAACTAACAAAGTCCTTCGCATATGCCCTCAATGAGTCTTTTCTTTCAACCTGACTTCTTCGTTTTATTTATTTATTTTTTTTCTAGGGCAATTGGGGTTAAGTGACTTGCCCAAGTTCACAGGGCTAGTTTTTTTGTGTTAAGTGTCTGAGACATTTCGAGGGAGACGAGGAAGGGAGATGGGGAATAACAAAGAGAAAACCATCCTGTGCTTCAACTACACTGTTACTGAGCCGTTTCCACCTCTCTGTGGCCCCATTTGGGGGCTTCTTGGCAGAGACACTGCAGGAGTTTGCCATTTCCTTCGCCAGATCATTTTACAGATAGGGAAACAGAGTTTGAACTCAGGATTTGAACTCGGGTCCTCCTCACTCCAGGGCCAGTGCTCTATTCACTGTGCCACCTAGCTGCATCTACATTTTATTTTGTAAAATGATTTTAAATAATTTAATTTTTTTTGTTATTCCACACTTGACAAACACTAATTAACATGAGAATTTCTGTACGCTAAAAAATTGTACACTGACATCTTTCTCCAAACTCACCAGCCCTTTATAATCAATTCAGTCAAAACCTGGGAGAGTGCCTGCTCCAGACACGGGCGGATGTGGAAATGTAGATAGAAGATCTAAAGTGTGGATAAAATAGACCTCCTGACTTGAGAAAGTTTTCAGTTTAATGGGACAGGTAATACATGTTCATGGATTTTAGGCAGAATGGGTTAAGTGCATAAGGGAACAAACAAAACTGTATTATTTTAATCCCCCAAACCCCTCTTTCCTAATTCCATTCCTACCAGCACATTGATCATCTTTCTGGTTTGCAGTCTCCCCACCGTGGACAGGTGGGGCTTGGTGGCCATTGGCAGTTGACCTAGGGGGTCTCAATCCCCTGGAAACTCTGTGCAATAACCTGGCTTCTTGGGGACTGGCCCCTCCAGTTTTGGACTATTCCCCATTGCCACTGGCTTCTCCCTGCCCACATTATCTTCCACTAGCCAGTCAAAAAACAGTTAAGTGCTTACTATGTCTCTGACCTCAAGGAGCTTACATTCTTTTTTTTTTTAAATTTAATTAATTTATTAGTTCAGTTTCAGTTAACAAGATTCAATTCCATAGTTCCTTGATTTTCAAATTTCCTTTACTTCCCTCCCCCCTCCCCCCACGACAGCATATCGTCTAATATAGGATCTGCAAATACATTCATATTAGACATTATTCCAATTACAAAGGCGTATTATACTAGGTGGGATGAAAGATGGCAAAGAAGAAATAAAACCAAACAATGAAAAGAACAAGATCATTTAGTTTGCTTCCATCAGGATTCAGGCTCAGTTCTTTCTAGTTGTATCTCAGGATGGCACATTTCTCTGTTTCTTGAGTGTTTTGGGATTGACTTATATCACCGCATTGCTGAAAAGAGTCCAGTCTGTCATAGTTGGTCATCACAGATATGGTATGTCTGTGATTGTATACAAATTTCTCCTGATTCTACTCTTCTCGCTTAGCATCAGTTTGTATAAGCCTCTCCAGGTTAATATGAAACCCGTCTCCTCCTCGTTTCTTATAGCACAATAATATTCCATTACATGCATATACCACAACTTGTTTAGCCATTCCCCAATTGATGGGCACCCCCTTAATTTCCAATTCTTTGACACCACAAAAAGAGCTGCTATAAATATTTTTGTACATATGGGTCTTCTTCCCACTTCTCTGATCTCTTTGGGATATAACCCTAGAAGTGGTATGGCTGGGTCAAAGGGTATGAAATTATTTATAACCCTTTGGGCATATTTCCAGATTGCTCTCCAGAATGGTTGGATAAGTTCACAACTCCACCAGCAATGCATTAGTGTTCCAATTTGTCCACATCCTCTCCAGCATTTGTCATTTTCTTGTTTTTTCATCTTAGCCAATCTGACTGGAGGGATGTGGTATCTCAGAGTTGTTTGATTTGAAGGAGCTTACATTCTAATGGAGAAAACGAGAGGGGGAGAAATCCAGATGAGTCCTGGTGGGAAAAGAGGCCCTAGGTGCCCTACCTAAACAGAAGCCCTGGGGGGAGCCCACCACCCTCTGATCAGAGGGAGGGGCGCTAGGAGCGGTGGTTCCTTCTGAGCTGTGAGTTCCAGAGCTAAAACTGAGGATCCAGGATGAGGAGGGTACGGAGGAGTGCAGAGAGGTGCAGCCTGGTGGGAAATTAAATGAAACACCACTCCAGGAACAGGCTCCCTGGGTCCCTCCTCCAGTCTCTGTCTGGCGGTTCCCTCCTTGCCTTCAAGGGCGCCTCCTCTCAATCAGCCTTCCCTGATTCCTCCAAGGCCTCAGTACATCTCACCAGGCTCTCAACTTGGGGCCCAGGTGGGAAGTTTCTTGGACTCTCCGGCCCTCAGTTTCTTCATCTGGAAAACAAAGAAGCCTCGAATGCCTGTTCTGGCCCTTCATCTGGAGTTTATTTCCTTTAGAGTTATTTGTGTCTGAGATATGTGCTTGTCCCATTAAGCTGTCAGAGTTTGAGGGGAGGGAATCTGTGTGGTTTCCCATATTTCTAATCTCGGCCACTATCACTCCTGCACATGGTAGGCATTTAATGAAGAGCTGTGCATTCAGTCTGTCAGTCACTCCCCCAACAAACGTTGACTATGTTCCGGCTGCATGTAGGACCCTGGGCACTGGATATGAGGACTGACCTGTTTCCAGATGACCCCACGGCCTCCTGAGAGGGTCCTGCCCTCACAAAAGAGGGATGCCACAGTTGCCCAGCCCCAGCTGCTCCTCAGAGACAGGCTAAGGCAGGAGCCTTCTATTCTGTGCTCTCCCCTTTCCCTCTCTATTTCTGGCTGAGCTTGGCATGTCATAGGCTTGACCCCTTGACCCCTTCCCTCCTCCTAAGCCTCTGCCCTGAAGGTCAGTGATGAAAGCGGATGGGAGCCTCCCAGCCAGGGATGGGGGCTTCGATGGGGGAGCATGGTATTTGAGCTCTGTCCCCAGGGGAAGTTTGCTAAGGGACAGTACCCCATTGTTCAGGGTCTCTCAGCTGTTCCCTCACCCCTTCCCCAGCTCAGACTCCAGGACAGCAGAGAATTTCAATT
This sequence comes from Gymnobelideus leadbeateri, assembly GCA_011680675.1. NCBI lineage: Eukaryota > Metazoa > Chordata > Mammalia > Diprotodontia > Petauridae > Gymnobelideus > Gymnobelideus leadbeateri. Next base: position 346,044 of record WOXC01000782.1, read on the forward strand.
TGGGGGAGGGGAGGAAAGCTCAAGCCCTCATTTGACAGATGAGGAAATCAAGTGATCCTACAGCAAGTAAGGAACAGAACTAAGGTTTGAGCCCTAAATCCAAGAATCTTTTCTCAACCACCCTGCTAGGAGAGAGCTGATAGAAAGGAAGCTGCATTATGGGAACTCCCTTGGTCCAACCTGGTGAGGATAAGGAGCCTGCCCTGGGCCAGGAGTCCTGCTGTGCAGCCCATGGGGCTGGCTGTCACAGGCATGTCACTGCTCCGTGTCTTGGTCCCCTCTGTCCTTCCCCTGCAGCTTCCCCACTTCCTGTCCTTTATTTGTCCCCTCTCTATCACAGAAAGGCTGTTCTCCAGCCCCCACCTCTCTCTTCTCTTTACCTCCTGCCCCTACCCCCAGCCCTAACCCAGAGTGAAGGCAGTGTGTGAAGAGAAGCCAGGGTCAGGGGTCAATGAGGCCATTGGGCCTCTCGCTGATGGATGGACAGAGGCTGTCACTGGGGGAGCTGCCAGCAGGCCCCCCAGAGAGGGTCAGGAGCACTAGGAATCCCCTTTGCCTTTGGGGAGTGGCCGAGGGCTCCTTTGATACCCTTTGAGAGGCTCAGTGGGGGGGGGAAGAGGGTGACAAGAGGCCATTTGTAAGGGAGTAGGAGCAGGTCCTTGGGTCTTTCTGGCTGGTGAGAGCCAAGGAGGCAGCTTCTGTCCCCTGTCACATTAGGGCTGTGTGACCTTGGAGAGGTCACTGGAACCATATAACTGACAACTTAGATTCATTTTACAGATGGGGAAACTGAGACAGAGAGAGTGATTTGCCTATGGTCACGTGGGGAGACAAGAGTGAAGCAAGGATTCAAAACTACATCTTCTAATGCCAAGTCTAGGATTCTTTTCACTCTTCACATAAACTCTCTGAGCCTCAGTTTCCTCATTTGTAGAGTGGGAACCATCCTGCTTCCGTCCTCAGAGGGTCATGACTTCGAGGAGGAGAGCAAATGCACCCCCTTCTTCTTCATAGAGGGGGGCGTGGGGGCAGACTGTGGCACCTGGCTTGGTGTGTTTATCATGTATTTATACCTTTGCTGTTTTCCTCCCCTGATGTCTTTTTTATACTTTGTTCAAGGAATGGTTTCCTAGGTAGGGGAGAGGGAAGGAAATGAAAGGGATGAAAAAACAAATCCATGAAAAATTAAATATTAAACTATAAAGTGCCATAGAAACAGGGGAATAAGCATTTATTTAGTATCTGCTGTGTGCTAAGCACTTCGCAGATATGACCTCATTTACTCCTTCCAGTAATTCTGAATGTAGGTGCCATTATTGTACCCATTTTACAGATGAGGAAACAGGGATATGAAGTGACTTATCCAGGGTCACACAACTAGGGCGTGTCTTAGGTGGGATTTGAACTCAAATCTTTCAGACTCCAGGCCGGGGCGCTCTAAGCACTGTGGTCTTCCCCCCTCTCCCCCCCCCCCCCCCCGACCCCAACAGCAACACTGCCTCTCTTTTCTGCTCTTTCTCCCAGTGGAATGGAAACTCCCTCAGGACAGACTCTGCTTTGGTTTTGTATTAAGAGCAAGCGCTGAGCACAGCAGCTTGTATAACTAGTGCTTAATGACCCTTCTTGAGTTGGATGATTCTCTGTAAGATCCTAGGCCAAGCACTCAACAGAACCTGGGGTCTGCGCTGCCTATAGGTGGAGGAGGGTGGAGAGAACCAGGGCAAGATTTCACGGGAAGGGATCCTGCTTCTAACGTGGCTGAAACTTTATACAGTCATGTCCATTGAAATCATATCAAATGAGAGAAGAGAGAGAAAGAAAGACAGAGACAGAGAGAGGAGAAGCAGACAGAAAATGAGACAGAGAGAGGAGAGAGACAGAGTCAAAGAAAGACAAACAGAGAGAGAGAAGGGAAGGGACAGACAGAGAGAGGCAGAGAGAATCAGAAAGAGACAGAATTTCAGAGACAATGAGAGAGACAGAGAGACAGAGAGAGAGAGAGACAGAGACAGAGACAGAGAGAGAGAGAGAGAGAGAGAGAGAGAGAGAGAGAGAGAGAGAGAACCACAGAGATAGAGTCAAAAAGAGAGAGAAAAAGTCACAGAGACAGAAAGATAAGTTTGCATCCAAAAAAACCTTCATCCAATTGAATAAACTCAACAAGCATTTCTTAAACTGCCAGGCACTGGGGATGTGAAGACAAAAAGCTCCAAACAGTCCCTGCCCTCGAGAAGCTTCCATGTGGCTGACTTGTCTTCACTCCCCTCATTTCCCCTAGCTCTCTTTAACTTAACTAACCATGACTAAGGTGGGGCGATCCAAGCTCTGTTCCAGGGTGCTGAATTTAGAAAGTCTGGCAATATAGAAACAACAGAGCTTAGCACCTCGTTAGCAAGAACCATGAGTTTAAAAATGGAACACAACCAGAAGAGGAGTGAGCCCCTTCTTGGCCCCTGCCCTGTCTCTCTATGGTCACTTTGAATGGTTGTGTCTATACAGGCACTCTGTCTTCCCACCATGGGGGTATCATCTTGGCAGCTGCAGCCTTTAACTGAGGGTTCCTTTTCATGCATTTGTCCCAGGTACAACTCAGCACAAGTGCCCTGGGATGCCGAGATGACTGCGAGCTCCATTTCCTCCCCTGTTTTTTAGCTGGGGACTCTCTCTCTCTCTCTCTCTCTCTCTCTCTCTCTCTCTCTCTCTCTCTCTCTCTCTCTCTCTCTCTTTCTCTCTCTCTCTCTCTCCCCCTCCCCATTCTGGATAGCCCTCCTTTCTAGGCTGCCCCTTCCATGATCTCCTTACTATCTTTGCCTATTTCCCCCCATCTTTCTTTTTTTTTTTTGGAGGGCAGGGCAATTGGGGTTAAGTGACTTGCCCAAGGTCACACTGCTAGTAAGTGTTAAGTCCTGAGGCCAAATTTGAACTCAAGGTCTCCTGACTCCAGGGCCAGTATTCTGTTCACTGTGCCACCTAGCCACCCCAGTCTCCTTATATTTCTACTAGTCAGTTGACAAGCATTTGTTAAGTGTTTATTATGACATGAGGGGCTAGGTAGGCAGCACAATGGATAGGGTCAGGAAGATGGAGTTCAGGAAGACCTGAGTTCAAATTCAGCCTCAGATACTTACTGCTGCAACTCTGGACAACACTTCACCCTGTTTGCCTCAGTTTCCTTATTCATAAAATAAGCTGGAGTAGGAAATGACAAACCCTGCCAGTATCTTTGACAAGAAAACTCCAGATGGGGTCACGGAGTCAGCCATGACTGAAACAACTCAACAAATATGACTGGAGAGTCAGAGCTGACCTCAAAGCCAGGAACCTGAGTTCGAATCTCACCTCTGCTACGTCCTGGCTGTGTGACCCTGAGCCAGTCACCTGCCTTCTCAGGGATCTAGAGAGTTCTCTGAAATGCTTTCATTTTGGACAAGCTCCTGGCCCACACTGGCAGAAGGACTTTCCTCACCCAGGAATTCCCTGTCCTTATGAAGTCACAGCTCTCATCCCTATCTCTGTCCCTTATGATGGGCCAAGCTCATGCTAAGCACCAAGGATACATAAAGAAGGGCAAAAAGAGTCTGCTCCCAAAGAGCTTCTTACAAAGGAGGAGATGTGTAAAAACTGGGTAGGTAGAAGATATGGACAAAGTAGATGGGAGGTTATCTTGGGGGGAGGCACCATCTTTGGCATAGTCCAAGAGAGTCTTTGGGCCACATCTTGGCACCCTGGGACCTGAGGGGTGGCAACTCAGCTTTCTCTCTAGCTCTCCCCCCCTTCCTCCCCCCTACCCCCCCCTCTCTCTCTCCCTTTCTCCCTTTCTTTCTCTTTCTCTCCCTCCCTCCCTCCTCTCTCTTCTTTCTCTCCTTTTTCCCTCCTCTCTTCTTTCTCTCTCCCTCCCCTCTTTCTCTGCCCTTCTCTCTCTCTCTCTCTCTCTCTCTCTCTCTCTCTCTCTCTCTCTCTCTCTCTCTCTCTCTCTCTCTTCCTCTCCCTCTCCCCATCCCTTTCCCTCTGTGATAGGAAGAATGAGAGGTAGGGATATCAGGGTGGGATGGGAAAGGCCTGGGAGATCCAGAAAGAAACAGTCTTTCCTTGCTCTCTAGCCAGAGCAGAAGTAGGCAGAGCCCTCCAACATCCAATAACCCTGCACTGGAGTCTGGGATGGGTCCCAGGATGAGTGGGCATCTAGAGAGCCAAGTGACCAGGGAGGGAGGGCAGAGAGGGAGAAAGAGGCACCAAAAGGGGACAATGGGACCTGCCGCTTGTCAAGAATGGATCTTGTGAGTGAGACGGGGGAGGAAAGGGTGGGGCAGCAAAGCCAGAGGAAGGCCAAAGATGGGGAAGGGGTAAACCAAGCTCTGAGCCTGGAAGACAGCAAGGAGAATTCAATGGAACAATGCAGGAAAAGAGAGGGTAGGATCCAAAGAGAAGGGCTCTGGGAGAGAAATGAGAAGGAAGGTGGGGAAGGGAGAGGCAGAGGAAGGAAGTGACCATGTCTGGAGGCTTGAGAGGGAAGGGTGAAGATGGAAACAGAAAAAACAAAGTGTATGGGGGGGTGGCAAAACGACATTGGGAGAGAAAGGGAGGGACAAGGAAGGCACTGGAATCCATGGCCCTCAAGGAGGAGACATGCTGCCTGCCCCTGCCTTGGGTTCATCTTCCACTAGCATTCCTACACCCATGTCTGGAGCATCACTACCCTCTGTGCCTCATTCTCCCAATGCCCCCTTCTCTACCCCCCTCCCCCTTGGCCCATTGGTGTGAATCAGTTGGTGTTTCATTAGGTCACTGGGTGTTGTGGGGGGGGGAGTCTTTGCCTTCCCCTCCTTCAGTGGGAACATCATGTTAAGGAACACCAAGAAGTGGGGGGGGGCATGATCCCACTGACCATGACAGCCCATCCTCCCCAACCCACCACCCCCATCCCCTCCTTTTCCCTGCTCCATCAATGGGTGCCTTGTTGTCCAGAAAAGGGAATGAGAAGAGCAAATGAGAGAGACAGGACATGTGATCCCAAGGACTTTATTTAGCTGCTTTCCAGGTCTCCTCCCCCCCCCACCTCCCTCCCACCTCCCCCCCTGCCCTGGGTTGTCAACTCCTTACCACTCAGCAAAAATGAGAATGGAAAGGGTGTGTGTGGGGGGTGGAAATCCAACCCAACGCATGCTCAAGTGGAGCCTTGGTGCAGTTATTGCTAACCAGAGCCCCACCCCATCCACAGAGATGAGGTGACCCTCAGCGAACTCTTGTTGATGGACTGTGCTATGGGAAAGCAAAGAAATGCCAATCTTGGTCTTCAGAGTCGTGAGAGAACTTTGTGTGATATGGTACACGGTGGGGAGAGGAGTGCCTCTCAGTGGAGTCACTAGCTCCCAGCTAAACCTCTAATTACCTCATCTCCAAACCCATTCTCCATTCATGGCAAGGCCATAAAGACATCCTTCCACTTTAGTAGCCTGGGGAGTCTTGGGGGGTGAGAGAGGGACCTTGGGGTCTTGAAGGGGAGAAGAACCATGCCCGGGGGAAGGAAAAGGAGCTCAACATGGATTTTGGCCAAGAGTCCCTTCCTTACCTCTCAATCTGAGAATAACCTCCAGGCATCCCACCATGTCTCACAGAAACAGATCCTGGATGTTAAATCTCCAATGATGAGGTGAAGGAGGACTATGTGAGGGTGGGGGTATTTCTTAATGATCTGTGAGTAGTAGTAGCTGCCCCTCTGGGGACCCAACTGGCCAGTTCCAATTTGTCAGCCCTTCCTTCCTTCCTTCCTTCCTTCCTTCCTTCCTTCCTTCCTTCCTTCCTTCCTTCTTTCCATCCTTCCTTCCATCCTTCCTTCCTTCCTTCCTCCCTCCCTTCCTTCCTTCCTTCCTTCCTTCCTTCCTTCCTTCCTTCCTCTCTTCCTTCCTTCCTTCTTTCTTTTCCTTCCTTCCTTTCTTCCTTCCTTCCTTCCTTCCTTCCTTCCTTCCTTCCTTCCTTCCTTCCTTCCTTCCTTTCTTCCTTCCTTCCCTCCCTCTGTACATATAGAGAATCATGCTCTTACCTGTGGGTGCTCTACCCAAAGGAATATAAATTTTGATGACTGAAACCTTGTGAGATTTCTTGGGGTTTACTGGCTAGATTTCTTTTCTAAGGACCCTGCTTTAAACCCAAATCACTCTGGCTCTCATTGATTGGCCAACAATAGGTCTCAGTCCATGCTTCACTTGGTTATGTTTTGGGCTATATTGGCTTAGAGTGAGTACAAATAGCAGTTGTTTCTGTTTTGTCCAGAAACCTTCAGTGTCTTCCCCTCCCGGATTGACTTTAGTTTTGTTTTTTGACTAGGTAAAAGAGGCCATTTTTTTGCCTCATTTCTTACCTAGCCTTAATCACTGAATGGACATTGCCTCAAACTGAGACTTGGGAAAGACCTTAGCTTAAAAAGGCCAAGGTCTCCCACTGTATCCAAGGCTATTGCCAGTTGCCCTGATCTGTATCTTGCCATTGGACCCAGATGACTCTGGAGGAAAGAGTGAGGTTAGGCTGGTGACCTTATGAAGTCCTTCCTCATTTAAATCCAATTCACCTGCAAGTCATGACATCACCTTCCTGATGTCATGGTCCTCTTCAAGAACAAAGAGCCATACCCAACCATGCACTATGCCTGCCTTATCAAACAAAGGTAGAGAGGTCTGGAGGTACCCAGCCCTAGGACAGAGGCAGAGAAAATAAGAGTGGAGAAAGAGAAAGGGGAAGACAGAGATGAAAGAGATAAATAAAAGGCAGCTAGGTGGCACAGTGAGTAGAGCATTGGCCCTGGAGTCAGAAGGATCTGAGTTTGGATCCAACCTCAGACACTTCCACACACACAAACAAAAACCTAGCCGTGTGACCTTGGGCAAGTTACTTAACCCCAATTGCCCTCCAAAAAAAGGCAAAAAAAAAGAGATAAATAAAATCTTTTTTTAAACCAAGAAATAATTATTTTTAAAGTAAGCTAACGCAGACTTAGGTTCAACTTTGGCCTCTGTCAATACCCATGTAGCCTTGGACAAATCATTCGCTCTCCCTGAGCCTCCATAGGGACTGTAAAATTAAGGAGTTGTATTGGAGGCTTCTAAGCCTCTTGGATGTTAAATCTCCAATGACGAGTAGCTCCCTCAAGGAGGAGACATGCTGCCTGCCCCTGCCTTGGGTTCATCTTCCACTAGCATTCACACCCATGTCTGGAGCATCACTACCCTCTGTGCCTCATTCTCCCAATGCCCCCTTCTCTACTCCCCTCCCCCTTGGCCCATTGGTGTGAGTCAGTTAGTGTTTCATTAGGTCACTGGGTGTTGTGTGTGGGGGGGAGTCTTTGCCTTCCCCTCCTTCAGTGGGAACATCATGTTAAGGAACACCAAGAAGTGAGGGGGGGATCTAAGCCTGCAAATTTATGGTGACCCTACGGTCCTATGGTCCTAACATCTAAAAAGCACATAGATGGATTTTGAGTATATGTACCAATAACCAGGATGAGCTTGGAAAAACAATTGATTTTTTTTACATAACTTTAATTTCCAAATATCTTCCTCCTATCTCCCCATCAATGAACCACCCTTTGATCCTTTGTAATATAGAAGAGGAAAGAGGGAAAGAAAAAGAGAGAAGGGGGGAAAAGAGAAGGGGAAGGGAAAGAGAGGAGAGACAAAAAGAAAGGAAAAACAAGCAAGAGAAAGAGGGAGGAAAGAGAGAGAAAGGGAGAGGGAGAGAAAAAGAGAGAAGAAAGAGATAGAGACATAGAGAACTAAGAGAGAAAGAAGGAGAGAGAAAGAGACAGAGAGGAGAGACAGAGAAACAGAATTAGAGACAGAGAGAAAAAGAGAAAGGAAGAAAGAAAGAGGGAGGGGGAAAGAGAGGTGAGGAAGAGAGAGATGGGGGGGTAGAAAGGGAGAGAAAGACAGAAAGAGAGAGAGGAAAGGAAGAAAAAAGGAGAGAGAGAAAGCAAGAGGGAGAAAGAGACAGAGATAGAAACAGAGGAAGAGAGGGAGAAAGTGAATGGAGAAAGAGGGAGAGAAAAACACAGAAAGAAAAAAAAAGACACACAGAGATGAAGAGACAGAGAGAGAGAGAAGGAGAGAGAAAGCAACAGAGAGGAAAGAGAAATTCAAAGTAACCAATCCATTAACTGGGCCTTGACTACCTAGGCCAGGCCACTGCATGAATAGGCCCCAAATTCCCTCAGTACAAGAATGGTTTCATTTCTGTCTTTTCTTTTTTATCTCTAGTGCCTGGTACACAGTTGGTGCTAAATAAATGCTTGTTGATTAAGTGATTTACTTGGTGCTCAACATCCATACTCCCCCATCTTTTCTGGTTATAATGAGTTATGCAGGAGATGCCTTGTGTATTAGGTCATAGCCATGGCCCCTGACTGAAATGGAAAGGCAAAGTGTTTTCTAGACAATTTAGGAAGAAAAAACCCACTTGGCTTCAGTTATTGGGATATTTCAGGCAGAAGTTACTGAGAAAGGCTTGACATCTGTGGATAACTGCACAGAGACAGCTGCCTTCCAGTCTTTCTTCAGTGGGGACGTGACAGACACCCCTCCTCCCTTCTCCCAGAAACACTCCATGATGTTCATTTATTTCTTTTTTAATTCTTTTTTTAAAGATGATTTGGTTTCCAAAGATTTCTCAACATCCCCTGAGATCACTTGAAGACACCCTGAGGACAGGGCTTGCAAAACTCATTGGTGTGTAGACATGGCATCAGTATAAATATTTCCCATTGGAAACAAAAAAAGAGGATTCCTCCTGGGCCATTCACAGAGCAGCTGGCCCCTCTCTCAAGGATGTACCCAAGTAGCAAGTCAGTAGACAGCAGAGGGAGGTGTTTGGAGGGAGGAGGTGCTGAGGCTCTGTTCCTGGGTCAGCTCACAGCAGAGAGAAAGTCCCACTCTGGATTAGAGGAAGACAGAGCCCTTGGTCTGTTTTCTCCCTTTCCTTAAAGCACCTGGGGCTTTGGGTGTACCCAAAAGTACTTCTAGTACTTCCCCACACATACACATGCACATACTTAAACAATCCCAATACCATTCAGTAATGGGAGAAAAAACACGCATCTTTGAATTCCTGACTCATCATCAGGGTGTGTGTGTGTGTGTGTGTGTGTGTGTGTGAGAGAGAGAGAGAGAGAGAGAGAGAGAGAGAGAGAGAGAGAGAGAGAGAGAGAGATACAAATAGGGAGACAGAATGGGACCCAAGTGGTGGGGAAGGGGAAGGATTCAAAATGGCGGCCATCTCCTTCAGGTCAGTTCAGGAGAGAGAGGGAACCATGACCAAGTCATGGTCATTTCTTGCCCCTCATCAGTCATTTGGCACTTAAGGGGCGTGGGGGTAGCCAGGAGGAGGGAGTTGAGACTGGTGGGGGCTGAAGTGGGGGGGTAGTGCAGAGACAGAGAAAGGCAAGGAAAGAAACAAAAGGTTCCTTTGTAGGATAGAGGGGAGAGGGAGAAAAGGGAGAGCATTACCAAATGCCCAGAAGCCATATTGTAACAAGAGAACTATTCTCTCCCATTACTTAGAAAACAACTTGGAGCACAGAGAGAAAGGAGAGAGAGAGAGAGAGAGAGAGAGAGAGAGAGAGAGAGAGAGAGAGAGAGAGAGGGAAGAAGAAGAAGATGACGAGGAAGAAGAAGGAGGAGGAGGAGGAGGAACAGAAGGAGGAGGAGGGGAGGAGGAGGAGGAAGAAGAGGAGGAGGGGAGAAGGAGGAGGAGGAGGAAGAGGAGGAGGAGGGGAGGAGGAGGAGGAGGAGGAGGAGGAGAAGCTCCATGATTTAACTCCATAGTCACAGGGAGAGACTAGAAATAGATCTACTAAGAGAAAGGTGATAGGATGATGGAGACGGTGGGATAGTTCTAGGCCTGAACTAGGGGAAGACCTTTTCCCTCATCAAGGGTCATTCAGCCTCTTTTAAGAAAATTTTGCAGGGCTGGGCAGGTCATGGGTCAGGAAACCAGAGAGTTTCCTTTCTAGATCTCCTTGGATCCACACTGACTCCCATTTAAAACCTTATTTGGCCACTTTCAGCCATCCATCTCTACAATTTTCCTTTCACAGAACCACATCCTCCTCACCACTACCCCCCTCCAGTACTTCCCCACAGTCTAGAGGTGACACTGGAGAAGAAAAGTTTCTACCAGAGAAATGCAAGCTCAAAAAATTTGCTTTCAAAGATGGAAAGCAGTTGACTGTGTGTCTACTGTCCAAGGACCAGGGTAGCTAGGATCAGAGGCTGCCCAGGGTCAGAGAGAGACTCGACACCAAGCTAGCCCCAGCCATAGCAGCTCTAAAGAACTGTCCACTAAGGTACAGAGAGGTTGAAGCTCTCTTCTGGAGATGAGAAGATTCAGCCAGCAAAGTGCTGGATCCTTAAAGGATCAGAGGAAAATATAGTCTGAGCAGACAAACTCTTCAGGCAGCTTCATGGTGCTGTGATGGAGTTAGGAAAACTCATCTTCCTGAGTCTGTATCTGAGATCAGATACACTTTCTAGCTGTGTGACCCTGGGCAAGTCACTTAACCCTGTTTGCCTCAGTTTCCTCATCTGTAAAATAAGCTGGAGAAGGAAATAGCAAAGTCCTCCAGTATCTTTGCCAGAAACAAACCAAAAAACTACCGAATGGGATCAGGGAGAGTGGAACACAACTATAACGACCAGATGACTGGAATCACAGGATAACTACTCTAGATGGGAAAGGAATTCAGAAACCATCTAGTCCAATCCTCTTATTTTACAGGAAGGAAGCTGAGGTTGAGGCAAGTCAAGAACCTTGCCCAGAATCACTCAGGTAGGAAAGATTAGGACCTCCCTTTCCACAGTTAGTCCTTTTTCCAATGTGTCTATTCATGGGATCATAGCTCTAGAGCTGGAAAGAACCTTCTATCTGGCCCATGGAGGGCCCACGAAGGAGAATGACCATCTAGTCTGTGCTTTGTTTTTTTTTTTTTTTTTTACAAATGAAGAAACCAAGTCACTGAGAGGGACAGTGATATAGGTTGCAAGTGGCAAAGCTGGGATTCTGCCCACCAGGCTCACTAGCTCCCCATCAGTTCCTAGGGCTTCTTTCTCATCTAGTTCTACTTAACTGGTACTTGGGAATCATGACAACTGGCTGGAGTTGGGAATCTGCATTTGGTTTGAACCTATCTCCTCTGAATTTGGATTGGAAGGAAAGGGAGGGCAAGGATTCAAATCGTTTTGAGGGGAAATCACAAAGATCTCTTCAGTGCAGACTGCTACTTGAGAGTAAGCTGGAGTGCTTTGACAGGTAGAGAGTCCCCTATTACCGGGGGTATTCAAGCAAAATCTGGGTGACCACTCACCAAATATGGTATGGGGGGATTCTTGGTCAGGGAGGGGTTGAACTAGTTGGTCACTGAGAGCCCATCCAGTTCTGAGACCCCACAGCTCTATCATCCCCCTACACTCTATTTTCCACAATCCTATATATGCCTTTAACACAGTTATGAGGTTCATAAATGTGTGTGGACCTTGATCCTGCTTGAGAAAGGCTGGTGAATGCACTGGTCATAGCTCTCAACTGGGGACTGGAGGATCTCAGTTTCAGGTCCAGCTCTACTACTGACTAGAACTCCATTTCTCTGATCATCAGTTTTCTTACCTGTAAAATGGGTGTGATACTTGTCTGCCCACATTAAGGGGGCTATTATGAGAATCAAATTAAAGGAGATATAGGAAAGTACCTTAAATTATAAAGCAGCTTATGAACAGAAGGGGAGGTAAACTGAGACTAGGAAGGAACTAGGATTGTTGAGTCTGAAGAGAAGATAAAAAGGAGGGAAGATGTGGGGTAGAGGGGCCTCAGGGTCACATAAGAGCTGCCAGTCTCTCTGGGAAGAGGCATTAGCCTTTCTCTGCTTGGCTTCAGAGAGCAACACTAGGAGCAATGGGGGTGAGAGGCAGCTCAATAATCTCACAACCTTAATTAGGAGGGAGGAAGAAGAGCTTGGATTCCCTAGTCATTTCCTTGGTTTGGAGGAAGAGGAGCCATAATGGATGGAAGGAAAGAAAGAGGAAGGAAGGAAGGAAGGAAGGAAGGAAGGAAGGAAGGAAGGAAGGAAGGAAGGAAGGAAGGAAGGAAGGAAGGAAGGAAGAAAAGAAAGAAAAAAAGAGAAAAAAGGAAAGAACAGAAAGGAAGGAAGAAGGGAAGGAAGGAAAGGAAGAAGGGGAAAGAGGGAGGAAAGGAAGAAAGGAAAGGAACAAAAGTAGGAAGGAAGGAAGGAAAGACAGAAAGGAAGGATGGAAGGAAGGAAGGAAAGAAGGAAGGAAGGAAAGAAAGAAAAGAAAGGAAAAAAAGGAAAGAACAGAAAGGAAGGAAAGAAAGAAGAAAGTAGGGAAGGAAGGAAAGGAAGAAAGGAAGGAAGGAAATACCCTATCAGAAGGAAGGCAGAAAGGCAGGCAGGGAGGTGGATTTTTTAACACGGCCAGGCCATCAAGTGTGTGTGTGTGTGTGTGTGTGTGTGTGTGTGTGTGTGTGTGTGTGTGTGAGTGAGATATCCTATGACTGGCCTGGGTTCAGAGGCGGAGGAGGGGAGGCCAGTAATACAGAGAAGGGGTAGCTCCTATCCCTACAGCAGTTGCTTCCCCAGAGCCCTGAATTATGGGCTGACTCCAAAGGCAGTGTGGAATTAGAGAAACTGGGCCAATGGGCCTGAGTTCTGATCCTGACTGAAGTTCTTTGCCTGTATGTTCTTGTCCAAGTCACTCAGTGACCTGCCACACCTCAGTCTGTCAGATGAGGGTTTTGGACTGGAGGACTTCCCTCCGTTGCTTCCTTCCACCTCTCAATCTACCACCCCATTTAACAGATGGGTAAGTGGAGGCCCAGGCTGCTAGGAGGCCCTGGGAGCTTTGAGCCAGGGGACAGCGGCTTGCTTCTCTTGGCATCCAATGGTGCCCCAGCCATGCCAGAATCAGGCCAGCCAAGTGGGAAATCACATGGGGTGGGAGTGGCGCCTCCGGCTCCACCCCTGCCCCCCATCCCTGTTTTTCCTTCATCAGTTCTTCAAAAACAAGAGAGGAAATCATGTGGAAACAAACCCGCCAGCCCCTCTCCCCTTCCCTGGGGCTTTCCTAGCTGTTCCTGCTCTCCCCAGTTGGGTACCTGGTTTGGAGTGGGGGGAGCTGTAACCACAAACACCCCAGTGGTGTTCCACAGCCTCTCAGCCCAGCCCTCAGCTCCAGGCTGTTTGGATTGGCAGGGATCTGCTGGCACCGGACTCTACCTGGGCCACTCAGGCTATGTGGGGCTGGCGGCTCGCCCGCTCCCCCAGGGCAGAATCCAGCAGAACTACCCCCATGCCAAGGGGTCCCCTAGAGCCAGGCCTGGGCTGGGGGAAGGGTCTTAGCCTAGGCTCCAAAAGGTATCCTAAAATCTCTCCCCCTGCCCCTCCAACAACCCCTACAGCCCCCAGTTCTAAGGGTTCTTTTTGGCCCATCCCTTCCTGAGGCTGGGGAAGAGCCATGAAGAAATCCCCATACGGGGCACCTCTGCCCCAAGCCTGGCAAGGGGGCACAATGGATGGAGACTGGACCAGGAGTCAGCTATGTGACCCTGCGTGAGTCACAACTCCTGCCTGCTTCGGTCTACTCATCTCTAAAATGGGGATAATAACAGTATCCATCACCCAGCATCAGCGTGGAGGCCAAATGTGACGATGTAGCAAAATCGTTTTGCAAGCCTGAAAAGAGTCTAGACTTGATATTATCTGATCATCATCAGGATTCTCTCAGAGCTGCAGCTGCATGCTCAGAATGGTCCAGTCCCTGAGGTCGGGGAGCCCCCAGCCCTTTGCTATCTTGGGGTCTTCAGTCTAGAGTCCACGGGGACTGCAGAGATCATCTGGTTCAATGTCCCCAGATTTGCAGATGAGGAAACTGAAGCCCAAGGTGGTTAAGGGTCTAAAGCTGGAAGGGGCCACAGAAGCCAATCATAGGTTTAGAGCTGGAAGGAAACTTGCAGACTATAGAGCTCAACATTCTCATTTTAGAGAGGAGGAAACCAAGGCCCAGAAAGTGGAAGGACTTGCTTTTTTTTTTTTTTTTTTTTGGAGGGCAATTGGGGGGGGGGGGTGTTAAGTGACTTGCCCAAGGTCACATGGCTAGTAAGTCTTAAGTGTCTGAGGCTGAATTTGAACTCAGGTCCTCCTGACTCTAGGGCCAATGCCTGGAGTTTTTGGCACAGAATTCACTGCACCACCTAGCCGAGCCGGGGCTTGCTTTTTTAAAGAAGAGAAACTATCATTTTTTAAAATTTATTATTTATTTTAACATTATTTTATTTTTAAATTGACTTCAAATTCTCTTTCCCCCAGCCATCATCTACTCACTGAAAAAGAGAGTAATATATAAATTATACATGTGAAAAAATTTAATTAAAAATTATACATGTGAAATCATGTAAAACATACTTCCACATTTAGCCATATTGCAAATAAAATAAAAATAAAGTGACAAAATTATTCTTTTATTCACACTCAGAGTTCATTAGTCCTCTCTCTAAAGGGGGATAGCATTTTTCATCATGAGTCTTTGGGGATTGCCTGGATCACTGTACTGAGCAGAGGAGTCAAGTCTTTGACAGTTGGTTATCATTACAATGTTGCTATTACCATGCACAAGGATCTCCTGGTTCTTCTCATTTCACTCTGTATCAGTTCATATAATTCTCATCATGTTTTTCTGAAATCACTCCCCTCATCATTTCTTATAGCACAATAGTATTCCATCATAAACTTGTTCAGCCATTCCTCAAATGATTGAATCATTCCCTCAATTTCCAATTCTTTGCCAACACAAAAAGAGCTGCTAAAAATATTTTTGTACATATAGGTCCTTTTCTTTTTCCTTTGATTTCTTTGGGGGCACAGACCTAGTATAGTATTGCTGAGTCAAAGGGTACACACAATTTTATAGCCCTTTGGCCATAGTTCCAAAATTGTTCTCCAGAATGGTTAGACCAATTCACTACTCCACTAATTCATTAATGTACCTATTTTCCCCTATTCCCTTTAGCATTTGTCATTTCTGAGAGGAATGAGGTGGTACCCTGGAGTTGTTTTAATTTGCATTTCTCTAATCAATAGTAATTTAGAATATTTTTAAACTATGACTATAGATATCTTTGATTTCTTCTTTTGAAAACTGTTCATGTCCTTTGACCATTTACCAGCTGAAGAATGGCCCTTATTTTCATAACTTGAACTTAGTTCCCTATATATTTGAGAAATAAGGCTTTTAAGGGGCGGCTAGGTGGCGCAGTGAGTAAGAGCGCTGGCCCTGGAGTCAGAAGGACCTGAGTTCAGAGCTGGCCTCCGAAACTTAATCCACACAAACAAAAACCTAGCCCTGTAACCTTGGGCAAGTTACTTAACCCCAATTGCCCTAAAGGGGCGGCTAGGTGGTGCAGTGAGTAAGAGCGCCGGCCTCGGAGTTGGGATGACCCGAGATCAGATCCAGCCTCAGAAAATGAGCACCCACGCATAAATAATGACTAGCCGTGTAACCTTGAGCAAGTTACTTAACCCCAATTGCTTTAAAAAAGAAAGAAAGAAAGAAAGAAAGAAAGAAAGAAAGAAAGAAAGAAATAAGGCTTTTATAAGAGAAACTGATTGTATACATTTTTTATATTACTTCATTGTCTATGGTAGTTTCCCAGATTATCTCTTTTAATTAAGTCTGTTTTTGCTTGTGCTTTGTTTGAGATCATGATAGCTACCCCTGCCTTTTTTATTTCAGCTGAAACATAATAGATTCTGCTCCAGCCCCTATTTTAATTTTATGTGTGTCTTTCTGTTTCAAGTGTGTCTCTTGTAAACAACATATTATTGGATTCTGGTTTCTAATCCACTCTGCTAGTTCCTTTCATATAGGTGAACTTATCCCATTCACATTCACAGTTATGATGACTAAAAGTGCTTTTCCTTCCATCCTATTTTCTTCTGCTTATCCTTCTCTCTTTTCTTTTATTCTGTCCCTCCTCAAAAATCTATTTTGCTTCTGACCTCTGCCTCCCTTAATCATTTCTTCCCCCATATCTCTTATCTCCTTCCCTTCCTATTTCCCTATCAGGTAAGATAGATTTCTATACCCAAGTGAGTATCAATACACACACAGAAATATATATATATATATATATATATATATATATATATATATATACATAGAAACATACATGTGTATATATATACACATACATACATATATATGTATCTTCCCTTTTCTGATGAGAGTGAGGTTCACCCTGCCATTTCCTCCTCCACTGTAAAAGTTCGTTTGTTCACTGCTTTAATGTGACAAAATTTCCCCCATTCTACCCCTCCCTTCCACCTCCTCCCAGGGCATCTCTCTTTTTCACTGCTTCATTTTTTTAAAGATCATTCCAACATAATTAACTCACATTCCTGCTCTCAGTATAGCCTCCTTCTAATTCTCCTAATAATGACAAAATCCTTAGGAGATACATGCATCATCTTCCCCATGGGAATGTAAATAGTTTAACTTTTTTGAGCATCTTGATTACTCTTCCATGTTTACCTTTTTTATATCTCTCTTGAATCTTGTGTTTGAATGTCAAATTTTTTATTCAGCTCTAGTCTTTCCATCAGGAATGCTTGAAAATCCTTGATTTCATTAAATATCCATTTTTTCCCTTTAAAGATTATATTCAGTTTTGCTGGCTAGGTTATTCTTGATGATAATCCTAGTTCCTTTGTCCTCCTTATTAAGCATGTGCCAGACACTGTGATAAACCTCATTTTCCTCATCTGTAAAATGGGAGGAGAGGGGGGGAAATGGACTGGTTAGCCTCCAAGGTCTATCCAGCTCAAGATCTGATGCTCCTATGATTGTATACCCTCCCCACAAAAACCTCAGCCTGTAAAGCAATGGTCACAGTCAGTGAGAGGTGCAGCTGGGACTAGGATCCTGACCTGATGACTGCTGGGTCACTATTTTTGACACAGGTTAAGTTGGGCATCCAGGTTAGATCTGTCTAGTGGCCCTCAATGACCCCAGGCTCTCCCTGGGGGCCTCTTACCATTGTGTCAGTCCTCACACACACACACACACACACACACACACACACACACACACACACTCCAGGTCCCCCATACTCTAAGCCCTCCACTCCTTTAATGTGGAAGTTGCTAAATATTGTTTGATCCCGACTGTGGCTCCCATGATATTTGAATTGCTTCTTTCTGGGCGCTTGCAATATATTTTCCTTGACCTGGGATCTCTGGAATTTGACTATAGTATTCCTGGGAGTTTTCATTTTGGGACCTCTTTCAGGAAATGATTGGTGGGTTCTTTCAATTTCTATTTTACCCTCTGGATCTAAGATATCAGGGCAGTTTTCCTTTGTAATTTCTTGAAATACAATGTCTAGACTTTTTTGTATCATGGCTTTCAGGTAGTCCAACACTTCTTATATGATCTCTTCTCGGTCCATTTTTCAGCTTAGTTGTTTTTCCAGTGAGATAGTTCATATTTTCTCTACTCTTTTTTGTTCTTTTGCCTCTGTTTTATCGCTCCCTTGGTGTCTCATGGAGTCATTAGCTCCCACTTGCCCAATTTCTTTGGTGAGTTTTTGTGCTTCTTTTTTGATTGCCTCATTCTGCATTTAAGGGGTTCTTTTTTTTCAGTGAATCTCTGTGTCTCACTGTTTTCTTCAGTTTTTTTTTGGTGTCTTTTTTTTTTCTTACCAAGCTATTAATTTTCTTTTCAAAGATTTCTTGCATCGCTCTCCTTTCTCTCCCCAAGTTTTCCCCTACCACTCATCTCTTTCTTTAACTCGGGAATTCTTGTTGGGCTTGGGTCCAATTAACATTTATTTTTGAGGCTTTGGTTCTAGGTGTTTTCACATTGTTATCTTCTTCTGCATTTATGTCTTGGTCTTCCCTGCCACTATAGTGTCTTTTTGTGGTCAAATTATTTTTTTCTTCTTTGCCCATTTTTCCAGCCAATTTCTTGACTTTGAACTTTATGTTAAAGATGGCCTCTGTTCACCTAGGGGTGAGGAGGCATTATGCCAAGCTTCAGGCTTTTTTGCACTGCTGTTTTCCAAGCTAGTTCTGGGAGTCTGCAAATTATCAGTGCTTCCAAAGTGGTGTGATCCTGGGAGAGATATGGTCACTGCTCTCCTGGTCTGCACTTTGGTCTTTATGAAGGAAAGTCCTTTGCAGCTGAATGGACTAGTGCTCCTCTCTGCCCTGGAACTTCTACCCAGAATTGTGTATGGGCAATAGTGGCAATCAGTGCCAGCTTCACCCTATTGCCACCACCTAGTGGCAATCAGTGCCAGCAAAGGGTCCCCTATAATCTCTTCATCTTTCTCTTTCACTCTGACCTTTTGTTGGCACTGATACTGCAAAATTTGATTTGAGGAATTATTTTAAAGTTGTTTGGATGGGAATGTTGGGAGACTTCAGCTGGATTGTTGCCTCTACTCTGACATCTTGGCTCTGCCTGTTGAGGGACTTTTTTTTGCCCTTTTGTCTTATCCTCAGTGCTTAACACAGTCCCTGGCATACAATAAAGGTTTAATAAATGCTTGTGGGTTTGATTTGACTTGCCCAAGCTCAACTTGGGCAGTAAGGGTCCTAGATTGGATTTGAACTCCAATCTTCCTGACCTCAAGTCCAGCCTATACCACCTAGTTGTCTCTTTGGGTAAAACGACTGGCCCAAGGTCACACAGGTAGGGTGCAGTGAACTGAATCAGCTTGGCCCTCTGGTGCCAAATCCAAGTTGTTTTCACAACAGAACTCTGCCTTTCCACCCCACCCAAATCACTGTTCACTCTTAAGTCTTGTGTCCTAAAATCTCTAGGCTCTTCTCTCTCTTCACTGAGCTATTTAACCCTGCTGACGGGTTTAATGGGTGTTAATGGGTTTAACACACTTCTCCCAGGATATCACTTTAGCACATCTTTAAACAGGAACCTTCAATTCTTTAACTGATAGGAGAGATTAATGGTGGGCATCTCAGACCTAGGAGCAGATGTGTGGGAACTCACAATGGCCTTCACATCCTGGCCCAACAAAAGGCCTGAGTGGGGGCTGATGGCTTGAGCCCTCATGTTGACGTCAGGCATTGGAATGGAGAGGAGAGGGAAGAGGACAGGGTACTTTTGTAGAAAAAGTGGATGGGACTTGGTGACCGTCTGGTTACAGGAGATGAGTCAAAGATGAGTTTCTAGGTTTGGGGCCTGAGTGACTGGGAGAACAGTGCTACCATTGAGAGGAACAGGAAGGCTGGGAGGGGGAGTTCCTCGAGGCTTTTTGGGGTTTCATACATGGAATCCTAGAATCTCACAGCTGGCAGGAATGTTTGTGATCAGAAGGAAGCCCTTATCCTGGACTCTGAGGGTCTGGATTCAAATTCTATCTCTCTTGTTTACTACCAGTGTGACTTTGATATTTAAATTCTTTGAACCTCAATCAATAACCATTTATTAATCACCTTATTAAACATGTGCCAGACACTGTGATAAACCTCATTTTCCTCATCTGTAAAATGGGAAGAGGGCAGGAAATGGACTAGTTAGCCTCCAAGTCCTTTCCAGCTCCAGATCTGATGCTCCTGTGCTTGTGTACCCTCCCCACAAAGCCTCCAAGTCCTTTCTAGCTCCAGATCTGATGCTCCTGTGCTTGTGTACCCTCCCCACAAAACCTCAGCCTGTAAGGCAATGGTCACAGTCAGTGAGAGGCACAGTTGGGACTAGGATCCTGGCCTGATGACTCTTGGGTCATGATACAGGTTAAGTTGGGCATCCAGGTTAGATCTGTCTATCTGCCCTCAATGACCCCAGGCTCTCCCTGGGGGCCTCTTGCCACTTATCTTATCACTCCAGGACCCCCAATATGGTTCTCCACTTAACCCTTCCCCTTCCCCATTAGCAGTAACCCTATACTTCCTGTCCTGCTCTCCTCTCTTGGCAGTCCCTGCTACTTGAGCCCCAGATCAGCAAAGGCACCAATGCATTCAATGGGGTCTAGAGCGAGGGTGATATCCCCCCAGGGCAGAATCATGATTCTTGCTGACCTGGTCCAAGCACAGCTGGAGTCTTGTACCCAAGTTCTAGGCATCCCGTTTTAGGAAGGGCCTTGACAAATTGGAAACCATCTAGTGGCCGAGGAGCAGAATGTGAATCATACCCTATGAGCGTCAGTCTAGGGAGCTAAAGATGTTCAGCCTTGAGAAGAGATATCTCAGAGGGGACATGAGGGCTGTTTTCCAAGCACTGGGAAGGCTGCTGTGGGGAAGAAACACCAGGCTTTTTCTGTGCTATGCTATGCTGGTGATACAAAGAGCAAAGTGAAGCCATGCCTGCCCTCTGATAGCTTCCATTCTAAGGGGAGATGGAGGAAATTCCAGGGTCAGATTTGCCTGACTAGGGCAAGAGAGTAGGGACACAGAATCTCAGCTCTAGGAAGGTCCCAACATTCTATATCTGCTAATGTTCTAGGGCTTCTAGGTGTGGCTCCCATATCCCATAACCGTCTCCATCCTGAATCCTCTCCATTCTACTCCTTCCTAACTCAATGATTTAACAAAGGCCAACCCCCCACTCTCTCCATGGCATCTTTCTCCTGTGCACCCCTAGCCCAACTCGGCCCAGCCCAGCCCAGCCCGCAGCCTGATCTACTTTCTGTCCACACCACTCATTGGGTCCTTATCACACTCTTTCTATTAGATCAGTAATCATCTTTTCAATTGTTTGTCTCTTTCTTCTCTCACTCTGCCCCAAACTATGAGTGATTTGAGGGCTGGACTTCCTCTCCTCCAGGGTTCCCCCTGGTCAGGTATAGGGAAGACATACTGGAGAGAGCTGGGGGTCCCACTGATTTTCTGGGAAGCGTCCTAGCCACCTTTCTGTCCCCCCTTTCTACTTAACACAGGATGCTCCCTCTCCAGGCACCCTTCCTCCGCCTCCTGCTCCCTCAGCACCCTGGGGGCCAAACCGCCATATCCCCTCTTTATCCCCGGAATGGCCTCACCCACAAGAGGACTGTCTGTGCCTATGTGGAGAGGGAGGAGATTGTGGCTGGTTTCTCCCCAGCCCACGCAGAGGATTAGGATGAACTGTGATGTTGTGGGATGGTAACCAGCATCCTCCCTCTCTCTTCCTGTCTCTTTCTCTCCTTCTCTCTCCCCTCTCCCACTCTTGACATCATTGAAAACACACAGAGCTAATTCTAAAACCACCCACAAAATCTCAAAGCTGAAGCCTCAGTGGTCTCCTCACCCAGCCTGTACCCAACAGGAGACCCTAACATGCCTCAGTTTTGTTGCCAAAGATACTGGAGTAGTTTGCCATTTCCTTCTCCAGCTCATTTTACAGATGAGGAAACTGAGGCAAACGGGGTTAATTAACTTGCCCAGGGTCACACAGCTAGGAAGTGTCTGAGGCCAGATTTGAACTCCTGGCCTGGAGTTCTATCCATTGACCCTCATTTCTCCTGCTTACTTCTATAAGGAGCTCCCTTTATTCATGGTCAGCTCTGGGTGAAGCCTTCTCTGACTTCTCCAAGCCACATTAATCTCCCTCCCTTCTCTAGATTCCTGTAGCCTTTACTGGTCCCCCCTTCACACACACTTCCCCTTCACACAGCACTGAGCAGAGCCCCCAGGACTCTGTTATCTTCCATTCACCTCTCCCATCTCTTCTCACCAGACCATTAGTCCTACTGGAATGGGACCTGTGACTCATTCAAAGCTGTCTCTCCTAAGGTGCCCAGTACAGGGTCCTACCCACCATGGGGGATCACTGTCGACTGATGCCAAGGATTGGGACTCCTCCATCTTTCATAATCTGACCCTACATTTCCCCTTCTCCCCACACACACCATTATTTCATATTACTTCAGATTACAATCCTCACAGGGCTAACAGAACCAGAATGAGATGGATATTTCATCCCCAGAACCTAAAATAAAATCTTTGTACAGCAATGTCCATTTTGTAAATCCTTGTGAACAGCCTTGTGGTGCCCTGGAAAGAGTTCTGTGATTGGAGTCAGAGGGCTGCATTCCAATTCACTCCTATGCCACCTACAAAAATGATGACAGAGCTTTAAAGTTTGCAAAGTCTCCTTACAAATACCTTATCTGATCCTTACAATGAGCTTGGGAGGTGGGTGCTGCCCCCATTTTACAGATAAAGAGTTTCTCAGTTTGAGATAGACCAGGGCTAAGTGCCTTGCCCAGGGTCACACAGCTAGGAAGTGTCTGGGGCTGGATTTGAACTTGGGTCTTCCTGACTTCAGGCCCAGCCCTCTTTGTGTCAGTCTAGGTATATTGACTTTGGGCAGGATACTTGCCCCTCTGAGTCTCATCTTCCTCTTCTAGAAAGGAGTGGGGGGGGGGGGGTAAAGTAGCTGATCTCCTGCTGCCTCCAAGCCCACCACACATAATCCCATGACTGCTTCACATGGGGGCCAGGATGTGTGGCCCGCTCCGTTCACACACTTCTCATATGACCCATATAAACCTCATAGCAGTCCCATCTGGGCACATGACCCGCCCATACTTCCTTGGGTCCCTCTCACCCCTCTGCTCCCCAGAGACGCTGACTTTGAGAAGGGGGTGGCCTGGGGGCTGGTAGGGCTGGCCGACCAGGCAAGGGACAGAGGCGGGATAGAGGAAGCCGAGAAGAGGAGAGAGGGCCTCAGGGAGGGAGCGGTGGCTGGGCAAATCTTGCCCCCACCCAGCACGGAGGGGATCTAGGGAGGGTAGGGGCCGGGCTGCCCCGGTGCTGTACAGCTGCAGGCCTGCTCCCCAGTGGGCCGCCCTGCCGAAGAATGCCATCTTTGTTCCCAGGCTTGAAAGGGTAAGAGAAACACTTACGCATGGTAAATTAGCCCCCAAATGGGTTTCTCTAAAACACCCAATTGTCTCCCCAGGCCTGCAGCTGCAGGGAAGTTCCAGGGAGAAGAGGGGGGGTGGCTTTGGGGTGATGGGGGCTGGGGGCTGGAAATGGGGCCATTTCATCTTTCCACCTCCCTCCAGGGAAGCAGACAATTCTGGAATTGAGTTGGAGGAGGCTCAGAGGCCACTGCTCCACCCCCTCCCTTTGCAGAGGAGGGAGGGGAGGCCCAGCCTGGGGAAGAGACTTGTCCAAGGTCAAACACATGCAGGGAATGACATCCTGGCCTGAGCTCAGAGATTCTCTTTGAAGTTGTGTCCGGAGCCATTTTACACACAGCACAGGGTCTTGTTCAAATTAGGAGGGAAAGGGGCTCACAGACCCCCGCCTCCCACCTAAGGGCCATCCCAATGCAGAGATATGATGTTCTAAGGTCCCACCTGGGGTCTGGCATTCTCTTTTCTAAGGTACCTCCCAGTTCTGACATTCCCTGTTCCCAGGTCCCTCCCAGCTCTGCCACTTTACCATTCTTTCTGTGCTTTCCCATGACGAGGGGGTCCTAACACAGCACAGTCCATCTCCTCCTGGCTATAGAGTCCCAGGACGATCAATCAGAGGTCAGCTGGCCCTTTGGGTATTGCTCTGACCTACAGCTGCCCCAATCCAATGGTCCAAAGCCCAGTGTCAGGAGTAGAGGCTGAAGGGTATAGATTAAAGGTCAGAGGTCCTGGGTTCTAGTCCCAGTCCCAACACTGTAGTGTTGGGCAAATCCTTTGGGCAAATCTCTTTAGTTTCCTCCTCTGAACTTACACTGAAAGTCTGAAAGACTTACCCTCTGATCCAGATTTTTACCTTTCTATGCCTTAGTCAACGCCATGAGACGTTACAGCTGCCTCTGATGGCCCAGCCTCTGGTTCAGGGACCCTCCACACACATGCTCCCAATCCCTTTATGGGGCCTGCCCTGGAAACGTGGTAGTGCCCACCAGAGCTGTCGACACAGCTTTGGGGAAGCTGAGGTCACCTCTGGGCCACATTCTACCTCCTGAGCCTCAGCACCAGGGGGATAATAATAAATTCATCTGCCTGTGGGAATTCCCCCCACCCTGGGGTCAAGCTCAGAGATGTTTCCCTTAGCAGAAGGAGTCATTAGACCTTGGGTTTGACTCTCAGCTCCCCTACTTGACTAACTGTCCTCGTGACCCTTGTGGAATGAAGATGGAGAAAATCATGCCACTGTTCTGACTGGGTCCTCACTGCTGCCAGGCAATCCTGGTATACTGCCCTTATCGGCTCACTAGCCCACACTACACCCTGGCTCTTCCAAACGTTTTTATTTCCCTTCAAACCTCCCATTCTCTCAGCTGAAAACCTCGCCTCGTATTTTATAGAAAAAATTGAGCCCTTGGCCATGTGCTCCCTTTTCTTCCCTTTTCTCCATCTCCTATCACTCAGATGCCTTCTGCTCCTCTCTCTTTCACCCTGTCTCATGGGATGTGGGGGCCTTACTCCTTTCCAAGGCTACTCCTCTACTCATTTAAGCCACCTCATTCCATTTCCTTCTTAGCTTTGACGTTCCATTTTCTAAAGTCCCTCCCAGTTCTGACATCCTACGAATCTTTGAGGCTTGCTGGGTGGTTTTGGTGATGATAACTGGCAATCTTGAGGTCCCCTCTTCCCATCGAAGTCATCTCTCAACAGACCGTCAGGAGATCGGGTGATTTCTCCCCAAGGGAGTCTTGGGTACGGTCCAGCTCCAAGCAGAAGAAGGTCACGGGCTCTCAGCTGATGAAGCATCTCCCAGAGGTTAGACTCCATTTACCACCAGGCTTCCAACCATGTGATAGACAGGCCAAGTCCCTAAAGCATCAGGGCCAGGGAGGATCCTTTCCTAGAGCACCTTACCTAGTTTCAGGGGTTTGAATAAAGGGTCTTAGAAACTTTGAGAATCCACGGACATAGAAGCTGATCTGGGTCTTAATACAAATACTGATACTCAGCCTTCCACATACACACATATACCGACCCACTCTCCCTATACACATGCACATGGACCTATTCACATAATCAAATGCACTTGTGCACACAATAGGTTACATCTCTCTCTGCCCAGATGTTCATCAATATCCCCATGACCCACCCACATAATTAAACGTATAGAACGGAGAATGGTAGAGCCGGGAGGGACTTTAGAACGTGGAATGTCAGAGCTGAGAGGAAAGGCAGAAGAGAGAAGATCAGAACTGACAGACCTCAGGTTAAGAATCTCTGGGCTACTCCCTTCTTGCCTTCCCAACCCAACGCAGACTGCTCCACCAATAAAGCTGAAAGGGGGGCTGGTCATGCAGGAAAGTATAAAAGCATGACACTGAGGGTCTGTCAATAAGCACTGATTAGGCACCTCTGTGTGCCTGGCCTTGCTAAGTAAGCACTGTGGAGACAGGTCCTACCCTCGAGAATCTCCCAGTCTAATGCCAGAAGCTTCCCAAGCTGCTCAGTCTAGACATTCTTAGTGGCATTTCCTATTGACGCTAGGCCTCCTAGCATTGCCCAACAACTGAAATCCAACCAAAATTAATCAGAGCCACAGGAAATGAATATCAGAGCACCCCCCTCCTCCATTGGCTGGCATTATGGTGCAGGAGGACACGCCCACTCACACCCACACCCTGGGCACGGAGCCACACAGGTGACCATGGCAGGCTGGGAGCCCTGCTCAGGCCGGCAGTGGCTCCCCAGTGTGCTTAGTGCAAGGCGCTTTCTGCCCATCCTTCCCCTGATCCTCTCCAGCAATAAACACCTTCTTCCTCAGGCTTCAGAGCAGGGTCTGCCCTATTCTAACAATGTGTGTTCCTAATGTCTCCTTGGGGCTATGAGCAGGCAGCCCTTTACATTTGGGATCCAGTGTGATTTTTACAAGTGTCACGTAGGCATTATTATCCCCATTTAATAGAAAAATGGAAGAAGCCAAGGATCAGAGAAGTTAACAGTGGTGACGTGGGAAAAGTGCTGCTCTAAGCTCCCTCTCAGCCCTGACATTCCTTGTTCTAAGCTCCCTCTCAGCTCTGACATTCCTTGTTCTAAGCTCCCTCTCAGCTCTGACATTCCCTGTTCTAAGCTCCCTCTCAGCCCTGACATTCCTTGTTCTAAGCTCCCTCTCAGCTCTGACATTCCCCATTCTAAGCTCTCTCTCTCAGCTCTGACATCCCCTGTTCTAAGCTCCCTCTCAGCTCTGACATTCCCCATTCTAAGCTCTCTTTTTTTCAGCTCTGACATCCCCTGTTCTAAGCTCCCTCTCAGCTCTGACATTCCCCATTCTAAGCTCTCTCTCTCTCAGCTCTGACATCCCCTGTTCTAAGCTCCCTCTCAGCTCTGACATCCCCTGACAGCCCCTCCCCAGTTCTGGTCTCTTCAATCCCTCCCTTTCCTCTCCTCTCTTCTCACTTCCTCTTTGCTCTTCTCCACTATAGAGGTCTTCATCCATCTTCCAATAATGAGGATCAGTAATCCCCAAACCCCTCCTCCCCAGGCTTTCAGCAGGGGTAAGATCTCACCTTGGAAATCCCCCACCCATACTTTCAGTAGACAGCAGATGTGCCTTTCCACCTTCCTTCATCTACATGCTTTGAGCCTCTTTCTCTTTTGCTGGCTGTGTAGATGGCACTCCCCTCAGAAGGAAGCCTCATCGACCCATTTGAATTTCAGCTGGTACCATGGGATGGAATTCTCTGGACACTGAGAAGCAAGGGATGCCACCAATGACCCACTCGAATTGGTGAGTCAGTGGCTAGAGTTCAAAGAATCCATAACCATGGGGCCATCCCCTCCCAGTGAGTTAATACTGATTCCATTTCACAACTGGCCCTCCTAACCAGGGCCACAAACTATATCTGACTAGCCACAGACTGACCCCCATGCTCAAACAGGTCCCTAAAACAGGCTATGCATAAAGTGGTTTCTAAAACTTTCCCCCGAAAAAACTGCACCACAGAATGGAGAGAGTCCCTTTACTGTTGTCAACCTCAGTTTCCCTATCTGTAAAATGATGAGTTCAAAGGAGATGGCCTCTAGGATTCCTTCCAGTCTAGAAGTTGTGACCCTATGACCCTTGATGGACAGCTAGTTGACATCGAAGGTAAAGCACCAGGCCTGGAATCAGGAAAATTCAAATTCAGCCTCAGACACTTACAAGCTGTGTGACCCTGGGCAAGTCACTTAACACTGCTTGCCTCAGTTTCCTCATCTGTAAAATGAAGTGGAGAAGGAAATGGCAGACTGCTCCAGTGTCTTTGCCAAGAAAACCCCAAACGGGATCATGAAGAGTCACATATGATTGAAACCCCCCCCCCCCCGCCACCAAATGGTCCTTGATGTCTGACCCTGGCTAGACGCTGGCCACAGACTGTTCTTTTATTGAATTTAACTCAGTAAACACTCCTCATTGCTGTCTCTTATGCCGAGATCCCCATCACTGCCAAATATAAAATCCTCTCCTTCCCAGAGCGCCCTCCATTACAACAAATGATAAAAGGGAGGGGGAAGGAAACTCAGCTTGATAAAGCCAACAAAGATGTCCTGAGTCCGATCTAAGGGTGCCATTTCACATGCCTGGCCCCCACCTCTGCAGCCAGCAGCCCCCTTCGAGCCAGGCTCAGTTCTAGCTGTGCAAATGCAAAAAAGCATCCCCACCTTCCATGAGGTAGCTCAGATTTCCCCCAGACCCACTGTCTGGGTCCAGGACAACGTCCTCCCCCAATCCACAGAGCTCTCCCTTCACACTCCTGTCAGCCTCAAAGCACATCCTTGAACTCCAGTCACAGACTGAGTTCTGATCCTGGCTAATGGCCGCCCCAGATCTGGGCCTCCATCAACAGGACCAAACAGGCAAGGAGGCTCGATGCAGCCCCTCCTCAGACTAGATCTGTCTATATTTGTTCAATCATTTCATCTGTGTCTGACTCTCTGTGACCCCATCTGGGGTTTTCTTGGCAAAGATACTAGACTGGTTTGCCATTTCCTTCTCCAACTCATTTCACAGATGAGGAAACTGAGGCAAACAGGGTGAAGTGACTTGCCCAGGGTCACGCAGCTAGGAAGTGTCTGAGGCTGGATTTGAACTCAAGTCTTCCAGGCCTGGTGCTCAATCCTAGCTACCCTGGATATGTCTGTTAAGGGGGAGAAAAAGCAGGGGAAAGGAGGGAACAAGCATTTATTAAGTGCCCACTATATATCCAGCACTCTGCTGGATATAATGTGCTTTACAGATATTATCTCAGTTGATGAGGGGTCCTGTAAACAAGAATCAGGAACCTCTCCTTTGCACATGAAGGTCATAGGGTCTTGTGCCACTCACTAGTGACCTATCAGGAGCCCAACTAGGGCCTGGTAGGAGCCAGATTACTGACACACCCTGACACCATGCTCTACAACCCACTTTCAGTCAAAAGCTACAAACTCTCCTGAAAAGCCAGGATAAGGGGCCAGATGGAAGCTGACATCACCATCCTGTGGCTGAGGTGCTAACAACCCCCTGGCCTGGGCCCAGGAGCAGAGGGTGGGAGGAGGCAATTTAGACCTGTCTTCCTTTCAGAAAGAGTGACCCTGGCCCAGGCAGCTGCACTAGCAACGGTTGCCTGCAGCAGTCATTTACAGGGACAGGGGAAGGGGCAGAGGCAGAGACATCCCAGGCCAATGCACATCTTCCTATCACTGACGTGTCCCGTGGCTGATCTATGGCATCCCAGTCCAGTACAGTTTGGTGTTGAGGAGAAGGGGGATATGATGATGACAGGACCCTGAGTCCAGGGTCATGTGAGGGAGTGGACATTGAGGTCAAGGAAATGTGAATTGGGAGGATTGTAGCCAGAGAAAACATGTGCCCCTGCCCTACCAAGTGAGTCCTCAGAAAAAAGCCCAAGTCACCCCAGGAGAGATCCAGCCCTGGCCAAAGATCCAGATTCCCACTGTTGGAGCTGACCAATTCTCCTGTGTTGATCACACCAGAAAAGTATCAAGGAGAGGGAAGAAACCAATTGCCTGAGCCCTGCCCCAGAAAGAAGAGTCAGGGGTCTAATTCAATTCAATAAACATTTGTTAAGCACCTACTGTATACTAGGGCACTGTGTTGGGGATACAAAAAGAGGCAAAAGACAGTCCCCGCCCTCAAGGAGCTTACAATCTAGTGGAGAAGACAACAGGCAAACAATTATATAAAGCAAGCACTATGCAGGATCAAAGGGAAATAATTAACAGAGACAAGGAGCTTGGGGGGAGTTTAACTGGGGCTTGAAGGAAGCTGGGCAGTTTAGTAGTTAGAGGGGAGGAGGAGCAGGGTCCTGGTGTCTGCTTTTGTGAGGCCTTGGGCATAATCCCTTGACTGTTCCTCCTCTATAAAACAGCTTCCTTGGGTGGTGGAGGGAAAGTGCCACAGAAACCTTAACATGGATTGTAGAACTGGGCCTAGAAGACAGAGCCAAAAGAGACTCGGCTTAGAGGCTTTTAAGCCTTTCTGCCTAATCTTTTACAGATGAGGAAATTGAGGCCCACCTAGAGAGGTGAAATGACTTGTCTAAGATCACATTGCCAAGGAGGGCTCGAGGTGGGGTGTTCGAGGTTAAAACCAGGTCCTCTGACTCCTAAATCCAATGCTCTTTTCATTGTGTTTGTTTTTTAAGATGCCTGTAACTTTTCTAAGCCTTTCTTTGTTTAGCCCTCTTTGTTTGAGACAGGCACACAGTAGGGCAGTGGTCATTCTCCCCTATTTAAAAGAGGAAGCAGCTGAAGCTCTGGGGTTAAAGCAGTTTGCCCAAAGTCATTCACCAAGTGAATGGCCAAGCTGGATGGAGAATTTCCATTCACGCCATACTCCACCTTCCCAGACAGCCCACAGAGCGTCAGAGCTGGAAGGGACCTAGGAGATTATCTGGTCCAAAGCCCTTCACGTCACAAAGGAGAGAACTGAGACTAGAGAAGGGACATGACTTGTCCAAGGTCCCTGAGAAAGCAGGTCTCCTGGTTTCCTGGATGTTGCTCAAGTCAGTCATCACTCTGCTGAACGTCTGCTGGGTACATGACACCCAGGCCTCTGTCCCACAACTCCATTTTAGGGCCTCCTTGGGGCTGCAAGTAACCTGGTATTGTTGAGGGCATCTTGAATGTGGAATCAGGGGACCTGGGTCCAACACTCAGCCCATCACATGACTTTGTCCTGGTCACCCCCTTGTCTCATGCCTCAGTTTCTCCATCTGCAAAGGAGGGAAGAAGACTAAATCCTAAACTATCTTCCTTAGCTGATGCTTTGTGACAAAAGTGCTTTGTAATTCATCATTAATGAACTCTGATTATATTTAGTACTGTCCTTATTTAGGACCAACCTGGATGAGGGGACAGATGGAGAGACAGGGACTCTGCAGATGTCCCCAGCCTCAGTGGGGGGATTGTGGGGGGACCTGGTGCCAGGCATCAGGAGGTGAGGTTGGGAAAGGAGCTGGCTCCCCTCCGCCCCCATCCCTCGGGGCACCCTGGCCCAGCTCCGTTCAGGCCCATCCTTCCCCAGCTGCGGACACATCCGCTCAGGGCCCAGACAACAATCCCAAACGAGTCCCCTTCGCCATTCTCTTTCTTTTGATTCCACCCTCCTCTTTTTTTCCCTGGAGCATATCATTACAGTAGAAACAGAAAGGGATGGGACAATACAGGCATTGATGAGGGGGAGCCCCCCCCTTCTGGCTGCCTCCCCCCCCCCCATGGTGCGTGCCAGAATTTTTTCCACCCGCCCAGGGCTGAAATCTCTGCCAAACAACCTCAGCTAATAAACAAGAGGAACCAGATAAACCGGGAACACAATAGAGGGATTTGTTGGCCTTATAGATGGTGGAAACAATGTCAATGTCGGCCCAGCTGCTTCGGGCCAACTGCCCCCCCCCCCCGAAGGGCTCACCAATCTCTCCTCCTCTCCAACCACCCCCCAACTCCCAACCCTGCCACTGTGATTTACAAAAGGTCAGAGTGCATCACATTTTAAGGGGCCCCTTCCTTGCCTTGCTTATTAACCCTTCTGGGACAATGGCCTCCTTCTTTGGGACGGGGAGAGAGGTAGGGATGCCATGAGTAGCACTTCCTGGAGGATCATGGGACTCATTGGTGCATGGCATGGAGGCAGGGCCTCCCAGCCCAAAGGGAGGAGCTGGCCTCAGGGATCTTCAAAGAGGTGGGAGTGGAGGCCCACATGTGTCGGGCTGATCTCTTCTTCTCTCAGAGCCAAGGGAGAACTGTCCTAATGAGTGTGGTCATCCAGCAAATGATAAGAGTAACAGTGTCAGCAATGGGGGTCTAGCATAGGCCAGAGATGATGGCACTGACATTAAGGAGGTTATGGGGTAGGCCAGTGATGACTGTGGGGCCTAAACGTGGCCAGTGGTGATGGTAACCACTGGGAGGCAAGGCAGGGCCAGTGATGATGGTGGGATAACAGTGAAGTCTAGACAAGGCCAGGGATGATGGTGGGATAACAGAGAAGTCTAGACAAGGCCAGGGATGATGGTGGGATAACAGTGAAGTCTAGACAAGGCCAGTGATGATGGTGGGATAACAGAGAAGTCTAGATAAGGCCAATGATGATGGTGGGATAACAGAGAAGTCTAGACAAGGCCAGTGATGATGGTGGGATAACAGTAGATATCTAGATAAGGCCAGAGATAGTTTTAACATCAATGAAGTTTAGACAATACTAGTGGTAACACCCAAGGGCAAGGCCAGTTATGATAGTAGTAACATCTATGTGGACCTGAGCAAGGCCGCTGGTAATGATTGCCACATCAATCACTATTATCTGTGATTGGTCTAGAGTTGTGATCCCAATAACAATATCAGCTGGGATTTGGACAAGGTCCCCCTCCAACAATGATGGGAACAGTGACCAAGGACTAGAAAATCTAGCTGCCAATGGAGGAAATGATTTCAGAAAAGAAAACCAAGGAGACCAGGTCCATTGTCCATGGATCAGGTCAAGGAGTCACTGTGGCAACAGGTCTGAAGGTCACAGCAAGTGTATCACTGACACTACCCACATAGGAGTGAGAAAACATAGACTCTCAGAGCTGAAAGGAGTCTCTGAAGCCATCTTGTCCAACATTACATCCAGACCACTACCAATGTGTAGTCTCATCTCAATGCGGCCTTCCCTGTACCAAGACCATCCTTTACTCTTCCCTAACCAAGTCTCTACCCCACTCTCCACAGTATCTGTTCCAAACCTTCTCTTCTCTCCTCAAGCCACCCCCCACCATTACTCAGCCTCATGGCTGAGGACCTTCATACTTTACAGAGAAGACTGAGAGCATTCTCCTTGAGCTCCCTCATCTCCCTTTCTCTGCATCTCATATCCTCTGATATCCTCCTTCATCTTCTTTTTAACTCCAGTCTCTAATGAAGTGGTCCTTCTCTGTGCCAAAGTCACCCCCTCTCCTTGTGTCCTTGAACCTATACATTCATTCCTGTCTTCTCCAGGATATTTTCCCCACAACATCCCCATCTCTTGATTCTCTCATCTCTCCCCACTACTCTTTCTTTCTCTGCTCCCTATGAAACATGTCTGTCTCCCCAGTTTTAAAAAACCTTCACTAGGCCCTCCTATCCCTTCAAGCTATCACCCTATATCTCTTCTCCATTCTTCAGCCAAACTCCAAGAAAAAGCCGTCTAGTCTCATGGCCTCCACTTCTTCCACTCATTTCTCGACCTTTTGCAATCTTACTTCTGACCTCGTCACCTGCTCTCTCCAAATTGCCCACGATCTCTTAGTTGCCAAAGCCAATGGCATTTTCAGAGTCCTTATCCTTCTTGACTTCTCTGCAGCCTCCTGGATACTCTCCCCACCTCAGATTATCCCCCTGGATACTGCTCCCTCCTGATTCTCCACCTATGTGAGACTGTGCACATCTTCTCAGTCTCCTTTGCTAACCCATCATCCAGATTCTGGCCCCTGATCATGGGTGGTGACCAAGGAGTTGGCCAGGACTTTCTCTTCTCTCTATGTGCTCAGTGACTTCATCAGCCTCCCCGGATTTAACAGTAATCTTCATGCAAGTGATTCTCAGATCTACAAATCCAGCTCAGACCCCTCCCATGAGCTGCATCTAGCCCGGTGTCACTGACGCCTTCTTTGATATTTCAAACTGGATGAGTGTAGGCACCTCTGATGCAACATGTCCAAAACAGAATTTATTCTGTTCCCCCTCCTTCCCTCAATCCCACCTACCTCTTCTCCAAACTGCAGTTTTTGTCACATCATTTCTTCAGTCACCAGGTTCTAAACCTCAGTGTTTCATCCTCAGCTCCCCATTTCCCTTACCCCACATATCTAATCAGGAGCCAAATCTTGCCATTTCTACCTTCACAAGCATTCATCTGGCCACTTCTTTCCAGCTTCATCACTGGCCCTAGCATACACCTTCAGCCCCTCTTTCCTGGACTACTGCAATAGCTTCCTATAGATCTCTGCCCCAAGTCTCTCCCTATTTCAAACCTTCCTCTACCCTGACACCAATGGAATTTTCCTAAAACAGTTCAGACCACATCACTCCCCTTTCTCAAGAAACTCCAGGTGTTCCCTGTTACTTCTAGTCCCAAACAGAAACCTCTCCATTAGACATGTACAGCCCCCCTCTCTAGTATCATTGCATAGGACCCCCCCTTCACATACTCTCCAGGCTAGTTTCTGACTGCTCCCCACATACAGTGTCCCCTTTACCACCTCAGAGATCCCTGTGCCCCAACCATCCCCTACATCAGGGGTTCTACTGCTTTCTCCCATCTGCCTCATCTCCTCTAATTCCTATCGCAATTACTACTTTCTACATGAAGTCTCTTCATGTAGATTTCCCAGCTGCTAAAGTCTTCTACCCTCTTCCCCCACTGCATTTATTTGGCATATCATTGGTATAGTTATATATAAACATATAATGGTTTTATATAATATGATATGATATATGATGTGATATGATAGAAATAATATTTATATAATAGAATAGAATTAATATAATATAATAATAATTATATATAATATAATAGGTATATATAAATATATGCATATGTATCCCTGATAGAAAGTTAACTCCTTGAAGGCAGGAGTTAAATACTTGCTTTTATTTTTACATGCCCAGTACCTAGCCCAGTGCCTGGCACTGCCCTCAAGCATGAGGATATGGGCAAGTGTATGCTGGTAAATGCTTAACAACCAATGAGGGTGGGGAGGACACATAATACACTTGGAAGTTTAACCTGTGATAGTCGCATTTTCTCCCCAGCTTTCCTATATCTAGAATAATCACCAAAACAATAAACCCAAACCCTGGTTTGTGGCATTTGCTGATTGCTGAGTGGAAATGCTCTCACTGGTGATTTAACTATTGGCTCTTGAACTTCCAGGAGCTGGCTCCAATACCCCTTGGGTGGGTGGTCCAGATGCTAGATGTGTTCTGGAACATTCGGGATGGGGCTCTTCCCTGGCTCCATGGCTCTCTGATGATTTGTAGTAGTGTGAGGGATCATAGGAGCCCAGATCTAGTCCTGGAAAAGACCTGAGAAATCATCTGGTCTAACTCCCTGACTTTATAGATAAAGAAACAGGCCCAGAAAGGAAGTGATTTCCCCATGATCACACATGGAGTAAAACATAGTCAGAATTTTAACTCAGGGCCTTTGTCTCTGAACAGCTAGGTGGCAGAGTGGATAGAGTGCCAGGAGTCAGGAAGACTCATCTTTGTGAGTTCAAATCTGGCCTCAAACATTAACTGTGTGACCCTGGGCAAGTCACTTCACTCCATTTGCCTCAGTTTCCTCATCTGTAAAATGAGCTGGAGAAGGAAATGGTGAGCCAGTCTAGTATCTCTGCCATAAGGAATATGCCAACGAGTGGGGTTTGCTGGCCTGGGCCAGTCACAACCTCAGCTTCCTCATCTGAAAAATGGGGAGGGTAAGAGCACCTACTCCCCCAGGGAGGTTGTCAGAACAGGCTCAGATAACGTTGGTAAAGCGCTTCGCGACCTCGAGCGCCATGTAAATGCCCCCTCATGCTACCCTACCACTCTCCTAACTTTCCTCGTGGCAGCACTGCTAGTGGGTGCCATGCCCCCAGGCTTACCTGGAGCCCCTTGGCTCCCTCCCCGGCTTCACAGAGCTGTTGTTCTGGCCCCTAATCCTCTCCCTTCCCCCCTCTTCCCTTTCCACGACCACCATCTCACCAGACCCCGTTCCAGCTTCTGCTGCCCCCTTGCCCTTACCATCACTCACTCTGGAGCACACCAGCAGCTTAGGCTAGATAGCCTTTGAGTCCCTTCTGCCGCTATGTCTAAGATCCTGTCTCTGAATCCTTGGTCTGACACTACTTGTGTGGCCTCAGGAAAGGCACTCACTTCCCTGGGCCTCAATCTCCCCATCTGTACAATGAAGGGGTTGGTTCACCTGGCCTCTGAGGTCCCTTCTAGCCTCACATCTTCCTTCCTCCATGTACCTTTGGAGCATCCTCCAATGCCCAGAGAGTTTCTAAAGGCCAGGCCCATGGGATATGAGCTCCAGGTGGTCCCAAGCAGGTAGAAAGGCTTCGAACCATCATTGAACCATCCCTAAAAGATACAGAAGGGCTGGCTCCTGTATCCACCAGCATATCCCCTGGGAAAACCACAGAATTTACAGGGGAAAAAGATATAGAAATTCAGAAAGAGCCCACTGGGATGAGGCCATTCAGAGTGCAGAGCACAGACCCAGAGGGGAAAGGGATTTCAGAGGCCATCTGAGTCCAATTCTCTCATTTTACAGATGGAGAAACTGAAGCTTCAGGGAGGGGAAATATGACAGGATTCTAGAACCACAACTGTTGAGTGGAGGGACCTCGGAAGGTACCTTGTCCATTTTACTCATTTTACTGAGAGGAAAACTGGTGCAGAGAGAAATTAAGTGACTTGTCCAAGGTCACCCACATAGGAAATGACAAACATAGGAATATCACAGTCTGAGAGCTGAGAGGGGCTTCAAGCTACCCACTTTACAGATGTAAAAAATGGGGCCTCAGGTCCCACAGGATTTGAATCCAGGTTATGTGATTCCTGAGCCTGGGCACTTTCCAGTGTGCCATGTGAAGGTCTAGACTGAGGTGTGATAAGTTTTGGGGCTTTATTTGGTTTTGTTTTTTAGCAGTTTCTAGGGTCTGCCTTAAACCATCCTGATTCAAGCTCTCACCCCAGAAAACAATAAGAATGATAATGTGGTTTGTTTTTGGTTTTTGTAGACTTGTTCTAACAGTGACCTAGGTATGTGAGTGCTTGACTGAAAAAGAATCCGCCCACTTGCTCCCCCTCTCCTGGCCCCCACCCTCGGTGTGACTTCACTGGTATAAGGAGCTCCAAATGAGGAAAGGTCCTCAGTCAAAGCAGTGAGTACCTGGTCTCCAACCTATAGCCTTAGAGAGCTCCCTAGGTGATGTGACTTGTGCAGGGTCACACAGCCAGGACGTATCAGACAAAACTCATCCAGGTCTTCCTAACTCCAAGGCTGGCCCTCCATCCACTCTGTTGCCTGGTAGCTACAGTGAGAGGCAGAAAGTACTTTTCTCTCATCTGCAGGTGGTACAAGTAAGCAGTCAGCTACCAGGCACTCTGAGGATACAAAGGAAGGGGAAAACAGAGTTCCTGCCCTCAAGGAGTTTACATTTTTTTTTTTTTTGGGTGGAGGGCAATTGGGGTTAAGTAACTTGCCCAAGGTCACACGGCTAGGTTTTTTTTGTTTTTGTGTGTTGAGTGTCTGAGGCTGGATCCGAACTCAGGTCCTTCTGACTTCAGGGCCGCGGCTCTACTCACTGCACCACCTAGACGCCCCAGGAGTTTACATTCTAATGGGGAGACAACATGTAAGAATGTATAAAATGAGTATAAGGCAATCAGAAGAGGGGGAGGGACTAATAGCTGCGGAAGTCAAAGAAGGCTTCATGTAGGAGACAGGCTTGAGCCAAGCTTTGAAGAAAACCAAGGGGAAGGTGAGAGGTGGGGCTAAGGAAGCAGAAGGAGGATATTCCAGGCCCAGGAAACCGATAAAGGCTAATGTGGAGACAGAGTGAAGGCCAGTTGGACTGGATTGTAGAGTGAGTGAAGGGATGGGTGGGTAACTATCATAAAGCTGGAAAGGTAGGCTGGGGCCAGGTCCTAAAGGCTTCAAATGTCAAACCTTCCACCAAACCGTGATGCTCTAGGCCGGTGGTGTCAAACGGAAATAGAATGAGCCACTCAAAGGCTGCCTGTGGGCCACATACTGATTCAGCAAACCACACGTGTTTATATATTTTCTTTTTTTTCTTTTTATTAATACATTAACACATTTTAATCAGAAAGGAGCTACATTTGAATCTGGTTCAGGTACGGAGGGAGTGCTGCGCAGCACATGTTGACTCCCTGCCCTAGGGAAGAACAGAGGGGAATTTGAACGCAGCCCTGCCGTGACTCCTGAGCTCTTCTCTAGCCCGCTTTGGGTCGGCGCACCTGGACGTCCTCGAGCAAACTCATTGGCCTGTTCTAGAATCCTGAGCTCACTCTCAGCCAATCAGGAACATCTTGATTGTGCTGCGCGCACGTGACCCCTTGATGGTCCGGGATCCTCAGAAAGCACAGGGATCCCTTCTAACACGCCGGGTCACCAATCAGGCAACAAACACTTATTAAGTGCTCACTGTATGCCAGATACCGTGCTGGGGATACAAAGAATGATAATCCCCTTCCCTTCAAACCGCCCCCCCACCCCTTCCCTTCCCCGCTAGGACATACAAACAAAAGGAACCAACTTCCTATCCGTCAGGACGCATGACGTCCATGAAGAATGTAGGACACACATGGGCATAATTCCCACTGACAGCTAAAGCATGTGCCCAGTACCGTGCCAGACCCTGAAGCGGAGGGACGGGGAAGGGAGAGGAACAAAGCCAAATTATACCTGACATATAGGCATTTAAGGTTCGAATCCTTAAAACAGTCCTGTGAGGCTCCTGTTATCCTGTGACGGCATCATTCCCATTTTGCAGTCGAGAAAACCGAGGCTGAGAAGGATTCAGTATTAGCAGCATGGCGCATTAATATAAGACTGGCCGGGGAGCTCTGGAGTGGCTTGGATTTGAATCTTCCCTTGGAATCCTCGCTGTGGAACCCGAGGGCAAGTCTCTGCTCCTCCTCCAAGCACTTACCCCAAAGGGCTATTGTGAGGTTCAAGTGAAACTGCAGATGGAAAGAGCCTTGTCAGCCTTCGAGCACTGTATGTGTCGGAGAGTTACAGTGTGACATGTTGGGAAGGTACATGCTGTGTTGTTACATTGTACATTACATATATATGTGGTGTTGTCACATAGTATATTACACTATGTATTAATCTGATCACATTACATATATCACATTATATCACATTTTATTATTCCATCATATAGTTTTATTATATAATGTGTTTGATATAATATTATATACTATTATGTCATGTTATGTATATGTCATAGCACAGCATGGTATATGGTATTGTGTATGGTTATATTATATATGGTTACATTGTATTATAATAATATAATTATTCATTATGCCATGTTATATCACACTCCATCATATGTCTTCTAGTATAGAGGGGTATGTATGTACAGCTGCCCTCAGAGCCAGGGTTCAAGTCCTGATTCTGACAAACACTAGCCATGGCACCCTGGCCAAATCGCCTGACTTGTCAGTGCTCTAGGCAGATTTTTAAGGCTCTAGCTACAGAGCAGATGCCCATTTATGCTGATAGAGGCAACTTCTGCCACTGGGGACTTCTCTCTACCAATAGGTTCATCCTTCCCAGGGTCAGAGGACAAAGCGCCACGCCTGGACCAAGTCAGAAAGACCTGAATTCAAATCCAGCCTCAAATACTTACTAGCTGTGTGACCCTGAGCAAGTCACTTAACCTCTCTTTTTCTCCACTTCAGTTTCCTCATCTGTAAAATGGGGGTGATAATAGCACCTACTTCCAGGTTGGTTGTGAGGGTCAAATAAGATCATAATTGTAAAGTGCTTAGCACATAGTAGGTGCAATATAAAAGTTAGTTGTCATTATTGTTAAACAAGTTGTGAAATGTGTACAAGGGAATGGATTATCGAGGAGCTAAAAGAAACAAAGAATGTGATGAGTGAAAAGAAGGTTGGAAAATTTATATGATGGAAAGTGAAAAAAGGGCCAGGAAAACACCAGACACAATCAGTAATGTAAACGGAGAGAACACACCCATGAAGTCCCTACTGAGTGCTCTGTAATTATCATGATAGACCTGGCCATAAGAAAGCACATCCCTCTCTTTGCAGATGTTGGGGATGATGGCTATTGAACACAGTACATACCATTACACTGGGCTGATGTGTTGGTTGGTTTTGCTGATCTTCTCTCTCTCCCTACTCCCTCTCCTTCCCCCTTCCTGCCTTTTGTCTTATCTTCCCTCACCCTCTTCTCTCTTCTCTCCTCCTCCTCTTCTCTCCTCCTCCTCCTCCTCCTCTTCTTCTTCTTCTTCTTCTTCTTCTTCTTCTTCTTCTTCTTCTTCTTCTTCTTCTTCTTCTTCTTCTCTCTCTCTCTCTCTCTCTCTCTCTCTCTCTCTCTCTCTCTCTCTCTCTCTCTATTTGTGGGCAGGGGTGATACTCTCCAAAATGAAAGTTATACAAAAACCAAAGATATTATTTTTTTAATTTGAGACATTTTGTCCAATCCCCCTCCAAGACAGGAATCCTTTCCTTGGTTTCCCTGATAATGCAAAAAGATCTGAGGAGATTCAAGAAGCATCGGTGTACTAGGCACTGTGCTAGGCTGGGAATACAAAGGCATAAAAGAGTCTCTGCCCTCAGAAAGTTTCCGTTCAGTCACCACAACACCAGATGTCAGAGGGCAAGGGCCAGGGAAGGGCTCCAAACAGTTGATGCAGCACATAGTCAGAAAAGTGGTGGTTAAATTGGGGAAACTTTCACAAAGTTGGGGTAGGGGCTAGACATGGTGGGCAAACTGAGGGAAGGGGAGAAAAGGACATTGGGTTGGAAGAATGCATGTTTTCCAGTGCTAGCACATAGTAGGTGCTTTATCAGTGTTTTTAATATTTATTAAGTTGTTAAATACTTATTGATCATTTATTAAGCATGTATTCTGGGCATTGCTGAGTGCTGGGAGAGATACAAAATTTAGATAAAATGCAATTCCTGCTTTCATGGAGCTAACAGTCTGATGGAGAGAAAAGATACAAACAGATGTAATAAAGGCATTTGAAAGCTACAGAGTTCTGTGTGTGAGGTTCAAGAAGGTTCACTACTGACTGAGGAAATCAGGGAAGACTTCCTGGAAGAGATAGTATTGGAGTTGGGCTTTAAAGAATGGGTAGGAATTCAGCAGGTAAAGAAGGGAAGAGAAGGCATTCCAGGCATAGGGGATGCCATAAGTAAAGGTATGGGAGCTGGAGAAAACAGCGCTTTAGAGACAGTTGTCCGATTTGGCTGAACCATAGAATGTGAGATAAAATAAGGCTAGAAAATCAGAGTAAAATAAATTAAATCAAATATTTTACTCTCTAGGTAATTGAGCTCCAGCATACCCCAAAAGGTTCCCAGCCTGCTCCAGGTCTATGACAGACCACATCTCCAATCACTTATGCTAAGGGTGAAAAGCAATGAAACAAACAAAAAGCCAGGGGCTGGGACATGGCCTAGAGTGTGGCCTCAGTGAATTAGTGGGCAACTTCATTCATCCATCACCCATTACTGACATGCAGGGCTGGAGGAGATAAAAAGAGTAGTAAGACGTGATTTCTGTCCTCAGAGAGCTTATAGCTTAGTAGGAATCACAGGGCTTAGAGCTCGAAACAGCCTCAGAGGTCAACTAGTCCAATCTCCTCATTTTACAGGTGAGGAAACTGAGGAACAGAAGAACCCCAGATCACACTGTAGTAAGAGACAGAACCAACGGAGGGAGATCCTCTGACTCCCAGACTCTTCCTTCATCCTTTGACTCAGCTGCCAAGATTCTAACATAGGGAAAGAGTGAAAGAGATTTGGAGGCAGAGGTCAAGTCCAGCCTCCGTCACTAACTACCTTGTGATCTCAGGTAAATCCCCACCCCCTCTGTAAAGCGAGGGGGACTGGACTAGATGACCTCTGAGGTCGATTCTAGCTCAAAGTCTAGGATGCTCCCATAATCCCGTGTGTCAAAGGCAGAATTGGAACCCAGGCCCTCCTGGTGCCAAGATCTGTGCTTATCACACAGTGGCTGGCCCAGGACTGTACACAGAGTGTGCTCCCAGTATATTCTTACTGTCTCTCTTCCTCTTGCTCTTCTTTGTCTTTCCAATTCTCTCTCTCTCTCCACCCCCCCTCTCTCTTCCTCCTTCCCTTATTTCTCCCTCCTCTGTCCCCCACCCCAGGCCTCTATATCCCTCCCATCAGCATGGTTTAGTCTTGTTAGCAGCCTCTGAGTCAAAGAGGGGAAGACTGATATTGGTCTAGGGACCATATGGGAAAAAAGATCTACTCCCTCCCTCCAATGATAGCA
Source organism: Gymnobelideus leadbeateri (assembly GCA_011680675.1). Classification (NCBI taxonomy): domain Eukaryota; kingdom Metazoa; phylum Chordata; class Mammalia; order Diprotodontia; family Petauridae; genus Gymnobelideus; species Gymnobelideus leadbeateri. The sequence goes on from WOXC01000782.1 coordinate 387,527, forward strand.
GAACAAAGAGTTTATATTTGTACCCCCATTTGAATTGACTAAGAACACTGGGATCCCAAAAGCATTTGGTGGATGGAAATGATGAACCCAGTCTAAGAAGAAAAGATTTGAGAGGGATAAATGTCAAGTCCTGAGTTCAAAAAATCAATTACATAAGCAAAGAATAGTGGTAGAGGTACATCTAGACAATAATACCTGTGAAAGGATATGAGGGTCTTAGTGGACTACAAGTTTAACATGAATAAATAATGCAACATGATGGTCTCAAAAGCTGCTGCAAACATGGGCTGCATTAAGAGAAGCAGGATCCACAGAGTCTGACTACCCTGGCTCAGGTCCCACCTGGAGGACCATGTTCAGGTATGGGCACAACATTTCAAGAAGGATCCTGGCAAATGGGAGAAAGGCAACTAAAGTGCTGAAGAGCCTGGAGACCAGGATGATCCCTGAAGTTCCTTCTAACCCTAAATCCTATGATCAATGTGAGGATCGATGAGTTGAAGGAACTGGAGACTTTCAGCCTAGAAAAGAGTAGACTCAGGGGGTAGATGTGACTTGTCTTTGAAGGGTTACCATTGGAAGATTTGGTCTTCTTAAACTTAAAATGGGAAGATGTTTCTTCTTTCTTTCTTCTTTTCCTTTCCTTCTTTTCCATCCTTCCTCCCTTCCTCCTTCCTTCCTTCCTTCCTTCCTTCCTTCCTTCCTTCCTTCCTTCCTTCCTTCCTTCTTTCCTTCCTTCCTTCCTCCTTTCTTTCTTTCTTTCTTTCTTTCTTTCTTTCTTTCTTTCTTTCTTTCTTTCTTTCTTTCTTTCTCACAATCAGAGTTTTCAAAAAGTTGGAAAAGGGGGCTTCAATAGGTAGGGAGTTTCCCGTCCAAGAGGTCTTCAAGCAAAAGCTGAATGACCACGTTTCAAAAATACTTCAGAGGGATTCCTATATTAGTGTTAGCCATGAGGTCTCTTTCAAATCTGAGATTTTGATATCCTATGATTCTATTGGCTGAATTGAAATAAATTCCAAAGAATAGAGAGAAGCTTTCTCCCAAGTTGAAACTTGGCCACTCCAGTCACCTCGGAAGAGATGATGCTGGAGAAGGTGACCTCAAGCCACTGCTATTCCAAGAATCTGCCCTATTTAGATCCTCCAAGAGCCATTCAGACACCCTCAGACACGCACTCACTCAGACTGTGTCTAAAACTTAGTTCATCATTTCCCCACCATTCAAAATAGTTTCTTCCTGTGAAGCACCCCCATCTTCACAATCACCCTTGCTCAAAGTCTGAGTCATCTTCCTCTTCCCTTTAGAATTTTAGAGCTGAAGCTAAAAGGGGTCTCAGAGGCCATCTAGTCTAATCCCCTCATGTCACAGATGAGGAAACTGAGACCTAGGAAGATGAAGGGACTTGTCCAAGATCAGACAGGTGGTAAGTTTCAGAGGTCAGATCTGAACCCAGATCCTCTGACTCCCAAGCTCTTTCCTCATCCTTTGACTCATATGCCAAGTCTTGCTGATTTTTCCTCTACAATGTCTCTTACATCTGTCCTCACAATCTTGCTCCCTAATATGATATAAGTCTGAAAAGGTAAGGTGACAGCAGACTGAATCAGCACATCTGATACCCAGGGAACCAGACTCCAACACATGTCAAGCAGGTTCCCAGAGTAGGTCTGCCTTGGGTCCTCATAGCAGCCCATCCCTCTGACCACTGAGGCTGATAGGGAAAGAAAGTCAATGGTTAGGTTCTTATGAGGTAGGGGTGATTGGAATGTTTTAAGCTGGAGTCCGGCCTCCACGAATCAGTGAGCAAATTAATTCATCCATTCAGTAACTCCCTACCAGTCTCTTTGCTTCCACTTTCTCCTTTATCATCCATTCTACACACCCAAACATATAGCTGTTCATCCTGAATACCTTATTTCCCAGTTCAGCAATCTCAAGTGGCTCACTATTGTGTCTACAACATCCCTGTTCTTTAGCCCAACAGTCAAGGCCTTTCATGAAACACTCCCAACATCTCACTCCTGCTATCTTAGACCCTCCAACACACCATGTCTGTGGCTTGGCTCATGATGCCTCCCTCCCTTGAATGCTCCCTCTTCCTGCTATATCTTCTCCCCACCTTCAAGGCTCAGCCCAAGACCCCATACACTCTCTCCTCCAGCACTCAGGCTTCAGGTTTTAAAGTCCTTTCCAATCTTCTGGCCTTTTCATAGCCTTCCTTTTCATATAAGCAATCCCTTGGGCCCTTGTCTTGCTTCCCCTACTAGAAAGTAAGCCCCCTAAGGGCAGGAACCATGTTTCCTACGGTATCAGCAGAGTGTAGTGAAAAGGACACTGAACCTGGAAGAAGAGAGATCTGAATTTGAATCCTGCCTCTCACACTTACTCATTGTGTGACCAACATCAAGTCATTTAGCCAGTCTGAGCCTCAGCTGAGGTTGACTTAACCTTAGAAATTATCTAGTCCAATACCCATTACAGACAGAGAAACTGAGATTCATCTAGGGACAGTAACTTGTCCAAGGTCACCTAGGGAGTAAGTGTCAGAGCTGGGATTTGAACCACAGGCTTCAGATTCTAAAACTAGAGCTATTCCACTGCACCATGAAGAATACACAAAAGTACATGCACGCTCAGGCATACATATGGAACACAGAGAATATATAAATATTTCATACACACATGCTTAGAGATAGGACAAACACACTCATACACAAAGACACAGAATTAAACCTGGTGTCTGTAAGCCCAGAGCTTCTGTAGGTTATCCATTCATCTATCTATCTATCTATCTATCTATCTATCTATCTATCTATCTATCTATCTATCCATCCACCCATAGATTTATCCAACTAGCTATTTATATGTTTGTCTACCCATCCATCCATTTATCTATCTATCTGTCTAGCATCTATCTCTCCATCTAGCTGTGCACAGGATGACACAGTGAAGAGAGAGTTTTGTTGTCCCTGGCTCCAAGGTGGTCCCAGAGCAAGGCCAGACTCTGGACCTCAGGGATAGAGAACAGAGCACTATCAATTCAATTCAATAACTTAATCAGACCCAGGAGGCAGACATAGTATGGTAGATAGAGAGCTGATCTCCCAGTTTCAGGAAGACCTGAGTTCAAATCTTATCTGTGACACACCCCGGCTCAGTGACCTTGGGCAAGTCCTGCCACTCCACCCCCACCCTCCCCCAGTCCAGAACCTGGCAATGCTATAAGTCTAAGACCTCATTGTAGAGAAGGTGCTGATCTTCGTCTGTAAAATGGACTTTAAGGTTGTGGAAGTTCCTACACCAAAGAAAGTTGCTGCTTTCTCTGCTGTTACTGCTTTTCCTTTTGCTACTGCTTTCTCTGTCTCTCTCTCTGTCTCTCTCTCTGTCTCTCTCTCTCTCTCTCTCTCTAGCCCTTCATCTGTCTCCTCCCTCTTTATTCTGTTCTCTTTCTCTCTCCTCTCTTTGATCTCTCTTCCTTCTTTTCTTCTCTTCCTGTCTCCCAGTCCCTGTCTCTCTCACCTTTAATATTTCAAGGGTCTGTAATGTTGCTTTTGCACCGGTCACTTACAATTTCTCCATAACGTAAATGGTCTTCAAGAAGAGCTGTGACCCAACAATTCCTCCCTCCCCCACACTGTCCAGGCCCCACCTTTCCCAACTCAGCTAAGCTGGAACAGAATCACAGCCCACAGGCTTCACTTCATTGCCCACCTGTTATCTCTGTCCTCTGCTCATCTATGTATCTATTTTCAGTCTTTCCCCATCTCTCTTGTTCCCCATGTTTCCTCCCTCACCCTGGGATCCTGAGTCTCTCCCAAGCTTAAAGTTGACTTGACCACCATCCCCTTGCCCTGCCTTCAGGCAAGCCTTCTTTCAAGCACTGATTCCCAGCCTCACTTACTCCAGACACCTAAATGTGCTGTCTGGCCTTTGTTCATTTTCAAAGGAAATACATTGAAATTATTTTCTCTTTGAGAATTTTATGAGGATCTCACCCCCCTCCTGCTAACCCCTGTGCTGACCCTGAACTAGACTTGAGAATTTCCAGGCTGTTTTTACAAACTAAAGGGGTGGGGCATTGATACCATTTTCAGAGATCTCCAAGGAGAATGTCATCTCCCCAGGGAAGCCTTTGGTAATGACCTCTCACCCTTGGGGTGAAGGAGAAAAAGGACAGGAGAGGAGAAAAGAACATCCCCTGTTGCCAAGAGAAGACAGAAAGGAATAGGTTCCCATTGAAGTGAAAAGGATTCACACTGGTCCCCGAAACAGGGCTGAGAATGCAGTGTGAACCCTTTTTTCTTTTTGGAGGTGAAGGACAATAGACATGGAATGTTGCCTATTTTATCAGATTCATGAAGTGTCAGCTAGTTTGGCTAAAAAAACTGTTTTTCCCCATCTTTTTTTCTCCTCTGTAGGGAAGTGGTACAGGGGGTCTGAAATCAGAAAGGCTCGTCTTCCTGAGTTCAAATTTGGCCTCAGACACTTATTAATTGTGTGACCCTAGACAAGTCACTTAACCCTGTTTGTCTCCATTTCCCCATCTATCAAATGAGCTGGAGAAGGAAATGGCAAACCATCCCAGTATCTTTATCCAGAAAACCCCAATGGGGTCATGAAGAGTCAGTCCTGACTGACAGGACTGAACAACCACAAAAATTACTAGGAAATGGAGGAAAATGGAGATTTTTAAAAATCAATCACTTTTTTTAAGAGAACAGAACGATAGAAAGAAAACAAGGCTTAGAGGCAGGAGAGCTGGGTTTCGGTCCTGGCTTTGTGTCTTTTCTACAACTTCCTTAATCACTGGTCATCCAGATGCCATTGTACCTCCAGTGATGGAGCACTCATTCCCTTCATTAGGCTTTGGGACAGCTCCTAGTGAGTCCCGCAAGATTAAATCTGCCTCTTGCAAAGGCAGCCCTAGCTCTGCCCTCTGAGACCAAGCAGAACAAAGCTCATCATCCTGGAGGACGTGGGTTATTTTTTTTTCTTTTGTATCCCATTGGACATAAGGAATATTCATTGGATTGAATCCTGTCCATAGGACAGCCAGCCTTTCACATACTTGGACAGGTATCATGTGCCCCAGGCTTTTTCTTCTACAGATGAAAAATCCCTAACTCCTTTAGCCATTGTCCTGTCACCTAGACACACTTTAACTTAGCAATATCCTTCATAAAATGAGCTGGCTAGTCCTGAATGCAGTCCTCCAAAAGTTATCCAACCAGAGCAGAAGGCATCATATCCTCTCCCAGGCTTTGGATGTTAAAGCCTCTCTTAACAAAGCCTAAAATTACAATAGTTGTTTGTTTTTTCCTGACATTTCACGACATTGACTCATATTAGCTGACTTACTTGCTGTGTGACCTTAGGCAAATGATTTCTCCTCTGCCCCCCAGTTTTCCCTGCTAAGGACAGAGGGGAGGTGCTGAGCTTCTACATGCCTAGAACATAGTCTCAGAAGGCAAGGGGATTGCAGCTCAGGAATATATATAGTCCTCTATCAGACCCCAAGAGAGCCAGACTTAAGCTTCCCCACCCATTACTGACAGGGCCAGAAGGATGAACTTTAGGGAGTGTGTGTAGGGAGGGAAGGATGGAAGGGAGAGACTAGCCCAGGGGAGTAAGGAGCAGACAGAATGCCCACTGTATCTAGCACAGATGTTTAATAAATGGGGATTAATTGATGGAGCAATGGATGAACCCAGAGAGCCAGCTCAAAGGGAATCAGTGATCAGAAAGGGAGTATACAGGAGGATTATTGAAGTTTGAACTGTGTTCTGCATACAATAGGTACTTAAAAAGTGTGGACTGGTTGGTAGATTGAAGAGGGAATCAGTGGGCTGGCAGGAAACCCTCTGGGGATAATTAGTGAGTACTTGTAGCCTAAACTGAGGGGAGAATCTATGAGGCTGCTAAATCTAATACAAGAACAGTTCTGCTCTCAGTAGGTGCTTAATAATTGCTGATCCAGCAATTGACTGGGGGGGAGGGGGGATCATCAAACAGACAAGACACAGACCACAGGATCCAGGAAGCAGAGGGCTCAGTGTGGTGGTAGAGATGAGGCCTGGTGAGGGTCCCCACCTGGGGGGTGGAGGAGGACAGGGCGGTGTTTGGTCTGAAAAGTAGGAATGCCTAAAGGCCTCTGGCCCATCAGCCGTGGAAGGCTCTGATTACCAGCTGGACTCAGGGCCTCTCTCCCCCCCGCCCCCGTCTGTCTCTCTCTCTCTCCCTCACATTCCTCTGGGAGCTAGCTGATCAGGGCTTGAATGACACCCCAGATGAGCCTTCACTATTAATTCCCACAGACAGAATGGGTCCCTTGTTCTCTGGTTCCTACACTTGAAGAAGAATGGCCAGCACCAACCCAAGAGTTAACCCTTCTCCTGGCTTCCCAGAGCCTTCGCCAAGGCGGATGAGGGTGGAAGGAGCCCCCAAAGCAGATCAGAGGTCTATAGGCACTGCAGGGCATCATAGGGAGCTCTTACCCACCAGAGTCTCCCCCCACCCCACCCCATCAGAAGCCAAGGTCCTGCAAAAAAAAGAACCAGGAACCCCTCATTCTTCCCTTTGAGAGGGCCTCTAGGGCCTCTTGTGGAGTGAGGGCAATTGCCCCAGACTGATGACCCCCTAGCACCCCAGGGTCTTGGCCAAGTCCTCTCAGGCCTCTCTTGCCTGCTGTGTGTCCCCTAGAGGTGGGGGACTGGCATTCTCTGAACTCAGTCCTCCACTCTCGCTCTCATACCAGAAGGGGTTAAAAGCACAGACAGAGGCAGGACACCACCTGCCAGGGCAGGTACCTGAGAAGAAACACTGGGGCCCAGTGGCTCCTCTGGATCCTCCAAGGCCCCCAAGAACAGAGGAGAAATTGCTCAATCTAGCACCAAAAAAAAAAAAATCCCCTTTCTTTCAATTCTGTAACCCTGCCCCACCGTGCCACCTCCTCGGCCTCTGCCTTGCCCAGAGGGAGGCAGAGCCGAAACATAGATAGTCAGAGATGGAAGGAACCTCAGGACAGTGTCAGAGGGCCAGGATGAGCCAGCAGCCAGAATGCTGGACCTAGAGTCAGGATATCCTGCCCATTTTACAGATGAGGCAACTGAGGCCCAGAGAAGGGACTTTCCCAAGATCACACAGAGTGGCTAGACAGAAATTAGATTCAGTCGCCTGACTCAGGAGCCAGTGTTGTTTCTAGGACATGTTGCTGTCTCCCTTATAAAGGAACCCTTTCTTCCCCCCACCCCCACCCAGGGCCTAGCCAGGCCCACCCCTGGTTCTCCTGGTATTCTACCCAATCTTGGAGGTAGGCAGTCTGTGACCCCTCTAAGGTCTCAGTGGAGAGGAGATGGGTCTGTCCAGGATGGACTCTCCCTTCCTTTCCTCGACCTTCCACCACCTCCCAGAGACCTGGAGGACAGTATCATGGGGACCAGGGCCAAGCCTTCTGACTGGAACTGGACCTGGTTCACGGGAACGGCCCCTGCCCTGCCCACTTCCGCCTTTGCCTGGCTCAGCCCCACGGGCCCTGGAGCTCCACTGGGCAGCCCTCTCCCATGGCCTGATAAGCCTGGGCTGGTAGAGGGGGAGAGCTGGGTGCCAACAGTCCTCTAGGAGAGTCCTGAGGCAAGTTACTTGAGAGACTTTGGGCTGGTTATTGTGTCTTTGACATTCGACTTTCTCACATACTGGATGGGGAGACTAGGTGCTGGCTATGGCCCTTCCCAGGGCTGATGTTCCCTGTTCTAAAGCCCCTCTCAGCTTATATAGTTCTCTATAACCCTTTGATCCCTGGACCTCAGTTTCTTTATAAAATGGGGATTACCACGAACCACGATGAATTCTCAACATTATCCTAAAAATTAAGCCTGTCAATGGGTCACCCTTGTCTACAGGACAAAGCCCCTCCTCGAACTTACACAGGAACACCCTTGGTTTTAGGCACAGTGGTGCCCTCACTGTTTCCTAAACACCAATTCTCTCCTGGGGTCTCCCTCCCCCTGCCCGTCCACACTTACATCCCCACACACCCCAGGGCTGGAGGGCAGTGATATCAGGAGCCCCAGTTACTCTGCCTGAGCCAAACCAGGCCCTCCTGAGCCAGCTCTGGTCTGCCCTGGAATGCTCTCATCTTGCAGCCCAGCTCCTGTCTGACTTGGCCTAGGAAGCCCCTCTATTCAGCCCAGTCTACAGAAATTCCTCCCTTCTCTCCCCTCCCATAGCCTGGGGTCTCTGGGGCCCTTTGGATACCTTATATCCCTTAATCATGATCTTTTCAGACGTCTCTTATCTCTCTAAGTCTCAGCTAGTTCCATGAGATTTGAGAGGGGCATACAGTAGATTCTCCATAAATAGTGCATTGGTCAGCATCTGCTGAATTCAACTGACAAATGTTTTCGTTGGGTTCCCATAATAAGTATGAAATCTCTTAGCTTGGGCATCCCTGCTCCTGGACCAGCCCCAACACTGGTCTACTCTAACCCACTGGCCCATCCCCAGCCATTCAGGCCTTTTCCTGAAAGGTTATTTTCCTTCTATTTACAAACCATCTCCCAAAAGGATGTAAGCTCCTTCAGGGCAGGAACTGCTTTCACTTTTTCTTTAGGACCCTAGCACTTTGCACACTAGTGAGCTCCAGTGAATGCTTGTTGATTGACTGATCTAAGCAAATGACTCTGAAAAGAGTAGTGGGATGTTAGGCATGTGCCGGCCGGAGCACGAGCCCAGATGGTCTTAGGGTCTCTTTTCCATCGAGGAGCCAGGAAGTCTCCAGTCCCCTGGGACAGTATAAAGGCTCCTGAGAGCAGAATGCCCCGCCATGGACAGAGGAGCAGCCTGTGCTAGCCCAGGCCATCTCCCAGGCTCTAACTCATTTTCCCTTTGACACTTCCCCTGGGTGGACCAGGCCCCCAGGAAAGATCCCTCTCCAGCCAGTGAGAATGGGAAATTGTGTGTCTGCCTGTAGGGACTGAGGCCCCCAGGAGAGCTGGGAATTAATGGTTCGACCATTCAACAAACATCTACCAGAGGCCGGCACTGGGCTAAGCGCTCCACAAACATCTCATTTGACCTAAGAAGACACAAGCTGACAGACTGAAAAAGGAAGATAATAACAGGAGAAGACGGTAAAGGGGAGAGAGCGATGGGCAGGCGAGGATCGTGAGGCTCTGATCCTGCCGCTGACAGGCAACTTCAGGTGCACCTCTCCTTGACGTGCCTCAGTTTCCCCATCTATGAGGAGGTGGAGTGGGTGGCCCCCAAGCTCCCCTCCAGCTCTCAAGCCAGGGTCCTTCTGGAATGGTGGACGACAGCAGGCAGAGCAGGAGAGAGATACCCAGGGGTGGTGAAGGCGCAGAAGAGGGGAGTCAGTCCTGGAGGTAGAGAGACCTCCCCTTTGTGAAGCCTTTTGGCACAGACTTCCCTCTGACAGCCCCATGAGGTCACCCAAATGGGAAATGGAAGAGGTAGTTCAACCCAAGCCATCCAAACCAGGTTTTGATCTTTAGGGGGATTTATCCAGGTGCCCCCCAAATTCCAGGGGCTGCTTGAGCAGTAGCTACATCAGGGCTTGACACCCAGCTCAGCCCCAGTCCAGGTCAGGAGCCAGGGGCATGATTTCTGTCTCTCCTGCCCCCACCCCTGCCCAATTACCCCCACCCGATGTTCTTCCCTTAACCTTCCGGCTGATGTGGAGAAGTCTGAGCCAAGGCCCCAGGGCTTCACTTTGGAGCCAGAGTGGGGGTGGAGGGTGGGGCGACGAGGTAGGGAGGAGGGGCCGGGGTGCTTCCTGTCTTCTGGGTCCCACTGGGTGCTCAGGGCTGGGTCCCCCCTGGGCACTGGTGTCTGAAGTAGAAACATCTGTCGGCTCGAGGTGGAGAGAGTCGAGCCCGGGACAAGCCTGGATCCACAAACATTGTCCCTGTCATTCCTTGGTTTGGCACCAGTGCTCATCTCCTGCATTCCTGGCGCTCTGGAGCTTCCCGGACCCTAATGTTTCTCATCCCGAGGTTAGATCTGCCCCACACACAGGGGAACTGAGTTCCAGGCCCACCTCTGCCACTAACCGAGACCTCAGTTTTCTCATACCTAAAATAAAAGGCTGGACAAGATCATCTCTATGTTTACCAGTAGCTATAACCTTCTCTGTTCTACCATCCCTCCCAGCTCTTCCATTCCCTGCTCTAAGGCTCCTCCGAGCCCTGACATCCCATGTTCTAAGGTTCCATCCCAGCTCTGACCTTCTGTTCTAAAGCCTTTCTTAGCCCTGTTCTAAGGCCCCTCCCAGGCCTGACATTCTTCAATTCTTTAACTTGTTAAATGCAGTTGAGGCCCTAGCACTGAGAGCTCCTGACCCTGAGACTCCATGTAGTGGGAGGATGCTTCCAGCCTAGAGACCCTGCCTCAGGTAGAGACAGAGAGAATGTAGACCCCAAAATCCTGAGGGCTCCTGGGTCTAACTCAGGATTGCTCTTCTGCACCCTTGTCTCTCTGCCCCTCAAGTGAGCCTTTCTTGTGGCCTCCTCCAGGAAGCTCTCCTGATTAAACCACCCAGTGATGGCTCTTGTCCCTTGTCCCCTTAATGCCCTTGTTTCTATACTTCTACTTTATGTCCCAGATTCGTTTTTGTGGGTTTTTCTCTCATCTCGCCCACTAGATTCTGCCCCTATAGAGAGAGTATCATGTTTTAACAGGTGTATATTCTCCAGACCCCTGGAAGGAGTCAGTGAACCAAGCAACTTGTACTAAGCTCCCTCTCTGTTCCAGGCACTACACCACACACCAAGAATCTCTGAAGTCATATAATCCCACTCCTTATTTTAAAGAGGAGAAACTGAGGCACTCAGAGAGAAACGGGTTTGCCTGACATCAGAACAAATTAGTAGCAAAGCTGGGATTCAAAACCAGGTCTCCTGATTCTCAGTCCAGAACTCTGCCTACCAACCCACCTCTGCATCATCTAAAAATTAAGGTAAGCTTCAGTATTGGGCATTGCCCACAACCTCAGCCAATCACATAGTGGAAGGACCAGACCGGGGGTTTTTACCTGGGAGCCACTGACCCAGGGGTCCGTGGACTTGGATGGGAAAATGGTTACACCTTTTTTCAATAGAATTGGTTTTCTTTGTACTTGTTTGTCTTTCAATTTCTGCACTGAAAAACAGGATTCTGAGAAGGCTCTGTTCGCCAGACTGACTGCCCGAGGCATCGGGGACACCCACAACAAGGTGAGGCACCCCTGGACCAGCCGCTTCCAAGGATGCTTCCAGCTCTTGAGGTCAGCCTGGAGCCTAGAGTCCTTCTCCAATTTTGTGTTTGTATTTTTGACTCCTCACACTTGAAAGGAGAAAGATTTTCTTCCATTTGCATTTACATTAACTCCTGAATGTTAGCCAACCCCTCTGGCTAATGACAGACATTAACCTGCTGTTAACATTAACAGTTATAAATACAGACGTAAGGACTCACTTAATCACACAGACGAGGAATGGAAAGAACCTCTGGGATCACTGAATCCAACCCCCTCATTTCCCATAGGAAGAAGCTGAATATGTGGGGGGAAGTGACTTGTCCAGGGTCACACAATGAATGGCAGAACTGGGACTGGAGTCCAGATTTGGGGTCTCCAGAGCTAGTTCCTTGGTACGTGAAATTCATATTCAAGAGATGTTAGGAAGGGGAAATCAGCAGGGCTTGGCAATAGCTTGGATGTGGCCTGAGAGACAATGAGGAATCCAGAATGAGTCCTAGGTTCTGAGCCTGAGGGACTGGGAGGATGATGTTGCCCTCTATAGTAGTAAGGTAGGCTGGGGTGGGGCTGGGAATGGGAAGGAAAGGGGTGATTTATGGGGTCAGCAGAGATTGTGAGGCAGCATACATAGAGTTGAGTATCATTAACATAGAGATGAGTAATTAAATTCCTGGGAGCTGATTAGATCACCAGCTGAAGTAGTATAGAGGGGGAAGAGAAGGCTAGAGGGCATGGTGTGGAGGAGGATTCAGTAAAGGAGACTGAGGAGGAGAGGGCAGAGAGGGAGGAGGAGAACCAGGAGAGGGGACTGAGGGGATGGGAAGAGAGTGTCTAGGAGGAGAGAATGATCGATGGTGTGGAGGGCTGCAGAGAGGACAAGGAGAATGAGGATGGAGAGGCCACTGGATTTGGCCACTAAGAGATCACTGGTCACTTTAGAGAAAGGAGTTTCAGTGGAATGATAAAGTCTGAAGCCAGATTGTAAGGGGTTAGGAGAGAAGGTAGAGGCATTTAGAATTAGGGTTATAGATGGACTTTAGCCACAAAGGGCAGAAGAAAGAGAGGACCATAGTTATTGTGGATGAAAGGATCAAGTGAGAGTTTTTCAGGATGAGGGAGATGTGGGCATGCTTGTAAGTGATTGAAAATAAGTGAAATAGTCAGGGTGACCGAGGGGGCAATCTGTTGGAGGAGAGAGGATGGAATGGGGCCATTTGAATAAGTAGAGGATTAACCCACTCTCTGTCAGTAAGGAATAACCCCATCATGAGAGACAAGGGTGAAGTGAGTGACAGAAGGGACTTGAGTGATAGAGAGGAGAAAAGAAGGCTCATGGACAGTGGCCTCCATTCCAGTAAAAAGAGGAGGCAAGGGTCTTATCTGAGAGAGGAGGAAAAGGGGAAGCCATAGGAGACTTGAAGAGGGATGAAAATGCTTGGAAGAGCTACCATGGAGAGCAGCAGTGTGAGTAGATGAGGGAGGTAAAGTAAGATTGCCTGGCAGCAGCAAGGGCCTGGTAGAGGTTGACCCAACCAGAACAGTAGTGGGATTTTCTCCATCTTCACTCAACTGCATACATGTTGGAGTAAAGGTGACAATATGAGTGGTCCAAGGATGATAACTCAACTGCATACATGTTGGAGTAAAGGTGACAATATGAGTGGTCCAAGGATGATAACCCAACTGGCGAAATGATAAGGAGGAGAGGGATTCAAGAGAGGAGGACAGTGTAGAGTTTAACTGTTTCACCAAGGAGTCACGATGGGGAAAAGAGGAAAGAGTATAGTGCAGGGGAGAAACCCTGGGAGAAAAGTGAGGTGTCAAGGGCTTGGAGTTCCTGGTGCAGAGGAAGAGTGGGATTATGTAATGGAAGACAGAGGAAGAGTTAAAAAGCCAATAGATTACGGCCACATAAAAGAATGTCAGAATTCTAAACACAGACATGGTACATCTGTGTGACAGCAAGACAGAGGGTATGGCCATCTTTGTTCGTGGCTGAGGTGGAGTGGATGGGTAGTGGCTCATGGGGAGTGAGTAGGCAGAGGCACTGAATGGCTATGGTGTTTGAGGGACAGGCAATATTTATACTGATATCCCCTGGAATGAGGGGAGGAGTTGGGGAGGAGAGAAAAATTGTGAGCCACACACCAACTTCATTGAGTGAGAAGGATCCCCACTGAAGTCTGTCTGCATGGTATGGAGGCAACGGCAGGCTCTCAAAGGCCAAGGGAGTACAAATGGTGGTCACTCCTACCAAGCCTGGAAAGACTTCAAGTTGACAGGTCCAGCTCTCCAAGCCTGCAGACAAGCTCAGCCCAGCCAGGTGTGTAGAGTCTCTGACCAGAAGCTTGGCCACTGAGCAATGAGTCTGCTCAGCCATGGTGGCCCCTGCAGACCACCCACCAAAGAGAGGAGACCCTGGGATCTGGATAGGTAGGAAATCCGAGGTCCTGAATGTCCTGAAAAGGGAGATTCACAAAGTACGCGTTCCTTCTCTGCTCCAGAAACCCTCGACAGAGGAGCAAATACAAATTCTGTCTGGCATTCACAACTCTTCACAGCTTTGCAGCCTTATTAGATAATCCTCATCTTCCATGCTCTCTACAAACCAACCGAACTGAGCATTCTGTCATTCCTCAAAGATTACACGCCATTTCCCAGCTCCCTGACTTTGCACTGCCAACCCTCCATGCCTGAAATGCCATCCCTCATTTCCACTAGTTCCAATGCTATCTTCTACACAAAGCTTTCCTGATCCATCACTGCCAACTGTGCCTCCCCTCCAAAAACAAAATTATCTTAGACTTATTTTGTATATATTTTGCATGTGTATACACAGAGAAGTGGCATAGCACAGCAGGAAAAGGACATCACTGGGCCTGGATTCAAATCTCAGTTTGGTCATTTATGATCTCTATTACTTTGGGTAAGTCACTCTCTCTGGGCCTCAGTTTCCTTATCTGTGAAATGGAGGGATTGGACTAAATCAGGGGCTCTTAACACAGTGTCTTTGGTCTTGTTTTCAAAAATATTTTGATTGTTGTATTTTGACATAATTAGTTTCCTTTGTAATCTTATGTATTTTATGCATTTAAAAATATGATTCGGAGAAGAGGTCCATAAGCTTTTCCAGACTGACTGCCAGAGGGGTCCAAGTCACAAAAAGCAGTGAGGAGCTCCTAGACAAAATGACATTTAGATCTCTGACCCTGTATTGTTTCACTTAGTGAAACTTAGTTTCACTATGAAGCAGGCAGAGACTGGCTTGTTTTTGTTTTTCTTTCATTGGTATCCCTATTTTCCCAGAAATCTCATTAACAGAACTATATCCCAATTCAATAATTCAATTCAATAAACGTTAATTGCTAGTATGTGCCAGGCAGTGGGCCAACTGATCAAAGAAAGAAAAGAATCCTATATGTATGAATATACATATACATACACCAGCTCTTTTGGTGATGGTCAAGAACCAGAAATTACAGGGGTGCCCCACCACTGAATGTAGTGGAACACTTCTGTGCTATAGGAAATGTGGAGGTGCTTTCAGAGAAACCTTGAGAAGACTTGTATAAACTGATTTGGAGTAAAGTGAGCAGAACCAGGAGAACGCTTCATACAAAGGCAACAGTGTGGTCAAGAAAAACAACTCTGAAAGATTTCAGAACTCTGGTCTGTCCAAAGTGCACCTGGAGTCACCTCCTGACACAGAAGAGATGGATTAATATGCAGAATAAAACGCACATTTCCAGAAACGATCCATATGGGAGTTTGTATTACTTGACCACATTCATTTGAAAGGTTCTGCTTTTTCCTTCCCAATTTGGGAGTGATGAGGTAAAAAGGAGGGGAAAAATTCAATAATTGAAAAAATAAATTTAATTTTGTGTATCCCTAGCTTTCAGCATTGTACCCGACTCACGGTAGGCAATAAATGTGAGATAAGGTTGAGATATTGATTGAGATAAGGTCAGAAGAGGAAACTGAGGCTCAGAGAGGTCATGACTGGTCAACAGTCATCCAACTAATAAGTGGAAGGGCTGAGATTGGTATGAGGCTTGCCTGCCTCCCAAGTCTGCAGTTATGAGTGATAGAAGGAATCAGTTTTCCATCCCTTCTCCCACCCCAAGAAAGTACATGGAGAGATAGTTCAAAGTTATAGTGAAGGGGATTCTGTTGGGACAACAGGAAGGTGAGACAGAGAGGCTTGTATGATCCAGGAAGGTGGCAATATGTTCTCAGATTTCCAAGAAGCAGGAAGACGTCAGCCCTCCTCCCCCCTTCCCTCCCACTGCTCAGCCAGAGTGGCATGAATGTTATTCTGCCCCAATCCCAGGACACCAGAGGTGTTAGCCTGCTCTTGGCTCTGTATGATCCCCCAGTACCCCCTGGCCTGGGGGCAGAATTGGGGTCTGGTGCTGCAGACCTGAAGAGGGTTAGGCCTGATTGTCCCTTTCTGGTGGGGCAGGGGGCTGGGGAGAGAGAGCACTTTGGGCTGAGGACAACAGCCTCTTTCTTGCATGGATCCCAATCCTCTTCAGCCTTCAAGCCCCTTCCTCCAGGAAGCTCCTTTGACTGAGCTTTGTGGATAGACTTACAGATTGTTTTTCACCCTTCATTCTCAAAGAGAACCAATGCTAGACTTGGGAGTAAGGATGGGAATCCTGCCTAAGACACTCCCTAGCTGAGTGACCCTGTGCAAGTAAACTGCTTTTTATGGATCTCAGATTCCTGTCTGTAAAGAGAGGGGGTTGAACTCAATGAATCTTAAGGTCCCTTGCAGCTCTAAATCTCCAATCCTGTGGTCTCTCTGAGCCCAAAGCTGGATTTGGAGACAATGGTTCAACACCCAGCTAAGTTACTTCCTAGTGGTATGACCCTGGGGAGGTTACTTCCATTTTGTTCATCTGTAAAAGGGCTTTGAAAGTGCTTTGAGATAGTGGAAATGGGAGTTGTGTCTACCCCGTATTTGGCGCCTGGCCTCTGGCCTTCCCTATAAGGCTGTAAGCACTCTCAGGACCCATAGCTTCTCCATCCCTCACCTGACGCAGGATGGGAAGCCCCATCTGGTTGTGCCATCACCACATTCTTGAATGGGGTCGGGGCGGAGGGAAATCTCTCCCTGGCCAAGACACTCCCTCCAGTACCAACGCCCTCCAACACTCCTAACAAACACTGACCTGCATTTATAGAGTGCTATAAGTTTGCCAAGTGTTTTACATGCCTTACCTCATTTGATGCTCAGCACACCCCCAGGAGGTGGGTGCTGTTGTCCTCATTTTATACAGGTGAGGAAACTGAGGCTGAATTTAAGTGACTTGCCCAGGGTCACAAAGCCAGTGTCTGAGGCAGGATTTGAGCCAAGGTCTTCCTGACTCCAAGCACCTATTCATTCTGTCCCCCAGATGTCTCACATCTAGGCCCCAGTACATGCCAGTGGAACATACAATATTCTCCTATATGCACATCCCTGGGGCTAACAACATGCAAATATACCACCCCCAAAGCCCACAACGCTGCCTCCCCACTTCCCAATAAACCCAAATTCAGTAACTCTAAGTGGTAAGCCCATCCAGGTTCAAACTAACAAGCTTCCTACCCCACCCCTGCCATACATATCCCTTGAAACAGACTCCATCCCAGAACATTGCCTTTTCGTCTAACTCTGGGAAAACCCTCCTGGGGCTTGGGGCCCCCAGGAACTCATTCTGACTCTTATGATTTCCCCCCTCCCTCTATATTTCTCCCCTCAACCGGCCTTGGCTGTGTTGGGGGGAATGCTTATGCTCTAGGGGTAGGGGATGGGAGGGGTGGCCATTCATAGCCTCTGGGCACACCCATTGGGAGCCCATGGGGATCAGGGTGGGGTTCCCTTTAAGCAAGCCAAGCCCAGCAAAAACAAATTAGAGGGGAGGGGACCAATTGCCTGCTAATCCTCCAGTTACAAAAGGCTCCTTCACAGACCAGGAAAGATAGAGGGGAGGGGAGGGGAGGAGGAGGAGGAGGAGAGAGGCACTGGGAACTATAGGGTTAAGAGGCAAAGACCCTGAAGGAATGACGACAGAAAGCAGCTCTGGACTGGTCATGTCAGTACAAAGGAGAGTAAGAGGCAATTTGCACACATTCTCTCTATCTACAATCTCTCAAGAGTGCAGTAGGTCATTTTGGGCATCTGGGACTAGTCTTATTAGTAAATGGAGCAGAATCATAGGAAGACACACACACAAATTCAGGGCTGCAAAAGAACATGGGATGGCAGAGCTGGGAGGGACCTTAGAATAAGGAATGGCAGAGTTGGAGGGGCCTTAGAACAGGGAATGGCAGGGCTGGAAGGGACCCTAGAACAAGGGATAGCAAAGCTGGGAGGAACTTTAGAACATGGAACGTCAAAACTGGGAAGGGCCTTAGGCTGCAAAAGACCTTAGAACATGGGATGGCAGAACTGGGAGGGACCTTAGAACAGGGAATGTCAAAACTGGGAATGCCTTAGAACAGGAAATGGCAGAGCTGGGAAGGACTTTAAAGCAGAATAACAGACTTAGAAAAGACTTAGAACATAGACTGTCAGAGCCTAGAAGGACCATAGAACATCAGCTGTTGGACCAAGGGACCATAAGAGATCCATCAGCCTCACACCTTCCTTTTCCAGACTCTGAAAGGGGGAGTGACTTGCCCCTTTGATGGCACTGGTATCCAGTTGGGATTGGAGCCTTCCTCCAGGGGCCTGGAGGCCTCCTTTCATCTCTATCCCCTAGAACCGCCTCCCCCATTTTATGACAGGAGATATTTCAGTCATCTCATGATGACCAAAAGGCCATCCTTAGAGACCGATCCCTTTGGCTTAAGATTCCATGTTCTGTTAAAATGTAGAATGGTGGGGAGGAGAGCATTGGGCTCTTATCAGTCATTGACATCTGTCTGAATGAATATATCAGACTCTTTTTTAGGATCATGCACTGTGGCTGGGCAGAGAGAAGAGGAGGGAACTGAGGGCCTGTTGGAAATAGGGGTGGGGAGATCATCTCTGGAGAGATGTTCTTTTGGGGTATACTCCTCTTCCCTCTATGCCCCAAATCTCTATGGGACAGATGCATGGTTTGACCCTGCCCCCACCGAAACAGGGCCAAACCTGTACCCCTCAAACTTGGTCCTCTAGAAGAAATGAGAATTTCCATCCCTTCTTCCTCCCAAAAAGACTGATCGGCCCCTGAGATTTCAGGGGGGAGGGAGCAAGGGAGGGGCTGCAGAAAACTTCAGGATGATAGAATCTTAGATCCAGAGTCAGAAGAAACCTCTGAAGCCACCTAGTCCAATCCTCTCATCTTAAGTATAGAGAAACTGAGGCCAGGGAAGTAAAGTGACTTGCCTAAAGTCACACCTATAAGTAGGATTTGAACTGAGGTCCTCTAATTCCAGAGACAAAATATGTGGAGTCAGAGAAGGCAGCCTAGGAAGGGAGGGGTGGGGGGCAGGTTAGCAAGGAGCCTCTTCTCCCCACCTCAAGTCATTCTAGTGAGATTCTCACTCTCTGCCCATGCTGTGCTCGAACGAACACACACACACACACACGCGCACACACCCACACACACACACACACACCCACCCACACACACACACACCCACACACACACACACACACCCCCACACACACACACACACCCACACACACCCACACACCCACACACACACACCCACACCCACACACGCACACACACACACACATACCCACACCCACACACACACCCACACACCCACACACACACACACACACACACACACCACACACACACACACACACACACACACACACACACACACACACACACACACACACACACACCCAAACACACACACACACACACACACCACACCACACCTCTACCAATCAACAATTCTTTTGAGAACAGAAAGACCAACCTTTGGCAGTGTGTGGCCTCAATCTGATGGTCAGGGGTAGGGGCTCCCCCCAGCTCTGGACCCTCCTGAGCCATTATATCCACCACCCACCCTCTCTCCAGACCAGGAGAGGGAAGGAGGGGTGCCCCAAAAGGGGAGAGGTTAGATGTACCCTCCTTCCTCAGCCTCCCCCAAACAGGGATCTCTCTATTCCTGCCCTGCCCCAAGGCCCTGGGACTGAGGGCCCTAAGAGCTAAGAGGAAAAAGAAATGGAAAACAGGGGGACCCACCGGGAGCAAGAAGCCGGGGCTGGAGGCTGTCAGCAGCAGAGGGATGGAAGGAGGGAGAAAAGGAGGCCAGGCCAGGAGGCTGCCTCTGGCTGGGGCGCTTGTCCCATCGGTTCTGAGGCTGGCCCGCCGGCTGCTCTCAAAAAGCTTTTTATGTGAGAGTGTGTGTGTGTGTGTGAGTGTGTGTGGAGTACATCACATGATTGCCGTTCACCTGTATTTTGAACAAAGACGGCTCACTGTTTCAAGGCCCCAAACCCGAGCCCAGGCACAGGGAAGAAGGGCGGGTAGAAGGGGTGGGGGTTGGCTGCACTGGGGGTGGTGTCGAGGAAAACTGGGGGGGAATTGTCAGAGTCCAGCGAGGGAGAGAAAGAGAAAACCCTTATCAAACTCCTAATTCATTGGGCTCCTGAGCCCTGACACACTGGTCTGATTGTCTGGTCTGGTGTGTGTGTGTGTGTGTGTGTGTGTGTGTGTGTGTGTGTGTGTGTGGTGTATGTGTGTCTGTGTGTGGGGTTTTACAGTGGCCATCCCCCCCCTTACATACTCCCTAGCCTTCTCTGTATGTGACTCTTTCATTGTGACCCACCACCCCCCTTAATCTGACCTTCCCTGGGCATGGATTGGCCTATGCCCCCTGACCCAGACAGGACCTCAGGACAGAGAGCTATCTGGTCTCACCCAACTGCTGGTGTGGCACTCAGGTGTCCAGGATTCCTGTTCTCATGCCCCAGCCTCCCCACCTCTCCTTCCTCCCCCTCTTCTCCTTTTCCCCCCACCCCAAGCCTGAGGGGCATTGGAAAGGACATTCAAGGGCTGAGCTAGGGCACCAGAGTGAGCTAGGCTTTGGGAGAGCCCCAGGAAAGGCCCCAAAGGTCCACCTTGGAAACCCAGAACAGACCAGGTACCATATGGGCCAAACAGGAGAAAAAAGGACGGGCCACTGCATTTGGGTTCAAGTCCTTCTCCGATACAACTTGTGTGACCCTAAGCAACTCAGCCTCTATCACCTGTAAAATCAAGGTTTTGGGACTACATGACCTTTGAAGTCCCTTCCAGGTTCCTCATATCGTATTGGGGGCAGGGGACATAATGAGGGAAAGCAAACAAAGACAGGATGAGATGAGAGCTATCAAGACAGAATGATGGCCTGGAAGGATGGAGCTGGTGCTGGGAAGCTAGAAGCAGAAGAGACATCTCTCGGGCCAGGTGAAGAGTGGCAGGGGTCTGGGAAAGCAGAAGGGACGGAGAATCTGGATCCTGGATTTCAGGGCCCTGAGCAGCACTCACGTGCAAATGACTCCGTACCAGGGCCAGGAACAGAGCTGTCTATGATGTCCTATGGGCCATGGACAGAAAATTCTAGTGGGTTTGAGGTTTCCTTAGCTAGCTGCTTAAGTCTCTCCCTCACCTTGTACCCACCCTCCTCCCATTTACTTTCCCTGTGGGGAGTCAGAAGCAGGAAATGGGGTGGGAACTGTCTCTTCCCTCCCCTCCCTCTTCCAGAGCTTGCAGAAATCCTTGCCTCCCAGGCACCAGAAATTCTGTTTGGGGGGAGAGGGGAACTACCACTGATTGAAAGAATGAAAATTCCATCCCGTACTCCCCTCCCCCCAGTTCATCCCTCCCCCCATCTTAATTCCCTAGCTGGACAAGAGAGGAGGCATGTGATGGTGACACACTGGCCACACCCCTCTCCCAGACCCTATCTTCTCATCCCTTCCCTCTTGCCCCAGGTTAGCTCTACTAGTGAACCTGGAGTGGAGAGGAGTGGGGGAAGATAGAGAAACAAGCGACTCAGTGTTCCCAGACCACCTCCTCAAGGGCTGGGAAGCAGGTCTCACACAGGCTCCCCCATCCCCCCATCTCCCTCTACCCCCAACATGCCCCATCTCTTCAACCCAGGGCATGAGCATAGGAGACCCAGAATATCAGAGCTGGGAGGGGCCTTAGACCAGGGGATGTCAGAGCTGGAAGGGAGCTTAGAATAGGGGATGTCAGAGCTGGGAAGGAGCTTAGAACAGGGGATGTCAGAGCTGGGAGGGGCCTTAGACCAGGGGATGTCAGAGCTGGGAGGGAGCTTAGAACAGGGGATGTCAGAGCTGGGAAGGAGCTTAGAATAGGGGATGTCAGAGCTGGGAAGGAGCTTAGAACAGGGAATGTCAGAGCTGGGAGGAAGCTTAGAATAAGGAAGGTTGGGCCTGGGAGGGAGCTTAGAACAGGTAATGTCAGGGCTGAGAGGGGCCTTAGAGCAGGAGATGTCAGAGCTGGGAGGGAGCTTAGAACAGGGAATGTCAGAGCTGGGAGGGAGCTTAGAACAGAGAATATCAGAGCGGGAAAGGAAGATTAGAACATGTTAAATGTCCCAGATTTGATTCCAGGCCCTCTAACCTTTGATCTAGAAGCATTCGTTACCCTACACAATACCTCAAGGACCCTTTGGTCCCTCGCTTCTTTCATCCCTCCCCCACAACAGCACACCTCAGGCTTGGCACACAGGCTCTGGGGTGGCAGCTACTTTGGGGACCATTAGGTACCCCACCGAAGATGAAGGGACTCCCCCCAGCCAAACTGCCATCTTCACCTCTAGCCTTAATGCATCCTGGGAGTTGTAGTCCCTATCACATCCCCAGGAGCTGGGGAGGGCCCTCTAACCTAAGGGGAAGGTAGTCAGAAGCTCTCCATACTTGGCTTCCTCTGTCCCCGTCCTTAAAACAAGCTAGAGTTTAAGATCTCCCCTCTGGGGGCCTCAGTTTCCTTTTCTGTTAAATGATGGAGTTGGATCAAATAGTTCACTTCAAAGCACCCTTTGAGCTCTGATGTCCCCTGTTCTAAGCTCCCTCCCAGACCTGATATTTCATGTTCTAAGGCCTCTTCTAGCACCACCATTTGATGTTCTAATCTAATATTCTGGGTTCTAAGTCTTTCCCAAGTGCAGCACCCCTTAGGCCTGTGATCATTTTGCCCCAGTTGTTACTTGAGGCTTCAATTCCCCCAATCTTAAGGAAGGAATTGCTTCCCCCACCCTCCACTACTTCATTCACAAGGGCTCCCATAGCCCAACGGGCCTTCACTGGGGGAAGGGGGAGCAGGGTAACTGGACCCCCTAAACCACAGGGCCCCACTTCCCAGTGGAATGTCTTCCATCTCCAGGTCACAGCCTATGTGCAACCCTGGCACCCCAACTGTTGTCTCCCCAAAATGAAAAAAGAGAAGAGGACCAGGGAAGGCAGGACAGGCTGAGGGTGTGGGGAGCCTGGGGGGACCTGTAGGAACCCCACGGGTTGGGGATAGCAAAAGAGCAAATGACTCCACCTTCTGCCCTTCCTTCCCTCCCTCCCCCCTCCCTCCTTCCCCAGCCCTCAGCAGCCAGTCAGTCAGTGGCGTCCAGCCGGAGTGGTGGTGAGCAGAGCAAGCTGGTTTCTCTGCTGCTCGGCAGCAGCCTGAGGCCCTCTGGGCCCCCCAGCTCCCTCCCTCAGAACCCAGAGGGACCCCATCCTCCCCAGCCTGGAGCTGGCCCCTGAGCCCTGGGATCCCCTCTCCCTCGCCCCACCTTGGGACTCGCTGCTTCAGACGGGACCCGGAGGCCGACCGAGGTGAGCTCCCCTCCCTGCCCTGTGCCTCTCTCTGGACCCACCTCCCAGTCCGCTCCTTCTTCTGGCTGCACCAGCAAGGGGAGTCTGGTGGAGGCTGAGGGGGGCTCCCATCCCTTCTGGTACCAGATGGGCACCAGGGTGAGAGGGAGATACGGGAGGAAGTGGGGACTTGTCTGGCCCTTTCCCTCTCTGCCACCTGCCTGGTGCCCCTGCTCTTGTCTTGGAATCTTGGTGGGGGATAAGGGGAGGCTGATAGGAGCCTCGGTCCCTGTCCTGCTTCCTCTCATCCCCGTCCCCTCGGCCCAGATGGGGCACTGCTGAGAGGCAAGGGGGAAGAAGGTGAGAAAATGGGAAATTCCCAAAGAGAGATTATATTCTTTAGGGAGTCCGTTTTTCTCTTTCTCTCCACAAACCACCACCTGAAAGCAGAAACAAACAAAAAAATCCTCAAATCCACCCACACCAAGGAACGGTTGGGACAGGGTTGGGGGGAGGGGAAAGGGGAGGAGGTCTTTCCCTGTCTGGGAGGGACTTGCAGGGTTGGAGTCAGATCCCCTGGGCCGCTGGGGCTGCAGTTCACTCTCTGCCAAGGTGGGGACCTGGGGGGCTGGCCTGGGGCTCTGGCCCTGGCTCTCGCCCCTCTGCCACCCAGTTGGGCCAGGAGCCAGGGCTGGGGGAAGGGAGGACCTGTGGGTGCTCCCCAAGAGTAGGAGATCGGGAGGCACTCTGGCTCCATCTCTCTCTTTCCTTTCTAGTCCAGAGGCAAAAGGTTTCCCTGGCAGAGGGGCCCAGAGGAGGAGGACGAAGAGGAAGAGGAGGAAGAAGAAGGCAGCATGAGTGAGGAGCAGGACCTTTCAGAGGTCGAGCTGAGCCCAGTGGGCTCCGAAGACCACAGGTGCCTGTCGCCAGGAGGCCCCTCCATGGGGCCGGATGGCTCGGCCCTCCATGCCAGCCCTGGGCCCGGGGAGCTGGGCAAGGTGAAGAAGGAGCAGCAGGACCCCGAGGTAGACGACGACAAATTCCCCGTGTGCATCCGGGAGGCTGTCAGCCAGGTGCTCAGTGGCTACGACTGGACCTTGGTGCCCATGCCTGTCCGGGTCAACGGGAGCAGCAAGAGCAAACCTCATGTGAAGAGGCCCATGAACGCCTTCATGGTGTGGGCACAGGCTGCCCGGAGGAAGCTAGCTGACCAGTACCCACACCTGCACAATGCGGAGCTCAGCAAGACCCTGGGGAAGCTGTGGAGGTGAGTGTCTAAGGGTGAGGGCAGAGGGGTGCCAGCTGGGGGGAGGGGGTGGCCCCCTGGCCTGAACTCCCACCCCATTTATGGCTCCCCCTTCACGGGTTCATGGGCTTTAGAGCTGGGACGGAACTTTGGAAATTATGGCATTGACAGTGAGGGAAACGAAGGCCCAGAGAAAGAAAAGGACTTGCCCAAGGTCACCCTGGCACTAGGTTGGCAAAGCCCAAATTCGAACCCTGCCCAGTTGCCTCCAAATCCAATGCGCCTTCTGCTAGGCCACGCAGCTCTCTCCCCTCTGGGGGTGGGGGCTAGAAGATAAGGGGGCCTTCTTTGTCTCATTCTCCCATGTACATTGCATTCACCTGCCCCCAGAGTATTTGAACCCAGGACTCTCTGGTAGCTTCTCCCCCCAAGGCTAGAGTCAGTGGAGCGACCGGCGCCCTCTGGTGGCTGGTATTCTGTTGGGGGATGGAGGGAAGGGACGAGAAGCTTGGGTTGGGTTGGGTTGGGGACCATGGTGGTTCAAAAGAACAGAAAGGGTGACAGGGCCCTTAGAAACAACCATCCAGTCCAACCGTCTCATTCTGCAGCAGAGAAAACTGAGTCCTCACCATTCATGAAACAGCCTTCTGCTCTAATAGCTGAGCCCACCATGCTTTCCAACCTTGAGAAGAGAATAGGGCTGAGGGCCAGGGCAGAACTAGACCAGAAGTCCCACAAAGTGGACAGAACCTCCTGGGAGAGCTGGGCCCATAGCCGAGCTCCACCACTTACTAGCTGTGGGACATTGGGCGAACAGCTTAGCCTCAACCTTTCCTCATCTGTAAATTGGGGGATCTTTGGGCTAGAGAACTCTAAGAACCCTTCCGATTTTGATAGATTGTGATTTGATGAGAGAATAAGGATGGAGATGACAATAGTGTGTGTGTGTGTGTGTGTGTGTGTGTGTGTGTGTGTGTGTGTGTGTGTGTGTGTGTAAAATATGGAAGGACAGTGAACTTTTCTCCCATCTGAGCCCTCAGAGTCAGGGATAATCCCAGGCAACCAAGGAGTTTAAAAGATGAGAAAAGAGGGAAAGGAGAGAAACATCAGTAAGGAAAAATAGGCTGTCAGACCCGTCCCCGCTCGCTGGGACTCCCTTCATTTTTGCTACCTCCCATCCCTGGGTATGCCTGCCACGCTTGGCCTCAAAAAGGCCAGTCCCAATTACTTCATGGCACCAGCTGGCACAGGCTTCCCCAGGCCTCTCTTCCTGATTTCCCATCATGTCAAATCCTTGTTTCTACTCTTCAGTATTGCTAGGCTTCTCTTTCTTAAGCCCCAAAGTAGCCCCAAAAGGAAAACAGGTGCCCATTCCTATGGTAGTGATGGAAGTTGTCTTCTAATCCAGTCTTATACTCTCTGCCACTCTCCCCCTGCCCTGGTACCTTCCTGCTAGCCAGCCTGCCCCCAAGACACTCTCAGGGCACCCTCCCTCCTGGGGCCATCTTCCCTCTTAGGCCCCTACTCAGGGATTACCAATTCCCTCCTTCTCTCCCTGGCAGGCTCCACCTCTACCCAAAGGCTGGGCCAAGGACAGTAGTGCCCAGGATGGCCATATGCCTCTTCCTCCCACCACCCCAGTAGACACCCTTCCCCAAATAGGGGATTACAGACCAGACAGGAGACTGGATAGCCTCCTCTTCTGCTGCCCTATCCCCCAAGTCTGTATCTGGAAAAGGGCAGGTCTTCAGATCAGGGGACCTGGGCGGGTCCCTGCTGGCACTCTGCCCTGTCCCACAATTCCCCACCTCAGTGCCCTTCATTCCAGCCCTGAAACCATGTGCCCGTACTTTCAGAGTGTAGTAGTAGGTCCAGCAAGGAGAATGGAGTTGAAGATTGGAGTCCTAATTCCCAGGCCCCTCATGGTGAGGACATAAGCAACTCACCTTCCTTCTGGGCCAGAGTTTTGCCATTTGTAAAATCAAGGTATTGACCTGGTTCTGACATTCCCTGTTCTAAGGCTCCTCCCAACTCAGACATTCTGTGTTCTAGGGTCTTTGCAAGCTCTGACAAGTGAGAGAGCACAATGACTGAGCCCCAGGGGCATCAGCCCCAGAATGTTAGGTGCTGGGAGAGCTCCCTCTGAACCCTGTTCCATGTAGCAGTTTTCTGAGAGCCCTGCCCCCGTCACCCTGAACTGGGAGTGTCCCCCCATTGCAGGCCCAAGGCATCCCAGGATGCTGCTGGGCCAGGCTTTGTGGCCCCAAGGCCCTTAGGACAACCTGGGGATGAACAGCAGAGCCCAGCAGGGGAGCTGGAGGGTCCTTGGTCCTGCTCTGATAACTTAGTCTGATGCACATCTGGGCAGATGTGGGCCCTGTAGCCGGTCAGGAAAGGGTATGAGAGAAGAGAAGAGAAAGGCAGGCCAGCCTCTGGGAGTGGGTGGGTAGCTGGGGTGGGGGGTGAGCAGCACAGAGTAGGGGAAAGCAGAAAGCCACTGGCTGTGAGACCCTGAGCAGTCACAGAGCTAACCTCTTTAAGTCTCAGTTTCTTCATCTATAAAATGGGAAAAAACACTTAGAAGGCAGTATGATACAGAGTGCCAGCTCTGGGGTCAGGGGCTTGGATTCAAAGCCTACCTGGGCTTCTTGTCACCTGTGTGACTTTGGGCAGCCATTTCATTTCCTCAGTTTCCTCCTCTGTACAATGAGGACTAGGTGGTCCCAGAGGTCCCTTTAACTCTCATCTTGTCCTGATTGTACTTACACCACCAACTATCAGCTTCACCAGATGGTTGGAGGGAAAAGACTTTCTAAACCACTGGGATTTATAGCTCACCCTATCACCCAACAAACATTTATTAAGCGCCTACTGTATGCCAGAGAATACAATAAACAAATGTTTATGAAGCCCTCCTGTGTACTGCAGATAATCAACAGACATTTATTAAGACCCTTCTGTGTACCAAGCTTTGCACTAAGCACAAGGGATACAAAGACTCATACCAGTCCCTGCCCCTCGAAGGGCTTAAATGTAGCTAGGTTAAGACACAGCACAGAAGTGTTGCATCTGTTAGACGCTAGGGGTAGGTTGAAGAGAGCGGGGAGTTAGGAGGCTTCATGCAAAGAGCGGTCCTTGAGCTCAGCACTGAAGGAAACTAGGCGTGTGAAGTCAGCGCTTCCACAGCCTTTCGGGCTCCTCAGCCACCCAACACCAACTGCCAAGCCTCGACCCTTCCTGCCCTTCCCATGCTAGCTTCCCAGGACCTGACGAGTGAGGAAGACCCAGGCCCCTGTTTGGACACCAGATGTGTCCCTCCCTCCCAGTCTACTGCCGCCCTCGCTTGTGCTAACCAGACCCAGAGGATGGGCTGGGGTAAGCCCGAGTAGGGAATGAGGAAGGAGAGAGCGATAGGTGTGGCTGGAGCCCCAGGGCAGGGCTGCCGGGCAGGCTCTGCCGGGCAGACTCTCGGGGAATAGTTTCCTTGGCATTTGGGGGTAGCAGGCTGGGAATCGGGGGCTCAGGGTGCGTGGGCTCCGACGGCCAGCCCGCCAAACCTCGAGTGATATCGAAAAGCTAAGCTGACCAGCTCCCCTGGAGCTCCTGGGAGCCCCCCGGAATTTTCAGAGAGGTTTGCTCACTCAGGACCCCGGGGGACTTCCAGACGGGCAGCGCTGAGACCCTAGGAACCCTCCCTTTTCCCGCTGTTGGGTGATACGCAGAAAGGGCAAGCAGTCCTGGGTCTGGCGGAAGGTGCCCAGACTGCTATTGAGGGAGAGAAAAAGCCGAGTTCGCCAGTGCCCCACCAGGACTCTGCCTCCCCAAGCCAGACCTCCTTCCTGGAGCTTTCTAGAAGTGAGGGGGTATAGGAGGAGAGAGTCTCCGACCTCCCCGATGGCCCCTTATCAAGGGGACCAGCTGTACTGAAGTACAAGATGGGCGCATCGGGAATGGCAGTGGCGGAGAGCATTAGGGTCTTTGCCTCCGGGAGCCGGCGTTAAGGGGAAGGGCTGGGGGAACTTCCATGAAAGGAGACCACCTCCCTTTCCATCCCCACCCCACCAGGACTTCGCAGATGAAACTTTGCTTCCTGACCCCCAATTTTCTGAGATCCCTGCCGCCTAGAAGCCAGGGTTGGCACCCATTAGGAACTGGGGAGGACCTTAGCCCAATTCCTGTTCAATGAGGAAGCCCCTTAAATGATTTACCCAGAGCCACACAGGGAATGAGTGATGAAGCAAATATTCGGACCCAGGACCTCTGACTCCAAAACTGGCACAGATTCAGCAGAAGGAAGCCTGGACCTGGCAAGAGTTCCCCAATTCAAACCCCAGCTCGGCCACTTGTGGGCCTCAGTTTCCTCACATATAAGATCAGCACAGGTGGACTAAACATCCTAGATGGTCCCTTCCAACTCTGTGATTCCAGAATCCTTCTGAAACCAGGAGGATGGCAGGCTGGGGCCAAGGGGCTGAAACTGGCGGGCAGACACCAGGCAGATGTAGGCTGGAGACTGGGGTTTAGGCAGGGTGAGGTTTGGGGCTATGCTTGAACTGGGTTCCGAGTTAGGGTTGGGGTGTATGGGGAGGGGGTGCAATGCCAGATCCCAAGACCCAAGTCTGGGTACCTCATTTCTCCATCTATTTTCACCCAACCCTGCCCAAGGAATCACAAGCTTTAGGTGGAGAGGGCTCTCACCTCCATGCTTAATGCTGGGACTGTGACATTCTTGTACCAAACATTCCCAAATTCTACAGCCAGGCAATATGGACCTGGAGTCAGGAAGAACTGAGTTCAAATCCTGACTCAGACACTGACTAGCAGTAACTCTGGGCAAGTCCCTTAACCTCTGAGGATAATAATAGCCCCTCCTCCCAGGGTTGTTGTGAGGATCAAATGAGCTGACATATGGAAACTTTAAAGTGTTATATAAATTTGAGCTGCCCTCATCATCATCATCATCATCATTGTATAGGCAGTCCCCTGTCGTGGTGTGGGGTCAGAATGAGAAACTGGAGGTTAATGACTCTTGGCTAAAAATATCTGCTAAAATAATAATAAAAGTAATAGCCAACATTTCCAGAACACTTACTATCTCATTTTTCCTCTTGACAATGCTGTCACTCACATTTTACAGATGGGGAAACTGAGGCTCAAAATGCTAAGTGACTTGACCAGGATCACACAGCTAGGGAGTGTCTGAGGAAGGATTCAAACCCAGGTCTTCCTGACTCCAAGGCCAGTGTTCTATCTCTTACCCCAGGGTGCCTAGGCTCTGTTCATTACTTTTCTTGATGGGCTCTGCACACATTCCACGTAGGGAGTAGGGAGGGGGAATAGTGTAGGGTTTACAACAGGGATGGACCTTACAGATATTTTAGCCCATGCCCCCATTTTATAGGGAGGAAACTGAGGCCTGGAGGGAAGTGATTTGTCTGAGGTCAACCAGATAGTTAATCACATGGAGGGGACTCCAGCCTGGAGGGTGGTGGTGGGGGAGGAGGAAGCTGGCCACAGGG
This sequence comes from Gymnobelideus leadbeateri, assembly GCA_011680675.1. Taxonomy (NCBI): domain Eukaryota; kingdom Metazoa; phylum Chordata; class Mammalia; order Diprotodontia; family Petauridae; genus Gymnobelideus; species Gymnobelideus leadbeateri. The sequence goes on from WOXC01000782.1 coordinate 417,298, forward strand.
AGGAGCAGCTGGTCTCTGGGCCAGCTCCTGGCAGCTCAGGGGTTTAAGGCTCAGGAATGAAAGTCTCCTAGGAATGCTGGCCCTAGGAATGCTAGCCAGACAGGGATGCCTGGCATGACCACTCCTTCACACCCAGGCAGGAGAGAAGAGGAGGAGGGGGGCGGGGAGGGCACAAGGCTAGTGGGGGAGGGGAGGAGAAGGGGGAGGAGGCACAAAGCCAGTGGGGGAGGGGACACCTCCTAGAAAGAAAAGGAAGTGGGGATAGTGCTGCCCAGTGGGTTCCTTCCAAGGAGAGATTAGCACAGCAATGAATATGCTTGTATTCTTGTACACAGGGTGCTCCAGCCCCCAGTCTCTGCCCCTAGAGTTAGGGGAGGGTCACTTCTACATAGAGCCCTCCCTTCCCCTCTCTCTGAAGACTTTGGGAAGGAAAGGAAGAGCAAGGGCCCTCTGGTTCGTTTTGTCTCAGACTTACACTAGCCCCCAGTCTCCATGTGAGTGTGTGGGACAATGGTTAGAACACCAGCACAGGCCAGGGTAGGAGGAGGCCCAAGACACCTGAGTTCCTTATTCCCCACTGTTCAGCTTCTCCTCACCCAGTCCCCTCCCATAACATGAAGAAAGTATTTCTTTCCCTAGTCCGTCCCCCTCTCCCACCCCTCTCTGCTAGAGCTGGGAAGAACCCTTGGACAAGATCTAGTCACACCCTCATTTCACAGATGGGGAAACTGTGGCCCAAGGAGGGAAAAGACTTGCCCAGGCTGGTGAAATAGCAGAACCAAGATTTGAACACAGGTTCTTTGATGCCAGATCCACTGGGTTTTTCCCACTGTGTGCATGCAAACATTGGCTCTCAATGATGGAGTTCATTAGATCCAGGAAACAAAACGAGCTCAAAACCTTGCCCTTCACCAAATCCCTGACAATCGGCCCCACCCTTGTGGGTATTTCCTTCCTGGCCACTGAGAGATGGGCTAAAAGACCTCTGGGGGTCTCTGGAGGTGTGAGGACTTCTGGGAAGCACTGGCCTGTCCTCTGAGGTAGCATGGGGAGGAAGAGCCTGGAGGGAGGGAGGGAGACAAGGAAGGGAATCAATCTGGCCCAAAGTCTGGGGTCAGGAAGTCACAGACAGAACCAAGGTTTGAGAGCGGCAGGGAGATGGAGAGGCAAAGCAGAGGACCTCTGAGAATCACAGGATCTGAGCAGGAAAGCACCCTGTCCTTTCACAGAGGATGAGATTGTGCCCTGCCGAGTGGCAGTGACCCCAGAGAATCCTTGCCCTGGTCCCCAGGCTAATGCCGTTCTGTCTGCCCTTCCAAATGAGAGGAACCAAGGCAGGATGGGTTCCTCAGAACTTACTGAGCCCAAGTTCTGCAAGCTGGGAAGATGCCTGAGTATCCAGGTCCCCTCAGTCCCTGGGGTGGGAGGTTTTCCATCACTCCATCCCCCTCGGTTGCTATCCCTCCTAACATTCCAGCTTGGGGTGGGGGTGGGGGAGAGAAGACCAAAAAAATACTTGGGGGACATAACTTTAAGGCTCCATGACCTCTGAAAGCCTGACACCCTCAGATTCCAAGGTGTGGAACTAAGGGCCAGACCCTTAGTAGCGGCAATGGTGATAATGATTATATATAATAATAAAAGCTGGCCTCCCTATAGCGCCGAGAAGTTTACAAAGACACTGCCACAGGATTTTAGATTTAGGGTCCATCTAGTTCAACCTTCTCACTTTATAGATGAGGAAACTGAGGGAAAGAGACTAAGAGACCTGCCCAAGATCACACTGGTTAGCAGGTGACCCAGGCAGGTTCCCAATGACTCCTGCTACTGCAGGGCACCCACAGGAATTCTTTTCACCACCATAACAACACTTAGGGGCAGGATCTGCAAGATTCAAGGACTCACCTGTTCTCCCCTCCCCTCTCTTCCCTTCCTTCTGCTCCCCCACCCCACCTTCCTCTCCTCTCCTCCCTTCCCTTCCTCTCCTCTTCTTCCTATTCCCCCCTCCACTCCTCTCCTCTCCTCTCCCTCCCCTCCCCTCACTTCCCCTCTCCTCTCCTCTCCCTCCCCTCCCCTCCCCTCGCCTCCCCTTTCCCTCCTCTCCTCTCCTCTCCTCCTCTCTCTTCTCCTCCCCTCCTTTCCCTTCCTCCTGCTCCCCCCCTCCACCTGCCTCTCCTCCTCTCCCTCCCCACTCCCGTCTCTCCCCCCCCCCCGCGGCCCCCAGGCTGCTGAATGAGAGCGACAAGAGACCCTTCATCGAGGAGGCCGAACGCCTGAGGATGCAGCACAAGAAGGACCATCCCGACTACAAATACCAGCCCCGGCGCAGGAAGAACGGGAAGGCGGCGTCTGGGGAGGGGGAGGCCCCCGGCGATGGGGAGCCCGGAGGGGCGGCCGCGGTGCAAGCGCACTACAAGAACTCGCACCTGGAGCACCGACACCCCGGCGAGGGCTCCCCCATGTCGGACGGGAATCCGGAGCACTGCTCAGGTGAGGGGCGCCCCGGGACTCCGGGGGAAGGGGCGGTGATCCCCCGCGGCGGAGAGGTGGCGCGGTCCGATCGGCCTTGGGGGGAGGGTGGAGCGGGAACCTGCGCTCCCCTGTTCTGTCTCCCTGAGGGCTGCTCGGCATTCTGGGGAAGGGGCGGCCGACACAGAGTCGGAGGCGAAGATAACTAGGAAAGCCGAGGCAGGGACCCAAGGATGGGGCAGTGAGTCTGATCTTGAGGAACCCCAGATTTGATGAGGGACACAGAGTCTGATGAAGGAGTCCAGTGTCAGGAGGTGCTGCCGCCCACCCCACAGCTTCGAAGTCTCTGGGACAGCCCAAAGGGGCCCTCATCTGCGTTCGGGAGCCCTCCTCCTCAACAGGAGGGTCTAACGGGATCCAAGACCCCAGGAGGCTGAGACACATGCCCACACTGAGGGAGACCCCAGGGTACTCCCAGCCAGCTAGGACAGGCAGGCTGCCCCCATTCCAATAAAGGAGGCGCAGGATGCTGGCGACTTTAAAAATCCACTCGGGATTCATCTGCTCCCGTCCCTATCTCTGATGGGTTCCCCAAGAAGTGTGGAATTGAGAGATAGAAGGTTCCTTGCTTGGGGACCACCTACTTCCAACCCATTTTACAGATGAGAAAACGATTCCCAAAGAGGGGAAGCGTTGTATGCAAAGGTCACACACATAATGAGGAGCAGAGTCAGAATTCAAACCCAGGACTGCAAACTCCAAAGTGAATTCCCTTTCCTTGTACCCTGCAACCTTCCATAAAAGGGCATGACCACGTTCTCAGAAACTGACTTGGGAAACTCCCTAAGCTCTGTTAAGAGGGTGGGCACAACCGCAGAGCGAGAAACATCCTTAAGACCATAAACAAGGTAGTGTTGACAAAAGGCAGACTTGGGTTCAAGGAGAGAACGCCATCGGGGCGGTGTTCCTCCTTCCCAGCTTGTGCTGGAGAGACAGAAACAGTCACAAAGAGAGACAAAGATGGAGAGAGACAGAGGAGAAAGGGACAGAGAGAGATGGAGACAGAAACAGAGGAGAAAGAGGGGAGAGAGAGAGACAGAGAGAGGAGAAACAGAGAATGAGACAGAGACAGAGAGGACAGAGAGAGAGGAGAGAGAGAGGGGGGAGACAGAGGGAGAGGGAGAGGAAAGAAGGACAGACAGCGAATTCATCCTAAGACCCTTAGGATGAATAGAGGTGCTTAGAATAGAGGTAGAGGCTTCTTGTGAGCTCAGCAGACTTCCTGGAGGAGGCAGTCCCAAGCAGGGGCTTGAAGGATAGGAAGGATGTAGCTCTGGGAGGAGGGGAGGGCAGGAAAGGAAATCATTTGAGCAAAGGTCCCTGGAAGAGCCACCTGACTGGTGGGAGGGTCTTCCGAGGAAAAGAAAATCTCAGAGGAGATAAATTCAAGTTCAGTGGGGCCAGGCTAGAGGACTTTGATGTTGGAGGGACATAGGAATCAATAAGTCAAATTCGGTGAGCATTTGTTGAGCACCAGCTGAGTGCAGGGTTCTCTGTACCCTGCTGGGAACTCAAATGTGGAAAAAACCGCTAAGCGCAGTGCCAGCCCTCAGGAAGCTTATGATCTGGTGGGGGGATGGGGGCTGTAGACAGACATATCTAGCATGGAGAGAGCCAAAAGCAGTGCTCTAGGAAACCTGGAGGAAGGAGGCCCCACTCTCTGGACAGGGAGGGTCCAGGCAGGCAGGCGGGTCAGTTGGTTTAGTAACTGACTGAATTTCTAGCCGGGAAGTGTTCTCCCTCCTGAGCCACGAGTTGTGCTCAGCAATAGAAGGCAAGGTGCTGGTAAATGTTTAACAACCGATTCTTTGGGGAAAATAAACTCATAGTGCACACATTCAAGCTCAGTCTGCAAAATTAACATATTCTCCATCACTTTCTTAAGTCTAGACAATCCACAAAACAGTACATTGAGCCCTAATTTGTAGCATTTGTGGACTTCTGATGTGTAAATGCTCCTTCTGGAGATTTAACAATCAGCTTGCCATTCAAACCAACTCCAGCACACTCCTGGTAGTCACTAGTGATTACAAAAGGACCTCTGAGGTTGAGGTTCTTTTGTCTAACTCTCTCACTTTACAGACTAAGTAAACATTTATTGAGCACCCACTGTATGCAGGGCCCTCAGAGGAAACAAAACTTCAGTAAGGATGAACCCTGGGAATCACTGCTTACCATTCAGGTGTGGACACTGAAGCTCCCAACGCTAATCGGGGCTCCAGGGTCTGGCAGGCTGTAAGTAGCATAAGTGAGATTAGAATTTTTGAGCAGCCCACTCTACAAATCATGGCTCTGCCATTAGCCAGCTATGAGCCAGTCACCAGGTCTCAGTCTCCCCACCTGTAATATGAGAGAGGCCGAACTAGAGGTGACCCCCTAGGAGTTCATGGAGGGGTGAGCAGTGCCTGGAACTCGTTCCAGCAAGGCTTCCCCTGAGAAGCCTTCCTTCTACCTAGAAAATAAACCATCTTAAATTTGATTCCACTAACTCAGTAGAATGCAACAAGCCTTTACCAAACACTAGCTGTCTGCAAGACAATGTGACAGGCAGCAGGATATAAAGACAGAGCAGGTACAGAACCCTGGCCTGATGTCCCAGAAGTCTTAGTGCAAATGAAACTTCCAGAGTTCTGCAGAGGAAGGTTATAGCAACAGAATCAGGAGCCTGAGTTGCTCCCTGAATCAATCGGTCAACAAGCATTTATTAAATACCTACTGTTTCCAGGGCTTGGGACTACAAAAACAAAAATCCCTGTGTTTAATGATCTGACATTTTAATGTGGACAGACAGGAGGGGGAAGTGGGGAAGAGCCCACTATCTTCTCCCATTAGGGTATAAGCTCCTTGAAGGCAGGGATTGTCACACTTATTTCTTTGCATTCAAAGGATTAGCACAGTAGGTATTTAATAAATGCTTATTAATTGCTTGCTTGCTTGGCTTGGAGATGGTGTAAGCAAAGGCACAGAAACAGAAGAAGATTGGGGTGAATGGGGGAGGGGAGAGTAGGCCATCAAGCATCCAGCATTTATTAAGTGCCTACTATATGCCTTTGGCCTCACAAAGTGAGGGTACAGGAGATAAGGCTGGTTGGAACCAGACTGAGATGGGCTCAGGCATTTACAGTCAGTTCCACAGGCCATGGGGAGCCACAAAAGGAGGGTTGATCAGAGTGGTAGAAGGTCAGTCAAGCACAGAAGGATGGACGGAACAGGGGAGGTACTGGGGGCAGGGAGATCAGCTAGGAGGTCATTACAGAGGACAACACATAGAGGCTGGCAGGAGGAGAGACAAAGCAGGGGACACATGTCCACAGCACAGTAACCGTCCTGTGAGGTCAGTCGTTCAAGGATTACCATTACCATTTGACTGAGGAGGAAACTGAGGGCCACAGAAAAGTGACCTATGAGTGTCAAAACCAAGACAAAGACATGTTTTCTGGTCCATCAGTCTGTCAACCAACAAGCATTTATTAATCACCTTCTGTGTGACAGGCACTGAGATAGGTGCCAAGGATACTAAGACCAAAAAGAAAATTCCTGCCATCTTACCATCTAGCCAAAGAGGGTGACATTCTTACATCCAAAATACAGGCCAGACAAATACAAGGTGACTTAAGAGGAAGGATCTAGCATGTTGGAGGATCAGGCAGGGCTTCAGCTCTTGAAGAAAGAGAAGGATTCTCTGAATTCAAGATGAAGAGGGAGGGCATTCAAGGCATGAGGGACAGCCAGGGCAAAGGTGTGGAGGTGGTAGATGGAGAGCCTTGTATGGAGACTAGTAACAAGGTCAGTTTGGCTGTCCCATAGTATGCATGGAGGGAGGGAAACGTGTAATCAGAAGAGCAGCTTGGAGGCTTGAAATGTCAGAAGAGTTTGTCTGTAATCCCAGAGGTTCCTGAACCCACAAACTATGTGGCTCAGTGTCCCTATTTTGTCTGTTCTCCCTCCACCCCCAATCCTAGGCCAGAGTCACGGCCCTCCCACCCCTCCGACCACCCCAAAGACAGAGCTGCAGTCAGGCAAGGCAGACTCAAAGCGGGATGGGCGCTCGCTGGGGGAGACTGGGAAGCCCCACATCGACTTCGGAACCATGGACATCGGTGAGATCAGTCACGAGGTGATGTCCAACATGGAGACCTTCGACGTGGCCGAGTTTGACCAATACCTGCCACCCAATGGACATGCCGGCCACCCCGGCCACGTGGGGGGCTATGCCACAGCCGGTTACGGGCTGGGCAGTGCTCTGGCAGTGGCCAGCGGACACTCAGCCTGGATCTCCAAGCCACCTAGTGTGACCTTGCCTGCCACCTCGACTCCCAGTGTGGATGCCAAGGCCCAGGTGAAGACGGAGGCCTCTGGCCCCCCGGGACCCCCTCACTATGCAGACCAGCCATCCACCTCCCAGATTGCTTATACCTCCCTCAGCCTGCCCCACTACGGCTCTGCTTTCCCTTCCATCTCTCGCCCCCAATTCGACTACTCTGACCACCAGCCCTCAGGACCGTACTACGGCCACTCGGGCCAGGCCTCTGGCCTCTACTCAGCTTTCTCCTACATGGGGCCCTCTCAGCGGCCACTCTACACGGCCATCTCTGACCCCAGTCCTTCAGGGCCTCAGTCCCACAGCCCCACACACTGGGAGCAGCCTGTGTACACAACGCTCTCCAGACCCTAGAGGGGTGCTGGGACTCCAGTGCGAGGCCCTTCAGGAGGCTGCGCCCCTCCTCCTCAGCTCTCGACTTTCTCTGCCACCAGTCACAGAACTGGTGGGGGCTGTGGAGGCCAAGGACTGCCACGTCTCCTTCCTTCTAAGGGAGGCTCTCTCCATCCCTCTCCCCTCAATCGCTGCCCCCACTCACCTCCCCTGGTCTAAATGAGGCCTTGTCCACCCAGGACTTCAGTGGGATACTCTTATCTTGGCCTGTTGTGGCTTGAGGGTGGGCACTGTAGCCCAGCTCCTTTTAAGACAGTCCTTCCTTCCTTTGGGCCTACAGACTTTGCTTATCTCCGCTGGGGAGGGAAATGCCTGTCCTGGACCTCACACAGCCCTCTGGTACCAGCCCAATACCCAGGGATGCCCAAGGACCTGAGAACCTGACCCCACTGACGTGGCTGTGGGGGAGGTAGAGACCCTCTGAGGGCCATGGGGGTCAGTGCAAGAGGTTGGAGGAAAGGTTCATGGGCCCTGCCCTCCCCACAAAACTGATTAAACATGGAGGAGGAAGTGGAGAGGGCCCTCGCTGCCTGCCTAAGCAAGGATGATAGACTTTCTTTGCTGAATGAACTAGGGGCTTCACCCCAGGCAGCAATGGGGAAAGGAGGCACCAGGGAGGTGGGGAGAGGATTTAAAAACAACTGATTAGGGGATGGGGGTGCTAATTGGTCACCCCTGCCCCTCCTACCATGTCTGCCCATCTCACATCCCCACAATAGCTCCTACTTCCCTACCCATATCTTAGGCCCCTGGACTCCCAGATTGGAGAGTTCAGGCCAACCTAGGCCCAGACTTTGGCTCCTAGTCTCAGGGGAAGGCCAAGGCCCCTGTGGTCTGGCAGGACCTCCCTGAAGATACCAAAATCTCGATGTGTACATTCTCCTCCTCATGCATTGGCCCTATCCACCTGGCCCTTAGCCCCACCCCAACCTGTATGAAGAAAATATGTAGCTGCGTCTGTACCCCTGTGCCCAAGTCTCCAGTCCCCCATCCATATGTAACACATTATTACCCCTCTCCCCCTATTTATCTCAGTAGCCCTTTTCCTACTCCCCTGCCCAGTCCCTATTAACTCTGCATTAAGCAATCCAGAATAATAAAATTAAATGTTTGAGTTACTGGCCTCCTGGGCCTGGCCTTAGTCTGTCTGTTGGGGATAGGGCAGGACAACAGGCAGCCCTTAGATCTTAGACCCACAGAGTGGCAGAGGAAGCTCAGGGGTCTCTGGGAGCCCCTCCTCATGGGCTGCAGGGAAGGGGCCGGGCGTCAGTCACAGGCTAGGGTGGGGACTGGGAAGTGATAAAGGAGCAGTCCTCCTAAGTGTGGGGATGGACACGTGCACATACACTCACTCCCACACACACGTGTTCACACTCACGCATTCACACACTCACATATACACACACACATTCACCTTTGTGCATATACATGATCTCACACATGTAAACACTTGCACACACTCACACTCAAGTACACACCCCCCCATCTCCAGCTGGGGTGAGCTCAGGAAGGGGTTCTCTTTAGGGGATATTTCACTGTCTCCCCTCCACCCTCTCTCTCATTCCTGCCCTTTACATAATCTCAGGGTTGGGAGGACCCTGAATTCCTACTTCCACACCCTGGGGGAGATGACAGAGGGGCCCTTGGTGGGGGAGGGACAGGAATGCCTCAAAGACTGCTGGGAGGTAAAGGGCTGGAGGTTCAAAGGGTCCAGAAGTCTCTGAGCCTATTCACAGAGCTCTGGGATAAAGGGTTCATCAGTCTGGTTCCTCGGAAACCCAGCACCCAGCTGCCCCTGCATGTTGGCAAACCACCTGGCCCACATCAATGGCATCATTGGGTGGTGGAGGAAATGGAAGCTGTAATTGCTGAGCCATTGTGAGTGCTGTTAGAAAGAGAACAGAAACAAGAGATTGGAGGACGAGTGTCTCAATCCATAAATGGCCCACTCCTAGATTCACAGGAGCACAAGCTTAGGGCCTCACAGTCACCAAATCCACAGCTGTCCCAGAGACGAGGGAATGACAGGGCATGTCCAAGTACTCGAGGGTCTGAGGTGGGTCTCGAAGCGTCCTTCTGACCTTAGTCCAGTGCTCTGTCTACTGAGACACGCTGCCTTCTTGTAAGTTTAGTGTAGGGTGGAATCTGACATCTTCCAGGCCCAGACTCAAGAAGATGCTATGGAAAAGCTGGTTATCATCATCTGCTCCAGCCACCAATGCAAGAATTCCTTTTACTAAAACCCTGACCAGTGATGATGAGGCGCTCACTACCTAAAAAGTGGCCTGCTCCAAAGCTGGGTAGATCCCATTGCTAGGAAGTCTGTCTTCATCCTAAGCTGCCAGTTCTGCTCTTTGGGGCCAAGTAGGATTAACCTGACTCCGCTTTCAGGAGACATTCCTTCCATAATATGAAGGCAATGTCCATGGCCCCCAAGTTCTCCAGGCTAAGCTTCCCTGGTCAGTCACATTGTAGGAAGTGGGAGAGCCAGAGTCAGAGTTTAGCTCTAAGGTACACAGAACATCAAGAGAACCAGAGAAGGCCTCCAGCTTGTGGGGTAGTCAGTCAATGGTGAATTCATGGAAAAGCACAGAAAAGAATCCTTCGGGTCAAAAGGGCCTGAAGAGTTTGTCAGTCCTGGAAGAGGTAAAATCAATATAAAGCCCGTGAACCAATGACAGTATGGTGTGGGGGGACAGAGTCATGGATTCAGGCTCAGGAAGTCCTGGGCTCAAATCCCAGCATGCCACTTGCAAGCTGTGTGACCAACATAACAGTCCCTGTCCTCAATGAGCTTGAAGTCTACTGGGGAAAACAATGATAACACTTGGAAGTAAAAACAAATATTTACTAAGTAGGTAGGAGGTAATCTGGAGGCCCCAGAAGGCAGGGAGGGGAATCAGGAAAGGCTTCATAAATCACTTCTCTCGGGTTTATTTTCCTGATCTACAAAATGTAGGCAATAATTAGCATCCATACTCCCTACTATACGGGGTTTGCTATGAGGACACCAAGAGATAAATGGGAGCTAACATCATCATTACTCTAATCAAGCCTGCTGTCAAAAACCCCAAATCTCATTTTTCACACAAACCACATCTAGACCATATAACCATGTCTTCTTCCAGTTGCTGACTCTTTGGGCCTAACTGTAAGACAACATTTATTCCTGTTAAATCACCATTGGACAGAAGCAAAAAGATCTTTCCAAGTCAAATCGATGGTTAAACACCAGTCAAAGCCTTGTGGGATCCTGTAATTTAATCTATCAGCTAGCCCCCACTCTCTCCTTGCCCCTCCAGTCTTGTTCAGTAAGTATGTGGGAATTCGGTATAACTGCTTTGGAAAACAATTCAGAATTATGCAAGACCAGTGACTAAATTAATAATTCCTTTCTGCCCCACCACTGGGACTATGTGCCAGGAGATTGCTGACTGCAAGTAAAGACCCACAGGTATAAAAATTTTCACAGCAGTATTATTCATGATAACAAAAATAAAGTGTATCAAAGACTGGGGAGGGGCATTATAGCCCACAAATGTAAAGGAATATTAGTTTGCCAACAGGAATGATTGACCATGAAGAATTCCAGTCTTAAGACACTTAGCTATGGGACCTTGGACAAGGCTGGAAAACTTGTGTGGACCAATGCAAAAGGAGGATTGGGAAATTTTTTTAAAACAGTTTATTTAAGGATAGAAATTAGTGAACAAATGAATGAAGCATTGATTAAGTGCTTACTGGATGCAAAGCACTAAGCACAAATAAAAAAGTCAGTCCCTGCCGTCTAGGGGCTCCTATTCTAAGGGGGGGAGATAACACAGAGGGAAGGTTTTGGCTGCAAGTCTGACAGACTAGCCTCATGGTCTTTAGGGGGTAAGTGGCAAAACAAACGGTCAGGCCTCTTCTTTTGTGTCCTTGCCACAGATAAAAAACGCCAGTTTCTGAAACATCTGACAAGGACACCAACATTGAAAGAGGAGAAAATTCTGAATTCAATAGTCAGCAATCTTTTCTACAGGTGATGGGGTTAAATGACTCACCCAGGGTCACACAGCTAGTAAATATCTGAGGCCAGATTTGAACTCACGTCCTCCTGACTCCAGGGCCAATGCTCTGTCCATGGAGCCATTAGCTGCCCCTCCTTTCTTGCTTTTTAACAACTAGTAGAACTATTTTCTCCTGGAATTTATTTTGCAAACAGGTTGGTTTGGGTGCAGGTTGGGAAGTATTTGTTGATAAGCAGGTAATGTGATAAGCAGGTAGTCTATTCTTTCTGTCTGAGACAGGCCAAAGGACAATACGTCAGTCTCCCCTTCCTTCAAAGCCAGGAAGACGGCGATTCCATCTCCCTTACTCCTGGTCATCTCTCCTTTGGGATAAACTATCCTAATTGCTTCTTGGAGCAATTTACACTTTGCCTAATGCTTTGTACTTTACAGAATCTTGGCTCACAAGAACCCCATGAGATAAGTACTCCAAATATTGCTATTATTGCTGGCTTACAGAGGAGGAAACTGAGGCTCAGTTAGCCTGTTTACCCAACTGGGACTCAAGCCAAGGAAGGCTGGCTCGAGGACAGTGGCTTCCTCCTCCCTGTTCCCTGCTGCCTCCTACGGCAGAATCTTCCTGAGTCATTAGGACTACTAAGGTAGAGTTTTCTTTTTTTTGGGGGGGGGAGGGCAATTGGGGTTAAGTAACTTGCCCAAGGTCACATGGCTAGGTTTTTGTTTGTTGTGTGCGTTTAAGTGTCTGAGGCTGGATTCGAACTCAGGTCCTTCTGACTCCAGGGCCAGCATCTACTCACTTCGCCACCTAGCCGCCCCTAATGTAGAGTTTTCAGAAGCTGCTCTGACCTCCTCACCCCCTACTCAGGACTGATCTAGTTCTGACACAGGAGCCTACAGCAAGCTACTGAAGAGGAAGTGAGTTGGTGGTGCAGCCTCAGACATGTAGTACCTGTGAGATCCTGGGCAAGTCATTTTACTCCAAACTGCCTCAGTTTCCTCCATTGTAAAGTGGGGATGATGATACCCCTACAGCATTACTGTGACAACCAAAGGAGGTAATATTTGTATGGTGCTTTGCAGTGCCTGCATAGAGTAGGTGTTTAATAAATGCTTGTTTTCTTCTTCCCTATCAGAGTTCATTCCAGGCCAGCATTGATCCATAAACATTTAAAGCTGGAAGGAACCTTAGTTTTGTAGATGAAGAAATTAACCAATTCATAAGCATCCATTAAGCACCGACTATATACCTGACATTGTGTCATCGAGAAGAAATACAAGGATAAACGTGAAACAGTCCCTGCCTTCAAGGGCCTTACAATCAGTCAGGGAAAGCAATTCATAAACAGGTAAGTACATGTAGAATAAACAAGGTCATTTTGCAGGAGGGCAGCCAAGTGGCACAGGAGATAGAACTCTAGGTCCAGAGTCAGGGAGACGAGTTCAAATCTGGCCTCAGACACTGACCAGCCTGTTTCCTCTTCTGTAAAATGAGCCAGACAAGGAAATGCACCCCACCCCAGTATCTCTGCCAAGAAAACCCCAAGTGGGGTCACAAAGAGCCAGGCTGACCAAACACAGTTTTGCAGGGCAAATACTAGCAGTGGCTAGGACAGGGTGGGGAGCTACAGCTGTCTCATCCAGCTGTGAATCTTCTCATGACAGGCCAAAAAATATCCATTCTCTGGGGGCAGCAGCCTGAGACCCGCAAAGCTCACTTGGATTAAACTACCTTTATTGCTTCTTCCTGTCTTTTCTGGAAACTTCCCTAAGCCCTTCTTTGCATACTCTCCTGACTGGTGGGCCATCCCTAGCATGTCCCTGCCTGTGGCATCACAAATGGAAACCAAGCATATGTGAATGGGCATCAGCTTGGCATGGACAGAACAATGGAGTAGTTGGGAGTCCAGACAACCTGAGTACAAATCCCACCACCTCTGATAATTCAGTCCCAAGCAAGTCACTCCCACTTTCCTTGGTCTCATTTATCTCATATGTAAAATGGGGAGAATAATAGCATTTATCTCAGTGTTCTCATGAGGGGTTAATCATAGAAGGGTTAAATTGAGGCTTAAATTGCTATAGGAAATAGCAGATAAGATGATGGCAGAGAACCTCCCCCTGCCTTCAGCACCAGAGTGAGCTGCCCTGACAAAAGATGAAGGATCCAGGTGATTCACACATTAACCAAGGAGTCAAAAACATGGGTTTTTGAAACTGAGCCCGCCATGTTGGTAGGCAGTCTCCCCCCAGCATTCTCACCAACCCAGCCACATCTTCTTTCTGCTGGGGTGTGAGGACTGTGGCAGCCAAGGCTCCCTCCCTTTCTGGCACCCGAGACCTGATGTCTCCTCTGCACTCCACCCGATTCATGAATTTTGGATGTTGGCTTTTCCCTTGACTAAGATATGCTGAGTCCCCAGCACTCTAGGATCTACCAGCCTAAGAGAACAGAAAGGGGACTCCACTAAGCATATGTTCATAGTGAACCCATGCTGGCTCCTAATGATCACTTTCTTTTCTAAGTGCCTAGAATGCAAATTAGAATCTTCCTAAGTAACCAGTATTAAGCTTAGTGGTCTGTAGTTTCTGGAATCCACTTTTTTTCCCCTTCTCAAAAATCAGAACATTTGTCCATCATGAGTGTTTCAGCATCTCTCTTGGGCTCTACGATTTCTTAGTTACTGACAACTGCATTTTCAGTCTTGAACATGGTATTATGCTGTCTTGCTTAAGTTTTCAGGGAGAGCACTTTATAAATCAACAAGTTAAGCAAGCAAGCATTTATTAAAGCAAGTTGGGTGCTCCTTGGGAAGTGCTCCACTATGTAAGAACAAAATGCAGCAATTAAAAGTTTTGTTTAAATCTGTTAAAAGAAAAAAATTGCTCACACAGATTCTTGGATCCCATTGAAATTACATTGTTTCTCATCCAGTGAGATGAGAGTGGGATAAGAAAGCCAGCAGCCCAAGGATGATGCCTCAGTTTGCTGGCCTAAGAGAGACTGGAGGTGGCTGAAGACACTAGATGAAAGAGGGGGAAATGGGTAGAACAGAGGGGACAAGAATGAGGCCAAGAAGTCAGGCACCATGTAAAGACAAGTGTCCCTAGGGATTCGGAGGATGGAGGGTGGGGTGGAGAAGGGACTCCAGCTAGATTCACACATGAGAGAAGAGCTGAGTTTCAGGTGAGAGGGTGAAAGGACTGTGGGTCAAACCACAGAGGATGTGGAAGGAGTGTCGATGGTAGTGTGAGATCCATTATTTCTGAATGACACCCAGGAAGGGACAAAACCCGTGCCATGCCATCAGAGAAACAAGGATCCCCCAAAAAGTGGTGGGGGGAGGGCAGCAGAGACTAGTCCCAACTCTCTGCTGGCCCCATGAGGGTTAACCTCCCCCCCATCTACTCCAACCATACCAACTCCCTGCCACCCCAACCCCACCTCCCTTTAATCACATCTGATACTGAGCAGCCCAGCAGGGAACAAAGAGGCCATTTAAAGAAATGGGGCCGAGAAAATGACCCCCGCACTCCGGGGCGGTGGCCTGGGATGCCTGCACAAAGGCGGCATTTCAGGACTGAAATTTCAGCGCCCGATGTGATTAAAGGATTCCATGAGCTTGGGGTGGGGGTGGAGGGTGGGTGATGGTGGGGGAAGGGCCAGAAAGGCCACAGCTCAGTTCCACAGATTAACCCTCTCCCACCTGGACAGCCATCAGCTGACCCCTCCTTCCTGGGGCTCAGCTCCCTTACCCCAAACAGGGTGGCCAATAATTCAAGATGGCTTATCCCTTCCCTCCCCATACTAACTGAAGCAGGCTGGAGTCCTTCCAATTCCTGGGGTGAGGCAAAGTGCAGTAGAAAAGGATCTCAGGAAACCTTCCCACTCCTCTGAGGCAAGAAAGAAGTGGACTCAGTCACCCCATGTTACCTCTGGGGGGAGCAGAACACATATGTGGCACAGGGGATGGAGAGAGGAGGCCCTCCCTACCTCACCTGAGAATCCCTTCTGAGCCACGAGCAAGGCCAGGCCCTGGCACTGAGGAGGTCCAAAGGGAAAGGGGAGGGCCCAGGGCCCAGAGGGGTATCCCAAGGGGGAAAGTGGGTATCAGACTCTTGGCTAGGCAGCTGATTCGCCCGGGGGGTCCCCAACAGGACCAGGTGAGGAGCCTGGGGAGGAGGGGGAAAGGCCTACTCCGGTCCTGTGCTTCCTGCTGGGACATTGAAAGGGGATCCTGATGGTGATAAGGGGCTTGGGGCAGGTCTTCAGGAAACAATGGATGGCTTGATGAGACCTGCTCTGTGATACTCCTGAGAAGCCCCCGAAGTCAGTCCCCATCGGAGGAAATTGGAGGTTTCCATGGCAACTAGCTCCCTGGGCACAAAGGCTGGTCTGTGTGCTGGGGAGGCAGCTGAAGTACCTCCCTCCCTTGCAGGAGTCACAGTCTCCTGTGAGTGGGGCTGGGGGAGAAGGCGGGGGGGGAGTACAGGGGGCTGGAGAGCTTCTTAGAGAGCTGATGGGTGACAGGACCAGTGGGCCGGGGGCCAACACCGAGCCTGGCACCAGCTCCCAGGAGCCGGGCAGTGGCACCCAAGGGGGGAGGCAGCTGGAGGAAGAAGAGCAGGAGAGGGTGAATAGGCTTTATTATTCATATAGAAAAACAAACAGAACATAAAAACTGCCAGGGGGCGGGGGCTGGCTGGAGCAGGGCTCAGTCTGTGATGATGAGCTCGTCCACACCCCAGTCTTCATAGCTCCCGTCAGGTAGGTAACGGCGGATGATGATGGGGATTTTTCGAGCCCTGTGGAAGGAGAGGCTTGAGAGACAATAAGCCCCCTGCTCCCCGGGTAAAGGCAGGAGAAGGGGCACAGGATGTCAAAGGCCTAGGAGGCTCCAGGGGAGAAGCTGCCAGAAAACTCCTTCCTCTGAGGTGGCCTTGCCCCTGTACTGGGCATCAATGTGGGACTGGCTGAGAGCCAAGGAGACCCAAGGGGGGACAAAGGTGAGGGACGGGAGCAGGGAAGGGAATTTCGGGGCTCTCAGAAAACTCACTTGAGCTCTTTCATGGCGATGAGAAGTGGGTCAGTCTCCCCTTCTAGCTCCACCATCACAGGGGCACACATTCTGCAGGGACAAAGTGACAGCATGGGCACGCTCCCATCGAGGGAGGAAAGAGATGGGGGGAAGAACGGGATGGGTCTGAAAGGAGAGACTTCAAGAGTCTGAAGCCCAGAGCTGGTGCCACTGGCTTGCTTCAGAACAAGGAGCAAACCACTGAGCTTCCCTGGGCCTGTTTCCTCATCTGTGTAAGCTCAGAGACCTCTCCCAGCTGGGACCTAGGATGTTCTAAGGTCCCTCCCCGCTCTCAGGTCTGGGCTAACCCTCCCTGCTCAAAGACTGTTTTCCCTACTAACAGTCTCAGTTCTAAGGTCCTTCCTGGCCCAGTAACATGGGTCCTATATCTTGGCTTTGATATCTTGTAACTACAGCTGAGTTAGACCTCCCACTGCCCCCTGAAGTATGGGCAGGATTTGGAAAGGACAGTCCAGAGACAATAACAACTCACGCTTCTACAGCAGCATAAGGGCTGGGAAGTGGGTTCCTACTCTGAGCCTCAGCCAGGGAAAGGACCCCCCAGGCTGGTCAGGGTCACGGCTGCCTTCAGCCTCCAGGCCTCAATGGGCCAGTTCTTCCCTCTGCACAATGCAGATGGCCTCTTCAGGTCAACAGGTACACCCTAGGCCAGGAGGAATGGCCAGGACCTAGCTAATCTCCAGCATCAGGCACAGTGCCGGACACATAGCAGCACACAAAACAAATTCGTGTCCACTGACTGGGCCCTCCGAAATGGCCCTATCTAGCCACTACCCCCAGACCACCATCGAGGCAGCACCTGCACAGCCCCTCTGGGGACTTTGTTCCTGCTCTCTCTCCCCAGTCCCATCATCCTTCCCACGACACCTAGACAACCCATCTCCTCTGGTAAGTTTTCCCAGCTGCTGCTGCCCTCACACTATCTTCTGGTCTTTCTTAGGACGATACCACACAAGGCCCCCAATTGTGTTTCAGATTGATGCAAATCCTGTCTTCCCAACAAGATCCCAGGCTCCCCAGAGGCAGGGAGCACATCCTAGTAATAAGTATTAGAGCAGTGCTTTCCTCCCAACCACCCTGGAAGAGGAGCCACAGTACAAGCCCGAACACCCATATTCCACAGAAGAGGAAGTCCTGAAGGCTCCAGGACTTGCCTAGAACACCCAGCTGCTCCTGATTACCAGCCCAGTGCTTTCATCCAATCCTAGCTTTCCCCCTGAATCACAAAGTGAACCATGAGCATCAGACCCAAACCTTATGTCCTATTCCACAATAACTTCAAGATGGACACTCAACCTGAACAGGAAAGCTCGTACCATTAGCAACACGACTCATGGGAGAAGTGCTACTCTTGGCGCCAGGAGAGACCTCAGCAAGAATCCCTCAGTCTGCCCATCTATAATGGAAGGAATGGCACTTGGGCTACCTCCCTGTCCGGGTGCCAAGGCATCCACCAGCATGAGAGGCCATGGAGCTGAAGAAGCCGTTGGAATTTATCTAGTCCAGGCCTCTTCATTTACCAGAGCCTGGCCCGGAGAGAGGAAGTCACCTGTCTGTGGTCACCCGGGAAGTCTGGTTCCCTCAGGAGCCACAGTGTCCAACACAATCAGCCCTTGTCCAAGCTGCCCATCCTTCCAGGGCTCCTTCTCTCACCCCAAAGGGAGGTGCAGTCTGAGGACGTCCTCACCTCTTCTCTCATTTCACAAGATCAGAGGAAACCTCAGCTGCAAGGCACCCCAGGGGACAGCAGCCCAACCACACTGGAGAGCAAACCCGGGAGGCCTGGTGTCCTAAGGTAAGTCACTCCCCAGGTCTGGACCCTACTTTTCCTGAGTAAAATGAGGGGGATTTAACTAAATGCTCCACATGGTACCTTCCAGGGCTGATAAGCTAGCAGGCCTCTGCCAGAGTGGCCCTGGCTGGACTGGATATATCCTTGTGCTCAATGGCTAGAGGAACCACCATCCTTCAGACCCTAAGGGAGCAAGAGGAAAGTGACTCCCTCTGCCAGACAAGGCAATTAGCCCAGCAGAGTTGACGGAGGGAGAAAACATGAGGCACCCAAACTCTGCAGAGGTCTCTGAGTGGCTCCTCCCTGACTGCTGGCCAGATTTCCCAGCAGGGAAGGGGCTGAGTCCTTCTGGCCTGGCCTGAGAGCGATGGCAGTAAGAAGGATGATAATGGCTGACACTTAACTGAGCAACTGATGACGTGAGAAGCACTTCACCAAATGTTTTCTTATTTATAGTCTCAGAAGATCTCACCTTCAATCCTGACTCTTGCTAATGAATGCTGTGGGCCTCAGTGGCCTGTGAAATGGGGTGTCAAGCCAGACACCAAAGTCTCTGCTGGCTCTAACACTCTATTATGTGAGATTGCCTCAGGCACCTCCACAGGCCTCAGTTTCCCCATCAGAGGCACAGATCTGGTTCTAGATTGGGGGGGAGGGCTCACATGCAGGAGCATTCACAGCCACCTCTCTCACTTGGGCCTTTATTTGGATCCAACAAAACGAAGAGTGGCTAATGAGTTTGTGATGATGATTTTATATGAGTGATGTTTTAACAGGAAAAAAAACCAAAACCGTTTCTGTCCTTTCAGTCTGAGACCTAAAGTTGCAGCCTTCATTTCTGCCTGATACCAGATTTCTAAAAGTTTGTGCCAGCCCCCTCTCAGCAGATGATTCAGTCTAACAAATAAGCACATGGTGTATTCTGGAGACTATTTAAAAAGCCCTTGAACCTGGCAATTCACAAAATAAAAATTCACTTAGAGGCACTAGGAGGCCTACAGAATAGCACCAACCACATATGTGAATTTTTTTGTTAAAAAAAAAAAAAGAAAAAGCCCTTGCACTTGGGCGTATCTGTCCCTTGCAATGCTGTAGGCTGCAAAGATCTCTCTCTAAGCTCACTGTCTTTGAGCTCTGAGGCCAACCAGGGCAGTGTCTGCAGTACAGGGCAGTGACCACCAGGTGGCGGACCATAAGGCTGGAGAAGCAGCCGACTTGTCCTAGGTGGCAGTGACCGCCAGGTGGTGAGGCTGGAGCCAGGGTAGCCCTTGCCCACCAGCCCAAACCCCCGACAAGGTAGCTGTTAACCCCCACAAGGGCTAAGGAGCAAACCCACGAGCGATTCTTCCATCTCTACTTTCATTCCAAAATTAAACATCAGGCTAAGCTGAGCCCATGGCTAAGAACTTAGTGATCAATCAATCACTCTCTCCATGAACTCTCCCTCCCTCTGTGGAGGAGCCCAGGAAGTCCAGGAGAAGAGCCTGTAAATGGCCTGTCCTGCCTGCCGAGCTCCCAAAGTGCCACCCTCACATGCACCTCCAGCCATGTGAGTCCTCCAGTCTAGCCTGGCCTCCACCTGCAGAGCTCCACCTGCAGAACTCCGCCATGGAGACCCCACTGGCTGCCAGGTGGCCTCCTTCACTGGGGGATGGATCAAACTGCTACAGAAAATTCTCCCTCCATTGAGAGCAGAAAAACAACTTTATGGGCCCATGAATCAGGACCTGGGTGTGAATCCTGCCTCACAATTACTGCCCATGCCACCTTGCACAAGGCTCTGGGCTGGGCTTCTCCATAGAAGCAGCAAGTGGCCCCTGAGGTTCCTTGAAGTCTGACCCTGGCCCAACCCTCAACTTGCCAGATGTGCACAGAGCCCCACAGGAAGAAGGGAGAGCTGGGAGGGGTGCTCTCCAGCCCCCCAGTGCTCTTCCCACCACACATCATCCTCATCAGCCAAAATCTGCCTGCCTCATTGACTCTTCCTGCTGCCCTCTGAGTCAAGAGAAGCACAGCTGGTCCCTCCTGCCTCTGCCAGCTCTTCAGATGTTGGAAGACAGGTATCACATACCTCCCCTCATGCCAAGTTTTCCTTGCCCCTGTTCCTTCAACCAGATGGTCCTGCACTTACTGACCAAGCACTACAATGTCAAGTCCTTTCTAAAAGGTAGCGTCAGCAGGAAGTCAACACTTCGGATGTGGCCAGACCTGGGCAGAGGCTGCAGGAGCTACCTATCTGCTCCCCTGGGTCGGCTGCTACACCTCCCTCAATGGAGCCTCAAATCCTCTGAGCTCTTCCGGCTGCAGCAGCATTAATGAAATAACTAAACCCGTGCCCCCCAATCTTTTCAAGTGATGTGGTCTAGCCACACCCTTCTTGGTCTGAAGGTCTTCAGCTGACATTTTGAACCTACACATGGGGTAAGCATTCATTTCTATCAATCTAGTCTTGTCATACTTGGCCCATATGTCTGTCATCTCTCTCAGACCCACGTCACCTACACATGTGACAATCACACCTTCATCGAAACCGCTAACAGAGAGGCTGAACACAATGTGGGCCAAGAACAGACTCCCAGGCACCTCCATGAGACCCAGAAAAGGTTCTTGCCCCCAAAGTCTTGGGGATGTCAAATCATTCACCACCAACAACTGATGAGTTTATCAGAGACAGGCCTGACATCTGCTCTGGGGCTGCCCTAAGGACCATGGGACACATCCACCTGAGAGGCAGCTGAAACCTTCCCTCAATGTCGTCTCTTCCAGAAAGTGAGTGCTCCTCGAGGGCAGGACTGACCTTTCTAGGTGTCCCCAGGGTACGCAGCAGTGATCTGTACAAAGGAACAGCTTACAGAGTGCCTCACTCACTCGTTCACTCATTCATTCATTCATTCTGACCACTCAGGGTCTGGCAAAGATGGGCTCCCCTTTGTCCTTATTCTCATCTTGCCCTCTGCCTCTGGAAGTCCCTTCCTTCCAGGCCCCAACCAAATCCTCCAGGGGGGTTTTCCCTTGCATCTCTACTATGTGCTAATATCACTTATACCAGTTCTCTGTGTACTTGTTCCACTTAGACCACTGGCTTTTTCCATTCATTAATCCATCACTTGATAACCATTTGTTAAATGCCTAGTAGGTGGAAAGCACTGTGCTAGGCACCAGAGACTCAGAGCTGAGAGGGGCCTCTGAGGCACCTTGTCCCATCTCATTGTACATACGAGGAAGCTGAGGCTCAGAAACATGAAGTGACTTAGCCCAAGTCAAGCTGAGCCCTGGGCATATTAGCTGTGTGACCTTGGGCAATTCACTTGACCCCAACTGCCCTGCCCTCCCCCTCCAGAAAAAAAAAGCAAATAGATAAATAAATAGAATAAATTGAGCCCTGGGCCTTTGAGTTCCAGTGACTAGCAGCTGGTGGCGAAGTGGAGAGAGCACAGAACTTGGGAGGCAACAGGATGGCCTTAGACACTCACTGCCAGTGTGAACTTGGGCAAATTATTGCACTGTCTGCCTCAGTTTCCTCATCTGTCAAATGAACTGTAGAAGCAAATGGCAAACTACACAGTACCTTTGCTAAAAAAAAAAAAAAAACCCAAATGGAGCCACAAACAGTCAGACATGACTGAAACAACTGGACAACAACAAAACCTTTGACTTCAACTCTGTATCAATTTCCGTTTCCTTAGTGAACGAAGTCTTTTCACAAAGCCAAATTGCAACCCATTCAGTAGATGAGGTCTTAGGAAGCTGTCACTGAGAGGCTAGTACAGCTAGAAGGAGGAGGGCCAGGACTTTTCAGAGAGAGTGCCTAGTGTCTGTTGAACTGAGACGTGGTGGGGGCTGGGTGAGCAGGGGAGGGCGGACCCCACTTACGCGATCTGCAGGGCTCGGGTGCCCAGGACACGGGCTCTCTCGTACTTGGTCATGTAAGGGGTGGTGATCCTCTTCTGGTTCGCCTGCTGCCGCTCCCCAGAGGGAAGGATCTCCACGTTCTCCTGGCCCTCCTAGCAGAAGAGGGAGAGGAGAGGGAGGCTCAGGAGCAGAGATGCTGCTGAAGCGTGACCAGAATGCTCCCAGGGGGGCCAGGCACAGGCTTCCCACCCCCCACAGCAGCGGCCACACAGAAATGCCCTTCTCGCTGTGACCCCGGCCCCGGCTTCAGCTCCCGGGGCCCGCCACTGGCACTCCCCGCCTGGGGCAGGACGGACCTCCTCGGGATTCTCCAAGTCGTCTAGACCCTCATCTTCCTCCACATCATCGAAGTCGTCGCCATCATAACTGCACAGGAAGAGAGCGGCGTGAGGCTGGGGCTCCGGGGGGCCCTGCGCCCCCAGACTGACCCGGTGCCGCTGGGGAGGCCGCGTCTGCAGCTGGAGAAAAGGGGGGAGCCCCCCGGCACCTCTGTCCCCCGGAGACCCAGCAGGCCCCACCTGTGACCGAGGTCCTGCGGCCACGGAGCCCTTGACCCCCTGCCTCCTAACGCTGCGCCTGCAGCCCCAGATCCCTGCAGCCCCCGCCCCTCCCCCATGCTCCCTCCATCCTCGGCCACTCTCGGCCCCTTTCCTGCACTCACTTGTCCTCGTTGTCAGACATGCCTGCGGATCCTCGGGCTCAGGCCGAATGGCCGGCTTGGCTGGGAAGGGCTGTCTTCGGGCAGAAGCTTCTTCACAGAACCCGCCGAGCCCCGACCTCATGCGCGGCTCGGGCTCCCGCCGCAGCGACCAAACTCACGACCGAGGGCACCCACTTCCGGGTCGGCCAGGCCGGAAACCCCTGCGCTTGCGCAGTGACCTTAGCGCTACACCATTTCCGGTAATAGGCTAGGGGGAGAGGAAGGGCGGAGAGAGGCCAGGGGGTGGAGCTTGATGCCGAGACGGGCTGCCGTTGTCATGGCCAAGGGGAGCCGGATAGCTCCGAGCAGAGCGCCTGGCAAGTCCCTCGGTAGCCGGAGGAGGAGGCGGAAGCAGAGCCGGGAGCGCTTGGGTAGAGGGGGCCGAGACTAATCCGGTGCAGTGGCAGAGCCGGGAGTTACAAAGGGGAGGGAGAGCCAGAGGAGACAAGCTGGAGGGGAGGAGCGGGTGTTGCCATGGCATCTGGAGGTGGGGCTAGAGGGGGCGGAGGAGGCACGGCGTCGGGGGGGGCGCGGGGGCGGATAGGAAGCGCTAGCGGAAGGGGCGGGGCTTGAGGAGAGGTGGCTAGGCGGTGCGTAGCAAAGGAGATGGCGGAGGCGGGGCCCAGAATTTTTGTGAAGGGGCGGAGCCTGAAGGGAGGGAAAGGACTCGGCCGTTGCCATGGTACCGGAGGCGGGTGTCGGAGTGTTCCCGGAGTGGCTAGGCCGTCGCCATAGTAGGGAGGCAAGAGCCTAGAGTCTGGGCGGTTGCCATGGCAGCGTAGGCGGGGCCTGGGGCCCTGGAAGCTCGGACAGGGCTGAAGGCGGGGCCGCGAGCAGCCGTTGCCATGGTAGCCGGAGGCACCAGCTGTTATGAGCCCCATGGACTGGGTGGGGGGGCCTGTAGTGGTCCGAAGCCCGTCCCTGGGGGAGAGGGGAAGCCCAGGGCGGGTGGCCGTGGGGGGCTTGTCACGTGGCACCAACCCGACTAGGTCGGCTTGTTGCGATAGTTTTGACACCATAAGCGGGACGTTCCGACCTTTGTGTCTCCTGTGCGGATCTCCTGTCGTGATCGCCTCTCCTTGTCACCACAAGTGCAGCTGTGCCCCCAGCTCCGGGCATCCCAGGAGAGCAGGAGATGCTTCCTATCAGGCCTGGCCTGGGAAGAGCTGAGGCTGGACTGCTAGGGGTCAGAAGAAGCCCAGAGCTGCAAGGGACCTCAGGCCACCGAGGCTGACTGCCCCCCCGTGCCGCCCCGACTAGGAAGCCCCCCTCCCTACATCCTGCTCAGGCCGATTTCTGCTTGATATTCGGATTGCCCTAGGAAGTAGTGAGCTCCCTGTGACTAGAGGTCTTCAAGAATGACCACTTGCTCCAAACGTTGGAGAGATTTCTTCCCTTATAGATCTATGTTCTACGATCTCCTCCAGCCCCATTGGGTGATAAGTGATCCAGTCTATTTCCACTTAGAGGGGACCTCTTCCATTTTTGAATAGCTGATTGTTAGGGGGTGTGTCCTGACATCAAGTATAAGTCTTCACCCATGACTGCCCTGGGGCTGGGCAGAATCTGACTTCCATCCGTAATGCCCAAGGACCGCTAGCATTTCCCTCTCCCAAGACCATCACCAGACTCAATGATTCGTTCTAAGTAAATCACTGCTCTCCCCAGCTCTACTTCCTAGAAGAGAAGATCTCTAGCTCCCAATGGTCTGGGAAGGCTAGTCCTAAAAACCTTTCTTTTCCACCCCTAGGGTTTTGCCATGGCAGCAAAAGGCAAATCTGGAGCTGTGGCCAAAGGTACAGGCTTCTGGCACTCACCTCAGTCTAGCTACACCCCAGAAACCTGTCAGCTGCTTAAAGGTCAGTGAGGGGACAGCTCTGAAGGAGGGGCCGATCAGGACAGGGCCCCAGGAGGGCAGGAAGCCCAGCAGCTCTCATTTCACCTGTTTTGCAGTGATGATGGAGGAGTCCAAACTCACCAGCTTCCAGCAGCGGCAACTCATGGATTCAATGAAAAGTAATCTGGAGCCCTGGTCCTCCTCTTGCCCTTTCACCCCCTCCCCAGCCCTTCACTATAATGGCACAGCAATGGCTGTCTGTATAGCTGACTGGACACTTCTCCCTTACTGCCTCAAGATTCCTTTGGGATGGGTTGTTGGGCATCATTATATAATGTGTCGTCGGTATATGGTTCTATATAAACTAGTCTTAGTCTTTGGGGAGGCTGGCGCAGACTCCATCTTCCATGGAAGTTGCTAGTTTGACGAGGACATTTGGGAGAGCAATCTTGAGGAAGCTCACTTCTGTCAGCCTTAACTTTCTCAGTAAAGCGGTAGATGGCTCATCTGTTGAACATTGCAGGTTGGGCTAGAGCCTTAACTTGAAAAGAGTGAGAAATAAAGGTGGGACTGGACCCCAGAAGCCCTTGAGCTCCCGAATTCTGTGGGGAATTCCATCAGTCTGGCCCAGCCCTGGCTTTCCAAACCCTTTTCCTCCTGCTTCCCTCTGGGAAGTCCTTCTCCATAGCCAGACGGGCTCCCCTCACATTCCATGGACGTGACTCTTCACTCTCAAGTGTTTGTACCACTCCCCTTATCCAAATCATGCCCATCTTTTACGACTCCGTTCACATCCCACCTTCTCAGTAAAGTATTTCCAGCCTAGGCCATAGCCTTGGTCTCTCTTCTCCCCTGTCAAACGCCTGTGGTACTGATTACCTGGGCCATTCCTAAGTCTAAGTACAAGGTCAAGATTTCCCAGGTGAGGACACTCCCACTTACCTTCTCTGCAGCCTTAGAGAGCTGCTGAAATCACGAAGGTTGCCCAAACAGAATGTCAGGTGCTACTGTGCCCTGCTGACTGTCCTGTGCCACTCTCGCGATTACAGATGTAGAGTTGGGACCTCTGGGATCATCCATCCCAGCCCCTTCCCAGTAAGAAGCAGGATCTGAGGCGGGTCCTCTGTCCCACTGCTACTTCCAACGTCCTTCCTTCCTTACTAGCCTGTCATGCCCTCCTTTGTGTGGCAGACTCCCTCATGGTCCTGTCATGAGAGATGTCTGTCTTTGGTATCTGGATCTGTTCCTTCCCTCTGCTTGTGCTCAGTGACACGGAGTCACTGATTGTTCCAGCATACATTCACAGAGGGACTGCTAGATGCAACACCCTGACCTAGGTGCGAGGTGCAGGACATAAAGATGTCTGCATAGCCCTGCCCTCTGGGGGCTTCAAGTCTAGTAGAATACCACAAGTAAACGGGGCAGACATCAGGTTAAGTGCACTAAGGAAGGTGCCTAGTTTAATGAAAACAAGGTGAGAGGGCATCACTTCCAGGGACTTCATGGACGAAGCCCTGACTTCATTAGGCAGATCTTGGAGCTGGGGGCTCTGGGGTATAGCAAAGACCATTCCTGCATTCCTTCCCGTTCTAAGCCCTTAGTAGATCTCATTCCTTGGGTTTCCTGGGCATTCCTTCACATCCTGCTCCTGCCCCCAGCCTCATCCCCTCTGCTGACCTAGATAGTACTCTATACTAGTAGAGATCTGCCACTGTCAGTCACCACAATTGGACAGATAAGGAAACTGAGGCTCAGAGAGCAGAAGAGGCTAGGGAGTGGCCAACCAAAGGTAGGGCTCCTGGTACCTGGATGGCCTTCTTGGTCTCCTTTCCATTCTGGTCTCTCCCCAGGAGGCGATGCTCTACCCTCTCACTGCAACCCAGCATCCAGCCAGAAGCCAACACCCAAGCGAGTCAACAGCTTCTGCCTGCCGCCCATCTTGGCCCCGAGACCCCACCTCCGCCCTGCTGAAGTCTGCCAGGCCAGTGAGGCCTACACCCGAGACCAGTTCAAGCCAAGACCTTGTCGTAAGTGACAAAGTTCTGGGCCAGGGGGAAGAAGCCCCAGAATAAGGAGATGAGGTACTGCTGGCCTCTGCCCTGGCCCAGGGCACAACTGAGGACAGTGAGACAGGGCAATTTCCTTGAGTTTGCAAAATTCTCTTTAAAAATGAACCAGACGACTGGGCAAGGTCTCCCACCCAGTCCAGAATGTACAGCAAGTGCCTTTAGGAATGAGTGAGGAAAGAGTCCACAAAACCTATGTGTCTGAAGGAGATTTATTGGGGGAGACAGTGGTGAACTGAGCAGGGCCTGAGGGCGGTGATGGAGCTGCCACAGCTCTCCTCTCTCCGAACCCCACCTGCTCCTGAGAGTGGGCCTCCCATTCCAAGCTCTGCTCCTGTCTACAAAATGACCTCCTTCTCCATCACCAAGGCATCACCTGGCTCTTTGGCACCAGTCGCTGTCCTATCTGTGCCCAGGACACAGAGCCCTTCCACTCCTCTCTCTCTCTCTCTCTCCCCCCCTCTCCCTCCCTCCCTCTCTCTCTCCTGGAGAGAAAGATGCCCTTGAAGGTGGAAGGCCCCAAGGAAGCCTGGGCACAGGTGTGCCCACTGAGCCCAAAGATGTGTGCTGTTCTCCCCACACTTGGGTTCTTCTCGGGGTCCTACAGGAGACATAGAGAAGGAGAAGGAGCGGCTCCAAGACATATTTGCCAATGGGAAGGAAGGCATTGAGAAGAAGAAAAAAAAGCAGCCTGTTCGGCAGACCAAGCCTCTGCCCTCGGACCCGGAGCCAGATAGATTTGAAGAATGTAAGGCACTACGAGTATGCCCAGGGCCCATAAGAGTATCCCGACCTTCCTCCTGGCCCACCGAAAGCAAGGCACAGGCCATCTGTCACACAAGTGGCATCTGAGGACCCTTCCCACTCTGAGCTCTGTGCACCTTTGGCCTATTGCAGTGTTACAGGCCATGTCCTCATTTGCCTTTGAGGGATTTTGGGGCCCGGGAAGTCCAGTGGTCCTAGAGAATGCAGCCCTTCCTCTCCCAGGCAGCTTATTTCTCCCCCTCCAATTCAGGGAGGGGCCGTCCAGAATGTGAGGGCTGGATGGGACTGGAGAGCTCCAGCTCCAGCTTCCTATGTGTGAATGAGTATTCTTTCCTCTTCAGTGGTAAAGGAAGTCCGAGAGAGGCAAGAGTTCCTGGCTGAGATGCAGGCCCTCGGACAGGGCAAGCAGTACCGAGGAATCATCCTTACAGAGATCTCCCAGGTAGGGCCCCCCAAGGATCCTGCAGCCTGGGGGAGCACAGGCAGCTGCTCCAGCTCCTCTCCCCTGACCACCCTTTGTGTGATGTCCTCTGCAGAAACTTCGGGAGATGGAAGCTATTGACCAAAAGAGAAATGAAGAGCTTCAGAAGGCACTGCCCAAGGCCTCTCCTTAAGCAGCCAACACCATCTCTGGGGCAGAAGCGGCGGCCCACTAGACTTGCCCCTTTGTAGCATGGAGGTCCTGCGCTGGTCACCCTGTACTCCAAACATGCAACTGGTTGGGGCAGAGATCCCCTCTTCTTGGAGAGGCCCCCCTCCCAAATGGCTGGCCAGCTGGCCAAAGCCTGAGACACTGCCCAGCCCGATCCCACCACTGCCCCCATGCTTGAGGAGACCTCGGCAGCAGGGAGGCCTCCATCCCACTGGCCCTATGCTCTAGGGAAGCTTGATAGGCCCATTCTTCCTGCAGAAGTTGGGGAAAAAACCAACTCCTTTGTCTCACCTACTTCAGGCCCTACTTCTGACATCTCCCAGCTGTGGGCCGGAGTTGCTTTAGCCACAAAGGTGGAAGACCAATAAAACTGTCTTGGTCAGAGTCTTGGGGAAACTGCAACTTTGTTTCTGAAGGGAGCAAACCTCACGTTATTGGGTTAGACTTTAGAACCCCAACTGCTCGGGATCTAGGAACTCATTAATAGCTGCCTTTGTCAGAGCTTTAAAGGTTTGCCAAACAAAGCTTGACGAGCAGGTCAGATTTCAGACCAGCTCAAAGCAGCTGCTTCACTCTGGGGCAGCCAGCTAGCCAGGATGGGTCTCACCGTCCCTCCACAAGGCAGCCCTTCCTCTCCCAGGCGGGAGACTTGCTCTTCCTCTGCCTCAGACCCTGGGCTGTCCCTATCGAGGCTTCCTCCTGTGGCCGTTCTCCAGCCAGGCACCCCGTGCTCTCAGGGTTCTCTCTCTGCCCAGGGCTCAGCTCCTCTTACCGAGATCACCATGAATCTGGCGGCCATCACACACAGCTGACCTGGCTGTCCACTCACACTCTGAGAGCTGCTTCAGACAGACTTGTGACCAAGCCGTATCTGGTCGGTCTGAAATCAAGTAGATGATGTTTCTCCCCCTCAAGCCTCACTTTCCTCTAGTGGAGGTGCCATGTTCCCACCTGTCACAATCTCTTTGGATCCTGAGCTTCACCCCCCCACCCTATGGCCCCTGCACATGGACATACACATTGTCCATGCCTTTCTTCAAATCACAGATATCCCTGGGGATCCCTACTTGGACTCTCAACGTAGGGAGTGGCAATGAGTACTTTATGGTTGGGCCTCAGAGGCATCCTTCTGACTCCAGCACTGGACCCTCCAGGCATGCTTTCTAACCACTCGTCTCCAATGGCAGCATTTCAGGTATTAATAGGTCATGTTTCTGTAGCATTTTAAGGGTTACAACATGCTTTCACCGTATTACAGGTGCTAGCCCCATCTCCCCACTCAGACTGAGATGCTGCTGTGGCAGTGGGCAGTGTCTCAGTCTGGGGGTGTCCCCAAGGTACTCTATACAAGGACAGAGGAACTGAGCAGGCAGCTGGGAGGGCACCAGTCAGGGATTCCCAGCCACAGAAGTCCAAAGAGCGTCCCTCAGCACTGAAGCACCAGGCCCACCTCGAACAGGGTGCCACCAGTCCAGGTGATGGAGGCAGCATCTGCAGACCTGAAGCAAGTCACTGAAGGAAATGGGAGCCATCAGTCTGGAAGAAGGACGGAGTGGTAGTAGGGCATGAGTGCCATCTTCGAGGATTAAGGGGATGAGATTTGAAGGGTTAGACACCACAGGGTGGTCCGAGGGGCAGGTTTAGGCTGGACCTCGGGAAGCCCTTCCTCCTGTGATCCGCCAGCAGAGGCTGCCAGAACGTGTCAGAGATATCAGAGGAGCAATTCTCCATTAGGTTTGGGTAGGATCAGATGGTCTCCAAATTCCCTTCCAATTCTGACACCCTAAGGCTGTGTGGTTGGATGATCTTGGGGGTCTCTCCTCTCCCTGATTCCAGTTTCTTCCAAATCCTGCCGATCTGAGCCTCTGGCCATCAAGGGTTGGCCTCAGGTGAAGAAAGAAAACGAGAGCCAGCAGGAATGCCCGCCTGCTTGATGTGGCATTGGAGCACACCATGCACTCGGAAGGGTGGCACAGTCAGCACGGCCATCTCAGCTCAGGATGGGGGAGAGGGGATTGAGCACCAATAAGCTCCCTCCATCACAGCTCCCAGCAGCGTGTTGGGGAGTGGAGGCTGGAGGTCAAAGCATCCTGATGAACAAGTCAACAGGAGGATTCAACTGGGGTGGCCCATTTAATTGGGCTCCATTTATTTTGGGGAAAAGACATCCCATGATAATACAGTGTGACCTTTCACTGAGCTCTATGGCCATGCCAGCAGGGCCCTAGAGGTCACTGGGCCAGCCCTGCTGTGAAACGTGAAGACGCTGGCTCTGGAGGAGCTGAGAGTATAGGAGACCCTTCCCCTTCTGCCAATGATCCATTCCAGGAAGCTCCCCCCCCCCAATAACGAAGGCCATCTGCTACACCTGTGACACTCAAGAGACAGGGCCTTAATTAGGACCCAAGTGACAGGCATTGGCGCTCTCTGTGGGACAGGAAGAAGCGAAAAGGTAGCAGGAGAAGGGAGAGGGATGAGGGCTTTTGGTACTGACTGTGAGGACCCACTTCCTGTTGTCTACTAGGGTTGTGGGAAGGAATCTCCTGGTAGTCCCTTGTATCCCTCCCTCTACTATGAGACCTACTGAGGCAGCCCCCATCTGCAGGTCAACCCATCTGATCATTTAATAAATAGCTCCTGGGGTGTGTGTGGGGGAGCTGCTATGGAGACATTGGGGTGCTGCTACCAACCACCTCAGTCATGGGCAGCTTGGCAAGTACTGACCCTTTCTAGAAGTAGGGAGGAAAGGGGCTGGGCTGGGTATAGGGCAGAGTGAAGAAGGGACATGGGGGTGCATCCCCTGGACCTTTGACTGCTCACTCAATAATAATAACAGTAACAACAACCATGAAAATACCGCTGAATAAATAGTGTCTGCTTTCCCGATGCTGTGCTCCCTGACACCCACAGCCATGGGAAAGGGGGGAGCTCTTTGGCCCAACTCAGCCTGAGGGTGGAGAGAAGGGAGAAGGCATCCCTCTCGCTGGTCTTGGCAGCTCCCACCATCATCGGAGAGAGAGCAGCTCTGGGCCTGAGCCCCATCCGGTGTGGGGAGGACGCTGGCGGGCCAGCGTGGAGGCAGGTGGCCGCACAAGTCTCCACACTGCTCTTAGCTCTTGTCCTTGGGAGATTTGCTTTTAGAATCATGCTTGTTTCCCAACAGCTTCAGCACTTTCATGGTCTTAAATTTGCCTTTCTTCTTCATGCCAGGTTCTGCCTCCTTATGAAACTCTGTGGGAGGGAGGGAAGAGAGGGAGCAGCTGCAACCAGTGGCGTGGATGCCCGAGGCTTCTCTGCCAGCTCAGCGGGCCCAGGTGGCACCACAGACCCCCCCCCATAATTACTGATTCTATCTGTATTCATTCTGTATATACTCATCTGCCTTGATATGGGGGGTAGAAAGGGAGCTGGCACTGAGACAGGACCTACTGTGTGCCAGGCACTAGATCCTTATAACAGCCCTGCAAGGCAGGGAGGTGCTGTTACAACCTCCATTTTATAGATGAGGATACTGAGGGAAAGAGATGCCTTGCCCAGGTGAGTGCCTGAATCTAGATCTGAACTCAGGTCTTCCTGATTCTAGACTCAGAATTCTGGCCACTGTACCACCCAGTGTCCCCATCCATTCACAAGAGATATGCACACATTTATGTATGTATGTCTCTGTGTGTTTGTATAGACAGAGATACACACACCCCCCTCAAGGCCACCATACCCAGACCTAGGACCCCTGACCCCAGAACCCCAAGGGCCAATGAAAGCACAGACTCGGGCAGCCAGGCACCAGCTTCCCCATGGAGGACGGGGAACAAGACCCTCAGGGGTCCTGACCAGAGCCCCCGAGCCCCACTCACCTTTCTTCCTGATCATGGCCTCCAACATCTTGTCTTCCTCTTCTTCCCTGAGATCAATGAGAAAGAGAGGGGGTGACAGAAAGTCATCGACAGAGAGAAGGAACTATAATAAAACCCACTGGTGCTTCCTTCATGCCCGCAGGGCCATTAGAGACAAGGTCTTGGCTGTGCCTCCCCAGCAGCACTGGGAGAGAGAGGCAAGCAGGGGCCGTGCCAACTATTTAGGGAGGGGGATACGGAGACCCAGCTAGGAGGTGGAGCACAGGAGGTTCGAGCTGGGAGGGCCCTTACAGACCATCTAGTGCAGAGATTGGTAACCTGGGCTCCAAGACTTTGCTATTTAAGGATGGATGGATGGGTAAAGGCAGGGAAAGAACTTGGAGTATGATTGCTTTCCCTTGTAATCCTGTGGAATGAATCTGAAAACCTAATTCTGAGAAGGGGGATGTATGTGTCACCCATTTGCCAGAGGAGTCTGGGACACTAAAAAGATGAAGCCCCCTGATCTGGTCCAACCCCTCACTTTACAGAGCAGGAAACTGAGCCCTATAGAGATGATCTATAACCTGCCCAAGGTTACATGGCTTACTCATTCATCAAAAAATATTTTTTGTCATTTAGTCATTTTTAGTTGTGTCTGACTCTTCATGATGCCATTTGGAGTTTTCTTGGCAAAGATATTGGAGCAGTTTGCCATTTCCTTCTCCAGCTCATTTTACAGATGAGGAAACTGAGGCAAAATGGGGTTGTGACCTATCCAGGGTCACACAGTTAGGAAGTGTCTGAGGGCAGATTTGAACTCTGGACAATGAGTTTTATTGACTTCAGGTCCAGATACCTTTATAGAATGTCCCAAATATAGAATGTCCCAAAAGTCTTAGTGCAGTTTTAAGCTATTAAATCACAGGATTTAGAACTCTACATGAATGTTAGAGGTCATGTATGAGCATGACCCCTTTATTTCACAGATCAGAAAATTGAGGGGCAACATTCAGCGTGAAGAGCCTGTGGTTGGCGTTGGCTAGTCCTAGTGTCTCGAGATACCTACTAGTGCCCTTGTCAGTGAGTTGGGAACCTTTGAGAAAATTCCAAGAGGCTCCTGAGAATCAGTAAGGAGCAGTGCTGCCTTTATTCCCTGTGAGCAATGAGAGGAAGGATCTTTTCCCTCTCTCTGTTTGCACCGTCAACCACATTCCTCAAGAAACCATGGCCAGAATATATAAGCAAAAGGACAAAAGATCCCAGGCACCAATCACCCTGATTCCCTGGGACCAGAAGGGGAACAAGGAGATGTTCTTTCAGTAAATGCCTTTGCACTGAGCCTACTGCCACCTCTGCCTGACCAGAGGCAAGGTACACACTGGTGGGGGCTCAGGAAGTCTAGTTTAGGAGTGCAGACCCAGAGAATTTCTTGAACCTGGAGTAGCCATCTCCAGGGGCCCCCCCAGTGAGAGGGGATGGAAGCGAGGTCCACTCTCCCTCCCTCACTGCCTTACCTCTGCCGGTCTTCATCCAAGCAGTTCACTATGGCGTTGCGCTGTTCAATGAGGGTCACCAGCTCCTGCATGAGCACCTTCTCCCTTGCGTGGTCTTCCTCTGTCCAGTCCTTATCTGCCCACGGAGGGAGGAGAGAAGAGAAATCTCTAAGACCATCTGTCTGAGCCACATTGGAGGAAAGCGGGGGCCCTCCAGCAACACCTCTGAAGGCGTCTCTCTGGGCCTGCTCTTGGATACTGCTAGCCAGGGGGAAAGACCATGGGCATGGGAGTGGGGGGAGGCAGGGAGGCCACACCTGGGACTTAGCTCTGGCCACATGCCAGCTGTGCCACTGGCCCAATCCCCTCATTTCACTAGTGAGGACCCCAAGGCCAGTGGTTAGGTGACATGCTCAGGGTCACACCACTAATAATGACCTGAATTTGCCCCCAGGTCTTGCCTTCTTTCCTTCCATCTATCCTTCTTCTGCCCAAGCTCTGGGGAAGGGGGTTCTGGCCCAAAGCCGCCCACACTGCTCTGCCCAACCACCCTTTCCAGCCCAGCCCGCACCTGCCCCACCACGGCCTGGTGGTCTCCCGTGGGAGGCCGTCCGTGCTCACCTGGCTTGTTAAGAAGGCACCGCAGCTCGAACTCCACGTCGGCCTGGCGCCGCTCCAGATTCTGCTGCTTGAAGCTGCCGGGGACAGAGAAAAGAGGCCAGAAGCTGGAGGGGACTCCTGGTATCAGGATCCGACCAGGGACAAGAGCCCAGTGGCTGCCCTTCTCAGCAAGGTTGGGGCCATGTCCTGGCTACTTCTGTTTAAATGCTCTGTCCCCTTTCTTCTTATTCTTTGTTACAAGAGACAAGCCAGGAAGACCAGTGTTCAAATCCTGCCTCTGACACCTCAGTGTTCAAGGCAAAGCCTAAAGAGGCTGCAGAGTGGGTGGCAGCAGAAGTTTCCTACCCTGGGAGCTCCCTAGACCAAAGCTAGCACAGGCCAGGCCTTGGCCCTAGACAGACCTCCACGTAGGTGTATGGTTGTGGCAGAGACAAATAGAGAGAAAGCCAGGGAGAGGCATCTCTGCGTCCCTCGGTTCCCCAGTCTCTGGCCTGCTCAGGAAGCTGGGGTGCTCCTTCCCAGCCCGGGCGCAGGGAATAACCCTGGGGGGGCTGGAAGTTGTAGCCAGCAATGCACTCACACGTAGATGAGCTCTGACTCCCGCCGGACCAGCACATGCTTCTCGTGAATAAGCTTGAACCAATCCACCAGAAGGTCATCTTCACAGCCATCTGCAAAGGGGAGTGCATGGCCTGAGGCCAGCCCCAGAGGCCCAGGTACACTGCCCACTGGGGAGGAGCCCTGCCTGGGAGCCAAATCTGGAGGCAGCCCCTGGGGCTGGGGAACTGGGCAGGCATCCCTCCGTGTGCCAGCCTCCAGGGGCCTGTGCATTCTGAGGGGGCCCCAGGCAACCCTCCTTCCCTGATGCTGGATGGTCCTGCTGGGCCTGGGCCAAGGAGCCCCCAAGAATGGGACCTAGCCTCCCCTCTGTCGCAGTTGGCTTCCTGGCCTCCTTTCCTCTAGTGTGCACCATGTACCGTTCTGTCCACTGCGGAGTTTCTCTTCCAGGGCCACCCCACGATGCTCTAGTTGGTCCAGCTGGCGCTCAATGACGTCCATCTCCCCATAGAGATCCTCCTCTGGGATGTACTGGTCAGCTTGGACCTACCCAAGAGGCCTCTGGTGAGGGGCCAGGCAGGGTCCTTTCTGCCTCCCGGTGGGGGCAGGAGAAGGGGAAGGGGAAGGCCCTCTTCTCCGGCCAGTCCACCATCTGTCTGGTCACTGAGCCCTGGGAGCCAGCTATAGGCCCAGGGCAAGCCTAGCGCCCATATCCAGCCCACTCTAGAACACTCTGGAACAAAAGCATCCTTAATGAGAAGAGGAGGAGGAAGGAACAGGGAAGAGCAAAGAGAGAGAAGGGGGAAGGAGATCATGTGAGAGGTGGCCTGGGCCAGTGGAGGAGAGCTGGCCTCTGAGTCCGGAAGACCTGAGTTAGAATCTAGCCTTCAGCACATTTAGTGCCTGGCTGCCAGCAGGTCTGTGTGCCCACCAGCACAGCACGGTGCCGGGCACCCAGGAGGGGTTCCTAAAGGCTCTTCTACTCATCCATCCTTATTCAGGCACAACTCAGCCAGATGCACTTGAAGGCCAAGCTCCCAGCCTGTGGCTACAGCCATGTTCCCAGAAGACCCTGCTAGGATGGGGCCGAAGAGAGCCCCTGTACCTTTCGTTTGATGAGGGGGAAGCCGTGTCCAGGGGCAGGTGGTCGCACAGGCTTGCCTCCCTTCTGGGTCTTCTTCGCGGTTGGGGAGGACATGGGTGATGCCTTCCGATTAAAGGGGTTCTCTTTGCAGGAGGACTGAAAGCAACCCGAGAGAGGGGTTGGGTGAGGGTGGTGGGGAGACAAGTAAGGATGACTGACCCACCCACTCTGGACACAGCTGATGTTTCTCTAAAGAGCTGATCTGACCGGGCCACTCCCCAGCTCCAGAAGCCACAGTGGCTCCCTATTACCACCTGTGCCCCCCTGCCCCAGGTGTTCTGCTGTGAC
Organism: Gymnobelideus leadbeateri; assembly: GCA_011680675.1. Taxonomy (NCBI): domain Eukaryota; kingdom Metazoa; phylum Chordata; class Mammalia; order Diprotodontia; family Petauridae; genus Gymnobelideus; species Gymnobelideus leadbeateri. The sequence continues at coordinate 453,311 of WOXC01000782.1, forward strand.
TTGCCCAGGACCCTCCATCTCCCACCTCCACCTCTGCCTAGGCTTCTCAGAAGCCCTCCTTTCATCCAAAGCGCAGCTCCAGTGTTGGTCACCTCCCAAATTCCTGGCACCTTCCCCCCCAAAGGCAAATTTCATTCATCTAATTGGCAAGTGCAGAGTCTCTCCTGAGAGAGAGGGCAGGGCTACTGGCTGTGATCTTTCTATCCCCAGCACCTAACAGAGCTTGGTACACAGCAAGTGTTTAATAAATGCTCAGACAGTGACTGCTCAAGGTCACACAGGCAGGAGAGCTGGAGGAGGAGAAAGTGGGAAAGGAAGGATTCAAATCTGGTCTTTTGTCAATGCCTGGGCCCCACCCTGCTCTGACCAGAACTTTTCTAGGCACCCCCAAGAAGGACCCCCCCCACATACACTGCCAGCACTTTCTGGGTGCCCCCAAGAAGGACCCCCACGTGCACACCCCCAGCACTTTCTAGGCACCCCCAAGAAGGACCCCACACATACCCCCAGAGCTTTCTAGGCACCCCCAAGGACTCCTCACACATACCCCCAGCACTTTCTGGGTGCCCCCAAGAAAGACCCCCACATGTACACCCCCAGCACTTTCTCAGCACCCCCAAGAAGGACCCCTTCACACACACACCCAGAACTTTCTGGGTGCCCCCAAGAAGGACCCCCCAAACCCCCGGCACTTTCTAGGTGACCCTGCTCCCCCTTCCCCCATCTCGTCCCCACCCCCTCCTGCAGCTCAGCTGTTCTGGGCATTCGAAGCTACAAAGGCCCTCCTGCTGTTTTCTCCCACTCTGCCCTGGAAGAACCCCCTTCTTTCCTCCCTCCCAGTGGCATCTGGTCCCAAACTGCAATTCCTCCACCCTGAAGAAGGCTGACTTCATTTATTGCTGACCTGGCTGGTCCGAGCCTTTCAGGCCGCCAGCTTCAGAATAAGCGCCCTCCAGGGACCCCTTCTGGGAGTGCCCAGCCCTGCTAAGGAGGGACGGGGGAGGCTCTACGGCTAATGCATGCCCCTGGGGTCCAACAACCAGCTTCTCTGGCCCCAGGAAACCCACTCTAACCTGCCTCAGCTTCCCCAACTGTAAAATGGGGCCATACCAGGACCTGCCTTCCAGGGCTGTCTGGAGGATCCAGTGGGGTGAAGTGTGTGCTGGCACACAGTAGGTACTTTCCTTCCTCCCTAAAGCCAAAACTGGGTGAACAAGCTAAGCCCAAACTGGAGAAGGCTCCACACATAGGACATCCGGGCTGGCCTGTGGGTCCGGAGCCCTGGGTTGAGATCTCATCTCTCCCCTGCCCTGGCTGTGGGGGTGGCCCTCAGCAGGCAGCTCTCCTTCTGTGATCCCACTATTACTGCTGGGTGAGCCCTCTCTGGGCCTCAGCACAATGAGGGGGTGGCCCCTGACCCCCAGGTCCATCCTACTCCCAGGCAGTGAGGGGACGGAGGAAGGCCCTGCATGTGCTTCTTGGGGCGCAGGGCCAGCAGGAGCCAGACTCACCTCCCAGCCCCCCCAGCCCCTGGTGCACTCTGGAGCCACCTGGCCCAGGCACTGGGGACAAAGGTGCCACCCAAGGACTGTGCCAACATTGTCTGAGCCCTTTCCAAGTCTGTTCAACTAGGACCAAGGATGGCACCTGGCGAGCACTTCACTCCATGTTCCCTCAGGGCTTGTGCTGGGGTAGGGAAGGGAAGGGGGGGCCAGGAGGGAGGGAGGGAGAGAAGGGGGTAGAGAGAAAGAGAGGAAGAAAGGGACCAACACAGAGGGGAGAGAATGATGGAGTCAATGGAGGGCACTAATCACATAGGCAGCCTGGGCCTCAATCTCCTCATCTGTAAAATACAGCCGAGCACCCTCCAGGCCCACAGGCTGTGAACACCTGACCCTGTCTTGGTGCAAACTTATGACTTTTACAGCATAGGGAAGCTCCCTCTGCCTATGCAGATAGCAGCTCCTCAGTAACCACTAGTCATTTGCCAGGGGCACTGAGAGATGAAGTGATTGGCCCAGGGTCCGACAGCCAGTTTTCATGCCAGCAGGACTAGAACCTAGGACCCCCTAAATGAGTCCAGCTTTCTGAACTCTGGCCCCAGGACAGGCCAAAAAGGCCCAGGTTCCACATCAGTCAGACACGGGGCCTCTGGGGTGGCCTTGCCAGGCACACATTCAGAGAATCCCAGAGCCTTGTTCCCTCCCCATAAAATGGGAATCACGCCCCGTGCTTGGTCTCACTGCCAGGCTTCCTTGGGGTCCCACCCAGCAGAGCCAAAGAGAACCATGTCTAAGTCTCCAGCACCTGAGGGACAGCAAAGCCCTTTCCAGCTTCTCCCCGGCCCCACCAGCAGGAGACTGGGTGGGTGCTAACATCATCCTCATTGGGCAGATGAGGGACAGGAAGTGGCAGGGCCAGGTCTTCACAGGGTCTGCTGGGTCCCAGCCTGGCCCAGAGTTCCAGCAGCTGCCTGGGAATGGGAGGGACCAGACTCACCTTCACCTGCAGCTGGGGGGACGGAGGGCTCCTCTCTCCAACCAACAGCAGCGGGGTCGGGGTAGCCCCGACACAGGGCTTGGCAGGCTGTGGGCCCGGGGTGCCCTGAGCACGGCTGGTACAGGGGCTGGGAGGGGCTTGGTCCAGGCAGAGCTGAGTTATCTCTTCAGAGGAGGAGAGGGAGGAGGTGGCTGAGAGGCAGGCGGGGGCCCCAGGGGCATGGACGGTGGGCTCAGAGGAGCTCTTGGGCACAGCCGGGGGCTCCAGCTCCCCAGGGGCCGGGACCGAGCCCTCAGAGGAGAGGCTCTCCACGCTGAGAGCTGGCGACGGGGTTGAAGAGGGCGGCTCTGAGTGCGACAGTCTCGGTGTGGGGAGGCCGGCCAGGTGCAGAGCTGTTCGGAGGAGGAGAGGAAGAATGAAGAGGGCGAGAAGTTCAGGGTCTGGAGGCAAGTGACACCAGAACCTTTGGAAGGCAGCCTAACAGAAGGCGAGGAACCCCAGATTGGGGCCAGAGGACCTGGGCTCACATCCTACCTCTCCTCATGTGACCATGGGCAATCACTTCCCTGTGCCTCAGTTTCCTCATCTGTAAAGTAGGGGGTTGGCCTCCATGCCCCGGAAGAATAAGGGAGGGCTGGGCTAGGGGGCCTCCAGGACCCAGGTGAGAAGCCCCCCCCCAGACTGCCCACACCTTGCTCCAACCTTGGCACTGTTTCCTTAGTTACAGGAAACAATCTTTAAAAACCTCAGCTTTAAAAATCCTTCCATTCCCCCTGGCAACCGACTGTGTCTCCCTCCCCCTCCCCCCATTGCCACCAGCTTTGGCAGAGTGCTGTGTTGAAGGAAGCCCTGTGAGGGCAGGGGCAGTTTTGTTTCTGTCTTTGAACCTTCAGGGTCCAGCCCAGTGTCTGGTATTCAACACTGACTGACTTGTGAATTCAATTCCACCAACCAGTTGGACTAATAAGTAAGCATTTATTAAGTGCTTACTATGGCTGAGCACTGGGCTGGACCCAGAGGGTACCAAGACAGAAAAGCAAGATGATCCCTGCCCTCAGGGAGCTTTCACTTTCTCAGGAGAGGGCAGCCTTTACCTAAGCCATGAGCAGTCAGCAAAGAAGTGCAAGGTACACATCTCTGTTGGGCAAGCACTGAGTGAAGGAGACAGAAAGGCCCATGTGGAAACAGCTGTGGGACCACGGGGCAAATGGCCTCAGAGCTCTGGGACTCAGCTTCCTCATGTGGAAAATGGGTGCAGCCACCTCCGAGCACTGTGGGGAGGATGCCACGACCACTCTTTAATTAAGGGAGGGAGGGTGTGTGTGTGTGTGTGTGTGTGTGTGTGTGTGTGTGTGTGTGTGTGAGAGAGAGAGAGAGAGAGAGAGAGAGAGAGAGGGAGAGAAAGAGAGAGAGAGAGGGAGAGAGAGAGGGAGAGGGAGAGAGAGGGAGAGAGGGAGGAGAAAGAGACAGGGAGAGAAGGAGAGAGGGAGAGAGGGAGGAGAGAGAGAAGAAAGTGGGAGAGAAGGAGAGAGGGGAAAGAGGGAGAGAAGGAGAAAGAGGAAGGTGGGGAGGGAGAGGGGGGTAATGAAAAGAAAGAGAAGTTTTTGTTTAGTCATTGTTCAGTCATGTCCAACTCTGTGACCCCATTTGGGGTTTTCTTGGCAAAGACACTGCAGTGGTTTGCCTTTTCCTTCTCTAGCTCATTCTACAGATGAGGAAAACTGAGGCAAACAGGGGGAAGTGACTTGCCCAGGGTCACACAGCTAGTAAGTGTCTGAGGTCAGATTTGAACCCAGGAAGATGAGAGAGAAATGATCAGAGACAGAGAGCATAGAGAAGGAGGGAGGGCAGGAGAGAGAAGTATAGGAAAATATCTATAAAACAACACTGAGGGATGGAGGTCTGCAAGGGGCTTCATGCAGGGGGCATTCCTGACAAGGCCTCACAGCACGAGGCCAGACTGTCCTGGAATTCCTTCGGCCACTGACTGGAGGTGCCTGGTGATGGGGAGGCTCAGGGCCTTTCCCAGATCAGGGCACCCTGCACTCTCATGGCTCTGGTTCATGGATCTCTTCCCCTTCCACTGACCTTAAGCTCGCCCTCATGCAGCCCCCCACTTCCTGGTTGGGCCCTCTGGGGCTCAGACCTTTGGGCTTTTAGTGGCCTGCTGGGGAAGGAATGAGCTGTTCCCAAACCAAAAACCATACTGCCCAGCAGCCTTCTCTCACCAGATGGGCAAGGGGGAGGTGTAATGCCTGGACGATGCTCTGTTGGGTGACTGGCACCCTCTGGAGCAAGGAGAAGCCGCTCAGGCCTCCCCTGGGGGAATGATGTCCCAGACCGCTCAGAAATAGACTGGCCATGCTGGGCAGCCATGGAAACAGAGATGTGGACTGGCCACAGCTGGGGCCGTGGGGATGGAATTTCAGACTGGCCACAACAGGGGCCATGGAGATGGAGCCCTGGACTGGCCACACTGGGGGTCGTGGGAACAGAGCCCTGGACTGGCCACAGCGAGGGGACAGAGCCCTGAACTGGCCATAGTGGGGGCCATGGGGACGAAGCCCTGGACTGGCAATGCCAGAAGCCGTGGGGATGGAGCCCCAGACTGGCCACAATGGTGGCCTTGGGGACGGAGCCCCAGACTGGACATGCCAGGGGCCATGGGGACGGAGCCCTGGATGGCCACGCTGGGCGGACATGGGACAGGACCCAGACAAGAGAAGGGGACAGGGCCTGGCTCACAAGCCCCAAGATCTGCTGAGGCTTGAGTTCTCACTTCCGTCCAGCTCAGGTCATGACCATCAAGAAGCAGGAGGAGCAGGTCAGGCCAAAGGGGAGGGACTCACCAAGGGGAGAGGCACTGGGTGCTCGCGGAGCCGGCCGCTTCTTGGTGCGCGGGCTGCTGGTGGGAGTGATGCCATACCAGGGATGCAGAGTCTTGGTGGTCTGCTCTGCGGGGGCAGGGGTGGGCGGGGCTGCTGCCTCTTCATCTTCCTCTTCATCCTCAAAGGGGTTGTAGGGCTTGGCCTCCTGTGCAGCGGACCAGCTCTCTGGTTCTATGGCCCTGCCAGACTCTCCCCGGGTCTCTTCCTCCTGGGCAGCCCTCAAGGGCATCTCTGGCCGGCTGCCCGGTGGGAGCGGGGCCGGCTTCTTCTTGGGCTCTGCCTGCACCAGGGAGATCCACGGTGGGTCCTTCTTCTTGGGCGTTGTGGCTCTGGAGGAAGCAGAAATCAGTCCATCCATCAAAAGCATTTATGAAACATCTACTATATGCCAGGAACTGGATGACAAAGACCAGAACATGGGCTTTAGTCCCTGCCCTCCAGGAGCTTACATTCTGCTAGGAGACACAGAGAATACAAGTGGCATCACGTTGTGGTCAACTGGGAACTGGTCTCAAATTCAGGAAACCTGGGCTCAAGGTTCACCTCTGCCACATACAGGCTGTGTGACCCTGGGCAAGTCACCTAACTTCTCACCCTAGGCAAGTCTCTAAGAAGGCACCAACCTGCTCTGATACAATGGAGCTGGGATACACATGGGGCTGGCATTACAGAGCCAGCCCTTACCCCATCTAGAACAGACACAAAATGAACACAGGCTCATCTGGGAAGGACTGGCACTACTTAGTAGCCTGGGTGATGATGAGGGGATCAGGAAAGTCCTGGATCAGCATCTTGAAAGAATCTGAAGTAGAGGTGAGGAAGGAAAGCCTGGGGGCCAGACTCGGCAAAGGCTCAGAGGCAGAAGAAGTGATATGAAGCAATAAGGGGAGGAGGAAGGGAGGAGGACGCCCTCACGGACTCCCAGAGGCCATCAGGGCAGCTGGCCCAGTGGGACAGCCGGGGTTGGTCTGGGAGCATCTAGACCTCTCACTCTTCCTAACAGAAGGGGCATTCGGCCCCTTTGTACCTCCCACCCATTGCCCCCGGGTCACTTCTCCAGGCCACACAGAACCAGTGGAATGCCCCCTCCTTGGGGAAGTCTCGTCACATGCTTGAAGGTGGCTGTACCAAGTCCGTCTTGAATCTAAGCCCCACGAGTCCCTTCGACCATAGTGCCCAGGCCCCCCCAACAGGCCAGCCTCCACTGGACCCTGTCCCACTGGGGAAGCCTCTCAAGGAGGCACCTTCACCTGCTGGTCCCTCCTCCCTTTTCACAACTCTGACCCTAGCCGGTCAATCCCCTCTTGTTTCATCAGCATGTGCACACACACCCCCCCCCCCACCCCCTGCTGACACAGGATGAAACCTGGCCATGTCTTCAGGAGGTGCTGGGGGCCCACCTTCTGGGGATGAACCTCATTTGGGCCCAAGGTCTTTGGCCAGCAGGGTCCATCACTGGGGCCATACCCCAAGCCCTTCTAGTCTCCTAACACCTGCTGGCTGGAGCAGCAGGGCACCCAGCAGGATGTGGGGCCCTTCCCAGGCTTCTTCCTTACTCAACTGTGTCCTAAAGACATAAGGAAGACTTGTCTCCCCAAGTCCAGAGCCCAACAAGAGGAGAAGGGGTTCCATGGTAGCCAGGCTCCATCTCTCCCAGGCCCCCAGGTCTGAAGGGGTAAAGGGCCCAGGGTCCTGAGGGACAGGGATCCCTCAATGGTTAATCACTCAGGGGGAATGGGCACATACCGCTCTGAAGCCTTGGGTGTCCCTCTTGGTTTGGGGACCGGGGGGTTGGATTCATGCACCCTTCCTAGGTGGAAAGTAAAAAAAAGATAGCTGTTCATTGGTAGCAGTGAGTGGTCCCCCTCACCCCAGGGGCCACGAAGCCTGTATTTCCTGGAGCAGGGGACTCTTCCCTGTGAGGTCACAGGCTTCTATTCCTATAGCAACTTGCTGGTCTGACAAGGATGGGCCCCTACCCCCAGTCATGGCATGATTAGATGAGCCACCTTTCCACAGGAAGCTGAGATGAAGAAATGTCACCTGGGGATCAGGGACACCTGCAAACCTCATCTTCATTGAAAATGAGAAATGAAATCTGGGTCCCAGGTACCCAGAGGCAGCCCCTTTTAGCCCACACCCCTCCCCTCCTAGTTCTAGACAGAAGCAGGGGATTCAGTGGCCCAGTTCAGCTACCAGAGGAGGGAGGGGGCTGCCAGGGGGCAGAGAACTCAGAGGAAGCACCATGCCCGTGGGCACGGGCCCATCCTCTGAGACAAAGGAAGCCTCAGAGGTCATCTGGTGCAGCCCCCTGACTCTGGAGACAAATCACACAGAGCCAGCATGAGAACCGATGGCCTCTCAGGACAAGTCCGGCTCTTTCTGCCATGATGTCTGCCGACACTATGACCCAATGGACCAAGGCCAGAGCCCTGGGTTCTTGCCACACTGCTCAGGTGCCCTAGACAAGCTAGTTAACATCGCAATTTCTAATAACTTCCCGTGTCTACACGTCACAGAGCAGGGGGCCCATGGGCAGCTAGGAAGCAAATCTCCTTACCAGAATCTCCCTACATCAATGAAATCTCCAAGAAAAAGAAAAAGAGAAATGCCAGCCAGGAGCAGGTATTAGCTTCCAGCAAGCCCAAAGAAGCAGATTTGGATTGCAACCAGGGATTGCAACTCAGAATTGCAACCCAGGGATTGGAGGTCAGCCGCTGAAAACACAGAAGAGGCAGATGCCAAAGCTTGTCAAGCCACTGGCTCTTGGCCGTCCCTCCGGGTACAGGCCCAGGAGGAAGGGCTGGAGAAGAGAGGGCAGAAGAAGGTCTGTGTGGGCCTCTGAGGGCTAGGAGTCACAAAGTCACGGTGGGCTCTCAGGTTCCCCGTTGGGCAGAGGAAGGAGCTGGCTGAGCGGCCTTGGCAGCACCCAGTCTAGGGGCCTGTGAGCCTCCCTGTGCCACCTGGGGCAAATCCTCAGTCTTTCTATCTGTGTAATGGGAGTGGGAGTGCATGGGATTTGACCATTTGTTCACCAAGACTTTATTTACTCAGGAGCTGCTGTGTGCCAGGCCCAGTGGGAACACCGGGATGAGTAAAATAATTCCTGCCCTCCAGCATACATTCTACTGGGGGATATAGCCCATACACACACAAGTAAATACAGACTAAATGCAAAGTAATACAAGCTAACTGAGGGGGAAGGGTGAACTGAAAGCAGCTGTGTGGCTCTGTGGATAAAGTGTGGGGCCTGGCTTCTGGAAGACCTGAGTTCAAATCCTGCCTCAGACACTAACTAGCCAAGTGACCCTAGCCCAGTCCCTTCTAGCTCTCTGTTGACATCACTGAGCTCCCCACCCTAGCCCTCATAAAGTGGGGTACACCAGCAGGCATCAAAGGTTCTTCCAGCTCTAGAGCTGGGCCAAGTCAGAGCTCCCGACTTGAGACCACACAAGTGCAGGTAAGCCACGGCCACTGTCGCCTCCCAAGGCAGCAGGGCCGACAAGCACACCGTGGGGAGACTGGAGGCCAGGAAGGTGGGGAGGGAAGAGAGAGAGAAGGAGCCAGGGAGGAGGAGGGGGGACCAGAGAGACGGTGAAGGGAGACTGGGCAGGACTGAGCCCCAGTTGGCCCTCACTCAGCTCTCCAAGACACCCAGGTCTTGGCCCTCCCCTGCCCCCAGCCCCCAAAGGCACATCCAAATCCTGCAGCCAGACACCCATGCCCAGGCCCTGACCCAGCCAAGCGCCATGAGGTACGCCTCTGACACCGTCACCCTGGACCTGTCCCTTCACCTGAGCCTCGGCTTCTCGGGGAGTGGAGATGGCCATGCTCGCCCCCTCTCCTCACAGCGCTGGGGTAGAGACCAGAGGTGCAACCAGAGCCGTACCAAACGTTCTGCACAAAGGTCACTGGGCATAGCCCAGATGGCATCACTCACCATTCACCAGGCAGCCGCCCTGCTCCCCAGGACTCTCGCCCTGCACGCTGGAGCGGGGTCGAGGGACCGGCTGGGGGCTGGCGGGCGAGGCAGATATTTCCGAGGCTCTCCTGGGGGCGGGGGTCGGCCGGGTGGCTGGTGGAGAGGCCAGCTCCTGTGGCTTGCTGGGGAGCGGGGGTTTGGACAGAGTCTGAGGCGGGGGCTCAGAGCTAGTCTCCGTCCTAGGGATGGTGGGATCTTCCCCATCCTCCCCCACACCGGCTGCCACCTCTGGGTGCTGTGGGACCGCTCTGGGCCTGCCCTCTGTCTGCCCCAGGGGGCCCAGTTTGCCCCGGTGCTGGGTGCACACAAACATGCCTGCCTCTGGCCCGTTCTTGTAGGCTCCAGGGAGCAGGGTGCTGGAGCACTCCTTACACCTGTGGGAGAGACGCCAGCCGATCAGCACTCCAGAAGGGCTTCCAAGGTCACTGAGGTCAATCCCTTCATTCAGCAGAGCCTGGGGCCTTGGACCCAGAGCTGGAAGGAGCCTCAGGGGAGATCTAATCCAACCCCCTCATTTTACAGACAGGGAAACCAAGCCCCAAGGAAGTGAAGTTACTCAACTGACATCACACAGTCTGGGGAAGATTCAGGTTTTGAACTCAGGCCTGTGTCTCCAATTTCAGCCCTGGGAGCCTCCACCCCCAGGGACTTCACCTGTACCACAGAACCTCTGGGGTGATCCTAGACTGGATGGCCAGGAGGCAGCTAGCCACTCAAGGACATGTGCTGCCTGACCTGCTGCCCCATGCTCACCTGAAGCACTGGCGGTGATAAAGCTTGCCCTCCACCAGGTACCGCTGCACCAAGTGGACGTGCTGCTGACAGGCGGTACAGGTGCTGCTGGGGATGCTGCGGGAGCCCTGCTCTGCCAGGTTTTCGGGGGCTGCCCCCTGCTCCTCCTGAGGGAGACAGCCAGCCCCCCAGAGGTGAGGTCAGAGCCCCCTTGCCCATCCCCAGCCCCCTGGTACTAATGTCAGAGCCCCCTTGCCTGCCCCCAGGCCCCCAGCAGTGAGGTCAGAACCCCCTTGCCTGCCCCCAGCATTGAGATCTGAGCCCCCGTGCCCACCCCCTGCCATCCTGTGGTCCTGCCCAGCACAATCAAGGTTCAGTCATTCAACAAACATGCATTGCCTTTCTCCTGGGGGCAGACAGGGAGGCACAGAGACAGCCCCTATTCTCACGGATGCAGTCTGGCTAGGGGAGGAGACACCAGGACAGATAACTCACATGGTGCTTTGGGCATCTCTGAGGGGGAAGTAAGGGCCACTGGGCCTGTGTTGTGGAGGGCAGCACCCCACTATTGCTGTAGGCCCAGCGAACTGCCTGGGGGTGCTGAGGGGCAAAATGAGAATCCCACTTCCACAGCTGGAAAGTCTACCCCCTTCATTTTACAGATGAGGAAACTGAGGCATCACAAAGCTAGCTATGTCAGAGGCAGCTCTCCCTGCCTCTAAGGCTGGCTGGCTACAGCACACAGGGCCTCCCATGAGAACTAGGTTGTGGAAGAGCAAATGGGACGCACTCGAGGCCTGAAGCTGGCAGACCCCTGAGCTGGGGGGAACTGGCATTCATGAGTGCCCCCCCAAGAAGGGACAGGAGCAGAGTGAGCTCCTCAGCTGGGCCCGGCCAGGGCTCCCCACAGCAGGAGCTCTGAGAACCCCTGGGAACACTGCATCTTACTCTGAGAAGGGCCTGCATCTGCCCAAGAAGTGGGATCCCCTGTGAACATCATGTCTAAGCTCCAGACCATCTGGAAGAGGGAGGTGAGCCCGCTAGCCCCCTTGCCCCACCCCAGGCAGCCTCCTCCAAGATTCCCACCCTCTCAATCCCCGCATGGCCCCAAGGAGAGGCCAGCCATGACCCACCTGAGTCCCGTCCACTTCAGGGTCGGCACTGGGAGCTACTTCAGGGGAGGAAGAGGAAGGAGCTGCTGGATATTTCCTGGGTGGAGAGACGCCAGCTGGGGAAAGGTGGGGAGACAAACCAGTTGCTGGCAGAGATCTCAGATGCCTGCTTAGGGTGGGGGGCCTGGGAGTCTGGAGGCACCCCCTCCCTACCCACCCTCAGGGAGAGGAGAGTGATGAAGGCCATGGGTCTCCTAGGCCTTGGGGGGGAGTCCTCAGGGGTCTGCCAGGGCTGTGTGGAGAGGGTGTATTGAAGAGAACAGGGCACTTGTTAGAGCCAGATGGAGAGCAGGGAGCTCAGAGGCCTAAAACACTTTACTGAAGAGGAAACTGAGGCCTGGGGAGGCCGAGTGACTGGTGAGGAGTCGCACTGGGAACAAGCCCCAGAAGTGAGATCTGAACTCAGGCCCCTGACACCAGAGATAGCATTCTTTCCATGGTGCTTCCACAAGTGGGGAAAGGGGACAAAACCAGGAAAAAAAAATAACCTCAAGGGACAGAATATTTGTCTAGATGGACAGGAGACTGGACAAGATGACCTCTGATGACCCCAGTGGCTGCCACCCTGTCCTGATGTGGGGGGAGGGATGGCAGTGATGGAGGAACGGCCCCCCAGCAAAGGTTCAGCCCCCCCCATTGGCTTCCGTTCCTTTGCGGCCTTGCATGTAATGGGTTCTTAAATGCCTCCTGACTGACTGACTCCCAGCTTCCCAGCCCAGATCAGATCTGCCTCCTGGACACCCCTAGGAAATCCCTCCTGACCTTCACTACTTCCCCACCTCTGAGTTCCAAAGGGGATGCAGGACCAAGCAGGAAATGGGCAGCAGGGGCCACACCCTGGGGATGGAAGGGCAGCCAATGACCCCCATCAGAGTTGGGGAGGAGTGGGTCCTGGGAAGGGTCTGGGGGCTCACCTTGGCTGGGGTTGGTAAAATGGTTGTAATACTGAGACACATAGGTCATGATGCTAAGGCAGTCAGGCACACTCATGGAGACCATATCGTTGGGGTCCAGCAAGGCCGGGATGCCCAGCTCCCGCTCTGCCACCTCGAAGGCCTGGAGGGAGACAGGAGCCAGCCTGAAACAGTGGTGTCCTGGGCAGAGAGGCAGCAGGCTCCCCTGGTCCGGGGTGCGGGGGGAGATGAGGAAGGGGCCCCCACCCTGGCATGGACCCCATCCTGGGCACATCACTGTTTAGAGCCACCCAGCAGCCAAGAAAGGATGGGGACAGTGGTTTCTGGGAGGGACACCTGACAGCAGCAGGCCAAGGGGGGATGGGGAAAAGGAAGAGCAGGGGAAGCAGGGCCCTCCCAGCAGAGAGCCCCCGGCACCAGCTCTCCCCCAGCACCCAGAGCCCCAAAGCCAGGCTGAGGGGCACACCAGAGCATCCCAGAGGCAGGGAGGGCCTGCCCCATTGTCTCCCCTATCCCACAAGGCTCCCAGGGACCCTGCCTTCTTTCCCACTTTTGTTCTAGGCCCCATCTGTCTGGGACTCACCAGGCGGTTATTTTCATAGACATTGTCCTTGGAGAGCGAGTCGAAATCTCTGGAACAGACAAAGGTGAGAGAGTAAGGGACAGTATGGATGGGGCTCAGCAGGTTTGGTGGGGGAGGGGGAGTCAGGGACCTGCCAGCTGCAACGGGGTGAGCCTGGAACTTACTGTCCCCATCCCTCCCTTAGGGGAAGGAACCTTGAGGATCCTAACACACAGAACTTTAGGGTAAGAAGAGTCCACAGGACATAGAATATTAGGCCATAGAAGACCTTAGAACACAAAAGGTCAGAGCTTGGAGGGCCCTTAGAACAGGGGATGTCAGAGCTTGGAGGGCCCTTAGAACAGGGGATGTCAGGGCTGGGAGGGAGCTTAGAACAGGGGATGTCAGGGCTGGGAGAGTCCTGGGAAGGTCAGAGCTTCCATGAACATGAGAAATCATTCTAGTGTTTCAGAGACATCCATGATCTCATTCCACCCCACAAGGATCTGAGAACAGAGAGTCAATGTGTCTAAACTCTGACCATGAGTCTGGAGTAGGCCAGGACATGGACCCTGGGGTCTCATCTCCCTTTGGTGACTGGGGGTTCCTGTGTGAGCCTTGATCAGACTGGTCATCCCCCACTCCCACACTGCCTTCAGGGAAAGGCAGGTTCTCCAGGGAGAATCCTGATTAGGCCCCTAAAGCAGGCAAGGCCCTGGCTTAGAAGTGAGATAGACAGGGGCTGGTCCTTTGTCTTAAAGAGAAAGGCACATAGACTCAGACACACTGAATCCAAACTGTGTGACCTCGGACAAGCCATGTCTCTCCCTTCCTGGACCTCAGTGTCCTCATCTGTAAAACGTGTTTGGACTAAATGGCTTCTAAGGTCCCTTCCAGCCCTGGGTTTATCTATGATCCCAGGAGAGAATGCTGGAAATACCTGAGTTCAAATCCAGCCGCAGACACTTATTAGCTGTGTGACCCTGGGCAAGTCACTTAACCTCAGTCTGCCTCAGTTTCCTCAACTGTAAAATGTGAACAAGACCAGCAGCTCCCTCCCAGGGTTCTTGTAAGGATCATGGGACCTGCTGGCATACAGCAGGCATTTAATAAATGCTTGTTCTGTGCATGCCTTGTTCCTGAACCCTTAAGTGTGACACTGCTTGGGTCTGAGGGCCTCCGGGGGTCCCTCCCAGAAGGTCCAGACTCAGGAAGGGCAGAGGAGGGGCAGGCTCCTTCTGCCCGGCCCCTTACTTTACAGAGGGGACAGCGAGGCCCAGAAGGGTCTGGCAATGACTCAGCTACACGGGGCGTGAAGCAAAGCGTGCGGTCTCACTTCTGCCCTTGCGCTAGCTCAGCGCCCTGAGACGGGTCACCTGACCCAGTTCACTGGATGGCCAGGGATGAGAAGGGAACGTGGCATCATCTACCTAAGGAGCAGGCTCAGGCAGCCAGGGCGACCCAAAGGCCAGGCATCAAGGCCGGTGCCCCTGGTCTTGCACCCTGCCCGGCCCCCCATTGCCCCCTCCACACTGGCAGCCTGCCAGCCCAGGCTCCTGCTCCTTAATTCCCCACAGCCCCCGCAGCTGTCAGGGCCGTCTGTCTGGCCCTTCTCAGCTCTGCATCATTTTCTGACTTAATTGTGTATGTCTCATCCTCCCTCACCAGACTGGGAGCTAGTCTGGCGGGCAGGGGGCTGTGTCATTGTTGCTTTTTACTGCCGGGGTGCTCAGGTCTGGAGGTGAGGGCCCCCTCCCATCACTAGGCCCTCCCCGACTGGGTGTGAGCAGGATTAAGTGGGGAGAGGGCAAGAGGGGGCCAGAGGGGCTGCTGATTTTCTGGGGTGATCCAACCACTGTGGCACGTCCGATCCTGACTCTCTGGACAACCTCAAATGCTCACAGGGCATTTTCTAAGCAAGGAAGCCAGGGAGGTTGGCTAGGCTAAGCTGTGGCTCCTGGCTTCCTTCCTGGTCATTAAAAATCATTAATATGATAGAAACTTCACTCAAAGGATGACGAAGTGCTCCCCTGGCATCAGCGCTGGCAGGAAACGCAAATGTGGCCACCCCAGGCTCTCACCAAGTCAGAGAGGCCCCCAGGAGAATGCTCCTGGGCCCAGGCAGTGCTTTAAGATCCCAGACTCCTGGGGCGGCTAGGTGGCGCAGTGAATAGAGCGCCGGCCCTGGAATCAGAAGGACCTGAGTTCGGAGCCCGGCCTCTGACACTTAATCCATACAAACAAAAAAAAAAACCTAGCCGTGTAACCTTGGGCAAGTTACTTAACCCCAATTGCCCTCAAGGGGCGGCTAGGTGGCGCAGTGAGTAAGAGCGCCGGCCTCGGAGTTTGGATGACCCGAGATCGGATCCGGCCTCAGAAAATGAGCACCCACGCAAAAATCAAATGACTAGCCGTGTAACCTTGAGCGGGTTACTTAACCTCAATTGCTTTAAAAAAAAAAAAAAAATTTAAAAAAAAAAAAAAAAAGATCCCAGACTCCTGCCAGTCTAGTCCCCAAGGGCTCTAGAACTGGAACCCTGCAGGGTACCACTTAGAATCCTAGATCTAAACCCAGTGTACCTTTAGAGATCCTTCCATTTTACAGATGAAGGAAACAGAGGCACACAGAGGTTGTGATTTGGCCAGGGTCACACAATTAGCATCTATGGGGAGATTTGAGCCCAGGTCTTTTTAAGTCCCAGTCTAGTACCCTAAACACTCCACTATGGGACCTTAGGACATTTGCTATAAGGACTAGGAAGGAGGGGCCTTGGAACAGGGGATGTCACAGCTGGGAGGGTCTTCAGAACCCAGAATGGCAGGGCTGGGAACAGGGAACAGAGAACAGCAAGGCTGGCAGGGGCCTTGGAACAGGGAATATAAGACCTGGGGGGAGGGGAACCTTTAAGAACCGGGGATGTCAGAGCTGGGAGAGAGCTTAGAACGGGATGTCAGAGATGGGAGGGCTCTTAGAGATAATTCTTTCCAACCACATTTTACAGCTAAAGAAACTGATGCCCAAAGAGGGCTTCTGGGACTAAAGGGTCACCCACACAGCAGCCACCCCTGCCCCAAATGGAGACAACTGCTGAGCCTGCTCACCCTCCTCATTCCACCTCCCATGGCCTTGGGGCTGTTCAGGTCAGCTCAGCAAGCCTCAGTTTCCCCACATGTACAGGGAGCATCTGGAAGTCAAAGCCCCCTCAGGTCCCTTCCCGTTAACAGATGGAGAATTCTGAGAATGCTTCCGTCAGCTTGGGAGGGGCCATAAGCACCTTCTCTTCCAAGCCTGTTTTTCCAGCTGAGCCCCAGAGCCCAGCTCACCTGGAGCCCCTGTGCCTCAGCCCCATTCCCCAGCCAGAGGAGCTTCTCCCTCCCCCCTTTCTCCCGATCCTGGGCAGCTGAAGGCAGCCCTGCCTCCCCACCTCAGGCAATGCCCTTGTAAGGGCCTGGTGTGGGGGCCTGCACACGATGGGCACAGCGCCACGCCCCAGGGCAGCTCCGTCCATCCCCAGTGAGGCTGGCTTCCTTTCCTAAACTGGAGAGATTTGGGCTTGTTTGGTTTTTGTTTTGTTTTCCAGGTGTGTGGGGGTGGGGGTGGGGGTGTTCCTGTAATTTCATCAATACAGGAAGCTCTTCCCAGTGCGGACTCTCCCTCCCTGACTCAGACTGGCACAGGGACCCAGGACAGAAAGACTCCTCTCCCTGAGTTCAGATCCAGCCTCAGACCTTCACTAGCTATGGGACCCTGAGCAAGCCCCTTCACCCTTCTGTCTCAGTGTGAAAGAAACTGTGAAAGAAACTGGAGCAGGGAAAGGCAAAGCACCTTAGCGTCTTTGCCAAGAAAACCCAAAACAAGGTCAGAAGGAGTCAGACGTGACTGAACAGCAACAATCGCAAATAACTGTCTGAGACTATGAATTCCTGGGGGTGGTGAGACATTTACTCATCCGTCCAGGGTCCCACAGTCAATATGTATCGGGGGGCACTTGAACCCAGTCCCTTCTGAAGCCAAGGTCACTGTGCCAAGCTGCTTGTCTCCAAACTACATACCCAGGTACCAGATAGTGAGAGGCACGCTGGGGATCTGGATGCAAGAGGCCCACCTGTCATCCCCGCTCTGATGTTGAACCAGTCAACAAGCACTCATGTGCCAGGCACCAGGAAAGACCTGGCTACACCCATGGACCCTTCCCCATCAGCTTCACCCCCCCCACCCAGGCACTGTCCAGCAATGGCCCAAACATACCAGGCTGTGATCCAGAGCGACTCCCTGGGAGTCTGTGACTCCCTGTGCTGGGGTGCCTTGGGGTCCACTGACTGCTCTCATCTGCCCTGCTTTCCAGACCCCTAGAGCATCTCTCCCCACCTTCTCTAAGACAGTACTGGCCTAACAGGAGGGGGGCCTTCAATGCCCTTTCAAGCCTCACTCAGCACTCTCCCAGACCCAGCCTACAACTCTCTGTGGGAGAAGAGGCCTAGGTCTCTTTGTTCAGAAGGATGCCAGGGCTGGGCAGGGAGGGAGAAGAGGTGCACACACCTGGGCTCTATGCCCTCTGACTTCATAGAATGAGGCTGAGCACCTTTAACCAGCTGTTGGGACACCAAGGGATTTCTTCACACACACACACTCACACATCTGACCCACAGCCTGCCCTGGCCAGCACAGCACCAGGAGATCCCAGGGACCACCCTGGCTCTGATGCTTCCTGGGATCTCAGACGAGACGAGGCCAGTGGGGAGAAAGCCCTGAGTTTGTATCCTAACTCCGATACTTTGGTCCCTTGGGCACCTCATGCCCCTGGCGTCTAGGCCAGGAGCTGGATCTTACAAGTTGCAGACAGGGCTTTGCAGTGTCTGTCCTGGGACGTAGATATTGATCTGGAAAGGACCTCAGAGGCCAACCCTTTCATTTTACAGATGGAGAAACCAAGGCCCAGATAAAATAACTTGTCTACTCTCACAGAATTCTGGGTTTTTATCCTCATTCACTCACAGATCCTTGCCTTTGCCCAAGAGAATGAGAATGGTCAAAGAGCCAGTCTTTCTGGCCCAACTCTGCCACTGATCTCAGAATCTTAGAGATTGTCCAGGCCAATGCCACCATTTTATAGGGACAGAACACGAGGCTGAAGAAGGGAAGTGACTTGCCCAAGGTCACCCAGCAATCTAACAGCAGAGCCCCGAGTTCCTGAGTCCCACATCAGAGTGCTTTCTCTATGCCAGACTGACTGGTTCTGAGTGGGTTCTGGTCTCAGCTTGCCCCCTAATGACTCTGGACACAGACTTCGGCTCAGGGGCTCTCCCAGGCCATCTAACTCAACTCTTGAATTTTTACAGGTAAGGAAAACAGAAAATCACACCCACCCAGGTAACAGCTGGCAAGGCCTTCAGAGGCTTATGGAGCCCAGCTCCCTCAGAGGGCACCTGGGTTCAAATTTAGCTTCTGACACTCAGGGGATCCTCAGTGACCCATTCAGGCCCACAGACCTCAGCTTCCTCCTCTGTAAAATGCTGGGCTTGGGCCAGTGGCCTCTGATAGCCCCTCCAGCCAATGAATCCAAATCTTAAACCCTGCCAGAAGTGCCAAAGACAGTACCTACAACATTCCAGAGAGCAGCCAAGCCAGATTCAAATCTAATTGGGAAATATTTAACAATGACAACCAAAAATATAATAAAACAATAGATAGTATTAGATTTTAAAACTAAGTCACTCTGCAGCCCACAAGGATTCTTATGGAGCTTGACCCCAGCAGCCTACACTGTGGGCCCCAGGCTTCCCATCTGTAAATACAGGGTTTGGACCAGATCCCTGAAGCCCCCTGTGCCTCTAGGATCACATCCCATCTGCTGACCTACCTAGGGAGGGCAAGCACAGGCCCAACAGTGACCTCAGAACCAGCCTGCAGCCCAGAGTGCTGAATTTGAACCCTGGCTCAGGTATCTGTATCTCTGTCTCTCTCCCCCCGCCTTTCTCCTCTCTCTGTCTCTGTCTCCCGCCCCCCCCCCCCAGACACACACACTCTCAGTACTCACACACACTACAAACACTACAGTCCCAACCCCCCCACACACATACACTCACTCATACAGACTCACACTCGCCCTCTCAAAGGCAGGAGGAGGGCTCCCACCTCCCAGACCCGACGTCCCGGGGCTCTGCTCCTCTCTGCCCCTCCAGCCGGGAGCTCCGTCCAGATGAGGAGGGGACACGCGGGTTCCGAGCCCTCTGACCCCTCCGAGTCCAGACTCAGTGAAACTGAGGGATTTCTCCGCCCCCCATGCTCCGGAGGGGCCCCCAGGCAGCGTTTCCCCCTTTCTGTCTTCAGCCGGGGTGGGGGCGGGGAGGGGGTATCAGCTTCCCCTCCCCCTCCCCGCCCCCGCATTCACAGCAGCTCAGGCCGGTGTCGGGGGTGGGAGGTGGGGGGGGGGGCTGTCAGCCTCCCCTCCCCTCCTCCCTTCCCTTTCATCCTCTCCTCGCCCGCACTCACAGCAGCTCAGGCCGGTGAGGGGGCTGTCAGCCTCTCATCCCCCCGCGCGCTTCCCTCCCCCTCCCAGCCCGCACTCACAGCAGTTCAGGCCGGTGCCGGTGCAGCAGCGCGCAGAAGGCCAGGCCGTCCCGGAAGGAGCCGCTCAGGTCCCGGATCTCCACACCAGGGTAGCCGCGGCACTGCTGGCGGCACCAGGCCAGCAGCGCGGCCCGGGGCCCGGCCATGGCCCGTCAGCCGCCTCCGCCGCTCCTCCTCGGACTGGATCCCGCGGGAGACGGGCTCCGGCCGCTCGGGCTCTGGGGCTGGGCTGCTTCAGCTCGGGCTCGGGCTCGGACTCCTCCTCCCCTTCCTCCTCCTCCTCCTCCCCCTCCTCCTCCTCCTCCTCCTCCTGCCCCTCCCCCCGGCCCTGCTCAGACCTGTCCGGCCCCGCCCCGCCCAGCCCGGCCCGATCCGCCCGGCGCTTACTCACACGCCCAGCCCGGACCGACTCAGCTCTCTAGGCTGGGTGGGGCGGGGCCAGGACCCGGGGCAGAACCCCCCCCTTCCCCGCCCTCCACACCCCAGGCCTCCCCACTCCCTCCTTCCAGCGCCGTGGGCACCCAAGGGGTCCCCCTCCACCCTTCCAGGGAACCCCCCAGAACCCCCGAGGCGCACGTGCCCGAGGGCCACAGAGACAGACAAGGTCTGGGCCCCCCGACCCAGGGGCACCCCGCTGCAGACGGACGCCCTGGGACTCGGGGGTCCTGCCCCACCGTGGCGCTGGTAGGACTGCGCCGGTAGGATGGAGCCCCCGACGACCCCCTGCACAGATACCCGAGGGCTGAGCCCCCGACGTCCCTCCCGCACAGATACTTAAGGGATGGAGCCCCCGACGTCTGTCCCTCACCCCCCCTCGCCGCCTCGCACAGATACCCGAGGGACTGATCCCCAACTTCCCCACGATGATCTGATAAAGCAGAAGGGGCATGCGGGAACTTCCCTCCCCCAGAATAAGGTTTAGACCCTCCTAGGTATCCCCACACACAAGCACAGAACCCTCGGCCCCACCATAGACCTTCATAAACATCCTTCCTAAAGGATCCACAAAACATCCCCCTCCCCTCACCAGTCCAGGCCTGACCCTAGAGAATGGCCTCCTAGGTGGGAGGCTTAGAACCCACAAGAGAATAGGGGATTCGGTAACAAGGACATCGGTAGTCTGGAGTCCAAGGACCAGCTCTACTGCTTACAACTTGTATGGCCTCTCCAGGCCTCAGTTCCCCCATCTATAAAATGAAAGGGTCAGCCTCTGAGGTTTCCTCCAGCTCTAGATCTGTGGTCCCTTACCTCTATGACCTTGAGAAAGTCCTCTGTCCACCTGTAAAATAAGGAGATTGGACTAGACAGCTTCTTAAGGTCCCTCCCAGCTCTAAAAACTAGGATCCTCTAATAACTGCTCAATACTATTCTACTTTACAAACATTTACCAAGTGCTTACTACTTATGTGCAAAGCCTTGGACCTACTAAAGTGAAAACCAAGTACAGTCTTTGCCCTGAGGGAGCTTAGGGCTTAATTGTGGGGAAGCAATAACATACACTTGAATTAGTATATTACAGAATGTCCTAAAAGTCTTAGTGCAGTTTAAACCCATAAAAAATGAAGAGCACATAATCTACACTCAAACTTTTGGGATATCCTAGATAAGACCTAGTGTGCTGGAGACAAGGGAGGGATAGAGACAAAATGCTTCTTTGGTTTGGGCAGCCCTGAAACTTTCAGCTGGATTAGGACCAAGGAAGGCTTCCTGCAGAAGGTGGCCCCTGAGTTGGACCTTTTGGGAAGAAGTTGTCACCAGGCCAAGCTGAGGATGGAGCACTTTTCAGGCTGCAGAGGGGTAGACTGTGCATGTGTGAAAGGTATAGAATGAGAACTGTGGTGATGCTCCTGAAGTGGGCGAAGGGAATACTGTGAAATAAAGCTGGAAAGGCGAACCTGAAACCAGGCTAAGATTTTCTTTTGTATTTTATAATATACTCACCCATCCCTGTAACTCAGAACCACAGTCGACCTCTCCTTGCCCATCACTCTGACTGGGGGATTGCCTCCCTCTGTTAGAATGTAAGCTCTTGAGCGCCCAGACAGTCTTTGCTTTTGTATTTATACCCCCAGCCCTTAGCACAATGCTTGGCCTGAAGATCAGACTTAACAAACACTTTTGCTTTCATTCCTTCTTTATCCTGGAGGCAAAAGGAGAGACCTAATCACATTCATTTGGGGCCAAGCACACCTCCTTTATGACTAGTAAATGGTTCTTGAGAGTCCCTGGGACTAAAAACTAAATCCCACTGTAGCTAGTCCAGCACTTACCTCTGCACAATTAACAAAGTTGGTCATTGGCCTACAGTCATACACTGTCACCAGGGACCTTGGCAAGGTTTTTCTACCTAATCCTTCTTGGTTTGTCTATCTCCCAGGTCTGTGGTGAACCTCAGACCAGGTAAAGGACAAAATCCAGTCCTTGTAAACTGTAAAGTACTATACCAATGCTAATTACAATGGCCATGATAAACTGTAAAGTGCTATAACATCACTAACAATAGCCCACCATTTATAACAATTCCATAGTGCTTGAGAGACTTGTCCACTGTTATAAGATCAGAAATCTAGAGCTGGAAGGGCCCTCAGTGTCCACCTAGGCCAGGGTTGTGGAATCTGCAACGTTGAGGCCACATGTGGCCCTCTAGATCCTCAATGGGGCCTTTGACTGAATCCAAACTTCACAAAACAAGTCCCTTCATAAAGGGATTGGCTGTACCCAAGGACCTAGAAGGCCACAGGTGGCTGCAGTTTCCCCACCCCTGATTCTAGTCCAACATCCTCAGTTTACAGAGGAAAGTAGGGCCCAGGGAGCTGAAGGGATTTGCCCAGGATCACTCAGGTAATAAATGTCAAGGATGGAATTAGCAGAGATGGAACAGCTAGGTGGCCCAGTGAATAGAGTACCCAGCCTCAAGTCAGGGAGACTCTTCTTTGTGAGTTCAAATCCAACCTCAGACACTTAGTAGCTGTGCGACCCTGGGCAAGTCACTTAACCTGTCTGCCTTAGTTTCCTCATCTGTAAGAAGAACTGGAGAAAGAAATGGCAGACCACTCCAGAAGCTTTGCCAAGAAAACCCCAAATGGGGTCCTGAAGAGTCAGACGTAATGGAAAACAACGGAGCCCCAACATGGAATTAGCACTCAGACCTTCTGATTCCTAAATGAGGTGTTTTTTCCACTCCACTAGCTTCACTTAAGCTATCATCATTCCAGTGATGTAATTCGGATGTGTCTGCACAGCTGTGCTCCCAGCCCTTGGTTAGGCTGTGTTCTTAAGCAGGAGCTGAGTCAGGGAGAAGCTTAGTGAGTGAGCACTGCACAGGAATTTACCGGAGACATTCCCCTGGCAATTATTCCATTGAACAGGTCTTTAAACCCAACGTGATGTCCCTACCCAAAGGTCAAGAGGGTTCCTTAAGCCCATTTGGCTAACAGTCATTAAGCTTCTGGTCTGTACCCAGTGCTGTTAGATCCTGAAGATACAAAGGAGAAAATGACCTGGTCCCTGATGCCAAGGAGCTTCCAGCCAGGCAGAGAAGGCCCCTCCAACAAGGCAAAGGGCCTGAGCCAGGACTCCAGCCCTCAGTGTGACCAACAACTGAGGGCAAGAGAACACAGATTCAGAGCCAGAGAGCGGTGCTGATGCCAAGATCTTTCCACTGCACCACAGATAATGCCTGTGGAGTTCACAAAGTGATTTATATATGTGGAGTCAGAGGATCTGCGTTCAAATCCTTCTTCTGCCACTATCTACCTTTGTGACCTACAGACTTCACTTCGGAAGTCTCATGTCCTCATCTGTAAGATAAGGGACTAGATGACCTCTGAAGTTCCTTTCAGCTCTAGGACCTTATGGCTTCTCTGGGCCTTAGTTTCCCTATCTGTGCAAGGAGGGAGTTGGACTAGGTTTCTGAGGTCCAATTCTGTTGTTTTTTGTTTTTAATTTTTGTTTTTTGTTTTTTTTTTTTTGCTTTTTGGAGGACAATTGGGGCTAAGTGACTTGCCCAAGGTCACATAGCTAGTTTTTGGGTTAAGTGTGTGAGGGCTGGTGCTCTTTTCACTGTTTTACCTAGCCGCCCCTGGTCCAATTCTATTTTAGGATGCCTGTGAGATTGCAGGCTCATGCTCCCACACCCCTCCAAAGAGCAGGTGACCATCTACCTCCTTCAGGTCTGGATCTGGCATTGCTTAATGGTGCCCTTAATATCCCTTGCAACCTAGCTGTGTGGCCTCAAACACACCTCTTGTTTCTCTGGCCTTTGATTCTTTACCTGTAAAATAACAGGAGAAGGTTGAACACCTGGTGTGACACCAAGGTGACCCAGCTCCAGGCCAAAGCCACATTGCTTCTGTAAACCAGACATCTGATATGGCACTCGTGGGCTCTGGGCAATGATCCAACCCTGACCCAATGAGCACTAGTGCCTACTGTGTGCTCTCAGATGCCACAAGCTGTAGCGCAGGTGCTTGTCAATGTTTGTAGAGGGACTTTCTTCACTGGGAGTTCCCTTTGCCAGTGAAATCACAGGTTTGGTTAAAAAACAAATTCCAGATGCTGGCGACAGAAAGTCAAATAAAACCAGTCCCAGCTTCTGGAAGAGCCCTTTGGAAACCTTAAAGGGCTTCTTTAAAGAAACAGGATGGGTGGTTCCGCCTTCCTGTCCCTGCCCCAAAGTGGAGGATAATGAAGGAACATGAACCTTCACGCAGAGTCCAAAGGCACCAACTCTCTCATTTTACTGACAAGGAAACTGAGATCCAGAAGGCTCATAGGATGATAATTTAGAGCACCTCAGAGGGCCCCTAGTCCAACACGCTCACGCATTAGAAGCAGAATTGGAAATCCGGCTCTCCTGACTCCAGAGGCAGCACAATTGAATTGAACTAAATTAGAGAAAGAAATAGTTAATTTGATCTGCTGTGGATGAGAGAAATCAGGGGGAGGTAGCAGTTTGGAGGTTGGGAAGAACTGGGTCTGTGGCCTATCCTTGGAGCTTCACAGCACCACCAGGCCTCTCTCAGAAGGATACACACACAGGTACACACACCCTGGGCAGTGGGTTCCAGGCCATTGAAGAAAACAAGCCACCTTACCTATGGGGTTAGCAACTCATTAACAACCCCCTTGGTACTTTGTCCTGTCCTGGCCCTTAGAGCAAAGCAGATACTTATCAAGGGAAAACACTTAGCCAAAGTCACACCAGAAAATGGGGGACAGTGTGACCTGAGAGCTCAGTGTCCCATGGAGCACTTCAGGTCCTCAGAGGCAATTAATTCTGTTTTCTCTCCTTAGAATCCCTGTGAGATACAGAATTATACTTCCCATAGTCCTCCAAGAGCAGAGAGTCACTGAGCTCCCAATGACACCAAGTAATAACTCAGAGCAAGACTGGAGAAAATACATTATGTGTTCCCATTTGTGGGTGGCCTTCTGTGTCCATCACTGCATCTGAGTCTGGTGTTTCCTGCCATCCTGGGCCTCCCTGGGCTCCTCCAGCACCATGACCATTGTCATCCTCTCCGTCAGTATTAACAAGAACTTAGCGAACATTTACTCTATGTCCAGCTGCTCTAAAAGATGGACCAAGGTTTTGTTCTAAACCCAGTGCCACAAAGCCTCATTCCCTGAAAAGCAGCATAGGGACAGTGGATAAAAAACTGGCTTCTAAGTCAGGAAGATCTGGATTCAAGTTCTGACACATCCTGGCTGTGGACCCCTCAGGAACCTCTCTAATAGTATAAATACCAGCACAGGTGCTGGTCAGCTTTGGTACAGGGAGTAGATTTCCCCCTGGGAGGTCTCTACCCCAGTGAAATCATAGGTCCAGCCCATGAAGGTTATGCCCAAATGAGGAAACTGAGGCACAGAGATGTTCAAAGGTCTGTGCCCTCCTTGGAATTACTAAATTCTGAAAGGATCAATACCTGATGAGAGAGTAAGGTCCTCTGGAGCCCAGGACACAATGACTATTAAAACTATTTGTATAGGGGGCATCTAGGGGGTACAGTGAATAGAGCACCAGCCCTGGAGTCAGGAGGATCTCAGACACTTAACACTTACTAGGCATGTGACCTTGGGCAAGTCAATTAACCCCAATTGCCCTACAAAAAGCAAAAAAAAAAAAAAACCCAAACAACAAAACTATTTGTATGGGCTCATAACTCAAACCTCTTTTGTTTGAAAAAACAACAAGCTTTTCACTGAATTGTGGGTTTGGTTTTTTTCATTTCACTTTGTATTGCAAGGTTGACACATAAAAATAAAATGCTAATCCTTTCTTCTTAGGATATGATAAGGATCTGTAAAACCAGAGAAGAAAAACAAAATCCAGAAAGTGCAACTATTACATCAACTGTGGATATGATTCTACAGAATGACATATTAAAGAAAAATCAATTGAGAGGAAAACAGTGATTCATCTAAGTTCTCCTAGCTATGTCATTAAGGGCAGAGCCAGCATTAGAAGCCAGAACCTAGTCCAGGGCTCTCTCTGCCCCTCCTTCCACATCAGGAGCTGTGATGGTCCAGGAGATCTCTGTTGGATGGGCAGAAGCCATGTAATACCTTGGGCCTCAATCTCCTTATCTGGAAAATGGATAAGTAAGACACTTGTACTATCTGCCTCATAGGGTTATGGGGAATAAAGTTCATAGAATCCTCAATCTGGGATGGAGGGGGCCTCAGAGACCACCTCACCCACCTCCTTCATTTTAGGAAAGCCCAGAGGTTAAGTGTGATGGAGTGACAGAGGCAGTATTTTCAGAACCAGGTCCTCTGACTCCCAATCCATCCACATTCCACTGTACCAGGTCACTTTCCTCATTGTGTCTCTCAAGTGTTTTTGAGGAGGCAGACTGGCTTACTAGATAGAATACTGGACACCGAGTCAGGAAGACCTACCTTGGAATCTTAACTCCTGACACCAACTGTGTGACCTTGGGCAGGTCATCTTCCTAAGGCTTTAGCTTCAGCTTCCTCACCTGTAAAAGGGGATAATAGCACTTACAGCACCACTCTAATGGGTTCAGATGAGATCACATAAGAAATGGCCTTTAAAAATGCCCCTACATCAAACATACACCTTTTTCTTTTCTACCAAAAGTTAAACTCCAGCCCCTCCATTCTGGTCTCCTCTCCAACCTTGCACCATCATTCATCGCCTTTGGGCTGGAAGGAAGTGAATCATGGCAGACTCACCTCATTTCCCTTTTCTGGCAGGATGAGTAGACTGGTGGATCTGTGTGTGCTGTCATTGTGATTTATCTGGGTTTCAGCAGAGCACTGGATGAGGTCTCTGGCACTAGACCTGAAATGAAGAGACATGGAATAGAGGAGGAGATAATTACATGGATTTGGAGCTGTGTGCATGACTCTGCCCAGATAGTCAGCCATTAATGGGTCAGTGTCCATTTAGAATGGAGTAGAGAGGTCCCAGGAGCCAGACTTGGCTTGACTTGGCTTTTTGTAAAATCAATGATTTGGATGAAGGTATGGAGGTTACATTTGTCAAATTTGGAGACAGTACAAAGCTAGAAAGGCTAGCTAATGCTGGATGATGGATAGGGTCAGGAG
The DNA here is from genome assembly GCA_011680675.1 of Gymnobelideus leadbeateri. Taxonomy (NCBI): domain Eukaryota; kingdom Metazoa; phylum Chordata; class Mammalia; order Diprotodontia; family Petauridae; genus Gymnobelideus; species Gymnobelideus leadbeateri. Next base: position 480,206 of record WOXC01000782.1, read on the forward strand.
CCAGAAATATCTGGGCTAGAACTAAGGAAATGAAATTTGACAGGGAGAGATAAAAAATTTTATATTTGCCTTGAATGAATGAACAGATAAATGAGAACAGCATTTAGTTAAGGACTTAGCATGTGCCAGGCCATGTTAGCAATGGGTATACAAATGCAAAAAGCGAAGCAATCCCTGACTTCGAGGAATTTGGGGCACTCTCTCTGGAAGGCTCTCCCTCCTCTGCTCTGACTCCTGACCTCCCCAGCTTCTTTTAAGTTCCATCTCAAATCCCACCATCTGCAGGAAGCCTTCCCCACCCCCTCTTCACTCCAGTGCCTTCCCTGTATTCATTATTTCCTATTTATCCTGTATATTGCTTGCTTTGTATATATTTGTTCACTTGTTTTCTCTCCTGTTAGATTGTAAGGTCCTTGAAGGCAGGAACTGTCTTTTGCCTCTTTTTGTATCCTCGATGCTTAGCACAGTGCTCGGAACTTAGTAGGCACTCAATAAATGTTGATTGGTTGATGAATTGAGTTAGAAGAAGACAACAGATAAATGAGAGGGGTTATAGGGAAGAGAGCTATTCTGGTCTGGAATATCATGGGGTTGGTGAGAACAGCCTTGAAGCAAAGCTTGACATGTCTTTCCAGGAACGGCAGTGATGATTTGATTAATGGGGAGGGGGAAGGGGGGGGGCAGAAGAGATTAAAGATGACTGGAGATCATCTAGGTGGGTCTAGATTTGCTAGATGGGGGAAACTTTCACCAAACAAGAGCTTGGGCCCAGGGGTAGGATGTGGAACTTTGGGCTGGAGGTAGAGACTGAATCCAGTGGGTCAACAAGCATTTAAAAAATTTTTTTATTTAAAAATTTAAATGAACAAAAATTCATTTTCTTCCCTTTCTACCATCCGATACTACCACTCCAACTGAGGAAAAAAACAAACACAAAATATTTGTAACATGGGGCGGCTAGGTGGCGCAGTGAGTGCCGGCCCTGGAGTCAGAAGGACCTGAGTTCGGATCCGGCCTCAGACACTTAACACACACAAAACAAAAAAAAACCTAGCCATGTGACCTTGGGCAAGTTACTTAATCCCAATTGCCCTCCAAAAAGCAAATATATATATATATATATATATATATATATATATATATATATATATATATATATATTTGTAACAAATATGCATAGTCAAGTACAACAAATTCCCACATTGGTCATGTCCAAAAAATATGTCTCATGATGTACCTCAGATCCATGATTTTTTTTTCCAGAGGTGAGCAGTGTATTTCATCATTTACCCTCTGGAATTGTGGTTGGTCATTGTATTTCTCAAAGTCCTTAAAAGGCTTTCAAGATGTTTAAGCCCTTATCCTGGTACCCTAAGGAAAATTACTTAAAACTTAGATTTTTATCTTGTATCTAGGGTCTTTCCAAAAAAGGAGAGAGAGGTTTAAAAGGTACTCAGTGTATAATATGCACCAGGTATGGACAGGTTTTTATTTGCTACATATAAAAGAAATGCTAAACACTAAATACTCAGAACTCTGACAGAAAGGCTTAAAAAATAAGATTCAGTAGCTTAAGTTATATTAACTGTTATGTTTTTCCAGGAGACTGATAGTTAAACCTCCTCTTGAAAATGATTTTTCTGGATTGTGGAGCAGGTATTTTACAATACAGTTCACCTTGGTTTTGCACTGTCCACCTAAGATGGATCAAGGTTGGGGCTCATCTTCTTGTTGGTACTCTTGTGCTCTAAGAGGTCAACTATTAGTTATGGAAGATTCCTCCTATCAGTCAGTCCTGACTAAAGGACCTAGGACTTAGGACCACCTTGAACTCAGGGTGTCTTCTGAGACCATGGGGGTGCATCTCTGGGTCCAATATTCATATACTGAAGATCAGGGAAAAACAAACTCAGAAGGGTAGTTCCAAACCCAGAACCAACCACCCTAGGTAGGATGTGGATTTTGTACCCACTCTATACCTAAGCTGCTGTTTCTACTGAGGTAGAGTTGAAGGGTAGCCCATCTCCCCGCCTATCAGAAACATGGAGAGTCCAAGCAAGAGAAGAGCTGGGGGCAGAGTCCTTTCTTTTTCAAGGTTTACAAAGTCATCTGCTCTTCCTACTCAGTAGCCAATAAAGGAGTTGTGCCATCATCCTGAAAGCACAGGAGTCCTTCAGCCAAAAGTCACAGGCATGTCCAGGTTCCCCTTTCCATACTAGATCTATTTGCATTCGTTTTCTTGACTCACAGTGGTCTTGGAGAGTCTCCACCTATTAAATGTTTGTTGAACCTGTTAGCTTTCTTAAAGGGAAGGTTGTACCTGAGTTGAGCCTTGAAAGATACCACTGCTTCCAGGATTGTCCTCCTGTTTTTGTTTACTGATGCCCTCAGGAGGATTCCTACCAGCTGGGTCATTCCTCCAGCACACACTTAGAATATATTTTTCAAATTACAAACTTCACTACCAACAAAAACTGTCACATCGACATACAAAACAAGGAGGAGAGTCTTAGACCAAGGTTCACCAGTTAAAACACTTCCACTGCCAGGAAGGAACAACAAAGAAACAAAGAAAATGCTTTTATTCTGAACCCCTGTCCAGCTTCCACCACCTTTGTCCTTGTTTTCCTGCCTTGACTAGCTAGAGTTTGGAGACAATGAAATTGTAGTTCTACTGATCTCACTCTACATCCTTTCACTTGGAGTGAGGAAACCTTGAGTTCAAATCCTGCCCTGGAATTAGCTATGGGACCCAGGACAAGTCACTTACTCTTTCTCAATTTCAGTTTTGTCATCTGTAAAATGGGTAATAACAATAGCACTTATATCCCAGGGTTGTTGTGAGAACCAACATGAGACATGAGAAAATATGAGACAATATATTTTCACAACAATTTGCAAACTAAAGTCTCAGACAAATGCTCAATATTAGTTTATTTCCTTGTATGTTTCATATTTAAAGATTTTTAATCAGACTGTAATTCATCACATGAATAAACCATAATTTGTTGCCATTGTTGTTGGATACAGAGCTTGTTTCTGGTTGAGTTTTTTGTTTGCTTGTATGGCTGGTTTGGGATTTTATTTTCTGCTAAAATAAATAGGGCAACTTGAAATATTTTTGCAGAGAGGTCCTTTTGCCCCTTTTCATGATGTTTTTGGGACAGACTCCTAGCAATGGAATCTGTAAACTAACTCTCTCTCTCTCTCTCTCTCTCTCTCTCTCTCTCTCTCTCTCTCTCTCTCTCTCCTCTTTGTAACCTTTCTTCAGCCTTGTTCATAATGTTTGGAAAGTCAGTTGGTGTTCTACACTGGTGTTACCTTTGGCTATCCCAGTTCTGCTTGTCAGGGAGCTCCTCCAGCAGCTGCTGCTAGGGTCAGTTTCCTAAGGGAGAGACAGAGAAAAAGGAGGCCTAGTCCTTGCCTTCCAGAAGTTTACCATTTAGTACAGATGAGGGAAACTGAGGACTGGAGAGACCTGCTCAATGTCACAGAGGTTAGTGGGAATGGGGAAGGCAAGGGCATGATTAAAAGGGATTTCTGGTGAGGGGAAATTCACTCTAACTTGAGGATGTCTAACTATAGAGAGGAGTGAAAGGAAGCCTCACCTGGAGGGCAATGAGAGGTGTCAGACCCCAGGATCAAGAACTTTGTACCTGCTCTTCACATACATGTTGTGTATGTGGGGGAAGGGGGGACCTGGAGCCTTGAGGACACTTGTGGTCCTCTAGGTCCTCAAGTGCAGCTCTTTGACCAAATCCAAACTTCACAGAACAGATCCCTCAAGGATTCCCCACTGCTGTGTTAGAGCTTGCCAGATCGTTTTGCCTGCCATTTCCTGTCACACAGTTAATGTCTGAGGCTGGACTTGAGCCCAAGGCCAGCTCTCTAACCACTATGCAAACCACCCCTCAGCAACCATGTGCAGAGTTACTTGGATTAGAGCTGTATTAGAGGGTGGACCATTGTCTGCCCTATTTGTATCTTCAATACTTTGTGCCCAGTGAACACCTTAAGTTTTTTTCTTTCTTCTTTCTTCCTTCTGTCCTTCCTTTTTCTTTCTTTCTTTCCTCCTTTCTTTTCTTTCCTTTATTCTATCTCTTTCCTTCTTTCTTTCCTCCTTTCTGTCCTTTTTCTTTTCTCCCCCCTCCCCTTTTTTTCTCCCTCTCTCTTCCCCTCCCTCTTTCCTTCTCCCTCTCTCCTTGTATCCTCTGGTAGGGTGTAAGCTCCATGAGGTCAAGGACCACATCTCATCTAAACTATGGAATGAATTGTTTGATGAATACAGGACGGACATGACCCCATAGCAAAGCCCTGGCCCAGACTGGCCCTGTGGGCAGTGCAGGAGAGAATTTCAACTGGATATAGTAGAAAACACATGGACTCTGGAGTCTGAGAGCCTGGGTTCCGATCCTGTCTCTTACAGACACTGCTGTGCCACATGGGGAAGTCCCTCCACCTCCCTCAGTTTCAGTTCCCTTGGACTTCCTCTAAGGTCCTCTTCCTCTAAAGCCCAGATCCTATGCTCTATGAGTGGCTTGGGCAAGACACTTGAACTTGCTGGGCCTCAGTTTACTCCTCTAAAAGATGAGGGCGTTGGAATGGAAGACCTTGGGCGTCCCTTTCAGGTCTGGCTTCCCGAGGTCACTTCTTCCTGGGGCCATGGAGCAGTGATTCCCCCAGTCTTCTGGCTCTTAGCATCCTCTTCCCAGGGCAGCTGGTGAGCAGAGCTGAGGTGCCCCAAACAATGACAGCATTGTGGAGTCTGGGGAGCTTGGGGGAGGAGGGGATCAAAGCCTGTAGTGACAGCAGGAGGTGGCCTGGGAGGCTCAGGAGGGCAGGAATAAACCACCGGCAGATTCCTGTCATCCCAGTGGGCTCTGGAAGGGCAGAAAGTCCTGACTGTGCAAGGAATAAGGAAAAAGGTCAACCTTGAACCTAAGGATGGGGGTAGGGCACAGTTTTGTCAGAACTGGGTGGGGCCTGAGAAAAGGGTATGTCAGAGCTGGGAGGGGCCTGAGAACAGGGGATGTCAGGGCTGGGAGGGGCCTTAGAACAGGTGATATCAGAGCTGGGAGGGGCCTTAGAATAGGGATTATCAGGGCTGGGAGGGAGCTTAGAATAGGGAATGTCAGAGGTGGGAGGGGCCTTAGAACAGGCGATGTCAGGGCTGGGAGGACCTCAGAACAGGGGATATCAGGGCTGGGAGGGGTCTGAGAACAAGGGATGTCAGGGCTGGGAGGGCCTTAGAACGGAGAACGTCAGGGCTGGGAGGTAACCTTAACACAAGGCTCTAAGGACATAGAAGGTTAATGTCAGAGGGACCTGGCTGGTAGAGAACAGAACTCACAACTCAGACCTTTGTTACAATGTTTATTGGTAACTGTTTTTCTATCACTTTCACTGGTGAATCTCTTCCTCTTCTTCCACTAAGTTTTCCTTGTTGAAACAAAGTATAAAACAAAAGGAAAGAGACAGACAAGTCATCAGCTTTTGAAGATGCTCCTGAGCTTGGGTCTCCCCCAAGGAGACTGTGGGTAGATTTCAGGGGGTCTGTGAAGTTAGATGGGGAAAAAAATAACAGCCTTATTTTTACTAACCTTTATCTGAAATTGAGCAGATCCTTCAATTATAAAAAAAGATAACCAATGTGGTTCTGAGCAGGGGTCCCTAGGCTTCAGCAGACCGATGGCTAGAAGAGTCCAGGACATAAAAAGGATGAAAAACTCCTGCTCTGGGCCAATCCCCTTGTTTTGCAGATGGAGAAACTGAGGCCTGAGGAGGGGAGTCATTTATATATATAAAACAAGTGTTATTGGCAGAAACAGGGCAGAAAGCAGGTGTCTCATTTTCACCCAGAACTCTTTTCCTTGGCCTGTACACAAACACCTGCACACTTCCCCAACCTGAACTCCTTTCCTATGTGGCCCTGGAGTGTGCCTGGGTAAAGATACCTTCCCTTTCCTCCACCTCCCATCCATCGCACAGCTCATCAGCCCTCAGGGAAAAAGAAACCCTTCTATTAATATCCATTGTCCCTCAGTCTGTCTCCCACTGAACCCTGATAAAATCCTTTGAAGTCCCAGGATCCCCCCACATGGCAGGCTCTCTGCACAGGCTGCCTTCAGCTAGCGAGGTACACAGAGGTCAGAAGTTTGCCTCGGGTCACCCAGCAAGTCTGCCAATTACACCTCAGGCTGCCTGGTCACCAACTCAGAGCTCAGGGCCACCATTATCCTCCAACTATTTACACTGTCTGAATTTTTAACTGCACCTAAAACACAGGGTAGGACAAATAATGAATTGTCATTAGCTCCAGGGAAGCAGATTCAGGATCAGAGAAGGGGTGGCCAAAGGAGGAGGGGGAGGGGGACAGACACTAGAGCCAGAGGACCTGGGGTTGAAGCCTGGCTCTGCCACTTACTAGCTATGTGACCTCAGGCACTATAGATACCTCCCTGAGCCTCAGTTTCCTCATCTGTAAATTAAAGGTCTTTCAATTTTTAATTAGAGGGAGGGGGATTAGTAATAGTGATGCTGAAGAAAGGAGGGTCATTATAACAGCTTTTTTAAATGCCCAGAAGAAAATAAAAGGAATCATAGACAAGCTTTGAAAATTAGAATTTATTATAGACCTTTTTTTAAAATTGAAAATCTAAACTAGCTGCCTTGCTCTAAAACTATGATTCTATGTAAAAAGGATCATTTTGATTGTTAAAAATTGAAATTTTCTTGTATAAATAGAACCAATGTAACTGAAAAGAAGCAGGAAATTGGTGGGGGGGGGAATCTTTTATAGAGAATCTCTCAGATAGGATGTGACTGGGTTGGAATATTGGTGGTGAAGACGGAAGGAAATGATGCACTGGTTGATTTAGAAAATCATGGAAACACTTGGACTTATGAAGGAAGAAGCTCTCCATCCCCAGAGAAAGAGATGATAAGTGGAAATAAATACAGAATGGTCTTACATATAAGCGTATAAGTGTCTATGTTTATGTATATATAGCTACACTTAATTGCAGACTTTGCTGTGGGGGAGAGAAAAATAAAGTAAAAAGTGCACAGCAAAGAAAAAAAGAAAATCAAAAAGGAAGCAAAGGAAAACTGGGCAGCTATGAAAGCAATATGTACTCTTTATTATGCAGGTTTTCTTGAAATGGAAATTTATTGCTTTATATTGAATTCTCTCTTACAGTCTGCTGTATACATGGCATTTTTTCTCTTTTCTCATTTTGTATTTAGATTTAAAATTTTTTAAATTACCCAAAAAAAAGAAAAGAAAAGAAAAGAAAAATAAATGTCCAAATACTCCACCTGGAAACCAGTATTTCTCATGAGCAGGCATCAAAGCCCATTTCTGTTAGGTGAATATAACTTTCCATTACTTTGTAAAGTTTTGAGAAAAAGAGATCTCTCCCCACAAATGTAACCAAAATTATACTTTAATACCATTAAAGGAAATGGAAATAAAAGGGAAAATGTCATTCAGAAAAGGTATGAAAAGTAGTATTCAAAATATTGACAATAGGCGGAGCCAAGATGGCTGAGTAGAAACAGCTCATCCAAGCCACTCTGCCCCCAGATTCCCCCCAAACTATGTAAAAGGGGACTCTGAACAACTTCTGGAGCCCCAGCACCCACAGAACGACACAGAAAAGCTAACCTCCCGCTGAGGACAGCCCAGCAGCCCTGTAGGAAAGACCAGAGCAGCGGTCTGGGAGCTGGCAGCATGCAGCCCGCAGAGCACAGGGAGCCCAGCCGAGCGGAGCCCAGGTCTGCGTGAGCCGAGGTTTTAGCCCCAGGGCAGCAGGGCCAGCAGCCACCTGGAGGAATCCCAGAACACCAGCAGCTGTGGCGATTCCAGAATTATCAACATAGACATGCCTAGGACAAAGTAAGAGGTTAGTGTCCTATGGACTTTGGGACCAGTATTTGGGGAATGTGTTGGCTCCCTCCCCTGGGGGCTAGAAGCCGCTGAGGAGACACGCCATTTTGTAGTTTTCAGAGGCAGTTCCAGCTCCTGGCCTGCGAACTGTAGGGAGATCCAGCGATCAGTCTTGGGGGGTAATCGCTCTTGCTTTAACCTCCCTGGATCTGGATTGTGATCTAGGGTGGAAGTCGTGGGTGGGTTTACAGCTTGCCAGAAATGGAAGTTGCCCCCCACATGTTCGGGATGAAAATTCCTCTATCTGGCCTTAAAGCCATAGTGTGGCAACAAGCCCAAAAGTCAAGTAATTAAGTGGCAACATGCCAAGGCAAAGGAAACAGAAAAATGCAACCCTAGACTCCTATTTTGGGGGCATAGAGCAGGAAAAGGACTGTGAGGTCAGAAGTCCTGCTCCAAAAGCCCCAGGGGAAAACATGAGCGGGATGCAGGCCATAGAGGACCTTAAGAAGGACTTTAAAAATCAAATAAGAGAAGTGGAGGAAAAATTGGAAAGAGAAATGAGAAGGATGCAGGAAAAGTATGAAATGAGGGTCAACAGCCTGACTGAGGAAAACAACACCTTAAAAAATAGACTAACTCAAATGGCAAAGGAGGCCAAAAGGGCAATGAGGAGAAGAATGCCTTAAAAAGTCGAATTTGGAGGGGCAGCTAGGTGGTGCAGTGAATAGAGCGCCGGCCCTGGAGTCAGAAGGACCTGAGTTCGGAGCTGGCCTCCGACACTTAATCCACACAAACAAAAAACCTAGCCGTGTAACCTTGGGCAAGTTTCTTAACCCCAATTGCCCTGAAGGGGCGGCTAGGTGGCGCAATGAGTAAGAGCGCCGGCCTCGGAGTTGGGATGACCCGAGATCAGATCCGGCCTCAGAAAATGAGCACCCACGCATAAATAATGACTAGCCATGTAACCCTGAGCAAGTTACTTAACCCCAATTGCTTAAAAAAAAAAAAAAGTCGAATTTGCCAGATGGAAAAAGAATCTCAAAAGTTCACTGAGGAGATTCATTCCTTCAGAGTTAGACTGGAGCAAATGGAAGCTAATGACTTTATGAGAAATCAAGATGCTGTTAAGCAGATCCAAACAAACAAAAGATTAGAAGGCAATGTGAAATATCTCATGGGAAAAACCACTGACCTGGAAAATAGATCCAGGAGAGACAATTTAAAAATTATTGGACTACCTGAAAGCCATGATCAAAGAAAGAACCTAGAAATCACCCTTCAAGAAATTCTCAAGGAAAATTGCCCTGATGTTTTAGATCCAGAGGGCAAAATAGAGGTTGAAAGAATCCACCAATCACCTTCTGAAAAAGATTCCAAAAAGAAAACTCACAGGAATATTATAGCCAGGTTCCAGAATCCCCAGATCAAGGAGAAAATACTACAAGCAGCCAGGAAGAAACAATTTCAATATTGTGGAAACACAATCAGAATAGGCCAGGACCTGGCAGCTTCTACACTGAGGGATCAAAGGGCATGGAATATGATATTCCAGAGGGCAAAAGAACTGGGAATGAACCCAAGGGTCACCTACCCAGCAAAACTGAGTATTCTGTTTCAGGGGAAAATATGGTCATTCAGTGGAATAGAGGACTTTCAAGCATTCTTGAGGAAAAAAACAGAATTGAATAGAAAATTTGACATCCAGACATAAGAAGGAAGAGATGCCTGAGAAGGTAATCAGGGAAAAGAAATCAAAAGGAACTTATCAAAGTTGAACTATTTACATTCCTATATGGAAAAGCAATAACTGTGACTGATGATATCTTTCTCACTATGAAAATAATGGAAGGGGGTGTGGTCATATGAATACATATGTGAATGTGTGTGTATATGGTTACAGTTATATATGGATAGAGGGCATAGGTTGAATTTGTTGGGAAGGGAGAATACTCAAGGGATGAAATTATGAGGTGAGAGAGGAAAGTGGCAAGAGGAGATGGGGAGAGACAGGGTAGGGTAAACTATCTCATGTAGAAGAAGCAAGGGGAAGTGGTTGCAAGGGAGGGGGAGAATAGGAAGGCAAAAAAGGCAAAACCGCATTCTCATTGAATTTGGTTCAGGGAGAGAATGACATACATGCTAAATGGGAATCTTAACCTGCAGCAGAATAGGGGGAAGGGAGATGAGAGGAGGGATGATGGATGGGAGGGCATCCTTGGGGGGAGGGGAGGTTGGAAGTACCCACTATAAAAGAGGGACAGGATCATGTAGGGAATGGACTAGGTGGGGGATGGGATGAGTGGGAAGGAATTATAAGCAGCCTTGTACAATATATCTACTATGATAATGTTTTGCATAGCTAGACATGTACAACATATACTGAATTACTAATCTCCCCAGAAGGAATGGGTGACAAGGGAGGAAGGAAATTGATCTGACATTCGAGGTCCTAACATTAAATGTTTCAAATATATATAAATACTATTATTAATACTCTTTTGCTTTTAATAGGGAGACAAGATGTGCAGGCATTGGGACACAAAGATTCACCTTCCTCTAATGGAAAAATCGAAGGGGGTATGGGAGAAGGTATGGGAGAGAGCAGATTGGAGGAAGCGATATCTTGTGGGACTGCTATTCTGGGAGGTTGGGTAGGGGAATAACGGGGGGAAAATGATTGTAACTCAAAATCTGGTGGAAATGAATAATGTAAAACAGAAGTTAATAAAGCAAGATAGTCTCAAAATATTGACAATACCTGAAACTTAAGCCATTCACCCAAAGTCATCAAAATCCCGGGAGTGAAACAAAACCTGGTGACCCTCTTTTTACACAGCAGGTGTGTTCCTGAAGGGGATAGAAATACAATGTTTGTCAAAGTGGAATCATGTTTGAAATGTATGGTTTAAAGATGTCTTCTCGCAAGTTCTTTGGGAACTTTTGAGTGTGATGAATCCGGATGTTTATCTCATGGTGTTCTGAAGGGAGGCTTGAAGAGAAGGCATCTCCCAGTTTGTTTTTCCTCCTGAGGTGACATAAAGCTTGGTTCATTTTTCCATCATTCTCAAGCTGGCTTCTTACCTCTAACTGGACATCCAAGCTCATGATTTTATCTTGAATGTCTTCTTTCCCCACTACTAATAAAAGCACAGAAACTCAGAACCAAAAGAATCCGCAAAGGCTTACAGGATAACAAATTGAGACATAGAAGGGAAATTAGAGGTCACCAAGTCAACTGGCTCTTTTTACAGATGAGGAGACTGAGGTACAGAGAGCTGGAATCCCCCAGTCACTGGCATCTAACAAAGGATCTGAACCCAGATTTCCTTGACTCCAAGTTCAATGCTCTGGCCATTACATCAGGGGTACTAATCTGGGGTCTACAAACTTAAAAAAAAAGATATTTTGATAACTGTATTTCAATATTATTAGTTTTCTTAATAAGCCTGTTTCATCTTATGCATTTAAAAATATGAGTATGAGGAATCAATAGACTTTACCAAGTTTGACAAAGGAGTACATCACACACACACACAGTAGGACAAAAAGCATTCATCAAATGTACCTACTATGTGCCAGAAGCAGGGTGGTGCAGCAGATGGAGGGTCATGCTTAGAGTTGGGAAGACCGGAGTTTCAATTCAGCCTTAGATATTTATTGGCTGCATGACTGTGGCCAAGTCACTTCACCCTGTTTGCCTCAGTTCTTCAACTATAAAATGAGGGGATTTGACCAGGTTCAGTCTGAGGTCCCTTCCTTTCCTAAAGCTAGGATGTGAGACTGACTTGGTCTGCCATGAGGCAGAGGAAGTCAGGGATGTTCTGGCGGGTGTTGGGGGTGGGGAGGGTTCCTGGCAGACAGAGGTCTGAGTTAGTTTCCCAGCCCTGATACTAGCTTCATGATTGACTGTCTGAGCCTCGGTTTTCTCATTCATAAAATGGGGACAATAAGACTGGCACTGGCTTCCTCTCAGGGCTACGCTTAATCAGGAAATACTCTGCAAACTGTCATGTGCTCTAGAAATACTATTTCTAGAGATGTTATTCCTTCCCAGTCTCCTGAGAAGATCTCTAAGGATACAGCCAGGAAACCCTGCCCCCTTCCCCTCCTTTAGAGAATGACTCTGGGCCAAGGTAGGAAGGCCACAGTGACCCAGGAGCAGCTCCTGTCTTATCAAAGTGCCACCAGGAAATGTTACAAATACCAAGTGTTGGAGGAGGCAACAATCTTAGCACATTGAAGCCAATCCTTATCTAATCTATCAAGGATTCATTAAAGCTCCTTTGGTTCAAGGGTCTGTTCTAGGTGCTGAGGACACAGGACTGGACAACCTAAAGAACAGTCCTTAACCTCAAGGGCCTACCTGGGAGAGGGAGGGTGTCAGGGCTGGGAGGGGCCTCAGAATAGGGGGTGTCAGGGCTGGGAGGGGCCTCAGAACAGGGGATGTCAGGGCTGGGAGGGGCCTTAGAATATAGAATGTTAGAAGGGACCTTCCCTCTAACATTCTTCATGGAAACTGAGTCTGGGCCGATAGCCCCTTGAGAGCCCTCAAGGCTCCTGCAGTCACACCTTCAGGCTGGGACTTTCTTCCAGGTTTTCCTCCTCCTTCCCCTTGTCTGGTGCACAGCCTCCACCAGGATTGACAGGCTGGCTCAGCTTCCCCTCCCCCCAATCCCATCCCAAGCCCAGCTCCTTCCCCTTTCCCCATCAGAAGGTAAGCACTCTGAGGGCAGGCATTGTCTTGTATCCGTAGCCCTGGCATCTAGCTCAGACCTGGCTTTTCCTGATCGCTTAATAAAAAGTTTCTCTTCCTTCGCTTCTCCATCCCAGATGATCCCACAAAAGCCTTCCAAGGATGTCTTCCTCCTTCCTCTACTTTCTAGCCCAAGAGAGTGGCAGAGGGTGGTGGGTAAGCTGGCAGAAGGGTGAGCTGCTGGGGAGGGAGGCCACCCAAGTCACACCTCAGACCCTGCCCATGGATGGGACAGAGATTCGAATTCTAGTGGAAGGTTGATGTGTGACCTTGAACAAGTCACTCGACACCTTTCAGCCTTAGTGAACTCATGCATTCCAAGGCCCATTCTTCTTCCCCCCATTACCCTAAACCAGGCTGCCCCCTCCACACTTTCCTACCTTCAGTCTTTGTTCCAGCTGTCCCCTGAACTCCATCTCTGTCTACTGTTCTATTCAGAGGTCACCTCCCCAGTGAGTATAACCTTCTCAGCAGCCAGAGCCGACTTTCTTCCTTTATCTCTGTGTTCCCAGCATAGAGCTCCATGCCTGGCCTAGGCTAATATTGAATAAATTTTATTGCCTGATTAATCAACCTACTCTGACACCTTCATTTTATTATTGAGGAAACAGAAGGGAGGTGACCTGCTGAAGGTCACCCAAGCAAGTGGTACGACCAGGATTCAAACCCAAGTCCCACCTCCAGGCACATCTAGGGTGTTCCCCACCATGCCAGTGGCCAATGGCATCTGGCTCTATCCTCTCCATTTCACTGACAATAATAATTATAATCATCCCTACTTATATTTGTATAACACAAAAGTTTACAAAGTGTATTATACACTTATCTTATTCAGTCTAAGATGAGGAAAACTGAGGCCCACTGAGATTAAGCCCAAGGTCAAGTAGATATGAAGGGTGAGAAAAAAATCATCCAGCTTCAATGTCAGTGATTTCCAATTAAACCAAACAGAGGGTTTGCTCTCTCCTGGAAAGCCTCTCTATTCCCTGCTTCTTAGCCCTGCCCCCAGGGGCAGTCAGGACACTGAGGGGGCAGGTCTGCAGTCTCATGGGTATTGATCAGGGCTAGCACTGGTCAGCTGCTGAACTTGACCCTAAGCCTTCTGCCCTCCAAGGCTGACCTTCCTCCTGGGCCTTTCTTTGTGCCATGTTCTTCTTTGGGACGTTGGTAAACCCCTGCTCAGAATGTTTTTTGTTTTGTTTTGTTTTGTTTTAATTCATAAAATGAGGAAATGCTAAATTCTAGTCAGAAGTTAGTGAAAAAATAGATGCAATTTAAAAATTTCCACCCAAGATTGCTGACCTCCTGAAAGTCCTCCCCAGGCTGCAGTCCATAGGTTAAGAAGCCTTCTTAGTGGTCAAGATGGCAGAGTAGAAACAGGACTTCTGCAGGGCTCTGGCTTCCACCTCCCCCAGTTCATATAAAAGGGGACTCTAAACAAACTTTGGAACTATAGAACCCACAAAATGACATAGAGAAGTTAACCTCCTGCTGAGGACAGCCCAGTGCTCTGGGAGCCGACCCCAGCCCCATAGGAGCTGACCCCAGCCCCATAGGAGCTGACCCCAGCCCCATGGGAGCCTAAGGTTTTAGCCACAGGGCAGCCTGACCAACCACCAGTTGGAGGGACTTCAGAACACCAGCAGCTGTGGCAGTTGCCAGAATTATCAACACATAGATGCTAAGGACAAAGTGAGAGGTCAGTGCAATGTGGACTTTGGGATCCAGTAGTTGGGAGTGCCTCAGCTTTTGCCCCCCTGGGGCAAGAAGCAGCTGAGACACTGCGGCTCTGCAGCCACAGCCACACGTTGCAGCTTCAGCTCCTGGCCTGCAGAGTGTAGGGGGACCAAACAACCAGTCTGAAGAGTAATCACTCTTGCTTTTACCTGCTTGGATCTGGGTTGCAGTCTAGGGTAGAGGTTCTGGGGTGTGTGGCCAGCTTGCCAGAGTGTGTGGAGGCTTCAAAGAGGTCACCCAATTAATAGCTTCAGCAGCTGAGAAAACCTTAGGGTTTGGGACGAAGCTCCCTTTTCTGGCAGCAGAGTCCTACTGTGGCAAAAAGGCCAGGGGTCAAGTGATTGAGTGGCAACATGAACAGGTAAAGGAAGCAAAATAAACAGAGCAACCCAACTTTACACTCCTATTTTAGTGACAAAAAGGATCAAATCATGGAATAGGAGGAAGACTGTGAAGTTAGAACTCCTGCACCAAAAGTTTCAAAGAAAAATACAAGCTGGTTACAGCCATAGAGGACCTTAAGAAGCAAATAAGAGAAGTAGAGGAAAAGTTGGGAAGAGAAATGAGAACAATGCAAGAAAATTATGAAAGGAGAGTCAACAGCCTGACTGAGGAAAATAACACCTTAAAAAATAGACTAACTCAAATGGCAAAAGAGGCTCAAAAAGGCAATGAGGAGAAGAATGCCTTAAAAAGCCAAATTTGCCAGATGGAAAAAGAATCTCAAAAGCTCACTGAGGAGATTCATTCCTTCAGAGTTAGACTGGAGCAAATGGAAGCTAGTGACTTTATGAGAAATCAAGATGCTGTTAAGCAGATCCAAACAAATGAAAGATTAGAAGGCAATGTGAAATATCTCATGGGAAAAACCACTGACCTGGAAAATAGATCCAGGAGAGATAATCTAAAAATTATTGGACTACCTGAAAACAATGATCAAAGAAAGAATCCAGAAATCACCCTTCAAGAAATTCTCAAGGAAAATTACCCTGAGTTTTAGAACCAGAGGGAAAAATAGAGGTTGAAAGAACCCACCATCACCTCCTGGAAAAGATCCCAAAAAGAAAACTCCTAGGAATATTGTAGCCAGGTTCCAGAATTCCCAGATCAAGGAGAGAATATTACAAGCAGTCAGGAAGAAACAATTTCAATATTGTGGAAACACAATCAGGATAACACAAGATCTGGCAGCTTCTACACTGAGGGATCAAAGGGCTTAGAATATGATGATCTGGAGGTCAAAGGAGTTGGGATTAAAACCAAGAATCACCTACCCAGCAAAACTGAGCATCATGTTTCAGGGGGAAATATGGTCATTCAGTGAAATAGAGGACTTTCAAGTATTCTTGATGAAAAAACCAGAGTTGAATAGAACATTTGAAATTCAGATACAAGAAGCAAGAGAAGCATGAGAAGGTAAAACAGGGAAAAGAAATCATAAGGAACTTATCAAAGTTGAACTATTTACATTCCTACATGGAAAAATGAGAATTGTAACTGATAAAACTTTTCTCAGTATGAAAATAGTTGAAGGGAATTAAATATATATAGGAGGGTATATGGGCATATGAATACATATGTGAATATGTGTTTATATGTTTTCAGGTATACATAGATGGAGGGCACAGGTTGAATTTAATAGGAAGGGATGATACTTAAAAGGTGAAATTAAGAGGTGAGAGAGCAATATAATGAGAGGAGATGGGGAGAGACAGAATGGGGTAAACTACTATCTCATACAGAAGAGGCAAGGGAAAACTGTTACAATGGAGGGGAAGAACAGGGAAGGCAAAAGGGAATGGGTCAACCTTACTCTCATTGAATTTGGCTTGAGGGAATGACACATAAACTAAATAGGGTATCTCACCCTACAGGAGAGTAGGGGGGATGGGGATGAGAGGGGGGGATGATGGAAGGGAGGTCAGGCTGGGGGAGAGGGAAGTTGGAAGCACCCACTTCTGAAAAGGGATAGGATCTAAGTAGAGTATACAACAAGTGGGAGGTGGGATAGGAGGGACGGAAATATAGTCAGTCTTCTACAATATATCCACTATGGTTATGTTTTGCATAGCTACACATGTTAAACCTATACTGAATTGCTTATCTTCCCAGTAAAGGTGGGTGACAAGAGAGGAATGGAATGAATGCAGAATTCAAAGTTTTAAAATCAAATACTTAAATATATATATATATATTTAAATATATATTTATATATAAATATATGTGTATATTTAGGTTATATATATATATATATATACACACACACACTATTAATATTATTTTACATGTAACTGGGAAATAAGATAGAGGTATAGAGGCACTGGGGCATAGAGATCCACCATGCCCTACTAGAAAAGTCGAAGGGGGTATGGGAGAAGATATGGGAGAGAGCAGATTGGAGGAGGGGATATCCTGTGGCACCTCTATTTTGGGGCAGTGGGTAGGGGAAAAATGGGGAGAAAATTTGTAACTCAAAATCTGGCAGAAATGAATGATGAAGTTAATAAAGCATTAAAAAAAAATGCCTGCTTAGTGTTTCCCTAACCCTAATCAATGATCTGGGCTCTTCTCCAATGGTCCTGATCCACACCTGGCCCCTGGATCCAGATGGCTCTGGAGAAGACAGTGAGGCTGGTGCCTTTGCACAGCCCTGCCTCACAAATCCAAGTCACTTGCATGTCAGGGCATAATTTTCCTCTTTGAGAATGAAGAACAAAGACGATCAATGATCCAAATACAGGAGACCATCAGTAAATGTGCTGAACTGGACTGAAGTGCTTGGCCTTGGTCATAAAAGATTTCTAATTAAAGAAACACTGCTCAACTCTTCTTAGGAGTCACTGGTGCCCTTCACTCTGTCCTATATGCAGGAGAGGGACCAGAGAGCACAAGCCACCTCCCAGGGTCACCCAGCTCAGGGCAGTGGAATGTGGGGGTGGGGATGGGCTGGGGCCTGGTAAGAGAATCAGGAAGTTTGTTTAAGGTTCTGGATGTGCAAGGTGGAGCCAACAAATAAGGAACAATTCTGTTTGTAGGGAGCAGGTGACAAAGGAATGCCAGGCAGCAGGAAGCAAGGCTCCCTTCACCTTCCACAGGTGAAAAGGAGAGATCAGAGGATGCATCAGTCAGTGAGTTTTATTAAATGCCTACTATGTACCAGGCGAAACATTCAGGCAAAAGGCAGTCTGCCTAGAAAGGACCTGGGATGTTCTAGCCTTTTCATTTTATGGAGGAAACTGAGGCCCATGTACCCCCCATGCCCATCTCCTCCTCCCTTGCTTGGAGATCCAGTCACCTTTGGACTGTTTCCGACTTTCACCAGCATGAATCTCTATTTCTTATTGCCCTTCCATTCCTGCCAAACTGGTCCCAACTCCGCCTTTCATCTCCCACCTTAGGGACTTTGTAAAAGCTTCCATAAAGGCTCAGCTTAGGTGAGGCCTAGATTTCTCAGTGTAGGGCCCCAAAGGAAGGCAGGGCCTGGTTCTGGTTGGGCCTTGATTTTTTTTTTTGCTTTTTTGGAGTGGGGAGGCAGGGCAATTGGAGTTGCCTGAGGTCACATGGCTAGTGTGTTGTGTCTGAGGTCAGATTTGAACTTAGATGCTCCTGACTCCAGGGTTGGTGCTCTATTCCCTGCACCACCTAGCCACCCTGGCCTTGATTTTCCCAGGATGTAATCTAGCCCCTCAAGGGCAGAAAGCATTTCTTAGGAAACACTTGCTGGATCAGCCTGTGTTCCTCATTCCCACAGCCTGTGAGTAGCTGTGAACCCAAGATAACCTCACTGCTTCCTCATGTGGAAAGCAGGGCCCTTGTGAGAAAAGCACTTTGATACCCTTGGGGTGCTTCCTCAATGTAGGCTCCAATTGGGGCCTGAACCCCTTTCCACACCAGGCTGTGTGGGAGAGGCAATGCTCTTGGCATCTGGAGAAGGGGCCCTCATATCCCCGTGTGGGAAAGCCACTTCTGAAGGGGCATCTCCCTGTCCTGGAGGATGGCCGAGGTCAAGGGTCCTATGGTGCAGCTGGAGGCAAGTGGTTCTGGCCTTGACTTGGGGTGTCTAGATCTGGGGCAAGTCTCCAGCCCATTTCCCCTTCTTTCTGTGAGGGAACTGGAGAAGAAGCCTCTGGCTGCCCTGGGCAAGAGCCCCCACAAACATAATGGGCAGGACGATTGATCATCTAACTCCTTCTTCCCTGTGGGACAGGCTTGATGCCCAGCCTTCCTCCAGCCTGTGCCAGGCAGAGTGGAGCAGAGCCAGCCCCCCTCCTACACAAGGCGGTGCCACGGAACCTTTCCCAGGCCTCTGGCAGATGGCCCCAAGCCCGCCCCTCCGGGCACAGCCTGGGCTTGTGTGGCCGCCGACCAGGGCCTGCTGGCTGCACTGCCTGGAGATGGAAGAATTTGGGAGGCCACTGGTCTGACCCTCTGCATTTTACAGGGGGGGACAATGGGCTCAGGAGCCTAGTCATGACACCCAGAGACAGATGGGGAATCTGAACACACGTCCTGCTCTGAAGCTACTTTCCTGGGTGGAAAGGGCTGAGTGATAACGAGAAGGGATGACCATTGCAGACCCCGCTGTCCAGGCACAATTCTGGCAGGAATTGGGGGCAACAGATTGCAGGGAGGTTTCCAGCTGGTAGTGCAGTGGGTGAAATGGGGAACGCACAGGGCCTGGAGTCAGAAGTCAAATTCCACCTCAGAAACTTCCCAGCTGTGTGACCCTGAATAAGTTGTTTAACTGCTGCTGGTCTCAAAGGCCTCCTGCTTCCTGAAGGCTGTCAGGAGAATAAAAGGTGCTTAGCAGTCCAGGGCTCACAGTAGGTGCTTAATAAATGCTTTGCGTCCAGGACAGGTGGCTAGGATTGGGAAGATGCAGTTGAATACGTATCATGATCCACCACCTTCCTAATCTGCAAAAAGAGAAGGCAAGGCCAGCTTTCCCAATCCACAGTAAACCTGCAAAGGTTCCAGAAATGAAGGGATGGCTCAAGGTCATCTGGCCAGTAGGCATGACCCTTCTCCAAGGTTTAGTGTGTGCACAGGCCTGGCTCAGGGCCAGAGTGACTCATAAAGAACCAACCGTACATTTCCACGCCCATGGCTGGGGTCACTGAGGAACAAGCCCCAGGCCAAAGGACCCAACGCACAGACCCCCAGAACAGGCGAGGCCAGAGGGCCCTGCAGCCCCGTCGTCATCTGCCGGGCAGGAAGCCCTCCATCCTATCTTTCTGGGACAACTCCATTACAGAAACTGGACAGAAAGGTGGCTGAGGCACCCTCTGATGCCAAGGGCTCCGGGGGGACTCCCTTCATGCAGGGCACCCATCCTCCATCTACACTGCTGGAAGAACCACAGAATTCTGTCCCTAGGGCATCCTGTGAGTCCTGTTAATGGTAAAAGAATGCTTATCTCCCTTTCACCAGGAGGAAAGGCCTGTGTGAGACCACTGGGCTGGCAAACCAGAGAGCCAGGCCTGGGAGCCCAGACTCTCTGTACAACCCAAGGCAGCCATCTGACAGCAACAACACTGATCACAACCCAAACCTTATCAGCTACCAGCTGGGTACAAGGTGACTGCCACACGTGACGGTGCAGAGGAATAAAGTCTGGAGGTCTGGGTTCAAGACCTTCTGGGCATGCTTGGTCTCTGGGCTTTGATGGGGAGAGGGTCCCAACTACAGGTGCCTGCCTGCAGAAGCGTATCCCACCACCAGATGCCCTGAGAGCAGGGCCCAACTGAGGCTTCTCCACCATGGCTCCTGACAGCCCAGGAAGCAAGGTCTAGCCTCTGCCAAAGGAGGCCAGGACCGAGAAAGGGAATCATGGGGGCTCTCCTTTCCAACAATGACTGAAAAAAAATCTCACTCCCAGAGAAAGATCTCTTCCTGGGATTTATTCAAATGTTCATCCCCTGCAAGAAAGGCCTGCTGGTTTGGACACTACAAGACAGAAAACACATTCTGCTTCCTGGATGTCAGCACCTACAGGAATTCTGGACAAATGTGGTGAGAGGCGGCACACCCTCAGGGTCTCTGGCCCATCTTCTTCAGGGTTCGATTGAGCTAGAAGGGAAGAGAGAAGGCAAGATCTGAGCTGTCTACATGTCAGGGAGGCCTCTCAAGGCCCTTGCTTCCTTGATGGTGAGGGAGGGAGCTGAAACCCCTGCTGCAAAGTGCCCCAGCCATTCCTCTAGAGCCAGGAAGCACTACCAAGTCTGTACAAGTGGGACCAAGGAAAGAGGCCAGACTTGTCTGGTCTGAGGAAGGCCCGGGGGAGAGGAAGCCACTGTGCCATGGCCGTGCAAACCTAGAGCTTGTGGATTTAGAAGGCTACTTCTGTGAGGAGGAAGGTGGGGAACCCCCTCCCCTGGGACTCTCCTGGTGCCCACCCGGGCGGGCTGATGCTAGCTGGGCCTCTCACCTCCTCAAATTTATGGATCTGTCGGATGAAAAAGTCTCCGTAGCGACGGGCCACCTTGGTGTCGGCAATGTGGATCATGTCCTGGGGGAGGCAGTGAAAGGAGGCATGGAAACAGGGCAGAACTGGGCAAGAAGCCTGCCAGAGTGCAGGACTCTGAGCCAGGGGGCTGAGGCTAGGCCCGATGCCAGAGACTCGGCTCACGCAGCCAAGGCCAGGCCAGCCTTCCCACACAACTGAGAGACTCGTCAGGACCCGAGGCTCAGCAGCCACACTTGACCTTTCTCTTTCCACAAGAGGACTGACCTGGCTCACTCTTGTAGCTTTAGCCATACGGGGGCTGAGGAGGCAGCGAGGGGTCACACAGATCTTATAGAACCACAGGATGTCAGCGGCAGAAAGGAGCCCATCAGGCTACACCTCCAGAGGCCCTCCCCCAGGGCCTCTGACAGGAAGGGGGGTGCAGGCTGGGCCTGCCTCCCTCCTGCTCTCTGTATGTGGCTTCCACATGAGGCCCCTCTCAAATGATCCTCAATAAACACGGGGGAGCATCCCCTCTCCACTGCAGTCAAATTCTGGGTCCTGGTGGAGCGTGGCCTGGTCACCGAACATGCCAGCTCCATCGGCACTTGGGGACATCCCTGGCTCCCCCCTGCCCCGCCCCAACGTCTCTGAGGGCCCCAGGGGCAGGGCCCTACCTTGTCGATGTAGAAGTCCACCTCCGAGGCCGACTGGAACTCGCCGTCCAGAGCCGAGATGCCGCTGGTCCAGACCAGGTTCTTCATCTTGTGCTTGAAGACGAGCAGCTGGATGCGGAACTCCTGCTCGGTGAGGTCCAAGAAGCCGGCCAGCTTGGCCACGGGCATGGTGGTGTAGAGCTTGAGGAAGCTGCGGATGGTGGAGAGCTGGGCCTGCTGCTGCACCTCGTCGGCAAACACCTTCAGCTGCTGCAGGAAGGGCTCCTTGTGGTAGTTGGGGTGCACGGTGTCGTAGTTGGGCACGACGGGCGACAGGAACTTGGGGCAGGAGTAGCTGAAGAGCTCCTCGTACACCTGTGGGTCGCCCTTCTGCATGCGCAGCATCTTGTCCCCGTACTTCTCCCGCAGCTGCAGGTGGATGCTCTCGTCGATGCGCATGGGGTACATGGTCAGGGCGATGGCCAGCAGGGCATGCATCTGCTCGTTCTGCTTGTTGATCTGGTGGGGACCCGGGACAGGGATGGTCAGAGAGTGCGGCCTGACCACCGGGGCCCCAACCACCCGGGAGCGTGGACCAGCCTGGACCCACCAGAATGGGGCTCGGTGGTGCCCCCCGCTGGGCGACGGCCAGGACACAGAAGTGCCCTGGGGCCTCACTCACCATCTCGTACTTGTATGTTGTCCTCTGGAACATGCTCTTGGTCCTCTGGATGTAGAGCAGGATGTTGGCAAAGACACGGATGGCGTCCTGGTATCGGCGCATCATCAAATAAGCAAAGCCCACGTAGTAGTAGGTGGTGACCTGGCACTCAGGCACCCGGGAGTACATGCTCTGGGAAGGCAGTGGGCAGCTGTGAGGGGCCCTGCCGGCAGCTCTGGGGCTGTGAGCCTGTAGTAGGGACCCTCCCTCCTCTCAGTCACCAGCTTCTTGAACCTGACCCTGGAGAAAGTGCTTCCTGCCTCCAGCTGCGCCCAAGCCCCCTTTCATACTCTGCTCTTCTCTCCCTCCCCAAACCCCCCAAGTGTCACAAGTCCCTGGCAGACAGACAGAGACTGAGAGGTACAAAGGGCTTCTTGGCTCCTGCTGTGTGAACCCGCTGCATCTACCCCTGCATTAACTGGCATTCACACAGGCTGGGACTCCTGGACGCCTAGGAGGCTTGCGCTCAGCATCACACCAAGGGACCCCATCTACCCGGCCTGGGTTCTCAGCCCCACTAGTCAGGGCGAGCCCCACATGATGGGACTTCAAGGCAGAGCTCCCAACTTCATGGAGTACCCGGGGGACTGCTCCTGAACTGAACAAACAATCCCCAGCATCTGCTTCTCCCACGCTGGGGTATTCTGCTTGAGAAGAGGAAGGCAGATCCTCACCAAGACACAGGAAGGAGTGGGCAGCGTGTCCCACAAGTCTCAGTGCTTAAATAACTAAGCTTTGACCACCTGGGTCATTAGACAGGCTCACTGATGGAAAAGCTGCGAAAGCTCTGAAAGACTGTAAGATGGGCAGACCTTCAGCATGCCTGCAAGGCCCCAGGAAGCCCAAGAGGAAGTGCCTCCTCCCCCCATCACAGGACACCGCTGGGATCTCCCCACCCCCTGCCCCGCCCTGGGGTTACCTTCTTGTTGAGCTCAATGTTCTCCAGCACCTTGATGGCCTGGTAGTAATCCCCCAAGAGGGAGTGCAGCCGCAGCAGCCCCACCAGGCTGAAGTAGCCGAGCATCTTGTAGAGGGAGTGCCGGCCATACTCACCGGCCACACTCTCAGGGTCACCTGGACAGGGGAGGGATGACACCTTCGTTCAGCACCTGTCTACCAGCGGTGGGCACTGGGTAAAACGAGCCCCAGCCCTTGAGGCAGGGGGGCCACAGGCCTGGCTGGGCAGTGTAGGCCACTGATGGGCGGCACAGAACCTGATTAACAAACGTAACTGGGAAACTCTTGGCAAAGTAAATGTGCCTCGGTGATGATGTTCACTTGGGGCTCTCTGGAGCGTTCTGTGGCCTGCCGGGGCCCTCAGTGAGCTGGCTGCCACTGGGCTAGCAGCAGGCACTAGGCCACCCCCTCCAGGTCAGGAAGGAGGCCGGGGTTGTGGGTGAGCAGATCAGGTCACCACAGGAGGCCCACTATTAGGCCTGGCCTGCACACCCTGGGGATGGGCAGCCCAGACCCACACCAGGGCACCTAGCTATGTGGGGGAGGAGCCTCGAAGGCCTCTCACCTCCGCTCGTGTAGACCTCGAGCTGTCGGTTGATATTGGATTTGTCTACCAGGGAGTGGAGCACATTCAGGACACTGTGGACGTTCCAGATCTTGGGGTTGGAACGAAGAAAGTCGATTTCCTCTTCGGACTTTTTGGCTGTCTTGCATCGATACTGACTGAATGACTGGAACTGTAGGGGAGGGAGAGCCCAAGGGTCAAGTCATCTGAGGGGCCCTGGTTAGAACCCTGTGAGGAGTGTGGCTGCCCCAGAATGGGAAGCACTTCTGTGCTTCTGGAGGGCAATTAAGAAGGCGCATGAAGCCTTCTGGGCCTTTTCCATTAGCTGCTGCCATGCCTGACTACTAATACTTTTTTCCCAGGCAGCTAACCTGGGTTTGGGTCAGGAATAAGTGACAGACCGTCAAGGAGTATTTTTAAGTGGCCAACATGATGGCATCTTGGTTAAATTTCTTAAGCTTATGGAATACATGGATCCCATGAAAGCCACCTCACCAACTCATCCAACCATCAAAGGTCCACTAGCAAACTTGTGTCCGTCACCAGACCCTCCACACTGTTTGTCCTGGATGATAAAAGAGCTTTGGCTTTCTGAGAGAAAGCTGCCGGATAAAGCCAAGCCCCAGCTCATTCTATGGATAAACTCGGCTGATCCTCTCACAATCCCAGAGATGAATTAGCCAATTACATTTGTAACCAGGGTAACATCTGGCAAAAGGAGGAGCACAACGAAAAGGAAAAAAGGTAAAGAAACCTCGGTGACCCAGAGCTGGGAGCCCCCTCTGAGGCTCTGAGGCCTAACCACCCTCTGCACCAGTGTTGGCCTTCTTTTCTACATGAAGCTGATAGCTTTAAACTGCCCGACAGCTGGAGTGGGAGGGCCCTCAAGCACACTTAGGAAACCACCCGTGCTGGGCCTCCCAGCTCTGCTCCGTTACTTCACAGGGCTCACCTAACCTCTCTGGGCCTGTTCTCTGTAAAGCAGAGAGAAAAAATATAACATGGGTTCATATTAGAAGAGGGCCCTGAAGGCCCTACCCAGTGGCTCTAAGTCCTAAGGGAAAATGTCACCAGAACTGCAGGAGTCATGTTCCTTGTGAGGACCGTTAGGAGGGCAGGGATTGTCTGCATATACCCCACCCACCTTAACCTTGCTGCAGAAGCTAGGGGTGGGGAGAATGCCTGCTTTGGGCTCCAACTCTCAGATTATCTGAGAGACTCTGGATAAGTCCCTTCCCTGCTCTGGGGCTCAGTATGCTCATGTGGGCATGGATTAGACAGCCTCTGAGGCAAGCCCAATGCAGCTTCTAAGTGCCTGCTACATGCTTGCTTGGGCCCACTACCAACCCTGGAGAGGCCACAGCTGGGGAGAAGGGAAGGGAAAGGAAGGGGCACGTCCCTCCTCCATGACCTCATTCAAACAGGGTCTGATCTGACCCAGCCAGTCTGGAACCCAGCTCCTTCACCTATGAATAACTGTGTGACTCTAGGGAACCTGAGGCTGTTTCCTCAGCTGTAAAATCAGGACAATTCTAAATCTCCCAGAGTCATCCCAAGGTTCAGAAGAGGACATGGGTGCCAAGTATAAAGTGTCAATCACCGTGATCACCAGGGAAGAAAGCTGTCTGCACAATCCCTGCTCCCCCATCTATGAAGTGGGGGTGACACCTGCTGTGAGTTCCCCCAAAGTTGTGCCCAGTGGTAACAACCGATCATTTCAGCCCCCCCCCCCAATCCTGACAGAATCAGGGGACATCCTCCCAGGGGAGGCCCAGAGCACAGGGCTGAAGGGCTGGGCTACGCCCCCCCAGCAGGGTACCTGGTAGATGAATTCATCAATGATATCCCACAGCCACTGGTTGGGCAACTCAAGGGGGGCAGGACCATCGGCATCTGCAGAGGACAGACAGCAACCACGTCATTAAATGGAGGGAGATCAGGCACTGAGTCCTGTACTCCTTGAGACTGGGGAACATCCAGGGAGAGGGGGTTCGCTAGCTAGGCACTCAGTTATAAAATCCATCATCATCATGGTAATTAACAAGTGAATCCCAGCCCTCACATGTTAATTGTGACATGAAACAACCCATTTCTGAGAGCTGGAGCCCCAGGCCTCCTGGGCACCTCCCCGAGCCCTCCTGGGGGCCTCAGACTCACTGAGGATATAGTTGAAGAGGTTGCAGTAATTGTAGTAGGATTCAAACCTCTGTTCCAAGGAAGGCCCACCCTGGAAAGATAGCAAGAGGATCCAAACTTAATTATTCAATTCAATCCAACAATTCTTTGCCAACTGGTGGCATACAAGGGGTCTGCTGGAAAAAACCTGATGACTAAAGCACCCTTTCCAGGGTGAGAAGAAAGGGGGTCATCCCGCCAGGGAGGGAGGAGGGCATCACTGGTGGAGTCCAGAAGGAGCAAGTCAATGGAGGTGGGAAGTGAGGAGGGGACAGGTAGAAGTGGAGCTCTGGGGGACTATGGAGCAGGTAGGCAATTGGTCAAAAGGGTGGCAGTAGCAATCAGCCACACGGGAGGGTATGGGAGGGCAAGGCAAGGCTCGGTGGCTCTGCTAGTGCTGCCCGACCAGGCCCATTACCACTTCTGGATGACATGGTTCAGGAGAACGTTACTTCACAGCCAGCCCCTCAGGCTGAGGCAGGCCAACAGTAAGAGCCCTAACCAATGAGAAGGAGGACCCAGGGCTGCTGCCACAGAAACCAAAGTGGTTTGTGGCAGGATTTATCAAGAGAAGAGATAGTCAAAAGCTGGTGGCCCCTGGCAGATACTCACACTGACTTTGGCATAGATGTGTCTGTAATAAAGCTCCTTATACAGGATCAAGAAGACCGCATCTGTGAGAGACAGCAGAGGCCAGTGAGCTTCCCAGGGCCTTGGGAGTGGGGTTTCTCGTTCCAGTCCCACAAGGTGAAGCCCTGCTTCTGGGAGCACATCTAAGAATATAGCACCTCCTCCTGGTCCCAAACTCAGCTTACCTCCCCCATCCCCAAAATCGACATGACAACATCACAGTTACAGACAACTTGAGAGGGAGACCGAGCTCTTGCATTTAAAGCAGAGGAGTTGGGGCTCAGAGAGAGAAACATCTGCTGAATTCAGATCGTGGGGCTTGTCCAAGGTGGCCCAACAACAGTCACATATGATGGTGCCAATGCCCAAAGGCAGGGAAGTCCCTGCGATTCAGCAGAAGGCCCAGCAGAAAGCTGATGAGCTGAGGGAAGGGTCAGAGGGAGTGGCCATTCTCCTCTGCAAACACATTCTTTCCTCAGTCCTAAAAGCTCTTAGTGTCCTTTCTATCTGGTCCCAAGGCAGCCTTTTATCCATAACCACTTGAGGTTTTTCTTATAGCAGGGAATCTAGTAGCACCTTCCGCTAATTCTGGGTGATTAACTGGTTACAGGTAAAGGAATTTCTAGCTCAGTGCTAAGATACCCATTTGCTAGTAGTTACAGATTCCAGACTAGCTCTTCTGTGTTTGGGGAGCAATTCACATCCAGCCCTGATCTCATCCTGTATTCTGACATACGAACGTCCTTTATTACAGCCTGCTCTATCTGAGATAGAAACCTTTACGCTTGTAGAGGCTGTTTTTAGAAGCTCTGAGCACATGTAACTCACGTTGCTCAGTATGACTGGTGGCAGCAGCTAGCAAGGAGCCCTTGGGTATCTCTACCAAGCTGAGGGACCAGGGAGGGCCAGTGACAGCTGGAAAGATGGAGAAATTCTCCCTCCAGTGGGCACCAGGTAAATTTACCTAGGGAGACTTCTGGCAGGGAAAAGAGTTCCCTAAATAGTAAAGAAAGTTGCCGTAGCCCCTAGAAAGTCCCAGAGACAAAGGCTGGTGCTCTCTGGCTGTTTCCATCTCAGCCCTTCCCCAAGATTCTCTTCCGGGATGAAAAGGAGTAGGGCCCCAGGCAGCCCCTGCACAAGCCTGCCAAGCCTACCATTGCCAACTTGTGGGGCGATGGCCTCAGCTTCTGGCCAGGGCGTATTCTTGAAGAACCTTTCAGTCAGCTTGGTCCAGCTAAAGGAGAGAGTTGGAGAGAGGGAAGGGGAAGGGAGGGAGAGAGGGGGAGGGGGGGAAAAAGAGAGAGAGAGAGAAAGAGAGAGAGAGAGAGAGAGAGAGATCGATCAGGCAGGAAAATCTGTACCATGGAAGAAATAGTCTGTATCCTGCATTTTTAGCCAATATCTGTCAAAAACTATCCATTAATATTCAAACATTCCTTTTTAGAGGGATCCAAGTGGGCAGTTTCTTCTAGTTTAATGAAATCTCCTCTGTTCCAAGTATGTCCACTTGCATTTTCACAAAATAAGACAAAACTCCCAATAAAACATGGGCACCGAGGTCTGTTTTAGAGCATTTCATTTACTTCAAACAAAAAGGTTACCTCAAAGTCTAGGAACATCTGTTCCTGAAATCATCTAGTGGGGTCAGAGATGAACCAAGAGAGCCAGCTACTACCAGGATGAGGCCAAAGACAGTCCCACTTGGTTTGGCCACCACTCCAATCTTAGGAACCCTTAGGGAACTTCTGTGAAAATGTGGCCAGGTCTTTAAGAATGAAACAAACCAAGGGCCTCAAATTAAGACTTTGTCTCCTTGTTTTACTAATTGTTTCCAGGTGGGCCCAAGGATCTCTGACCAGAACTTCTTAATGTTATTTCTTAAATATTTCTCAAATGAAAAAAGGAAGATTTTTGTAGTCTGCCTGCTGCCTCTAGCCACAACTCTCTGTTGTTCCCCTGCTCTTGGCCTCCCCACCCTTCTTTAATGTCCAAGTCCAAGCTGTTGCCAAAACTTGCCATTTATCCCTTCCCAGCCCCTCTCATGTTTGAGCCCGTGTCTTCAGAAGGCACCACCTTGGGGCAGGCTATCACCACCTCCCACCTGCATCATTCCCACAGTCTCCTAGTGGGTCATTCTGCCTCAAGTCACTTCCTAGTCCAGTCTATGGGACAAGCTGCTGCTGCTCTCATTCCTTAGGTGCAGAGCTAGCCCTAGGAGTCCTATATCATCCAATGACTTCTGATTTAGCTGCCAGAATAAAATGTGAACTCCAGTTTAGCAAAGGCCTCACAAGCTGGCCCCAACCTACCCTCCAGCTTAAATGGCTTTTATTTCTCTTAGCAAAGTGGCCTCACCCATGATACTTGCCATCTCTAGCCACTAGGTCTTTAGACCAGCTGACCCCCATGCCTTCCTTCCTCCTTCCCTGTACCTCAGACATCCAGCTCAAGTACTGACTTCTGCATGAGGCCACTGCTGATTCCCCTAACCATCAGTGCCCTCTCTCCTCAGCTACTCTGAACAGAACTATTCTGTATACACTAGTATCTACTGTTACATTTGTTATGGTTGTTTAGTCTCGTCTGCATCTCTTCCATCCCATTTGGGGCCTTCTTGACAAAGCTACTGGAATAGTTTGCCATTTCCTTCTCCAGCTCATTTAACAAATAAGAAACTGAGGCAGGCAAATGCAGTTAAATAACTTGCCCATCGTCTAAGTTACTAAGTGTCTGAGGCCAGATTTGAACTCAGGAAGATGAGTCTTCCTGGTTGCCCACATGCACACTGTGGTCTCCCCATCAGGATATCAACTTTCCGAAAGAAAAGAAGGTTTCGCTTTTGTACCTGTTGAGTGCACAGTGGTGCCTGGGGTGTAGCAGGCACTTAATAAATGCTGACTGATGACCCTGCACCACAGGCTGTAGTACTTATCCCTAAGAATAATAGCTGACCTCCAACAAGAATTCTGAGCTATTTTGAGACCATGTAGCTGAACTCTTTTAAGGTACAGAATGGTCAGGAACCACAGCCAATGCTTTAGATTATGAAGACTAGGCCAAATGGGACAGGAAAGCCTGGGAAGCTGCTCGACCATGCCAACCGTCAAGTACAGTTTGAGGGAAGAGGCAAATTCTTCAGAAAACTAGGGCAGAACTGCCCTACCCAGATTCCCTTCCCAGGGACATCAGAAGGAGTCACCTCAGGGACTGTCCACACCTGTTCTCATAGATGTCCTGGATCTCATAGACTTTCTGGTCGATAACGTCACTGGACACCCGGCTTGCCTGAAGCTCATAGACTTTCTGGTCAATGAGGTCGGAGACAGTTTTATGGAAATACTGGATAAAGTTCTTGATCACTTCTGGAATCACTTGATAGGTCTGTTGTTCATACTGGCGTTCATATGCCAGGTCCTGCTTTGGATCTCCTATGGGTCACAGAAATGAAAAAGAGTGAGACCATCAATGGCTCCCTATCATCACAGAGTGAAAGGGGCCTGAGAATCCCTGCACCCAGAGTCATACTGTGAACAAAGGTTTAGAATGAACCCCAATTATAAAAGTAACTGATAGGGGAGTGGGACCTGGACATCCAAAAAAAAAAAAAAATACCATATCTCTGGAAGCACCCACACCGGCATTTCACCTGGGGCATCTGGCCCAGCCCAGCCTACCTAGACACTCAATAATCCTTTTAACTGACCTTGCACTGTGGCTCTAGGACCAGGCCAGACCACCTAACACCTTTCATTGTCCACACCTGGCTGGCCCCAGACTATTTACCACTCCTTGCTTCCATCCAGATCTTCTCACTGACCCTTCTTCCCTTTCTTCTGGTATGTAAGTGTCAGCCCTAAGCCCATCAAGTTTCAGGTAGAATCCAGCCAGATTTTTCGGCATCACAAACAAACCTTGCTACTTTGACTGAAAGAAGGCTTGCATGGGCGAATTCTTTTGAGACAAAACCCCTGTGCCCCTATATTCTTGGGTTCGGTAACCAGCATTCACGTGACTCAGGACCAAGACTTCCACATAAACCCCACGAATCAGCCTAAACAAACCCCGCAGACTAACTGGTGACTCATTCCTCCATCGGACTTCTCAAGCATCTGGCTGCTTGCTCCGCACGGGCAATGACTGGACAGCGATTCCCCAGCCCCCCAGGGGGCCCGAGCCCCGCTCTCCCAGGGCTCACCTGTGTGCATGTCATAGTCGCCAGGGTAGGCGTAGGGGTCATAGGCGCCCTGCAGGAAGAGAGAGGAGAGCCAAGATCATTCCTCACCTTCACCTGCCGGCGGAAGGGACCCGAAGCCAAGCTGGGGGGCGCAGTAACCAGCCGCAGGCGTCGGAAAGGATCCGGAGCCTGGCCTTGGAGCGCGGGGAGCACAGGGACTGGAGGCGGCGGCCGAGGCTGAATGGGGGAGGGGAAGAGATGGGAAAGAGGGGAAGGGGAGAGTCGGGGAGGGGATGATCTGACCTAGAGAAAGATGAGAAAGGGGGAAGGGGGGGCGGCGAGAAAGCTGGAAAGAGCAGGGGAAGGAGAGGCGCAGGGATCCGCCGGGACTCCGCACCCCACCGCACGCCCACCCCCCGGGCCCCTGAAGGGAGCTGGCCTCGACCCAGGGGTCAGGACCCCCGTTACCTCATTGTCATAATCTTCAGCCTGGTAGGACATGGCGGCGAATTAGAGTCTCGGCTCAGAGAAGGAGCGAGCAATCGTGCGGCGAGCGCCGACCGCCCGAACCTGCGCAGTATACCCGGACGCTGAACCGACGCAAGCACACTTCCGGGCGAGTCGGCCAATAGGGTGCGCCATGATGAGAGTGGCGGAAGTGGTTCCATTTCTACGCCGCTTCATCTTGCCACTGATGAGGGCCTGTGATACGGTTATGTTGCCTTATTAGTTTTTATATCGGCAGAGGATAACGAACGAGTGGCTAACCAACGAAAGAAAATCTTAGCCCTGCCACATCCAATATGGAGGCTCCTCCTCCACGCCCACCACCCCGTTCCTGCGCGTTAGTAAACCCAGATGGAGGGAGCCTGAAAAGCGTGTTTAGGCGCCTGAACAGCGCCTGCTTCTGTGGCAGGTGATCCAGACCAGAAAAGGCCTATGACTGAGCGCTTGGAAGCGCCTTGTGGCTCTTGTTTATCCCCTTCACTGTGCAGAGTGGAGATATGAGTTTCTGGAGATTGTAGCAGGCGACAGCCAAGGGCAGCCCGGACGCAGGCGGCCGCGGAGCATTACGTCAGCATCGGAGGGGGCGGGGCAGAAAGGCGTCGTTGACGCTTGTGCTCCACGCTGGGATCTGCACAGAATCCCCAAGCTCCAGTGGCGTTTCCCAGCCTGTGAGGAAAGGGCCGTCTTCCTCAGGGAAGCTAGTCTGGGACGTACCAAGATGCTTTCGGAGAGGAAGGTGGTCCTTGGGTGTCGGACTTGAACTACGTGTCCCACAATTCTCTGGGGCCAGAGAGGCCTATGCCTTACACATGGTGACCTCCTATATATCCCACCATGGGTCAGGGCTAGGGAAGGCGACATATCCCATGATGCTTAAGCATGAAGTGGGGGAGGAGAGGGCGAGCGTACAGCAATGTATCCCATGCTGCTTTGAGACAGGAACTAGTCCTTATTTGGACGGAGAGGCACCCGGTTTAAAGAGTCCCGGGAGGGGTTGGAGGATGGGCTGCACCCCGCCCCCTTCCCCTCCCCCATTTCCAGGACCTGGCCCCAGGGGACCTTTTGTTCTTACCCTACCCCTCTGAATCTGAGGCTCGTCTTCCGCTTGTGTAGTTTGTCTCTTTTGGACCTGAGTTCGAATTCTGAACCTTTGCCAGTGTCTCGCTCTGCGACCCCTGGGTAAGACACCTTTCTCTAAGCCTCAGTTTCCCTTTCTGTAAAACTTGGGGAGGTGAACTGGATGTTCTCCGAGGTCTCTGGTGCCTCTACACCTCCTGCCTTAGACTGGAAACTCCCGCTTTTGTTTTTGCTTTTTTCTGTAGCCCCAGAGCCTGGCACACAGTAGGCGTTTAATAAGTGCTCATGACTTGCCAAAGCACTCCCATTCCCCCTTTGCAGTAGGATTTCCATTGTTTCAGACCCCCCCCCCCACGCCCCCGGTGGCAAGGCCCCCTCCCAATCCTGTTCTGTCTACACTTGGAGAAGGACCTTGTGCTGGTCTTGCAGAGAGACCCTGAACACATCATTAGCTTTTTCGAGCCGGAAGTGTGGGTTTTGTTTAGGACCTTTGACCCTTGACATCCGTGGGAGGAGGTGGGCAGCCTGCCCACCACCAGCCTGACCTCTTCAGGCTCATCCTTTTTCCGCTCTTCACTTAAATTGAGGTTGGTTAAAAACCTTCCCAAGAAACCACGACCTTCCTGCTGCTTACTCCACCAGAAATGTTGGATTACCCATTTTCTGTCACCCAAACATCAGTGATTTACATATTAAAAAAAACAAATGCAAACTATGGTGACCCATTTTGGTAAAGAGCCAGCTGAGTGGTCTCCCTTCCGTTCCTTGGCAGTTCTCTGAGCCTGGGACCAGGGTCCCAAGCCCCAGGGGTCACCTCCAGGTAAGAGAGCCTTTTCCTTTAAGGACTGGCCTGTAAACCACTTTTCCAGTGCCTGTGGTGGTATCTTGCTTGTATCCGTAACCACCTTTTATCTTGAGCACTGTAGATGCTAACACCTTGTCTGTACAGTATTAAAAGTAGAGTTGAAGTTCCTGCTCCCCACAGATTCCCTGCAGTCTTAGGAAAAGACACTGGGTGGTTGCTGGGTGACAAGGGCACTTCTTTCTTTTGGTTAAAGGCCTGCCCAGGACTAGGGCTCCCGAAAAGTGGGAGGAAGGCCTTTTTGTCATCGGGCAGATGCCGAGTGCCTGGCCCCAACTCTGCTCTCTTCTCCAGACACAGGATACAGGGTATTGATGTGCGCCTGACAGTAGCACAGCTTGTGACTCTTAGCACCTGTGGTAGTCTCACAAAGCCCTGGTCAGCTCTCCTGGCTTCCCTCCTGGTGCCTCAGAGGGGTGAAATCAATGTCCTTTCCCCACACTATTTATTCCAGCTGGTTTAATGTATGTATGTTGTTCTATGTTCACATTGAGAGTTAGGATCCTTTGAAGAGGACAGACTGACCAAGTGCCCCTGAGCCAAGGCAGAGGCAGTAGGACATCAGGAAAGCCCTGAGAATCATTCCAGGTGAGCATTAGACTGGATTCCTGATGATCTGTGAAGGCCCCCACCCAGAGGGTTGGGTGTCTGTAGATTAGGGTTCAAGAGGGATTGGTGAGGGTCGACGCCTGGTTTCCCATGGTTCAGGTGAACCTGAAAAGGACTGTTTGTTGGACAAGTTGGAGGGCTTCCAGAATGGGGAACCTTGCGTCTAAGGGTGGCTGAGGAGCTATTCCAGAGAAAGGAATGCCAGCATTTTATATGTACACCCACTACCAGCCCAAGTGCTGCAGGTTTCTGGTTGACTAGAATAGGCTTACGAGAGGTCAGCTTCGCTCTCTGTGTTTTCCAAAAGAAGGATCATTTGACTTGAGTAAAGTAATGCATCTTAAAAAGGTTCTAGAATCTCGTGGCTCCAAAGTCAGGCCAGGGGAGTGGAAAGTGTTCATTGATTGGTACATGGAAGCTTCCAGAAGGCACCAGGATGCTCAGGAGCAGCTTCACAGGACTTCCATTGAGAAACTGGAAGACAAGATTGACACTTTTGAGTCTTTGAGGGATGCTCGACAGGCCTTAAGTGCTCGCAAAACTCCCCAACCTCCAACTCCAGCCACTGCCCCACCAGTGCCAGCACCAGCTCAGGCTCCAAGCCACTGCCTCTTCCATTCTTTTAACTCCCCCTCCCTCTTTAACCCCAACACCTCTTGTAACCTTAGATGCTAGAGACTCCTGCATATGTTTTTCTAGCCACAGAGTGGTAGAGTGCTCACAGTGGAGAAGGAATTCAGGTAATTTCACTACTTTCAGGCTTGAGGGTTTGTATCACCTTGCTAATAGACTCTCTGACATTGAGCAAGAACCAGTAGAATTTAAGAATCAGTTGAGTATTGTTATTAATGTTTATAAGCCCTCCTGGGCAGATATGAACAGACTTTTGACAATGGTGCTGCCCACCAAGGTTAGACAGCACCTCTTCGATATGGCACTTTGGTCTATGGATGATCCTGGAGAGGGTCCACACTTGGTTTGGCTCTGGCGGGCTTTACTCTATGCTATCCTGGTGGTCTGCCCCAGAAAATCTGATTGGGGGAAAATTCTATCCTGTACGCAAGAAATGAATGAACATATGTTAGCATAGTTAGATCGCTTTACAGAAATCTTTGAGGAGCACTCTGGCATTGATGACCCAGACAATGGTGCCACCCAGGGGATGGCGATTGCTTTTGTCCAAGGCCTCCTCCCCCAAGTTCAAAAACAGCTGTGTGCTTTTTGTGTGGGGTGGGAAGGAAAAGGCATCTATGAATTGGCACTTCTAGCCCACTGCTGCTGGAAGTTGAAGCAGGAAAAGATGATTGTCTGGCAAGGCCCTAGAAGACATAGGAGACAGGGTCCTAAGAAGTCTTTTGACCCTTTGGCATGTTTTTACTGTAAACATCTAGGGCATTGGAAAAAGGAGTGCCCTTATCGGTTAAGATGCCAATACCAACTTAGCCAACAAGCACTTTGCTCCTTCCTTGCCTGAGGGACAGTCCGTCCTTAAAACCCAGACTGGAGGAGAGCCTCCAAGCCCATACTCTGAGAAATGGCTCTTCCTCAGATTTGTTTTCTGTCTTTTGTAATTTCACCTTCTGCCTTAAATGCCTAAAGTCTGGGGAAGAGCTTTCTATTCCAAGATTTTAGTAATGCCTAGCCCAAGGGCTAGGGGTGATGGGGTGTTCTTTTTAGCTCCTCAGTGCTTGGAGATAATAGATTTTGTACCTCTCCTGAGGTGAGGAAGAAAGGGATAAAAAGCTCAGACTTGCCATCCCTTCCAGCCAGAATCTATAA
Source organism: Gymnobelideus leadbeateri (assembly GCA_011680675.1). Taxonomy (NCBI): domain Eukaryota; kingdom Metazoa; phylum Chordata; class Mammalia; order Diprotodontia; family Petauridae; genus Gymnobelideus; species Gymnobelideus leadbeateri. The sequence goes on from WOXC01000782.1 coordinate 515,744, forward strand.
GACCTTAAAAACAAACTGCTCTTGTGGCATGAGAGATGGAATCTTTGCAGATTAAAAAAAAAAGAAACACTTCTGAACTGTCTTGTGGAGGGGTTCTGACCTGTTCCTGTTCCTGTTCCTGGTCACCCCTACCTTGGAAGCACTTGTACTTTGCCTTAATTGTAGATGGTGGGTCTTTGTGTGATGAGGAGAATCCTTTGGGATTGTTGATACCCCTTGCCCATGAGCTGTGTCCTCAAAGGAATCCATAGTAAAGGGGGCTGCTCCTGAATTGGGAGCCCGCTATATAAGAGCCTGTACGGCATGCCTGGTACTCATCCAAGATGACTGACCTGTTCTGGGCTTACCCTGCTGGATTGCTGGGAAGGTATCTTAGAGAGGCAGGGACAGGAGCTGCCTGACTCCAGTGGTCACCTTCTCCCCAGCCTCCTGCCTGCTGGATCACTACCCTGGCTGGCTCTTCCATCCCTTGAGCAGTGTGAAGTTCCAATGTACCACCTGACTTAAAAAAAAAAAGCACAGCATGTGTCTGGGAGCATACAGGAGCTGTTTTCTTGTATAATACTTTTGGGAAGTCATTCTGTAACTTTGTGACCCAGAGCTGCCACCAGGATGGCCTGGTTCCTAATCTTACAGTAAATTCCTCAAATATTGCAGGACAACACTTAAATGCCTTATATACATCTCAGTGTTTGTACCTCAAAATCCACACAGATAGGGGTCAAGGGATGGAAAAGCCTCTTTTTTAAGTTAAATTTTATTTTTTAATCAACAAAAATCAACCTTTTCTCCCTCCCGCCCCCTTAAGAAAGAAAGAAAAATAAAATTCTTGTTTCAAACTATATATAATCAAGGAAAATTAATTCCTGTATCAGCCACATCCATCACCCCAGAGCTCTTTTGGAGAGAACCATTTCATCTTTTTTCCCCAAATTGACATAATCTATAAATGTTTGATTGAATCTTTGTGCCATCACCTGGAGTCATGAAGTATAAGTAAAGAAGATAGTGGGGAGTTTTGGCTCACATATCTTTTATTATAATTATTTCTGCTGTTCTCCTGGCATCCTAGTGCCATCTGGAGCCCCGGCATTCACTGATCATCACACCCATGAAGATTGTGGGGGATGGGAAATGGCCACAGGTCTGAGCCGCTGCCATGTTACCAATAGTGGCTCTCTCAGGGCTCTTTTTCCCCTGCCAGCATATCCAGTGCTGTTTTTGTGCTGAAGAATTTTGAGATGGCAAGTGCCACGCCCTTCCAGCATGGATGTCAGTGGTTGCTGTTGCCCGTTGGACAGTAGACATGGACATAATTCCTTTGCTACTAAGGGAGGCATTCATTATGTGGTCTCTCATATTAGAAACCTTGTGAAAATCCTTCCCCCATCTGAGCCAGGGTTCCCAGATAATCAAAAGGGAGATGTTGCAGTCTTTAAAGCAAAGCCCTGGACGAGTAAACAAGAACGTCACCCTTGGCATTTGTCAGACTAGTGAGAAACAGGTTCAGAAACAAGTCAGCTTCTTGGGGACTTGGTTGTCCACTCACCTGTCCTGCTCACTTTTTTGACTTATATCGCTAAGTTACCAAATGAGATGATGTTTATAAGGTGTCTCGTGTAATAATTGCTAAATAAATGCTTTCCTTCCTTCTTCCTAAATTGTTAGGAAGAGCTTGTATTTCTATAACTGATAGTAAGGCTCAGGTCAGCCCACATGAAGGAGTCTGGGGGGTTGGGGTGGTACCCTGGGCCCTATGGGAAATAGACATCGCCTCCTAAGTGGAGAAAAGAAGTAGGGATGCCTAATCCCTGAATCCCATTAAGCCAATCACTAGCCCAGAACCCTGGGACCTTGAAAAGTGAAGCACTGCCAATGTCTCAGAGATGGGACCCTTTGTATATGAAAAGAGAAAGCTCAGGAGCCACCTTGGAATGGATTGGAACTGTTCCTCCCCCCTCTACCACTCCTACTCCCCATTAGCTGCCTTGAGATAGTAGGCCCCTATGCTACCCACATGGCCAATAGAAATCCATCACTGGTTCTCCAACCTCCTTGAGATCCTTGGGATCTTCCTTTTCTAGGAGCCCTTTGGGGAGCTATTGCCCTTCCCCTCCCCCTTTCCTCCACTAAACCTGTAAGCCCCTAAGGTCTCTGATAGCCCAGGGAGACCTGGCTCCAGACAGACCTGAAGAGCATCTCATCTCATCTCCACCTGTCTGGAGACCTCTACTAGTCACCCAGAACATCCTTCTAAGGGCCTGAGGATCCTTGGACTTTACCATCTGCTTTGCCTGGGGGCCTTGGGGATATGTTTAGCCTGTAGTTGAACTGTCTTGTCTCTTCCAATTAGAACTCAAGAGTCTGAACAATTTTCTTTTTTATATCCCCAGATCTTGTTATCTAGTAAACACTCAATAAAGACATTTTCATTTGTATCCTTCACTCAATAAAACCACTCAACTCTATTTAGCTTTATCACATTGGGTGCGTTTCTGCCCTGGGTATAGTTTTCACAGTTTATCCATTTACAGGGTGGTGGGTGCCAAGTGTAGCAAGCACTGTGACTAGGAGGGTCTGAACAGCCCTTCTCCACCATTTTTTCTGAACCCGGAAGAGTAGTGTTGACTCATTTGGAAAAGGAGCCAGGCACTAGCTATTAGCCTCTGCCTCCAGACCCACAGCATCCCGTGGGGCCAGATCAGAATAGACTTGGGAAAAAGAAATTACCGTCCCAAGCGCTGACCTTTAAATGCTCTCAAACTCTGTTAAGATGAAGGAGGTAGATAAACCCATGTATTTTTGAGTTTTGGGGAAAATACCTACTCCCCAGAAAAGCAACCTCTGAGCCCATAGAAAGAGCTACATTGTTGTGTACATAGAGATAGACACTCTGATTGTATTTGATTTTCCTTTTTGCTGGAAACAACCAGATAAACTTGATTCTCTCCTGGTGGCCCTACCCACCCCCACCCCCACCCCTATCCCAAGCATTGCTCAAGCAGCATATTCTGTTAAGATGAACTACAGAGAAAACATTCCATTGGAACAAACCTGATCTTTGATAGCTCCTGACCCCACAAAGCTAACATTCTGACCCTAGGGTTTATTCGTCCCCCTAGTTTCTATTCTGCTTCAGAATATCATTGACTCGATAGTCTAAAAAGCTACAAAACCCCAAGCTATACCCTAAGAAACAAGCCTCTCCTAGCCCCAATCCCATTCCATTTCCTGGCACGGCACTGCTATGTGGTCCAGGTTTCACAGGCAGACAGCATTGAGGTCAGCACAGCAGCTCTGTAGACCTTCAGTCTGGGGGGCAGCCAGAAGAGTATTATCTTCTCTCCCACACTTTTGTTTGGAGCCTCCTAAACACTAAACCAGCTCTGGCAATGTATGTGTCCGACTTATCACCCCTGGAAAGGACACTGCCAAGGTAAGTGAATTGCCCCACAGCATTCAAAAGTTCTCCATTTGCTGTAACTGATGATTCAATTAAATGGATTCCACTTAAATTGTCTTCAGGAGATTCTGAAAATCCCCTGGCAAGATAAGGTGCCGGACACTGAGGTCCGTAGTTGAGCTGAGCTGCCAAGTGTTCAAAGTGCTGCAGAGTGATTCTGATGAGCTGCTCATATTGGAATGCCAGATGTGTGCTTCCTAAAAGACTGTTTTGCAGAGATCTCACACAAGGCAAGTGCTCATGAAATACAGGGGCTCTTTCAAGGTCTCTGAAGAACTTTGGCTTGCTTGTGAGATATGGGAGATGCTGGTGAAGAGCCCCGCCCTGCCATGGAGTGCCCGAATCAAAGAAGGCTCTGGGCTCTGGGAGCCAGGTGGGCTCGGACCTTGACCCCTGACGTTCTGATGTCATTTTGGTCCTCTTTGAACCAGCCCAAATGCACTTCTTTAATGAGCTAATACATTTCTTTTCAGTCTGTCCTATCTTTGACCCATATCATTGAGTATACCTTTCCCAAGAGGTTGAGAGACTTCCCCAACAATTTGGTGTAACTGAGCTGGTAAAGGCTTATACGCTAAGGATACCCTGAGCTTGCATCAAGTAACATTTTTACCAACATTTGCAGCCTCCCAAATAGTATGCTTCTCATACTATTTCTAATCAAGGGGCAATACAAGTCATTTTCATTAAGTTTCTTTTGTCTGGAAGAGACCCGATTGGAATACATAAAAGGTGATGAAAAATAAGATGTTTTTCTGTTGGTGAGGCTTTACAAAGAAGGATACTTCTGTTCTAGGGAAGTTAACAGTTAGTAAACTGAGGCACAAAGGTCTAAGGATAACCCAGTTATTAGTAAAGTGCAAGTTTACCAATAAATAGGATCTCAACTTCCTCAGCCAAATGAATTCTCTTGGAAGGAGGTAAACCAGCCTCTTTTTATCATTTTGGGGAATACAGAACAGAATAAGACCTCACAGTCTGGAGCAAGTTACGACTGGTTAAAAGAGATCCACGTCATAGATGGCACAATGATTGGTTACAGAGCTGAGGTGTTGGGAACAATATGGTTGGAAATTGGGGATGAGGGACTCTTCTACTCCTGTGGCTAAGAAGTGGTTATTGTTTGAGTTCACTTGCAAGGTTAGAGATAGCAGACCAGAATTTGGAGAATAAACCAGACATCCTTGAAGGATGGCTTGGTGGGGTAAAGATACGAGACCAGACTCCCTGGTGTCTATCTGCATCCCTCAAGGATAACAGATTTCCTTGAGGCAGGAATAGAACAGCAGGAGCACTGGATTTTTAAACTTAACCCACTAGAGGCTGGCTGAATTTCTCAACTAATTTCAGAGACAAAGAACCCTGACTTAGGCATTTCACAGGACAAAATCAACAGTGAATACAATCAATAAAAAGGGATGTGGAATCAGTCTGATCCTTTCAGAAGGTCTTAGTAATCTGTCAACCAAGGCTTAGTCTACCCTTCTTGGCAGGCACTACACCCACTTTACAAGATCTATCCTAGGAAAGGTAGGATTGGAGGCCAGGGTGTTAGCACTCCATGCCTCAGTGGGAGGGCACCTCTGTCTGATCAACACCAGAGCCAGACTGGGATTTTGTTCTGAACCCTGTGGTCTTTGGGTTTTCTTGAAGTCCTTCTCCAGTGAGATTAACAGAAGAAGCAATTTGGTTGGATTTAAAGTTTTAAAGATGGCCAGTGATTTTGTGAGTGAAGTGAGCTAAAACTTTTTTAAGGATCAGGAGACCCTATCAGGAGACATTTCCCAGAGTCCTGGGGAGACATTCCCAGTGATTATCAGAATCACTCCTTCCTGACCCAGACCCAGCCTGAGGATAGACACAGTCCTTTGGGATACAGAATCCTCCTGTCCGACTTCTCTGTGGGTGTAGACCCCTGTTCATCCTAAAGGTAGAGGGAGTGGACCAAATAAGCTAACAGTTAGCTGGCCCCAGGGTTGCCACTTGTCCAGCCATTTTCTTTCCAAATGCCAGTAAAAGTAATACCCCCCCTGAAAAGGGCATTTGGAGCCACGGTAAAAGCCTGTGTTCTGAGATCTTAGGTAAGAGTGAGCAGAGTTGGATTTGTGCTTGTTTGATAGAGTTTATGCTGCCAGCATTACGTGCATTCTGTGGAAACCCAGCCGACCTTTACCTTGGTCTGATCAGCCAAAAAGAAAAGGGGTGAATGAGTTTCGGCCGGAAGGTTTCCAGTCTTTCCAAGCTTTGTCTCATCTCTGTGTTCTAATTCTGGACGAGTTTTATTCGTAGCTGAAATAAAATCTGTTTCATGTGTATTTCCAAATTAGGAGGGGAATGCCGTTTAAATGTTTTTCTATTGGCTGAGTGATTTCTGTTGTTTTTTTAGCCTCTGGGACTTGGCTGTAAACAGCATCTAGACACTTCCATCTGTTGTGCCCAAAGGACCAAATGTTGAGCATAAAGGATCGAGACAGAAGATCCCCAGGATTAAAATTTGGAAATGGATTTATTACCACTGGACTGTCGGGGTTACATGGTTACCCAAATCAGACAGTATGCTGGTTTTTAAAGAGATTCCATATCCAGTTTACATAAGCTGAAACTACAATCAGTGATTGGTCAGTATACCTTTGAATTTCCCCCCAGCGCAAGTTCACCCTAGGAGCAGGGGAAGATGGAGACACATCAAGATCAAGTGATGATTAGGAGGGGCTGAGGACTTCGGATCAGGTGATTAGGAGGGGGGCAGGGGTTGAGGGGTGATGGAGGATTTACCCTAGGCTGAAATTCCTGATCAATTGGGGGAGGGAAGGGTGGAGTTGTCAGTTTACCGATCGGTTAGGGGAAGGGGAGGTTGAGGTGTGTCGCTGCAGGGCGAACTTAACTGCTACAAGATCAGAAAAGGGGGATTCCGCAGACTGAGGAGCGCTTCTCAGAGTGTAGCCTCTAGGGATTTCCAAAGCAGAAAGGCGGGGGAGGGGAGCAAGCATGCACTCTGCTTTCCACCATGGGCGTGGGGCGGGGGCAGAGGCTTGTGAAAATAAAAATAGCAAATAATCGGAAAAAATGCAAACTATCATTTTGAGAACGGACCACTAGGGTCTTCTGTGAACGATGGGGCAGAATTTAATGGCCTCGGTAAAACGGAAGCAAAAACACGTCTGGAGCGTGGGGGAGGAGGGGTATTATTATTCTCCTTTTAGAGTTGAGGGAACTGAGGCAGAGGTTAAATGACTTATCTAGGGTCACACTGCTGAGGCTGGATATGAGAGAAAGATGTGATTAATAAACACGAGACTGTATTATATATTTCCATATGCACACTTCTGAATGCTTGTTCTGATTGGCGACTTAAGCATCCCTCCCGGCAGAGGGCGCCACTTAGTGTCCCCCGCCCCCACTACACTTTTGGCCCCTCAAAGTCTCTAACCCAGAAGTAGCATTTAGCCCTGCCTCCCCCTCCCGCCTTCTTTTCAAACGCATGCGCTCAGAGGCCTTCCGTCTCCCCAAGGGATCTTGTAGAACGTCTTTTCCTCGGGTGGGCGGGAGCTCGGTTCCTTGTTTTGTTTTTTTTCACGTCCGCAACAAAAAAAACTTGTCAGACTTAAATTTTTTATTGAAAAAATCCCATTCCACTCTCTGTTTTCTTTTGTGATTGGCTGCGGGAGTCTAGCACCGACTGGCTGAGAGACATAAGCGTCTCCATGGTGCGGGGGTGGGGGGGTGGGGGGAAGAAAAAAAAAATCTCAAGTAGGGTGATTTGATTGGCCTCGGGGAGAGTGGCCCGCCTCGTTATGTGATTGGATTGTGAAGGTGCCTGTCGGGTTTCTACCACCAATCCATATTCCTAAACCTAGCTTTCTCGGCCTCATTGGCTTCGGCAGCTCGGTAATGGTAGATTCTGATTGGTCCAACAGGCTGCTCCTCTGGCCTTCGGGCTCTAGCGGAGAAGGCCTTCCCCCCCTCCCCCCCCCGCAGCTGTCGGCGGGCCAGCGACGAAGGCAGAGAACGAGGCTGCCGTGACGTCGACGCTGACGCTACGGCGGCGGCGGCTGTGGCGGGGGCCGGGGTCCGCGCGGTTGCCATGGCAGCCCCGGGAGGAGGCCCGAGAGTCGGCGCCGGGGCCGAGGGCGGCGCGGGCCCCGAGGGCGGCTTCTCCTTCAGCGGCTTCGCCTCAGCGCTGGGAGGCCTGGGCCCCGCGGTCCCGGCCCCGGCCCCGGCGCCGCTGCGGCTCCTGCACGAGCTGTGGCGGCGGGACCCCGGCCCCGATCCCGGGGATAAGCGGAGCGGGAAGCTGCGGCCCTGCCGCTTGCGGCGTGCGGCCCGGCCACACCGCCGCCTGGGGCCCTTGGGCCGGGAGGTGCACGGTGAGCGGGCCGGGGCCGAGGGCGGGGGTCCTCCCCCGGGATCAGGGGGAGGAGGGAGCCCCAGCACCCCCGGAACAGAGGGAAGACCGTTCCTCCCCAGGCATCCAGGGTGAAGACCTCCCCCCATTCCTGGGTGTCGAGGTCAGCCCCAGAGAAGAGCCCCCTCTTCGAGGCACCTGGGGCACCTCCCCTCCCCCTTCACTCCTGGGAGGGGGGGAGCTGCTAGGGCTGTGTCATTCAGCCCCCTTACAGCCAGAAGTTCACCCTCAGAGACAGGGCCCTGTGAGCCCGGGCTAAGAGGGGGCAGGTGACTTGCTCAGGGCCCGCTGGGCTGAGCCCGTGTGTCCTGCGGCATCCCCAGCCACGTCTGTGTTCGAGGGGGACCCGGGGGGGGCGCTGGAGCTTCTGGCTGTCCTCTGTGCTCGGGCCCTTCCCAGCTGGTGTAGCGCCCCCGGGCTGGCCACGCCCCTGTGGCCCCTGCCCAAGACTGTCATTTCTGCTTCTCTTGACAGTACTGAAAAGACTGCGGGAGTCTGCCAATGCCAACGACTTAGAAACAGGTAAGTGTTCCCAGAGGTGCCGGCGGCCTCCAGGAATCCTGGGCTCTCCCGGGGAGGAGGAAGAGCCTAATGTCGAGCCTTGGTCCTGTGTCTGAGAACCCTGGCCCCTGCCTGGGGTGAGGCAGGGCCCTCCGGCCTCCTCATTGCCACCCGCTGTGCATTTGGGGGAAGGCACAGTCCCATGAGTGTCTCCTCTGCCTTCTAACAGCAGAGAGTAAGAGATGGTAGTAAGTCACTTCTTTACCTGCCCTGGCTCCTTGGAGCCTCCCCGCCAGCCTCCTTGTCTTCCTGCTCAGGCAATCAGAAGCTGCGGGACCAGAGATGAGGGCAGTGCACAGTCCTGCAGCCCTGGCTTCCAGGCTGGGAGATCCTGCAGAACTATCCTTTTAATTTCGAGAAGGGTCCAAACCCTGTTCCAGTGTTCTACTTCAGTTGAACAAGGTCCCGCAGCAAGGGGAGGGGACGCTCAAACCCAAGGGTCTGAGAGAGGACTGGGCTTGGGGTCAGGGAGACCAGATTTCAGGTTCTGCCCCCAGCTTCTGAGTTGTTTGGCCCTCAACCCCTTTAGCCTGGATGTCTGTCTGCATCTGTGAAATGGAAGCCGTTCTGCAGTGACTTCCTGGGAGGGTGGGTGTGACCCTCAGAGAAAGCCCTGAGGGGGTAGGCAGGCAGGCAGATTGGGGTGGGTGGAAGTGGTTAGAACCCCAAGAGAGTTCCTGATTGAGTATAATTCAAATGTGAAAAGCCAGCCACTGAGCAGGGATCCTTTTTCCTGTCGCCTGAAGCGACTGACTGATGCACACACCATGGGCTGCCCTGGTGGCTCCCCCCACTTCAGTTGTCTAGAAGGAGGTACCCCTCATTTTACAGATGAAGAGACTGAGGCACAGGGGTGGGGGGGTGGGGAGGAGTATGTCTGAGGACTGTGCTTCCCTCCTGGGGCTTCTGCAACACAGAAGCAGTCCTGAGTCTGCAGGAATGCTTGGCTTCTATATCTGTTGCCACCAATTTACAACAAACAGCTAGGCTCCTGGCTGTCTCCTTAGTCACCCCAAAGATCACCGGCCTGAGGAATCCTTGATGGGGCCCCAGAATGTAATAGTCCCTGTACTGTATACAAAGATGAAGTTGGCAAAGAAACCACCCACTCTATTGGGATGGGCTGGAAGGATGCCTGCCTGGGCATCACTTCCCCAAGGCTCAGAAGTCCTTTGGGTCTGAGATTCCCCCTTCCCTTCCCTAAAATCTGAGTTTCCTTGATGCATTGGGCATCTCGCTCTTCAGCCCCATCTCCGTCAGCAATTATTGGTCAGCACAGGTGGGTTTTAGATTTTTTGGTTAAGATAAAGTGGAAGAAAACACCTCTTTGCTGGCTTCAGTGAATCGGGAAGGATGGAATGCAGACTGCAGAAGACCTTGGGGAAGGAGTGCTGGCCTGTGCTGGGCAGGGAACAGACAAGTGCCTGACATGCCCTCTGTGCATGGGTTTGCCCCTTTAGAAGGACATTCACATTTCACACGGGAAGCTGACCAAGTACTGCCCTCGGCACAGCAAGCCTCATCATCCTCATTTACAGACTGGGGTCTTGGGCTTAGAGAGGACAAGAAACCCATCTGGGGTGGCCCACCTGCCCCTGCCTTGGAGGGCTAATGGCCACGTGCCAGCACATGTGACAAGGAAAGAAGGAGCTCAAGCATTTCTTAAGGACCTGCTTTGTGCTGGGCACTGTACCGAGTGCTTTACAATTTTAACTCCTGTCACTAAACATTAAATCGTGCAGTACTGGCTCTAAATGCTGTAGACTTTAACAGAGAGAGGAGCCTGTTGGGGACCAGAGCAGTCACAGAAAGTTTCGGGGATACTGAACTTTTAAGCCAAGACGGAAAAGTGTTGGCAGCATTCACATAGGTGGAGGGAGGCTTAGTGTGCGCCGCCCGGTGGGCGGCCCTGCTGGCCACCACACCCTGAAATCTATTGTCTTCTCCCCCAGGCAGAGATCTAGCCCCCAGTGCCTGGTACCTCGCTTACCAAAGGGGTTTTTTATTGCTTCATTCATTCACTTCCCCATCTTAGAATCCTTTGCCTCCTTTAGAGCTCCCTTCAAGCCCCTCCTCCCATGGCTGGGGCCACCTTGTTTGTGTCTTGGACAGTGCTTGGCACATAGTAGACCTTGAAGAGATGACTGTCCAGTGATTGAGGCAGCTCAGGAAGCTCCTGCAGCCCCAGACTATACACAGGGAGGATGGCAAGGATTTCCTGCCCTTTGCCCTGGCCAGGCTGTGCTGGGAGGGGAGCTCCATTCTGGATACCACATTTTATAAAAGGACAATCAGCATTTATTAAGCACCACTGTGTGCCAGGGTCCAGGCTTGGCACTGGGAAGATGAGGGCCCAGAGAGAGAGTCCCTGCCCTCCAGGAGGTGTGGACTGAGCAAGGCTAGGGCCAGCAGCTTCAAGTATTCACTCCAGGAGAGGGCCACCTCTCTGATGGGTGGTGCTGGGTTATGGCCAGCAAAATTGTTGCAGACTCCAACCTAATAATGGGTAGCATTTACTAGGCACTTAAGGTATGCAAAGGGCTTTATCTGTAGTTTCTTATTTGGTGCTGATATTATCCCCATTTTACAGGTGAGGAACTTAAGGCTGGGAAAGGTTCAGCCACTGTCCAGGGCCCCCAAGCTAGTAAGGCTCTGGGCACGATTTGAATTCGGGTCTTTCTTACTACAAGGCCAGCACTCTAGCCACTGTATACCTGGCTGCAGGGGAGTTTGGGGGTGAAGGACTAGTGTGGGGTGAGTCAGAACAGGCCAAGCTTTGAAGGAAGTTTGAGATTTCCAGGTCAACTGGATAGTGCCCAGGATGGTGAAAGTTCTTGAATTCATAGACTTGAAGAACTGCATGCATTTAGCCTGGAGGGGACAGCTGCCTGACAGGTAGTTTCAGGTGTTTGGGGTGAGGAGGTGCTGCAGAGACCAGCTCAGACTTGACAGGGTCATTTTCTGATTCTGATAGTGTCATTGGGCTGAGTCCAAGGCCCCGGGCATGGCCTGGCCCTTGGAATATCCACATCTCTCCATTTCTTCCTTGGGGATGTCCACACAATTCCTGGGAGTCCCTTTTCTGCCTCAGTGGCCCAAAAGCTCATTTAGATTGAGGGTCCACCGGGGCAGGCCTTGGGCTGTGCTCCCTGGACAGGGCTTGGTGCTGGCCAAGGTGCTGAGAGCTCCTGTGCCCCCTTCTCATTGCCCTCCCAGCTCAGCCCTGGGCTTTTCTGGTCCCAGACTAGGTCAGGCTGGAGCAACTGCTCCCCTTCTCCCTGGGCCTGGTGCTCAGCTAACACTCCCTCTCTCCTTTCCTTCTCTTCTGCCTTTGGTGGTGTCAGTGCAGCAGCTGCTGGAAGATGGGGTCGATCCGTGCTCAGCAGATGACAAAGGCCGAACAGCCCTGCACTTTGCGTCCTGCAATGGCAGTGACCAGATAGGTGAGTCCCTAGGGCTACAGCAGGGCTGGTTCGGTTGGGGGTGAGGGTGTCTTTTCCCTTAAGGGAGGAGGAGGCAGGACCGGCCCTTCTGCACCTCAGGACAGGGGAGTGGGTCTTCGGACTTAATGTGCTGTCCACTAGGAGACACCCTTTAGTATCACATGGTGACCTTCAAATACGTGTGAAATCAGTCAGTTACTGAACTGGACTCTGGCTGGGGGCTTTGTGAAAATCAGGACACCTGGTCTATATTCTGCCTGTAATGACCCTGTCACCTTGGGCAAGTCCTGTACCATCTCTGGGTCTCAGTTTCCCCTTCTGTAAACTGATTGCATCGGACTTAAGGGATGACCTAGGCTTCTTCCCACCTGATTAGCTACGATTCTATAACTGAGTTGTCCCATCCCCACCCATCAGAGAGGTGGCCCTCTCCTGGAGTGAATACTTGAAGCTGCTGGCCCTAGCCTTGCTCAGTCCACCCCTAGCCTGTGCCTTGGGCTTTGCCCAGCGAGCCCTATCAGTGGCATCATGACCCAGCCTCCCACAGGAAGGGCTCACACCTTCTTCTCCATCTTGGTGTTTCTCCTTTGACTCTCAGGGGCCATACCAGGATGCCTCATGCATGGTGAAGGGCTTTCAGGTCTTGTGGTTACAGCTTATTTTCAGGCCCCTGGGGGAGGCAGCATAAGTGCTGAATGGTTTCTTCCTCCCCCACCCTGTTTACATGTTAAGGGTTTTCATTTTTGAAAAGTGCTTCTAAGTATATTGAACAGAGGAGAATTTCACTTAGTGCACAGCTGCATAAACTACAATTGACTGTGTAATCAATATATTTCCCATTTCCTTGGACACCAGAGAGAACCAAACGTCCTTTAGCCTCAGGATGCCCCTTAGCCAGCTCCTTCCTTTGCTTAAAGCCTCTTGTTGCAATTGCTTCTAAACTATTGTCGAAGGGTTTTTTCTGAGAGGCCCTGGGGGCCCCCAGGGAGCACAGAGTGGTCCTTCCACTTGGGAACTGAATGGTGACTGGAGAAATTGGGAGACTTTGGGCCTCAGGGACTTGTCTCTGAGACTGGGATTTTGGAAGTCTCTGCCTGAAAAGGAGAGAAAAATGACTTAGATGAGATGCCTTCAGCTAGTAAGCAGAGGGAACCTCAGCAGGCCCCTCTTTTATAGTTGAGGAAGAGGGCTCAGAGAGCGAGGAAGTGACCTTTTGAAAGTCCCAGAGCTGGGACTAAAACTTGGATCCACCAACTCCAGTGCATCCCTTTGCTGCTCTGCAAGGTGGGCATCCCTGCCCATGGGCTGGGGTGGGGTGGAGGAGGAGAGCAGGGCAGGGCAAGAGGGGCTCAGCTCCTAGAGCCTTTTTTGGGGCATCATCTTTGCAGTGCAGCTGCTCCTGGACCACGGTGCTGATCCCAACCAGAGAGACGGGCTGGGGAACACACCTCTGCATCTGGGTATGTGCCAACCCCAGGTGATGGGAGGCGGGGCTGATGTTCTGTGGCTGAGAGGCCGCCATGTCTACCTTCGTCCCCGCTCCCTGGCACTCTCTTGGCCACCTTCAGACTCAGCGTCTGGGGCTGAGACAGCAGGAGAAGCCCCCTACCCACACCCCAAGCTCCCATCAGCATCTTCAGCCAAGGAAGCCACTGATACCTTCTGGTACAAAGAAAATTCTGCCCTTTGGTGCTGCTGGCTTTGCACTGATCACTAATCTTTTAAGTTTCTGAATGGGTGTGATTTTGTAGGGTGACCTGTAGACAGTAGGGTCTCAGACTTGCATACCCAGAAAGGTGAGAACCCTCTCCTACCACAATCCTCAGGACCATTTGGTGGTTTCCTGATGTGTCCCATGTCTCCTCCCACAGCTGCCTGCACCAACCATGTTCCCGTCATCACCACGCTGCTCCGAGGAGGTAAGGTGTTTTCAAGCCTACCTAGCTACTCCCCTGCCTCCCTCAACCTATCCATTTTACTCTCTACCTCTTTCTTCCCTTCCTTTTTCCCCAGGGGCCCGGGTGGATGCCCTGGACCGGGCCGGCAGGACCCCCTTGCACCTTGCCAAGTCAAAGCTGAATATTCTACAGGAGGGGCACTCCCAGTGCTTGGAAGCTGTCCGGGTGGAGGTGAAACAGGTGAGGGCAGCCCTTGATCCCACACTATGTGCTCCCAGCTTGAGACTGGCCTGAGCTGAGAGAATAAGACTTGTGGGGGTGGTGGGTGTTATAGGAGAGCTGAGGGGAACTGCTGCCTGTGGGAGATCTCAGCATCCCCAGAGAGGGTCAGGAGGCCAAACCAAGGTTTCTACTTTGTCTGGGCCCAACTGGACAGTGATGTTTGGGCTTAGACCTGTCTGAGCAATGCAAGTTCTCAAGCAGTCGTCAGAGGGATAGGTCAGTGGAAGGGAACAAGGGTCACTGCCCAAAGAGGCTGAGTCGTGGAGATGTTCTTGTCCTAAGGGAGGGGTCTCCTGATTGACACCCAGTAAGGAAAGCCCCAGGCAGCCAGTGCATCCCTTCTGGAGCCCAGGAGGGGAGAAGCTCTGGGAGGGAGAAGAGCTGCAACCTTCTGGGCTCCAGACCAGGCGCTAGCACCCGCCCCAGGTGCCCTCGACCCAGGACAGGCAGCTGGGATGGAGCCCTGGTAACCATGGTGCCTGCTGTGTGCCAGGCATTGAGTGAGTTCCAGATGTGGTGGGAGCTGCCCGTGCCTCACCCAGGGCACTGGATCTCTGACTAGAGGCCTGTGGCATCCTCTGGTGGCCCAGGGTCCCCAGCTCTTATTGGGCATGAGGCAGGGGCTGTGCTGGGCCTTTGAGACCAGCCTGATCCTGTCTGGGCGTGGTCTCCTCACGTGGAGCACACCTTCCCTGATGCAGATCGCAGCCTTCTGTGGCAGGTCCCTCTGGCCATGAGAATGACAGTCATAGCCCAGTTTGACATCAGCATTCTCAGTGTCAAAAAGCAAGCTCCTTAAGACAAACCCTGAACTAAAGTGCAGAGGCAGTAACCGGTCACAAAGCAAAGGGCCTGGAGTCAGGAGATCTGAGTTCAAATCCAGCCTCAGACACTGCTAGTGCCAGCCACTTCTCCCCTGCCTCAGTTTCCCAACTAGACAATGGGATAATAGCAGCACCTTCTGTTGTGAGGGTTGTGAGGCTCAGAAGCGCTGTGTGTGTCTAAAATCGAAGGCGGGACTTGGTCTCCAGCCCAGCTCACTTGGGGGCCACACCAGCCATCTCTCCTCTGGGCCCAGGGCCTGCTCTGCAGCCTCACCTCTGCCCCCCTTCCCTTCCCTGCTGTCCTAGATCATCCAGATGCTCAGGGAGTACCTGGAGCGGCTGGGGCAGCATGAGCATCGTGAACGACTGGACGATCTCTGCAGCCGCCTCCAGATGACGAGCACCAAGGAACAGGTAAGGCCAGGGCCGGCCCCCTCCCAGTGTTCTCCAGGTGACCTGAATCAGGAAAAGGTCACTGCTGTGTTAGTGCAGTTTGGGGCTAAGTTTCTTAAGGATTAGAGCAATGGTCCCTACTCAGCCCTTCCCCGCTGTCCTGATCCTTTCTGAATAAGAAAGACAGCCCCAGGTGGTTGTAGGCTGGTCACTCCATGGCTCCTGACTACAGGGTCTGCCTCCCTAACAGAGACCTCTTCCTGCTGCAAAGGCTTCTAGGCTGGAGAAATACTTGTATTTCTAGAGAAACTGGGAAGGAACCTTTGAACAGGTTCCCACATGTCCTGAGATGGTCAGGGCCCAGGAGAGGTCTTAGCTGCCTCAGGGAGTTCTCCTGGCCATCTGGGGGGGGGGGGTGGGGGAGGAGGAGGAGGCCCTGGGGCCTGTGGGAAGAGTTGCTGCTCAGAGAGCCTGGGGAGGCCTCCTCCTTCTTTCCTGGTGGACTTCCTCGATGTGGCTGGGACTGTTAGTCCTTCTCCTGCTTCTCTGGAGGAGCCAGGGTCATCAGGGTCTGAGGTGGTTGCTTCTTCCACCCTGAGGAGCTGAGTCAGCCATAGCTGATGGGGATCCAGCTGTCGTGGAGGGTCCAAGGTCCTGCCTTCAGCACTGGCTGAAGCCTACCAAGTGCTGGCTTGTTCCAAGCCCCTGTTCTGCCCCAGGGCCACAGATGCCAGGATTGGGGGACTGGGGGGAAGAGGAGAAGGCAGCCTGGAGCCATAGGGAAGGTCTGCTCCTCCACTCTCTAGCCCTTTACAACAGGAGTGTGTTCATAGCTTCTCCTGTGGTTTTTTTCCCTGGCCTTTTGGGCGGGGGGTGGGGGGGAAGAGAAAGAGAGAGAGACAGACAGACAGACAGAGAGAGAGAGAAGAGAGAGAGAGAGAGAGGAGAGAGAGAGAGACAGAGAGAGAGAGAGAGACAGAGAGTGAGCGAGAGAGCAGGTAGAATTCTTCCCATGGCTGAGATGGACCCTGAGGCTTAGAGAGGTCTGCTTTGGTTCTGACAGGTGGATGAGGTGACCGACCTCCTGGCCAGTTTCACATCGCTCAGCCTGCAGATGCAGAGGCTGGAGCACAGGTAGCCCCAGAGAGAGGACCCTCCTGTCCCCCCAGCTCCCATCATCCCCATCTCAGGAGGAGAGGAGACAACGGCCTGTCCTGCTACTCTTCCCTGGATTCCCCCTGCTGGGGCCCAAGGGGCCTTGCTTCTTCAGAGCCTTGCCCTTTGGGCTCAGTCACCAGAACCCCAACACTGTCTTTCTGCCCCAGGAAGCCTGGCTGGGCTGATGCTGTTGGCCTTGCTCTGGCCAGTAGCCAGTCCTGGCAGCAGGAGCCTGCTTCTCCCTCCTTTCCTGGACACATGTGGGAGCAGATGGGCCTGACCCCCTCCCACCATTCTCTCTTTGAGCTTTTCACCAGCAAAGATTCAAGTGTGTCTCTTTGAGGCTTGCTTCTGTGAGCAGAGAAGCTGGGGGTGGGGAGCCCCTTTCCTGAGGCCTTTGGGAGGTGCAGGGGTTCTGGATGGAGACATGGCACCTTTCACCCGTGCTTAAGGCCTCAGTGAAGTGTGGTGAGCTGAGTGAAGATTTCCTTGTGAGATGGGAGGTTCTGGATGGGGCTGCAGTCTGCCTAAGGGGGACAAAGCCTCAGCATTGGTGTTGGTTTTTGGCAGGAGGCAGGACCCTCCCTGGTCTGCTTGCTGGAACCTTGGAAGGAAGGCCCAGTGAGAAGCTGCCTCCCTCCGGGGGCTGGGCAGGGTGGCTTAGGGCGTCTCCTCTAGGAGACTGGGGGCCCCTCTACAAGGGATCTGTGGCTGTCTCTCCCCTCGTTACTGTGCTTTTGGACCGTGGGCAAAAGCAGACTGTTACCTTCGGGCTCTGATTCCCTTTCTTTCCCACCCCACCCCCTTTTTTGACTCCAGTCACCAGCTTCGATTCCTCCATCCTTTGTCTGGGGGCCAGCAGGGTGCCATGCTCTGATTCCGGCTGCTCCCCTGAGACTTTGGGGCACCTGAGAGGCCTCCAGGAAGGGAGAACAGAGCCCAGGGTGATGGGATTGCAGACTGGAGAGCCGGGGCTGTGTCCACAAGGCAGGAAACGGCCTAGGGGATGGCAGGAGCTTGAGTTGCTGGTGCCAGCGGTGTGGCCAGCAGCAGCTGGGGTCCCAGGGCTCGGGGCAGTTGGGGAGCTACCTTACCCACCCTCAAAGAGTGTGGTCCACACATTAAAGGGGAGCAGGAGCACGGAGCTGCCCCCTCATCCCCTAGACACTGTTCTCATTGCCTTCGATGGAGCCTGGGCCCTCAGTAGGGAAGTCAGCAAAGCCTCCATTCTGCCAGAGCCACCCTGCCTTAATGTTCATGGTGGGTCCTCCTCATACCAGCCCAGGGAGGGGCAGAGCAGGGGTGATGCTCCCATCATAGACAACGAAATCATCTTAGAGAGAGGAAGGGACCTATCCAAGGTCATAGAATGAGACTAAAACAAGTCTTCCAACCCTGAGTCCAAAGCCCTTTGCACCCTGCTGCTGTACTGTGTGTGATGTCTAGAGCCCAGGGAGGAACCAGGTGAGACCCCCACACCCTGGGCTGGGTCTACTTTGTGAAACGGTGCAGTCGGCTCGCAGAGAGATCATCAGGGCATCGAGGAGACAACTATTCCCTCATTAGCTCCCACTGTGGCCCCTCTGAGCCCATGGAGGAAGGACCTCCTTTCTGAAGCACTCCCCCTAGCCCAGTGCTGCAGGACTGGGAGGCTCCTCCGAGGCTTTCCTCCCCCTTGTTCTTCCCTGGGAACTTGGAGATCCCCACCCAGGAATTCCTCCAGATAAATGTCCTAACAGGCTGGGCCTCCTCTCAGTCTCCCCACACCTGAGCTGGGTGAGACCTCCCTTAAAGCTACAGTCACGAGCCACTCCCTGGGTCAGAAGCAGTGGGAGAGCAGGGAGGCAAGGGAGGCCTGGGGAAGAGGGAGAGAGCCAGGTTTTCCCCCAGATGGAGGCGTTCTTTAAGCCTTCACTATAACATGGACAAGTTGACCCAGAAAATAAATTGCTGTGTTAGGGAGAGGGGAATTTCTTGTTGTTTAGTGTATGTGGACTTGTCAGTGACCCGTGTCTGTGATTGCTCCCTAAGGTGGCTGGCGGCCTGCCTGGCTAAAGGACAGCTTCAATCCCAGGGGTGCAGAGTTGGAGCAGTTAACAGGTGCTAGGGCAGAGTGCAGGGGCACAGCAGACAGTCAGGACTCCTAATGTCATTTTCACCAATTGATTGTTGGCCAGGGCCACGGGCTTTGGTGATAAGAACTCTCCTTTCTAGGTCTTGTGGAACTGGGGCTGCCGCTGCTGCAGGGAGGAACTGTCCCCAGTCTGCATCCCCCAGGATTGGGGCAGAGAGCACTGGGCTGGTAGCACGGCCATTCCTTAGGCTCTCAGCACTGTCTCCATCAGGGTCTGAGGGGCCATGGCCAGGCAGGTGGGGGTGACAACCTGGCCCCTGCTGCCTCCTTTGTGGTCACTTGTGTGTGTAGGAATGCCCACTGTCAAGTGCCCAACCCATTGATAGACCCCAGGTGGAATTGCTGTGTATTAGGCCGGGGGTGGGGGGGGGGGGGGATGGGGGAGGATGCCCCTCGCCATTAGCAATGAGTCTCCATCTCCCACAGCAGCAAGCTTCCTCCCCAGGCCACACTCCTTTCCCAAGGGAGACAAGCCATGCATGGTATGAGATGAGGGACTCCTGGTGGCAGGGACAGTGTCTGCTGCCGCATCATGAGGCCTTCTCAGCCTCTCTGTCAAGCACATAGGTATCCCTTCTATCTAAAAGTGTGGACTGCCTGCCTCCTCTAATGCCGGCCTCTCCTTTGCCCAGGTCTGTTTTCTACTCTTGTACATGCTGGGTTCACCCTAATTAAAATACAAACTGTGCCAGAATTGTGTTGGTTTCTCATTGGGGCGCAGGCTGGGGACCCTTCGCAACTGGGGTTTTTAATGTTTGTGGGAGTGGGTGGAATTGGATTGAAGTTCTCGGAGTGAGATCTAGGAGCTGCGGATCTTTGGGGAGCCTCAGACTGGCCATCGAGCCTAGAGCCTTCTGATAGTTAAGGAGAGGCTCAGGGAGTGGAGGGTCTTCTTGCTAGAGGTCCCTGAGGGGAGGCTCTCTCTAAGAGGTGAGGTTCTAGTTGAGTCTCTGAGGGCAAGGGGAGGTTCAGAATAGCTGAGGTGAGCATCTCTAGGCATGATTTGGTAGAGTGGAGGTCTGACCTCCAGTCACTCTGCCAGCTCCTTGTTAGGTGACCTTGAATATGTCACAACCTCCTCTATAAAAACGGGCTGGTGGGGTGTTTGGGTGCTTGTGCTTGGACCCCAGTTCCAAGATCACATTTCACCTTAGCCTCTAAACACTATCCCTAACAGTTTTCTCCCCAGCCCAAGGACACCATGCCTAGCAATAACTCAGGAGTGGGCCCCATCAAAACAAACTCCTTGTTACAGGAACAAGCTGACTTCAGTAGAACTTCCATTGAATGAACAGGACTGTCTTGTACCAGCAGAATTATCGTGTGTTGATTCCCAGTTATCGAATACAAGCTATAGGCATCAACTCTCGAAAGCTATCTTGCTACAGACAGAACAAACCAAAAAATACACCCCTTAGGAAACACTCCCCTGGTTTCTAGTCGTGAATGTGGCCTGTGACCCAGGTTGTGAGTCATCAGCCAATTAACATATCTGCCAGATAATCCACTGCAGATGACCCTCTACTTCAGTCCTTGAAGGGTCTTTAAACCCCTTAAACCATATCAGGACCATCAAACAACCCCCCTTCTAAGAATCTACAAGCCCCATCCCTTCTCTTCACACCAGCTAAAAAAACCTGGATTGTGCCAATGAACGTTTCACATCACAGTCATAGAAGCAACTGTTGAGACAAATGTGAGGATGGGATGGAGGTGGGAGTGCAGAAAAGGGGTTAGAACCAGAAATCCCTGAGGGAAACACCGACTTGCTCTAGGACACAGTTTGAGAAGCCCAGAGACCTCAGAAATTATACCCTCCAACTGACTCCTTAGAGCTGGGAGGAGCCCTAGAACAGGGAAGGTCAGAGCTGGGAGGGTCTTAGAACTGGGAATGTCTGGGCTGGACACTGGGAAGGTCCTAGGCAATAATTTAGTGCACCCCCAATCCCCCCAGAGGTGTTTAGATACCTCAGAAGCCCTTGGAGATCTAAAGCCTGGATCTTCTGAATTAGGCATAGTTCACCCCTTCCTCACTTAATCTCTCATCTACAGATTGTTGCTCCCTCCCCTCCTCGCCCTCACCCCCTGGATTTACAGAAACAAGGTCTTTCGGATCCAGCCCGGCCTCTTCCTTTTGGCCAGGCTCAGGGAGGGGGAAACACTGCCAAGATCTGGCAGGTAAGGGAGTGGCTCCTTCTGAGCCCCTGGCCAGGGTCCGCTGGCCTTCAGATCCTTCCCATGGAAGTCAGAGGGCCGCCATCCAGATCCCACGTCACAAAAACCAATGATGCGCCTGCTCAAAATCACTGTGTCCCCCCTCCCTCCCACATGTATATGTGAGGGGTCTCCCTTCAGCACGGCCCTGGCAGACACTGGGCACTGGAGGGGCTGGGCCAGCCCCAACACCTTGGAGATGAGGTGGAGGCAGAGGAGGGTCTGCTGCTCTTGTCTGACTCGAGGCCTCCTGGAAGCCTAGAACTGAGAGAACCAATGTCATCATCATCAAAAGAGCTCCCATTTACAGGGCACTTTCAGGCTTTACAGGTATTGTGTTATTGGATCCTATAACAACCCCAAGAAAGGGCTGCTATTATACCCATTCTGCAGAAGAGGAAGCAGGCTGCTAGGTCAAGGTACTTGTCCTCAGGTCTTCCCGACTCTCAAGTTCAGCCCTTCATTATGTCACCTAGTTCCCCCTTCCTTTTTACATGGAAGGAAACTGAGGCCCTGTTAGTTGACTTAGCCATGGCCATACAGCTAGCAACTTAGGCTCAGAATTCACACCGGCTCCAGATCTGTGCTTTCCCACCCAGTCTCTGCCCACCTGTTGGTGGTAGGGGAGGGGGCTTAGATGGTCTTGCCCAGTCCTGCCCCTCCCTAGGATTTCCAGAAGGCCAGAAGGTGGGTAGCTGGAGAATCCTCCTCCTGGGATGGTCCCTGATGGCCTAGTCTCTCTGGATTGTCCCACTACCTGCAACAAAAGGTCCTTTAAGTTATCGTCTCTATTTCAAAGGCACAGAAGGACTCTTAAGAATACAAAGCTAGCACGGGGTATAGGATGGCAGGTGGCAGCTAGGCAAACACCTGAACCTGGGGATTGGCTCTAGATCCGGGGCTCCCTCTGCCCTGCCCTGCCATGTTTCCTTCTATCTCTTTTTCCTGTTCCTTCAGCCCTCTCTCCCCCCACAGTCCTCTTTGCTCTACCGGCTTGCCCCTCCTCCAGCGTCATTGTGCCCCCCCAGCCCCATCTGGATCCTTCCCACCCCCACTCCGCCTTCATGGATGTGCAGCTCAGGTCCAACCAAAGGCGATTTTAATTTCCCCTGTCTCCCTGGCCCTGGTGGCCTGTTACTCAGCTCTAAACCAGCCAGTGACATGCCAAATGAGCCTCTGGGCAGGGACAGAAATGGATATTTACTAATGGGAAACCTTGGCCTGCCTAATTAGTATTTATTTCCCCAAGTACAAGCCATTCAGATGATAGATAGCAACTCCCAGCCAGCCTTGAATAGGTGATGAAGGAAAAGCCAGAGTAGCCCACATCAGCCACTCATCCCTCCCAAACCATTGGACTGGAGGGTTGCCTGGGGCCAAGGCCCTAAGAGCGTTGACCACAGGCTCATTTTAGAACTGGAAGGGAATTAGAGGCTGCTGAGTCCATTTTACAGATGAGAAAACTAAGGCCCAGAGATGCGAGGGGGCTTGCTCAGGCTCCCAATCAGAATCCATACCAGGTCCAGAACTGACACTGCACATTGTCCCTCCAGTGACAGAGACGCTCACCACTCAATGCTGAGGGAGATGACGCTGCACCCAACCTTCAAGGCTCCCTATGATCTGCCCCCAAGGTTAGACCTTCCACGGCTCCTGCTCACCTATACGGTTCATGGAGCTCAAGGCCAGGTTGATCTTTTCCCCCAAAGCTCAGTGCCTTCCTGCTGGCTCCCTGTGCATCTCTGCTGCCTTCCATTCCCCTCCCACTTCCTTCAGTGTCCAGCTCCTGTCCCTTTCTTCTGGGAAGCCTTTACTGAGGCCCTATCACTCGTTTCAGCAGGAACCGCCCTCCTCCAGACTCCTGGAGTCCTTTGGGTTGGGACCACGTAAGGGAGTCAGCTTTTCATTCCCATAACCTGGTGTTGAGGCAGAAAGAGGGAAGGATTTCAGAGCAGGAGACTTGGGTTCAAGGGCTGTCTCCAGCCTCAGTTTCCCCTTCTATCAGATGAATAAATGAGGAGGCAGCAATGATACAGTGGAGAGAGTAGTTTTAGAGGAGGAGGACCTGAATTCTAATTCTGCCTCTGTTCCTTCCTGACTGTGGGACTTGGTGAGTCACTGTGCTTCCTTATCTGTAAATGAAGGGGAAGATTTGGAGGCCTCTCAGCCTTGATCGTCTATGATCTATGGTCCTGTGACCAATCAATCCAGCATTTAGTGTCTACTGTGTGCCAAACACGGTGGTGTAAGTACAGAGAATGAAAACATACCTACTCTCCAGACTCTTACATGCTGATGGAGACTACATAGAAATAGAAGTGTATATATATATATATATATATATATATATATATATATATACACATTAATATTCACATACAATCTACATATGTTTGCCTTATATATTAATATATACTTGTCATATATTAACATATACTTGTCTTATATATTTATACATACTTATCTTAAATATTAATATATACTGGTCTTGTACATTGGTATATATTAACATATACTTGTTTATATATTATTTAATATATTATTAACATACACATATTTATATTAATATAATATAGAGTTAATAAATACAAATATATACAAAGTAATTAAATACATGGTAATTTGGGAGGTAATGGACCATATCCATGATGGCAGCTTACCTGGGAGGAAGATTCTTATATTCCCAGGCAAAGAGAGGTGTTGGTGGGGTTGGTTTCATTGTGCACCAGAGGGCATCATTTCAGAGACACTTTGC
The DNA here is from genome assembly GCA_011680675.1 of Gymnobelideus leadbeateri. NCBI lineage: Eukaryota > Metazoa > Chordata > Mammalia > Diprotodontia > Petauridae > Gymnobelideus > Gymnobelideus leadbeateri. Next base: position 539,274 of record WOXC01000782.1, read on the forward strand.
CATCTTGCCTTGCAGGATCCATTAGGAGTGTAAATGAAGACAGTGGCAGTTTATATGCCAGTATCTATGGCTGAGGATGAAGGGGAAGCACCTGATGAGATTCTCTAGTCCAACCAACACATGCCTTGAGCCTCAGTTACTTAAATCAAAAAAACTATGAAATGCCTGCCATGTGCTAGGGACTGCATGAGACAGCGGGCACAGAGAAAGACAGCAAATAGTATGCTGGTGAATAGTTAGTTTCCAGTTAAGGAATGGAAAAGGCCAAAAACCAGTAGACAGTCAGAAATCACACTCGTGCACATCATGGATATTTTCTTCAATAAGAGAATTGGAAGGTGCTGGACACGATGAATCTCAATTAACATTTAAAAAAATTACAACTGACCTTTAATTAGTGTTGACTCACAAAAACAGTAAAAATAAGTGAAGAGAAAAAGGGATCTACAGAAAGCCTTGTGTGACCCCCAGGGAATCTAGATCACCCCAAAGCAAAAAGCCAACAAAAAGAAATGGAACGGGATCCGTCTGCCATGACTCTGAAATCATAGATTCAGAACTTTTTTTAACCTTTAAACTTTTATTGGTAGTTGTTTCTGAAGAATCAAGATGGTTAGCAAATTAGATTCATTGAGACTGGGGTGTGTGTGTATTTAGAGCTTTAACAAGGTACATACAACATGGCACAAAACAAGGCAAATTGATGGTTTCCATCACTAGATGTTACCACACGTATGCTAAAGCAGAGAGTCTATTCCCCAAGAACCATGTGAAAAGTAAAACGGAAACTACTTTGTGAGTTAGGACTGATGGGACCTTCAGGTGTCATGGATTCTGACACCCTCGTTTTAGAGTTGAGGACCCTTTTTCCCCCTTGAATATATCCTCCCATCTTACCTATTGAGCTGTCCCTTATAACAAAGAATGAAAGAGGAAAGAGAAAGAAGCCAGTTCAGCTAAAGGGAACTCTGCCAGCCTTCGTGAAATTCCACACCCATAGTGCCCCATCTCTTTAACTCTTCTATAGGGCCAAGTGTAGTCATTACAATTACATAATACAATTCAGTTTTGTTCTGATATGATTATCAGGTTATGATATCTTTATTTACATCATTGCAGTCATCAGCATATTGATTTCCTGGTTCTGTTTCTTTAGCTTTGTATCAGTTCATATAAATCTTCTGATGCTTCTCTGAATTCTAGATATCTGTCATTTATTACAAGACAGTAACATTCCATTATATCCATGTACCACAACTTGTTTCCCTGATCAATACAAGGCCCCTCTTCTTAATACTGATGTTCTCTCGGTGACGCTGTCAGACTGGGGATCATGGGGCACCATCATTTTCAGAGACAGCAAATCACAGGTGATAGAAAGTAGATTTGATCATCAGCAAGGGAGAGAGGCAGCCAAGGGATGCGTGATATTCCATATGGTGACAGGCTCCCAACAAAAGGTATAAAACCTCCATCATTGAGGACAGGGAGGGTCTGAAGAGGCAGCGAGCTCTGTCCACTGTGTATAAAGTGAAGGTAGAGCTGAGAGATGTCCAGCCTGCTTGCTGAACTGGAGTGACTATAATTATAATGGGGACTGACATTTGTGGAGCATGTTTTCATGCCTCTGTAGTACCTGTGGTCTCCAAATCTATGCTGTAACTAGACTGTGACCTTCTTGAGGGAGAAAAGTCTTTGCCTTACATTTCTCTGAGTCTCAACTCCGTCCCCCCCCCCCCCATAAAACCCCTTCCTGGCCCAGTTACACCCATAGCAGGGGGCTGGGATGTTTTGGTTGCTTGATTCTTCAGTTCCTGGAGTAAATCACCCTCACAGCACAGCCTGAGCAGACTCCTATACGGGGCTTCTTCGTGGAGGTATCTTCAGGTCCCTCCCCAAGAGACCTTGGGTGTACAGGTTCAAGAGAGAGCTAGGTCTGCCTCCCCCCGCCCCCACGATGTCATGATCAAATGAGATATTGGTAAAGATGAAGAGCTTAATAAAGGTTTCTTCCCTTCCCCCTCCCTTCTCCATATCTAGGATAGGGTGGGTGGGAGGTACTCTTCTTCGCTAGTTGAACCCTGTCAGGGTTGAGGTTAGGGGGACTAGGGGGACACAGGGGTAAAGCTGGAGAGAGGAAGGAGTCCCACCCCAATGGAGTCTAACCCCAGAGCCAGCCTGAGCCATCAAGGCCCCTCCCTCAGCAAGCCCCCAGCCTTGAAGCAGGTGGGCTTCAGAGACAGCCAGGGGGAGGGGGTGGGCGTCTGGAGAAACGGGGGAAAGCATTGAGCTGGGCTCATACATTTCCATTTATTCCATGCCAGACTCTGACCCAGCCTCAAGCCAGTGCCCCCTTCCCCTCCTCTATCCATCTCCCTGCTGTCCTGGCCCTTGGTCTCCGTTTTCTTGGTCAGAATAATTAAGACCATCTGTTCCTTGGAGGCTTTTATCAGTCACCTTAAATCAGCCCCAGGAGCTTGCAAAGTGTCTGGGTCCCTGCCTCCCACTCTGTGGATGACCCAATTCATTTTCTCAGCCCGGGAACCTGGCTCATTTCCCCCTTTAGCTCCCAGTCATGAGTCTGCTGGCCCCCAGATCTCGTCTCCAAGGGCTTGAGGAGGCTTTATCGAGCCAGCGCTGGCTGTACCAAGCAGAGTGGAAAGCTATTGGCAGCTGCACAGTTCATGCTGCAATTGGCTAGCTGGGGTGGGGAGTCTGGAGACCTGGGTTCGAATCTCTGCTCAGACTCTTGCTAGCTATGGACCCCTTCCCTCCTTGGAGGCTTTCCCCTCCCCCTTTCCTTCTGAGATCAGCTTTCATTACCCTGTGTAGAGTTTGAAGGTACATAGTCACTTGTGTTGTTTCTCACGTGAATTCCTTAAAGGCAGGAGCCCTGAGATGGCCTTTCTTTGTATTCCCAGGGCTTAGCACTTGGCAAACACTTTATGCTTGTAGACTGACCGACTCCTGGGCAAAATGAGGGTTTAGGGTTAGATTTGGCATCTGGAGTAACTGGGCTCAAATCCTGCCTCAGACACTAACTCTAGACAGATGACATAACCTCCCTTTGCCTCGGTTTCCCCAGCTCAGAATCTTTGATTTTAAGGTCCTTTCCAGCTCCTACGGCAGGGCTTCCTGGGGCAGCATGCCTGGGGACTGGCTACCACTCATGGGACATCACTCTGAGGGGACAGGGCCAGTAGTGTGGAGCTGGACCCTTCATGGGCTGTGTCCTCACAGGCCCTCAGTTTCCTCCTCTCTAAAAATGGGAATAAATAGTGCTTGTGCCTGCCTGCCCCTGGCATAGTATAGAGATGGGAACAGTGACTTCTACTCTCTTTGGTCAGGAGAGTGTGGTGCCCAAGAGACATTGGTAGTGAAGACCCTGTGTCTATGTAGTTAAAGGACCTCTGTCCCCTGATTTGAATGGCACATAGTAGGCATGTAATGTTTCTTGATTTGAGTCATGGAGAGGATGGGGCAGAGGAAGAGGCAGTGGGAAGACAGGCCTTCTTAGAACCAGCTGCCATCTTCCTGCTGTGGGAGACATGGGTTCCCGGTCCCACCTTCAGTTGGTGGAGATCCAGGAGGGCCTGAGCCTCCCTGCCTCCCCAGTCATGGGGGAGGAGGAGGCAGCCAGCAGGCTGCTGCAGCATGAGCAGAAAAACTCATAAATTGGATAGCTTTTCTGGGAGCTCAGCTGTGCTCCAGCCAGCCCATCACAAGGAGACAGATTGATGGACTTCATTTGTCTCTGGGGCAAGCAGGGCCCAAGGCTTCTGCTCTCCAGAAAACTGGGGGGCTGGTGGAGGAGAGGGGGAGGCACATCCAAGGTGAAGAGAGACTCTGCAGGTCTGGAGGGGAAAAGAGGACTATCATTCATACACCTATGGATTCCCAAGTCTGGGAGCAATTGCAGTCACATGGAACTGGAGCTCCTTAATTTTACAGATGGGGAAACTGAGCCCCAGGGATGGTGGAGTAACACACAAGACCATGCAGCTAGCATCAACAGATGTAGACCCTCTTTGGAGAGGAACACCAGGCTCAGGTACCTCCTTGGGGCCAGATCTTCCCTTCTTGGTGCTTGGAACAGATATAGATTTGAGTTCATGTGCCCGGTGGATGGGGGGAGGCTATGGCATGGGTGAGGAAAGCACAATCACAGCTGCTGATTCATCCCCAGAAGCACACCTCTGGAGCAGCCAGCCCTGTTCTAGGTGTCGTGCAGTACAAGGAGCATGGATCCCCAGAGAGCGTCCCGAATAGAGGACTGGGGGTCATGATGAAGGGACTGGCACTCCTTACCTGGAGAAAAAGAGCCTTTGGGGAGGCCCTGAGGGCTGCCTCTAAATATCTGAAGGGCTTCTCACTTAAGAAGATGAGTCTTCTGCTTGGCCCCTGAGAGCAGAACCAGGAGCCTTGGGTGCAGCTTATGGGGACAGAGTTAACTCAATGTAAGGAAGGACTCCCTAACAATTATTGCAGACTGGGGACCTGCCTCAAGCAGGTAGAGTTTCCCATTCCTGGACATTTCCAAGCCATGGCCAAATGGCCTCTTGTTAGGGTATTATTGCTGGAGTCAAGGGTTCCATCATGCCCTGTTCTGCCCTTGAGCAGACAGGTAGCTGGGGACCAATGCATGTCATCCACAGAAATCCTTTTTTAATTGGGTTTTCTTTAGTCATTCATGGATAGAGAGGCTCAAATGGAAGTAGATAAATAGCCTCTGAGCTTCCTGCCATCTCAGAAATTATCTGATCCCATGGGGAGGGGAAGGGGTTTGGGTTTGATTCAGGCTGGAGGCAGCAGGCAAATCAAGAAGGAATTCCAGAAGGAAAACTGCAGCCAGGTGACCCAGTGCATATAGCACTGGACCTGGAGTCAGGAAGACCTCAGTTCCAATCTGGCCTCAGGCACTTACTAGCTGTGTGACCCTGGGCAAATCACATACACTGCTTACCTCAGTTCCTCATCTGTAAAATGGGCTGTAGAAGGAAATGGCAAACCACTCTGGTATCTTTGCCAAGAAAACCTCCAATGGGGTCATGAAGACTCAGACATGACTGAAGTACTCAGCAACAACAAATTCAGCCTGGCCCGAGTGAGGGTTTGGGGGTGGTTTGACACCGGCTATTTAAACCAGATTAGGGTGTCCTGGGACAAGGTCTCCAACTCTGCTTCAGCACTGCTGGAATCCTGTGAATGTTGGGAATGTTGTCTGCTTTTGTTTTTCCCTCAGAATGAGTGAAAAACTACCTTCCATCCACTTTTGGCTGGAGTCTACCAGTCAACATGCATTTATTAAGGATTTACTATGTGTCAGGCCCTGGGCTAAGCCCTGGGGATACAAAGAAAGGCAAAAAATAGGCCTTGTCTTCAAGGAGCTTACAGTCTAATGGAAGAGACAATGTGTAAACAACTCTATAAGACCAAATACAAGTAGGATAAATCGGTGGTAATCAACAGGGGGAGTGTCTTGAGGTGACAAAGGTAAGGGTGGGGTCTGAGACACCGGGCACAAATAGACCATTCAGCCAATGATTTGGAGAACAGATGTGTGGCCTGACCTGGCTTTGCCCAATATGATAATGTTTGCCAGGGTTCAGGGGAGGACTTGACCCAAATTGAGGAAGCAAGACCCCTCTAATTCCTAAATACGCCCCCTCTTGGAACCTTTTTCTTCTCAGACCCACCCCCCTCAGTCTTTCTCATTTCTTAACCTCGTAAGACCCCTCTCAGATCTCTCTCAACTCTTAATTCTCAAAGAACTTACTGTCTACACTGCTCTTTGGGCTCATAGCATGAACTGTCTGGTATTTAATTTCTTTGTCTCTCCCCCAAGAGATGAGAAAGATGTACACCCTTCCCTTCTTTACAGGAGTGGCAGGCTATGGATGTAGAACATTACATTACTGTCAGAACTGATTAATGGAACAGTTTTACTGAAATCTTCTCTCCCTAACTTTTTTATTCTTTGTCACAATGGATGGTCTGTGGGGTAAGAGATAGATATTCAGAAATAAAAATTCATATATTTAAAAAATCTAAATAAGAGATACAAATTTTAAAATTTAATAATTTATCTACATGGAAACCTTATCTTGCTACATTCTGGAAGCTCCTTGAAAGCAAGGGTTGGGGCAAATTATTAGACTTTCCTCTGTCCAAGGTCTCTTCTGATATCTTGGGAGCATGGAGGAGAGCCAGTTTCTGAAGGTGTATCAGTAGAATGTAAGTTGTATGTTCATTCTACCGAGTTTGGTAGATGCTTTGGGGTGTCTCTGTGGTCTCAGAGAGGACCAGTCTAGGGGAGTTTGGAATGGCCTTTCACCAGGCTGGCCCCATGGTGGAGCCACACCTCAGGAAACCAGTCCTAAGACATGGGAATTCCCCAGGTCCCAAACACAGTAGGTGTTCAATGAGGATGTTTAATGAAAAGGGGAATGAATAACAATTGGAAGGTCGGATAGGGTCCCTACCCTCCAAGAGTCTACCGGAGAAGGTAAGGCTTAAAATATGGAGTGATGAGGAAGAATCAGTGGTGCATTGTTGGGGTCTGTGGCCCCCAAAGGTCTCCATTTCTACTGGCTTGCCTTCTCCTTTATGTGAGCACGCAGGATGTGTCTGGAAATGCAAACTGAAGGCCTGGGAGAGGTGAGACTCAGCTAGAAGTCATAGGATCTTGACAAGTCTTGACAACACGGACAGGGGACATTTTAGCTGAGCTCCCATGCTAGTGGGGAAGAAAGAGGGGAAGCCCCATGGGACCAGGGGAATTCTGGGGTTGACTCAGGATGAAAATGGGCAATCACCTCCCTATAATAGAGACAGTGGAAATGGAGAAAGGCACAGCTTTATTGACAGGACAGGCCTGTGGCTACATCTCTCCCCCCATCTCTCTCTCCCCCTCATGCTTCAGTCCTTAAATCCCCCAAAGTGCACTTGCAGAGCTTGCGGGCAGCTCATGAGGGAAGATAGGGGGCCAGTCAGAGAACAGGGAGACTCTCTAGAACAGCCTGCATACTCCTGCACACTTACCCTTTGACCCCAAGATAAACATCAGGGTAATAGGTATTTTTGTGACAGCGCACAATCTGGGCCTCTGCACTTCCTAGAGGTCAGGGCTCCCTGACCTCAGATAAGATAAGCAAATACCACAGAGTGCTCTGTTACCAGACCTGAACTCAGAGAGGCTGCCTGAGACCTTTGTGGGGCCACAGACCCCAATAGTGCATGGCTATGGGTGAGGCTGGTAATGGGTCAGTCAGAGGGGAAAAAAGACCAGAGAGAATAGGGAGTATTGGTGGGCCAAGAGAGGAGGAGTACTGGGGGCTTTCGTGCTCGTTTTTTGTTTTGTTTTGGTTTTTGGAAGGGGGAAGGCAGGGCAATTTGGGTTAAGTGACTTGCCCAAGGTCACACAGCTAGTAAATGTCTGAGAGTGGATTTGACCTCAGGTCCTCCTGACTCCAGGGCCTGTGCTCTATTCACTGCGCCACCTAGCCGCCCCTGTGCTCATTTTTTTCAATGGAGAGATGATACAGAAAGATTGGAGAACGCCAGGGAAGCATTGTCCCCTTGTTTGAGAAATTGAATTGACTTATGGAGAGCACTAGAAGAAAGAGTCACAGTGAGAGAGGAAAGTCCCCACTCCCACCCCTGCCTCCCCTGTAAAGCCAAAGATGGGATTTGGATGCAGGCCTCTGCCAAGGAAGCCTTTCTAGGGGCCATTGACATATTCTGGGAACGCCCACACCTCTCTGGCACTCATGGTTGCTCCAGCAAGGGCCTCTGTCTTCTTTTCTGCCTTCTTTCAGGAAACTTTCACCCACAGAATTGTGAACTTGTTGCTTATATGTGAAGAGATGCCTTCATGCATGTTGTCTAAGGTTTCCTGGTCAGGGCTCCAAGCCAAGGAGAAAGATGCAAGCTCCGTGCCATGAGAGTCTGAGCCTGAGGCCCATAATTTAAGTCATCATTTCTTGAGTTCTTCTCCTAAGCCTTTCCCCACCAGTGGTCCCTGAAAGACTCCTGCTGGGGGTCTGGGGCTGTGATGGTCCCCAGATTCTGGCCCTACCTCTTTATGGGTGAGTTAATTCATACCAGACCCCAGCCAGGCTGATTCCTCCCAGTATGGGAGTATTGATGCCTAAGCTGAGATCTGACTGTCTTCTGCAGCTGAAGCACCCAGAGGGGTGAAAACAGGCCTCCCCCTTCACTGCCCTCCTAGTAGACTCCAGGAAGCAGCACCCTCTCTGTCCCTTTGGTGGAGGACTGCCCTCCTTTGAGGCAGGGTGGAGTCCCTTCCTCCTGGGGCTGTGGGATCTCCCTCCTGGGGAGGGCAGCTAGCCTGAGTGATGTTTCATGAACCCGTCGGTGGGCTCTGACCCCCTTTGGGGGACCAGATCCTTGGGCTGGGAGACATTGGTGGTGGTGGCTGTGGCAGCAGGAAGGGCAGAGGCGTCGGATGCATTTCCGGAAGTGCTTGGAGGCCAGGGCATAGACGAGGGGGTTGAGGCAGGAATTGGCATAAGAAAGACAATGGGATGCCAGGCGACAGGCGTAGGTGGCCCAGTTGAAGGGGAAGTGACCAAACCAGAAATATAGGATGACCACATGATGGGGCAGCCAGCAGAGACCAAAGAGGGCGGCCACTGCCAGCATGGCTTGGCCGGCCCGAGCTTTGGCCTGGTGGTGTGCCTGCAAGGCTGGGCTCCTGGGGTCCACAGATGCCCAGAGGAAGCAGAGGGTGCGGGCATAGGCCAGGCTGACCACAGCCACGGGCAGCAGGTATCCCACAGCAAAGGTCACAAGGGCCAGGGGCCGGTGACTCTCATCTTCCCAGCCTGGCACACACAGCACCAGATTTCCGTACTGTACTGTCCAGTAATAACTGAAGTAAGGTCCTGAAAAGAGCAGGGCCAGGAGCCAAGTCAGGCCAATGGTCACCCAGGCGTTCTGGGCTGTTTGGAGGGACCGGAAGCGCAGAGGGTGGTGAATAGCCAGGTACCTGGAGCGAAGAATCCCTGCATCTGCCTTCTCCCCTTTCTGCCTGCCAAGGTGGGACACTGGACCATGAGGGGAGGGAGGCTGGCCCCTGCTGGTGCATGCCAGGCCTCCTTCAGACCAGCCCTGATGTGCCAGGAGAGGCAGCAAAGAGGAGCTGGTGCTCAGAGAGGTGCACGTGTTACCTTGGACACTTCATTTCAATTTCTCAACCTTCAAGATAGAAGAGGGACCTGTGGCTTCCCTGTCATAGAGAATGCTGTCATTTGGGGAATGACTAATGCCATTGTGAGAGAATGAATGAAATACTATTGTGCTGTAAGGTGGAACCAATATGGAGAATTCAGAGAGATTTAGTGGGCTCCATCATTGGAAGGAGCACCCATATCATGAGGTGAGGGGTCCTTGAAGCCTTACATTAGATCAGAAACTCCCAGGGGCAGGTGCTGGGCTATATTTCATCTCAATATCCCTGGAACCACAGGAGAGACCCTACTTGGAACTAGACACCCCAGAAATGCATGTTGGATTTGTCTAATTGAATTTGTGAAACAAGAAAAATCTCATTCCTGGGTTGTAATCTCTCATTGTAATTGTAAAATCTCATTCCTGGACACTGCTTTGTAAAAATAATAGGATTTTAGGTCAAGAGCCAGAAGGTCCCTCAGAGGGCATTGAGGCCAACCTGACTCCCTCATTTTGTGGCTTTTCCATCATCTCAGTCCTGTCAGATTCCCTGTGACCCCATCTGGGGTTTTCTTGGCAAAGATACCAGAGTGCTTTGCCACTTCCTTCTCCAGCCCATTTTACAGATGAGGAAACTGAGGCAAACAAGGTGAAGTGACTTGCCCAGAGTCACAGAGCTAGTAAATGTCTGAGACTGGATTTGAACTCAGGTCTTCCTGACTCCAGGCCCAGCGCTCTGTGCACTGTACCCCCAAACCAGACTCCATCTCACAGAGGAGGAAGCAGGCCCAGGCATTTTGAGTGACTTGCCCAAGGTAGCACAGGTAATAAACCTCAGAGGCTGAATTTCATCCCAGGTCCTCTGATTTCGGGGGGAAGAGACCACATTCCTAGAGAGTTACCAAACATTTTACAACAACCCTGGGAAGGAGGGCTCATTATATAGATGGAGAAGCTGCTTAGAACTCCTGTCTCCCAGACTTTCATCAGTTGCATCATTCATTCATTCATTCATTCATTCCACCATCTAAACTTCTATCCATTGTGTCATTCATTCATTCATTCAGCCACCTAGACTCCCATTCACCACTTCATTCATTAATTCACTCACTCACTCATTCAGCTATCTAGATTCCCATCCATCATTCCCATTCATTCATTCATTCCTTTGACCACTTTAGACTCCTGTCCATCACTTTGTTCACTCATTCATTCACTCACTCATTCATACATTCACTCACTCATTCATTCAGCCATCTAGATTCCCATCCATCACTTCATTAATTCATTTGCTTGACCACTTGGACTCCCCTTTGTTCATTCATTCACTCACTCACTCACTCATTCATACATTCGCTCATTCATTCAGCCAGTTAGATTCCCATCTATTACTTCATTCATTCATTCCCTTGACCACTTAGACTCCCTCCTGTCCATTACTTTGTTCCTTCATTCACTCATTCATACATTCACTCACTCATTCATTCAGCCATCTAGATTCCCATCCATCACTTCATTCATTCATCTGGTCACCTAGACTCCTGTCCATCACTTCATTCATTCTCTCATTCATCTGGCCAGCTAGCTGACACTTCCCTGTAGTCTAAATTACCCACGTATTGCCTTAGGGAGAGCCCTGGTTGTTAGTGTCATCATGTGCCCCCATCCGTGGGGACCCTTTTCAGGCTCAGAACAACATGTGAACACAGTTCTGAGACCTCCCCTTCACCCTAATAAGCTGTAAGTTCCTTGAAGGCAGGAGCTAAGTACTTTTAAAAACGTTGTATCCCCAATAACCAGCATAGTCCCTACACACGCTTAACAGTGGGTAGAGTTCTGAGCCTCGAGTCAGGAAGACCTAAGTTCAGATCTGGCCTCATTTCCTAGCTGTGTGATCCTGGGCAAGTCATTTAACCCTGTTTGCCTCAGTTTCCTCACATGTAAAATAGGGATGATAATAGCACCTACCTGATAGGGCTGCTGTGAGGATCCAATGAGGATTAATATTCGCCAATCCCTGGCACACAGTAGGCACTTAATAAATGCTTACAGGTTCAGTATTCTTTCCATTCCACCCCCCTGCTTCTAGCAGGACCCCAAAGGGCAGACCTCTGAAGGAGCCCTAGCCCCAACCCCTGAGCCGGCTGCTGGGCAGGGGAGGTCCAGATCGCACCTGTCCACAGAGACAGCAGCCAACGTGAAGCTGCTGGCATACATAGTGAGATAGATGAGGAGATGCACAGCCTTGCAGCCGAAGGTCCCAAAAGGCCAGCTCTCCAGGGTGTATATGACAGCTTGGAAAGGCACGCAGCACATGAGGAAGCAAAGGTCCGACACGGCCAGGTTGAGAATGAACAAGTTGGTGGGGCTGCCCTTGGACTGCCCAGGTCTCAGCAGCCCGGCCAGCACCAGCCCATTGCCAACTGTACCCAGGGGGAAGATGAGGGCGAAGACCACAGGGATCATGATGCCCACTGCCCCTTGGCTGCCCGGGCCCTCTGAGGACATGTTCCACGTTTCAGGCATCTCCATGTCAGGGGTGTGGGGAGGAGGGAGGTCGCAGCCCCACTGTCCTCTGCCCTGGTCACATTACCTCTGGAGGGTCAGGTCCCACTGCATGTTTGTCACCATACCTGAAATTGGCAGAGAGGTCAGGGAGGGGTCTAGGGTCCCTTAACAGGGGCTATCTTCTTACCTGGGTTTCATAGGGATGAGTGGTGGGAGTAGGGAGGACAGAGGGCTGTGGAAGGGAGGATGGAGCCACCCCTTTCTGTTCTCCCACCACTGGGTTGGAGAGGCATGGAAAGAGTCATTTGGCAGCTGTTCCCAAACCCAGATGGTTGGCATCCTTTCTACACCCCTGTAGACTCCCTCGGATTCCTTCACCTTCCCTACCTCAGCAGGGGTACCAAGCTCAACCTTAAACCTCTCTGGAACTGTACCCATCTGATCCTTGAAGCAGAGAAAGGAAAGGGATAAGAAGAACCCATCCCTGGATTTGGTCCAAAGCCAAGGCAGAGGGAATGTTCTGGCTCAGAATCGCCTCATGATCCCTTCCTTTGCCTTCTGCGGTCCTTCTCTCTCTAACCCATCACCTGCCTCCCTCCCTCCCTCTTCTCAAATCTCTTCCCTCTTCCTACCTCCCCCTTTTCTTCTCTCCTCCCCCTCTTATCCTCTTTTCCCACTCCCTTTTCATTTACTACCTCCCCCCTCCCCATTCTTCACTTCTGCTTTCCCTGACCCTTTTCTCTCTTTCTCTTTTCTCTGTCCCTTTCTCCTCCTGCCTGTTGCTTCTCCCAGAATGGATTCTTACTCTCTCCATCGGGTGAAATGGTTCTCCTCTTCTCTTCCTTTCTCAGGGCATCTATCTCTCCATCTTTCTCCTCTCTCTCTCTCTCTCTCTCTCTCTCTCTCTCTCTCTCTCTCTCTCTCTCTCTCTCTCTCTCTCTTTCCCCCTCCCTCCCTCCCTCCCTCAGAGTAGTCCATTGATTCTTCTATGTCTGACACTGGTTTGGTAGTTAACCCCTCAATGTCTGGTCCCTGTTTCCCACTGTGTGCTCCTTCTCTTTGCTCCCTCTCAGAGTCTAGAAAGAAAAGGGAGACTTCAGCTCTAGGCAGGTGATGGGAGAGGATAGGGGAGGACTGGCAGCCAGGATATTTGGGTTCACGTTATGAATTTGGGTTGGGTAGTTATGAAATCACAGAATCTCACACTTGGAACCAACCTCTTAGTTTCACTCTGACCTAGGCAGGAATCCCCCCCAGAGGATCATTGACAAACAGCCTTCCAGGCTCAGCCTGACAGTCTGGTTTGAGCTCCCTTGTCCCTAAGGCAGTTCATTTCTCCTTTGGAGAGAGTTAGAAGGATCCTTAATCTCACCAATAGAAATATCCCCACCAAGGATGCAGATTGCTAGCGCCTCCTCTGGGTCTCTTGTCCATTTCTTTCCATAAATCTACCCCAGACAGTCCATCCAACGCACTCCAGATTATGTAGATTCATTGCCTAATGTTCTCTCTCTGGGCCATTCGATTTTCCATTTTCTTTCCTAAGTTGCCATAAAGAGGCAGCTCAGCATGGTGGACAAGAAAGGTAGCTTCAGAGTCACATATCTAGATTCAACACTGGTCTTGATGTCCCATGACATCTTACTGTCTTGGGCTTCAGGGGCTCCCAGCCTTGCCCTCGATCCCCTCCCAGACCAGAGCAGGCAGGTCCTAGAGGGGGCTCCCAGTGGGGGGGACCATGGTGGTGAGGAGGAAGGGGACTCATTACAGACTAGGTCCCCAAGGTTGGTTTCCTAATTAGATGCTGGGAACTTCCTTTTGAGCTCCTGATTCATCCCAGCTCCCCAGGCATCTGGAGGAAGGAAAGGAGGAGGGAGACAAGGGAAGAGAAGAAAGAAGGAAAATGGGGGAGAGAGAGGGAGGGAGAGAGAGAGAGAGAGAGAGAAGGGAAAGGGAAGAGAAAGCTGTGGAGGGAGGAGCAGGGGAGGAGGAGCTGAGGAGGTCCAGGGAAGGCCCAGCAGGACCAGAGGCCACCTTGGGGCGGGGGGCAGACCTGTGACAGAGAAAATGGAAATCAGAACCCTAAAGGCTGAGTCTACTCAACTCCCCCATCTCCTGGCACCTCGAGAAGCCAAATCACTGCTCAGTCAGGCCTTCTCGATTCTGTTTCCAAGAAAAGCTGACCAGGAGGCATCCTGGGGCTCTAGAATGAACAGGAACTGGGAGTCCAGAGGCCTGGGTTCCAGTCTTGTCTTTGCCACTGTGGTCAGAAAGTAACCATAGTAGCCAAGAATTGGAAACTGAGGGGATCCCCATCAGTCGGGGAATGGCTGAATAAATTGTGGTATAGGAATGCAATGGAATACTATTGTGCTATAAGAAATGAAGTCAGGCTTCAGAAAAACCTGGACTTATATGAACTGATGCTGAGTGAAGTGAGAAGAAACAGGAGAACATTGCACACAGTAATGGCAACATTGTTCGAAGATCAACTTTGATGGACTTAGCTCTTCTTATCAATACAATGATCTAAGGCAATTCCAAAAGACTCATGATGGAAAATGCTGTTCACATCCAGAGAAAGAACTCTGGCGTCTGAATGTGGATCGAATCAATCTATTTTCTCTCGTTTTTTCTTTCTTGTGGTTTTTCTCTTTTGTTCTGATTCTTCTTCCACAACACGACTAATGAGAAAATAGGTATCTATCTATCTATCTATCTATCTATCTATCTATCTATCTATCTATCTATCTATCCCTATTGGTATGCATATACATACACACACACACCTATGTGTGTGTATTCATGTATGCGTGAGTTTGCAGAACGGCTGATTAGGCATTTTATATTTCACCTTGTCTCGGCACTGTCCAAACAATTACTAAATACATGTCTTCTGGATCAGGTTTGGACCAATCCTCTTGCCAGTATCTGTCCTCTCTAAGAATGCTAGTCATTGTCATGTGGAGAAGATAAGATTGAGCTGCTCTTATGAGTGGGAGGAGGGGACTCCATGCCAGTCAGACAATATCAGCTTTTAGTTCCATTTTCAGTGATCTGGGACCAGTCCCAACAATGGCCTGGAGGCAGTAGGTTTTGGAAACCTCATCGGCTTTCGAGATGGAGAAGAGGACAGATTTCTCTCTTCTTCCTTTTCTCCCATCCCTGGGTTTCCCCTTGGCTTCTCTTGATACAGTCCAGCAGCAGTGTCAGATCTGGAGATTCACCCTCTCCCCTTCCCCGTTCTATGACCTTCAGGTCAGGGGGAGTTTCAAGCGATGATTGTTGGGTAGATGGTCCAGGTGGGAGCTCTTCATCTATTTCTTTTCTACTTTCTCCTATGTCCACTAAACTCTGTGGTCACAAGAAACCATATCACTGGGTATTATGAATGAGCTGGGGGACGAAGGAGAGAGGTTGTCCAAACTGAGAGAGGAAAAGCCAGATGTGGGATGTGACAGATTTTCCTATTGAAAAAATAGGGGGTAGAAATGTGAAAGGGAATGGAACAACCTTATTCTCATTGAATTTGGCTTAAGGGGGGAATAACATACACACTCAATTGGGTATCTTACCTACAGGAAAATAGGGTGGTAGGGGATAAGAGCGGGGATGATAGAAGGTAGGGCAGACTGGGGGAGAGGGTAGTTAGAAGCAAACCTCTTTGAAAAGGGATAGGGTCAAAGGAGAAAATAGAATAAGTGGGAGGTAGGACAGGATGGAGGGAAATATAGTTAGTCTTTCACAATATAACTACTATGGAAATGGTTTGGGTAACAATACATGTACAATTTATATTGAATTGCTTATCTTCCTAGTGGGGGCGGGTGAGGAGGGAAGAAGGGAAAAAATCTGGAAATCAAAGTTTTAAAAACAAATGTTTAAAAAATGTTTCGGTTTTTATTTTTTACATGCAACTGGGAAATAAGATATACAGGTGCTGGGGTATAGAAATCCATCTTGCCGTACTAGAAAGTTAGGGGGGTGATGGGGGAGGATATAAGAGAGAACAGATTGGGGGGAAGGGGTATTCAGTAGGCTTGCTATTTTGGGGTGGGGGATAGGGGAAAGAAAAAATTGTAAGTCAAAATCTTATGGAAATGAATGTTGAAAACTAAAAATAAATAAATTTTTAAAAATAAAAAATCTTCCCTCGGTCTTGGCATCCTCTAGCTGGAGTCAGGAAGACCTGAATTCAAATCTCATCTCAGATACTTACTAGCTATGTTATGTAATCTCTTGAATCCTCATTTCCTTCTTTGTAAATTGGAAACCATTTGTAAAATGTTGACAATAATAGCGCCTACATCACCGGATCAAATGCAGTTATATATGTATGTGCATAAATTGAACAAAATGCATGCATATACACATTATATATGTATATATTATGGTGCATACACAATATGTATTGTGCACATATATATTATTGTGCATATATGTGTATATATATATATGTATGGACATATAAGGGCTTTGTAAACCTTAAAGCATTAATATTACCCAATATTAACAATTCAGGCAATTCAGGCGCCATCAGCACATGGTTTAGTAACACGGTGCTGTCTATAATGTGCCGACTGAGCGCCCCCTGGTGGCCGGCGGGAATACTGCGGTTTGGTTTTAAAGGAAGGCTATTTCCATTGAGGCACCATATCCGAGCTGACAGTTGGATTTGGCTCGTGATGTGGCTACACCACCACCTGGTGGCCATTTCTGACATTGCAACCCTTTGGATCAGCAATAGACACTGCCTTTCTATAAATTCTGATACTAAAGAGATTATTATAATAGCGAACATTCATTAGGTGCTCGCTATGTGCCAGGCACTGTGCTACACGCTTTACAATTATCATCTCATTTTATCCTCACAACCATTCTGGGAAGCCGGTGCTATTATTATTCTCATTTTACAGATGGGGAAACTGAGGCAGGCAGTGAAGTGACTTTCCCAGGGTAACTGTCCGAGGCAAGATCTGAACTCAGAGTTCCCTGACTCCAGATCCTCCGCACTGCCTTGCTGCCTCATGAAAATCTTTTGGCAAAGGTAACAAAGTATTCCAGGAAAATTTAAGGATCAAGAGAACACTTTTAGTGTCTCAGGGATAGTTTCTTTCTTGGAGAAGGGGAATGCCTGAGCTGTGCCTTGAAGGAACGATTTGGGGATATATCCTGTGACGTTTCTGTGACCACAAGAAAGATAGAATGTGTGTATCTCCTCTGGGGTTCCAGAGCCCTTCTGCACTCTAGGAATCTGTGCAAGAGCTACACCTTCAGAGTTACCAATGGCTTCTCCCCTCTGGCAGAGGGGCAATGGCCTGGAGAATGCAACTGGTATGTGCAGACCTGCCAATATGTTACTGACCTTTCTTGTTTGTCACAGGGGAGGGCTTTTATTTTACATTTCTTAGGGAGAGAAAATAGGGAAGGAGGGATAGCAGTACTAACAAAAAGGAAGAGTAGCAGTGAATCATTTTTTAAAAATACACAGATGAGAGCAAAAGTAAGTTTAGAAGGGACATAGCCAAGCAGGGCCATGTGGTTATTCCCATGTTAAATTCGAATTAATATGAAAAAAACAGCAATGAGATGTACATAGTGAGAGAAATCTGTGCATCTAACACTTCATAGTTTTATATATAACCTCCCCTTTTTTCTTTATATGATGAAATATTCTTGTTGATGTTTAAGTTTGTAATAAAGTGAAAATTTTTAAAAAGCACTATGTAATTTTTAAAAGACCCCATTTGGATGGAGGCCTGGGATTAGCGTTTGCACCTAACTCCTGTGACTCGAGAGCCAATGCTTTTCTCTGGCCATGCCATCTATCACACTGTCTCTTTCAGACAGAGGAAATCACAGATTTCCTGAGAGAGGGGCACTTGAGTTTGAGGTTCAATAAAGAATGGCAGCTCTTTTCGTGGTGACACAGAAATGGAAACTGAGGGGACGCCCATCAATTCGGGAATGGCTGAAAAAGTTGTAGTATATGATTGTGGTGGAATATTACTGTGCTGTAAGAAATGAAGAGTGGCTTCAGGGAAATCTGAGAAGACTTGTATGAGTTGATGCAAAGTGAAGTGAGCAGAACCAGGAGAATATTGTATATAGTAACCGCGACATTGAAATGGTGATCAGTTGTGAATAATTTAGCTATTCTGATTAATACAACGATCCAAGACAATTCCAAAGGATTCATGATGAAGGATGCTAGCCTCCTCCTGGTCAACTCTGAATGAAGCATATTTTAAAATTTTATTTTTCCTTCTTTCCTTCTCTTGCAACATGGCTAATGTGAAAACCACACTCTATACAGTGCACCACCTAGCTGCCCCCAGTTAAAATAGCGAGGCTGGATTTCGCTGATCCTTGTTGATGGGGTCCTTGTGATATATATATGTCTGTAGTATCAATCTGTAACATCAGTTTGTAAATGGGGTGCTTTGGGATCTATGTCTGTAAAATCAATTTGTAAAAGCAGTCTGTAAGATCACATTTCCACCCCCCCTTCCAGCACTCTGCCCAGCAACAACTCATGACCTGTTTATCTCTGCTTGAAACAATAAGTTATGTAAATGTTATCTCCCTTAGTTAGAGTGGCCAGCCCCACCAGAAATTCTTCAATACCTTATCTATAGAGTAACTCCTTAGTCAATTATAGACCCACACTGTCTCTGATGACCTTGGTGGGAGGCAGACTGGGCACTCTTTAGTGACCTGTCAGGCCTAAAACCACACCTCCAGTTAGCCCAGCTTGAGCTATTTCCCAGTGAATCATGGGCAATACACCTGTGCAGTTGATATTAAAAGTGTATGGTCCTTTGAGCACTGACCACTCCTTAACTCCTCCCTGATCCCACCCTTACTCACCTAGTTAGCATAACTGACCCCTTAAAACTATGCCTGCAGCCTCTGCGAGTTTGCAGGTTCCATAAGAATCTAGCCCGCTGTTCTCTACAGCGTAACAATAAACTTTACAATTTCGGCTTCAAAGTTTGCTTGAGCCTGGTGAATTCCTTCCAGACTGGATGCCAGGAGAGGTATCCCTGGCAGAACCACTTACCCTCCCCCCCTCCTTATCACCCTTCCCTCTTCATTGTCATTCTAAGGTCCTCTACATTCTATGAAAACTAGGAGACACTGGAGGTCACGTGCCCCTCTCCACCAGGCCTTGCTTTCCCTCATGCTCACACAGCCAGAGAGAGCCTGGGGTGCCAGAACTGGGGCAGAAGCCGAGGATCTGAATTGGAAAGGGCTTTGAAAAGGTCTTTCAGGCGGACCCTCCCAGCCTACAGGGGTGGGGTGGGGGTAGGGGGCAGGACGTTAAGTTTTGTGCTTGGAGGACGCTGGGAGAGGTTCTCGGCGGGAGGGGTGGGGAGCTGGCACGAATAAAGAGAAAGATTCTGGAGATGCTGAGTCTGACCCGACAAGACCTCCCTCTCCCCCTCCTATCATTTTGCGGGGGAGGGAGAGGAGATGAGGCAGAAGCTGAGGGAGCCCGGCTGCGCCCTCCATGATCCTGGACAGAATCCGAGGGTTTATATCTGCTAGGGGCGCTGAGAGAACAACCTAGAATCTCAAAGCCAGGATGAGCCCCGAGATCACCTTGTTCCGCCTCACTCCGTCAGAGTAGAATCCCACTTCCACTTTTCCAGCAGTGGGAAGAGGAAAGAAGTCCAGGTGCGCTCGGCGAGTGACGGAGCGAAGAGGGAGGCAGGGTAGGAGAGGTTAGGTATCACCCGCCCTCTGGGGGCTGTGAGCGGGCCGAGTGCAAACTGGCAGGTGGGCAGTCATGCCAGTGGCCCCCTCCTCCCCGGAGCTGAGCAGCCCCCCCCCCCGAAGGGATGGCACCGGGATCTGGGGACCACAAAGAAGCCCAGGCTCTCCGTGACTGTGGCGGGCGCCGCGAGCTCCTGTGGCCGTGACTATCTCCTGCTGTCCCTGATTCTGCTCCACTTGCGCTCTCGGTCTCAACCAGCTCCAAATCCGGGGAGGGCTCGGACCCCGACGACGCTCGCCAAGTCTGGAGCTGGCCTTCGGGCCCCACGCGGGGATCCAGGTGACTACTCCTACTGGCCCAAGCCCAAAGTACCGGGTCGCCGGCTGCGTTTCCTTGGCTACTTCCAAAATACTCCGAACTGCCCCAGAAAGCCACAGAGCTGGAGCCAGAACCCTCGGGGTCATCCCAGGGGCCAGGATGGGGACGCTGCGCCGCGAGCTGGCCGAGACGGCTTGGAGCTGGTGCTGCCCAAACTGCCCAGGAATGGGACATGGGCAGATGACGCGCGCAGCCTCCTGAGCTAGTGGCCAGCGCCAGCTGCTGTCTTCCGGCAGCCTGGGTGTTCGGGGGCCCATCTTCCTACCGCAGGGGAGCCGCCGCACCGTGTGGCGCTTCTCTCCCACGCCGGCATGGTTTGCCACTCTGTCCAAACAACCCACACCAAGCTGCAAGGCTGGCATTACTGTCGGCTGCCTGCCGTCCCGACAGCGCGGGAGATCCTGGCCTGGGAGCTGCAGTTGTGCACCTGACGCCGTGGTGGCCCGTGCCCCCACCCCGCAGCCCAGGCCCTACACCCGCCATCTCCCGGGCCCCGAGACTCTATTTCTAGTATCTCTGACGCCAAGGGCCCCCTTTACCTTGGTTAAAATCCCCAGGATCTCAGCTCCACCGTCCGGAGCATGGTGGACCCTGAGCTTTCTACACACCTTTCTACAACCTGGACCTTCCTGGTTCACTGCTCGTTCTCGAGTCCCAGAGTTACTAAGCCGAACTGGGATGGGGCCGGGAGCTCCTAGCCAGTGTTTCGCGGCCCGGTCAGTTCTCGTGCCCCAGCCCACACCAGAGGGCAGTAAAAGGACTCCAGGGCTGTGTCGGCTGCCCTTCCTCCTGGGCCTGCGGGATTCCAAGGGGAGTAAGGCAGTGGCCGTAGGGCAACCTGGGAAACCCTGTGAAAGGGCCCTGACTGGGCACTTAGGGCTTCTGCCAACATCGGGGGGTGTGGGCTCCAGCTCCCCAAACCCAAACAGCCCTGTCCCAGTTCTCCCCACTACCCCCTGGACTCCCGCCTTCCTCTCTAGAAGCCACACCACTTGAGCATCAGGCCCAGGCTGAGCACACTGAGCATTCTACCTTAGGGAGCTAACCCAGAGCCCCCTAGAAGCAGCTTCTGCCTGGACAAAAGTGGGCTGGCTCTGGAGAAGGGGCAATGGGGGCCACCTAGATTCCCGATCTCTACCCAGACCTTACATTCCACCATTAAGAAATACCCTATCAGGGGTGGCTAGGTGGCGCAGTAAGAGCACTGGCCCAGAGTTGGGAAGACCCTGGATGGTTCTGGCCTGATACCTAACACCCACACATGAATGACTGGCTGTAACCTTGGGCAAGTTACTTAACCCCAACTGCTTAAAAAAAAAAAAAAAAAACGCTATCCAGGAGCCCTTTCAAATACCATCTAGCCATCTAGCCCTCCTCCTGACCCCTGTCTCAGCATAGCCCTACCCTGCACCCAACTCTCCCTAATCCTAAAGTGAACCTTCACCTGCCTTACCCTTTTACTCTAGGAACTGGCCTCGACCTGGGTTCAAATCCTGTTTCAGCCACTTAATGTGTGACCCTGGTCTAGTCACTCTCTGAGACTCAGTTTGGGGTAAATACAGGCCATGGGTTTTGGATGGGGGAAGAAATTGGGAGGAGTGTGAGACTTCAATGAGATAATGTAAAACACTTTTTATCTGTAGAAGGATAAAAAACCTCTACGGTTAATCTGTCTTCAAGGTCAGACAAAGTAGAGTTGGGGCCTGGAGCCCAGGCTCTCTGACCTGAACCCACCGAATGACACTGCTTGCCTCAGTTCCTGAGGGCCAGAAGCAGCCGCCCAGAGGCTGGTTCCCAGGCTGGGTTTGGCAGTCACTGCTCCAAAGCCCACTGGCAGGCAAGCCCAGGGCTGGGGAGACAGAAGACAAGGGTGAAGCTGGGGCGAGGCAATGTTCTGGTTATGTCTTCTCTCTGCCTGGATGAGGGCAGGGATGGCCCCAGGCACCATGCCCTGCCTCTCCCTGAGGCAGCAGAGCCACACAGGATGGGCAGACAGGGCCACCCCACCTCCTCAGGACAGCCTGGGTGCTTATGGAGGACTGTCTCAGAAGGACCATTGAGACTCCCCTCCTGTCCTTCCTAGGCTTGACTGTTTGGAATAGGGAAAAACCAAGGGGTTAGGGGAGGGGGGGACTTTCCTCCCCCCTCCCCCACCTCCCTGGCACCAAACCTCAGTCTAGAGGGATGGAAAGTCTCAGGTCTGCATCTGGGAGGGCAGGGGGTTGTGTGCTGTCCCTAAGCATCTGAGACAAATCTAGGAGTCTTGGCCACTCCCCAGCCTCTGCTCCCAGAATCTCAGGGCCAGGAAGGCCTCAGAAGTCATTTACACCCACAAGAAATACTGCTTTTACTGGATAACATACTCCCAAAGGGTGGACATCCTCCTTCCGTCCAGGGACAGGGCACTCACTAGCACATGAGACAATCCACTCCATTTTTGAACAGTTCTAATTGCTAGCCATAAGCCCAGGGGCTCAGCCCAGTGGCTGTTTTTCAAGAAACACAGGAAATAGAAAATGTAAGAGGTCAGATATTCAGTTCCCGGGCACTTGGTTTAAAGACACAGCAGAGGGAGGGTGGGAGGGAGCCAGATTCTGGGCTGGTTGGTGCCCCTGCTCCTCCACCCTCCGAAGGGAGGCTCAGGGGCTCTTGGGCTCCCCTGAATGGGCCCAGCCCATTGCCTGGCTTCCCAGAAAGACCCTGGGCAGTTCCTCATGGGATGGCCCCATGTTGCTTTCCCACCTCCACAAAGGCCCTCACACAGTGGTCAATGTCTTCCTCACTGTGAACAGCTGAGATCTGAACTCGGATCCTGGCTTTTCCTTTGGGCACCACAGGGTAGCTGAAGCCGATGACGTAGATCCCTGGTGGGAACCCCTCAATGTCAAAGCTCTGAGCTGCTCTCTCTCAGTGCCCCCAGCCCCTTACTTTACAGACTAGGACATTGAGGTCCAGGGAGGGAGGGACTTTCTGAAGGTCCCACAGAGGCCACAGCCTGTGTAAAGGCCCCTTCCTTGCTTGCATAGGGCCAAGGGAAGCAAGGGGAGGCAGGACAGGTTATATTGGTTGGGGCAGAAAAGCCAGTTCCCTTGTTCTGAGAGAGAGGAGGGAGGAGGGAGGCCATTTGGTTTCCTCAGCAGTATTCTTTCCCTGGTCCTAAATACAACAGACTGTATGGTCTTACTCATATTCTCTCTTGGGATATAATCTCTGTGGTCTTACACATGGGGAAACTGAGGCCTGGGGTTTGGGCAGAGCCAACCAGCCCCTGGAGTTACCTCTCTTCAGCATGTCCTCAGCCATGACCGATGCCAGTCGGGCGTCTCCCAGCATCACAGGACAGATGGGGTGCTCCCTGCCGGAGATGGTGAAGCCAGCAGCCTCCATCTTGCTACGAAACCTGCCAAAGGAAGGGAGGGAGGGAGGGAGGGAGGGAATCCAGATGGGTTTGGTCCCCGAGCCCAGGCCAAAGAAGCTCAGGAGGGGAAGGGCTGGGCACAGGGATATGCCTGCTGGAAATGGGTCTTTGGCTCAGGCTGCAGGAGGGACAATGAGGTAGGAAAGGACTGGGGAGGCATGCAGATGGCCCCCTTGTTGACTTTAGAGATGGTTCACAACTGGCAGAGATGTCTGACATGTTGGAAGATAGAGAAAAGATGACGATGGGCTGAATTTCATCAGATGGAAGGAAGTTAGTGAGCACTAAGATAAAAACCTAAAATCGAGCTTGAAAACCCAAAACTGCAAGGACAAGGTGGGGGGAGTTGGAACTACCCAACAGGTCCTGTATAAAAGGCCTGGGGGTCTTAGTGGACTGCAAGCTCCATACAATATACAGTGGACATGGCATCCCAATGACCTAATGCCATTTTGAGAGAATAGACCCCTAACACTCTTGACCTTGGTTGAACTACCTTTGAGGTGTGGGATCTGTTCCGGAGGCTACATTTTGGAAAGGACATTGACAAATGTGAGGGCATCCAGAGGAAGGTGATCAGGATAGGGAAAGGGTCTGGAGGATCCAGCCATACAAAGATCAATTGAAGGAACTGGGTTTGTTCAGTCTGGTGGGATCTGAGCATTTGCAGGGCTCTCTGTGCAGGAGGTTTGGGTTGGGTCTTGTTGGCCCAGAGAACAGAACCAGAAGCAGTGGTGGGGAGGGAGGTGCAGAGGAAAGAAAAGCCAACATTTTGGAGAACTGGCCCAAAGTGGAGCAGGGGGCTTTGGGAGGCTGGGGTGGGGGGCGGGGTGCTTCCCTGGTCCAAGCCTCCAAACATGGGGCAGTCACTCCGTAAAGGAGAGGGTCCTGGGGCCCTTCCAGTTCAGAGCCCGAGTGTGGGGACAGAACATGGCCAGAGCAAGAAACAACCGAGATGCTGAGAGATAACATGGAAGTCCTATACACAGAGAACATCTGCCAAAATCACCAGGGGGCATGGGCAGGACAGGAGGGAGCCAGGAAGCTGGGAAAAGGGGCTTGGGAGCTGAATCAAGGCCAGGACTCCCTCTCCAGCCGGCCCCTCACTTCCCCCAGCCTGGCCTCACCGTCGGGTCTTGGCAGCCATGGACTGGGCGATGGCATTGCTCTCCATGAGAAGGTCCAAGGCCTTGGAGGCACATCCCACTACGGCAGGGGGAAGGCTGTTGGAGAAGAGGTAGGGTCGGGCCCGCTGCCGGAGAAGAGAAATGAGATCCCGAGGCCCTGTGGTGTAGCCCCCTGGGAGAAGACGATCAGGTTACAGGATGGCAGACACCATCTCAAGCATTCCCCAATTCCCATTGTGTCCCCCAAGTTGGGATCACCCAAGCCAGGCCCCATGGGCCTCCCCACCCAAGAGACTTCAGAGCAGGAGAATAAGGGACAGGGCTGGTTCTGCTTAGGCTCTGAGGGCAGAATACGACCAATACAGGCCAGACCACCAGGGAGACCTACTTCAGCTTCACAGAAGAGACCAGACTGATCATTAGAGCCCAACAAAGGGAGACTGACGGCATTTGGAAGGAGTGAGTTCCCTGTGATGGGCAGGCCTTGAGAGGATACTGGATGGTCACTCATCAGACAGGCTTCACTCAATGCACTTAAATCTGCAGCCCTGAACACAGCAGGCACTTAATAAATCAATCCGTGTGTTCTGACTGATGTTATAGAGAGAATTCTGGGTAAAACGCCCTTTGAAGTCCTTCTCAACTCTAGACCCCTCAGTCTGGGGAGGAGAGAAGCCCCTCTTCTGCCCTCAGAGCCAGGACTCCATGTGGTGTCCGGGAAAGGGCAATCCAGACAACCTGAAGCCCCTCCTAAGGCTTTTCCCAGGGTGGAGTTGATGATGGTGACTTGGTCCATTACTCCCGCTAGCTCATCAGTGCCCCTGCAAGGGAATGGAGTCAACTCATTACCTGCCCTGCTGTATGAGCACCGCCTCCCCCCCCCCCCCCATATCCTGCTTCAACTTGAGTAAGCTGGTTTGGGTGGGAAGGCCAAAGAGGCTTCTAGACACACCCTTCCTAACAAAGCCCTTCACATGTCACCCCCCCCCCCTCCAATTCACCAGTCCTCTGTCCCCAGCCCCTTTGTCTGGGCCTGTGGTGATGGTAGGGACACACGCTCTGATCACCGCATCCCCTCATCTACCTGAGAAGCACACACATTCCTCTTACCACCGTTACCATTACTTTGGCCACCTGGAGATCCCTCCAGCCCCTGGGAAACCCAGACTATGAAGAGAGATACACCAAAGTAGAGAGTGAAGATAACTCTAGGCTCCAGAGGTCTGCCACTAACAAGCTGTGAGCTCTTTGGGAAGTCACTAAAGTTCTTTAATTTCTGGAATTCTTTGGCCTGTGCTCTTCCAAGCATGCCAGACTCAGACCTGCAACCAGGGGCTGGGGCTTGCCCTGAGGAAGCCAGGCCAATGAGCTGAGGGCTGAGGGGAGGGATAACTAAATCCTTTGGAGCCACAGGAAAGAGCAGGGCTAATCTGTGTGGGAAGAAAGCCGCAAACTGGGAAGTCCTTAACTCATGCCAGCCTATCCAGGCCTGCTCTTTGCCTCAGTTTCCCCCTCAGATGGTTGGTCTAAACCCACCACCCCACTGAGGTTGTGAGAAAGGAAAGGTTAGACTTTTTATGGCCTGGGTCCAGGCTGAGACTGTGGGGAAGGATGATTGCCTCTCACCGGCCTGTTGGTCCAAGGAAGCCAGTGGCATGACATTCGTCTATAAAGACCACAGCTTTGTACTTCTGAGCCAGTTGGCAGATCTCCCCGAGTGGGGCAATGTCGCCGTCCATGGAGAAGGCCCCATCTGTGGCCACTAGCCTCAGCCGATGCTTCTGCAGGGGGACAAGGGCAGGGGTTAGGCTCCCAGCTCCCCTTGTGAACTGAGGCACAGATCTTTAGGTTGGGGGTCATGGAGCAGAGCCTAACAGCCGACATGTAGATGCAGAAAAGCAGGGAGGCTGGTCAGGCAGCAAAAGCCAAGAACAGGAGAACAGGCCCGTCGAGTGCTGAACCCCAATAGGTGGAAACCCAGGGAAGGCCTCCAGCACACTGGGAGGGACTTTCCATGAGCCAGGGACCCTCAGGAGGAGAGCACAGGGTGGGCTGCCACCTGCTTGGGGAGGGATTCTGGGGCCTCCATCCAGGGGATCAGAGACCTAGACAGACAAAGGGGGCAGCAGATCCCTGATATTTCAGCTACAGGCCTAAGGGATTGGGTATAGGCTCTATCCCAGGAGGCCCCTGGTCAGGAAGTCTGAATTCTGAGAAGAATTAAGACAGAAGAGCCAGAAGACATCTGTCTGAGCTGCCCTCCTCCCTCCCCCTCCCTATAACTCCCGTCCGTCCTTCTTTTCTCCTTCCCTCTCCCTTTTCATTCCTTTCTTCTATCCCTTTGCCCTTTTCTCCCTTCTTTCCTTCTTTTTTTCATTCCTTCCTTTCCTTTTTTCCTCCCTCCCTCTGTAAATTGAGAGGATGACAAGACATGTACTACCTTATCTCCTGAGGCTGTTGTTTGATAAAGGGCTTTGTGAATCTGAAGCCATAGCAGCTGAACTGCCAGCATCCAGTTACCTGGGCATCCTGTAGCTTGGCCTCCAGATCGCCCATGTCCAGGTGGCGATAGCGGTACTTGTTGGCCTTACAGAGGCGGATGCCATCGATGATGGAGGCATGGTTAAGCTCATCGGACAGGACTGCATCCTCTGGGGTAAGCAAGGCCTGTGGGGAGCAGAGACCACCAATATCAGCTGCAGCCCACTGTGTCTGGCCCTGAGCTGCTCCAACAACCCTGGGTCATCTCAGTCTGGCCAGGGTCCTGCCCTCTGCCCACCCACCACCCCTCCAAACCCCAAAGCTTGGCCTGACAGCCTTGAGAAGGTATACATTGACCCCCTTGTCTCACTGAATTATTATTATTTTTTTGCTTTTTGGAGGGGGAAGGTGGGGCAATTGGGATTAAGTGACTTGCCCAAGGTCACACAGCTACTTTTGTGTTAAGTGTCTGAGGTTGGATTTGAACTCAGGTCTTTTTGATTCCAGAGCCGGTGCAACCTAGCCACCCTGGGCTCACTGAAATAGAGGAATCCTGCTTAGGTTTTTGTCAGGCTGCCCCTTACACCATGTGGTTTGTGTGTTTACATCTGGATGTTTTTTTCTTTTCTCTGCTGTCACTTGTAGGGACCCAAAGCCTCTAGTCACAGATCTTGTCCCTTATCTCCATATTTGCATAGCTTAGCATTTTCTATTTAATTTTTACTGATATTTTTATATCACATTTAGGAGGGAAGAGAATCAGTATTTATAAACACCTACTATGCACCAGGTACATACTGAGAGCTTTATAAACATGATCTCATCTGATCCTCACCACCCTGGCAGTAGGCAGCTGAGGAGGAAACTGAGGCTGACAGAGGCATACAATGACCTGCCTAGGGTCACACAGTATTGAGGGTAGGATTTGAGCCCAGGTCTTCTGACCCCGGGACCACTGTTCTTTCCCCTGCACCCATAGTTCTCTTCCATTCAGCATCCTCCTCTCAGTGTCCAAGATCTGTCTCTTGGCATTCTATGATGTTCTGGGCACATGCCCAGAATTTGACTTTGTTGAAGAATGGACCAAAGGCCTTGGGAGCCCCCAACAAGGCCTGCCGGGAGTTTTCACCTCTGAGGGCCATGGGGCCAGCCAGGCCAAAGCTCACCTACCTCAAACAGTCCGGCGTTAGCATCAAAGCAGCTTGGATAGAGGATGGCACCTTCTCTCTGGTGGAAGTGGGCTATCTTTTCCTCCAGGGCCTTGTGGATACTCTGCATGGAAGAGGCAGATAGATGCCAGATAAGGCTGGAGCTAGGAGGCACTCAGAGCTTGCCCCAAGAGTTACCTAACTTCTTCCATAAAGCCATAGAATGGTGGAATTAGGACGACCTTGTTAGAACACAGAATGTCAGAGGTAAGAGAGAGCTTAGAGTATGGAATGGCAGAGTTAGAAAGGAGCTTAGAACGTGGAATGACAAAGCATCAGAACAGGGGAGAACCTTAGGTCAGGGAATGTCAGAGCTCCTGATTTGCTGGGTAGGTGAGTGGGGGAAACCTTTGAACATAAAATACTAGAACAGGGGGGACCTTTAGGACCTAGAAGGTTAAAACAGAGAGGGAACTCACAGTCAAAACCCTTAATTTGATTCATTCATTCACTTCTTCAACAAACATTTATTAAAGGTCATTATAGTAACTATACTGATGATACAGTTATTAAATATTGCTGGGGATACATGTCAGCCCTGTGCTCAGAGAGGACCCCATCCAAACGCAATTAGGACAAAATTAGGACAAAAGAACCAAGCAAGAGTTTATTCTTGTCAGAATCTACAGATAAAGGAAAACAAGGCCCTCAGAGACAAACTATTTTTTTTTTCGTGTACCAGCCCCTAAGGCCAGCATCTTTTTCTCCAGAAAGACCAAAGGTTCTGCTTGGCCCAAAATGTCATTTTAGAAGCAGGAAGAAGTGGGGAGAATGGGGGGGGGGAGTGGGAGTCTGCCCTTGGCTGCTCACTAGGGTCTGTAGGAGGAGGGGTGCTGGGTTTGGAGCTGATAGAAAATTGTTATATAATGACAGAAATCATTAATACCAAATGTCACTCCCCTTATAAATGCTCCTCGTGATATCAGGATTTCAGTAATGCCCTCACATTCCTACTCTTAATATATTTCCACTTGATTAGGCTCAGCTGATCCCCCCACTCAGGGACCTTGCTTAGGTGGGGAAGCCCAGCTGGACCTCGGCCTCTCATGTCCTTGCCCCCTTCCCTTGGGATTCATGGCACGAAGGCCAAAGCAGCTGGGATGAGGTGACTTTCCTTGCCTGGTTCACCAAGGGCCAGCTGGGCTCTCATGACCAGGCCCTGTTGCCTCCTCCTCTTCTCCTCCTAAATTTGTAAGAAGCCTTTTCACAAGTCTTGGAGTTGGGAAATCCAGTGGCTATCCCCCAGGGAGGCAGGTTTGCTGCCTGCTTATCTCAGTTTAAGGCAGCTTTGATGTCTTTTAGGACTCCACAGAGGGCAAAGGACCTGAATTTGGTTCCTGCCTCTAGAATTGTCTGCTCTTGGTCAAGAACTGGACTGGACCAGGCAAGCTCTCTTATTTCTTCCAGGTTAAAAAATCCAGGCCCTTGGACCCTTAAGGCCAGTGTTATCGGTAAGGGAGTTCAATCTATTGAGGTAGACATAAATTAAAAAAAAATTTTTTTACAATGGTAGGGTTAAGTGCTTATCTTAGTGCCAAAGCAAGTTGTAGGTGCTTAATAAATGCTTCCCCTTCTCCAAATAAAGGCAGTTTCTATTTCTAGAGCCCTTCCCCCAAAAACAGTTCTGTGGAATAGGCCACACCCACGCTCTTATGTGATTTACAGATAAAGCTCTGAGACCAAAGGGATTTGTCTCAGATATCTGCTCCTCCCAATTTGACTCCAGGCTTCTCTCAGAGGTCATCCAGTCCAATGTCCTTATTTTGCATTTGGGGAAACTGAGGCCCAGAGAGAGGAACCACAGCCCTGGATTCTTGAGTTGGGAGGCCCCTCAGAGACCTCCTATCACTCATGCCATAGATGGGGAAACTTCAGCTAAGGTCACATGGGATGTAGGCCAGCTTCTGGGACTCCCAATCCTGAGCTCCATTTATGTAACTGTGATGCCCCTTTTCCAGTTATTGGGAAGTCTAACCTTGGGTCTGGGAATCTGGTTTTTTAAACTATTATAATAGGTTTCCTTTGAACATGGATGATTTGAGAAGCCCCTAGCACACAGGCTTCCCTAGAAGGCCAAGAAGGCCAAAGGGGGCCCTGACCCAGAGGCAAGGCTGAGAGCCCCTGGCCTGTGCCTTTTAATTCTGTAACTGGGAGGGCAGAAGAGCCTTCCCAAATCTGCTCACCTCAATTGTTTGAGGCCCTTGGGGCCATGGCAAGAGCCCTGACAGGTAAGACCGGACACCTGGGTCTTTGTCTAAAAACAACCTATATTTAGAATGATCCATCACTGTACCCTCAGCCTCAATTTTCCTCATTCATAAGAGAAGGGAAGGAGCATTTGTTTATTAACACGTGCTGGGGGCACTTTACAAATATCATCTCACTTGGACAGCAACCCTTTAAAGGAGGTACAGCTATGACCCCCATTTTACAGGTGGGGAAACTGAGGCAAACAGTGGTTAAGTGACTTGTCCAGGGTCATACTGACCAGGGAAACTGGCCACCCCCTCACTTTTGCTTCACAGAATCTCTCTCTTCCTTTAAGGCCCAGCTTTTTTTTTTGCACCGTCCCCCTAATGCTGGTGCCCTACTTTCCAAGCTGCCTTGCCTGGAACTTCTGTGAATTAACTCTGCAACTAGGGGCTGCATTGTTGGAGTTTAAGCTGCTTGCCAACAGGGATTGTTTGTCCTTATATCTCCAGCATTTATTGTGGCACATAGTAGGTGCTAAATAAAACTAGCTGTTTGATTTCTCATCTGTCTGTTATTACCAGCCCAGTAAGGCAAGTAGGGAGCTTATCCCCATTTCACAGATGAGGAAGTGGTCTGAGAGGCAAAGTGATTTTTCAGAGGTCTTACTGCCAATCAGCAGCTGAGTTGGGACAGGAAGCCAAGTGTTCAGTCTCTCAGGCCCCAGCCTGATCCCCCACTCCGCAATGGAGTTGCCCAGAGCCACCTGTGACATGGCTAGGCAGGTCATTGAGCTGGGGTCACAGCTTGGTTGCCTCTCTCTGGGGCAGGGGGGGTCTCCCTCTTACCTGTGTCCCACAGATGAATCGCACAGAGCTGAGGCCGGCTCCAAACTGCTCCAGGGCCTTTAGGCCAGCTTGAATCACTTCTGGGTGGCTGGAAAGACCCAGGTAGTTATTGGCACAGAAATTAAGGATCCCTGTGATAAAGAGAGGAGAGAATCATAGGGTTTACATTCGGGAGGTCCTCAGAAGTCATTCAGAACAACCTCTTATTTTACAGATGAGGAAACTGAGGCCTACTTGGGGGAAGTGACTTTCCTAAGGTCTTATAGTTTCCAAGTATGAGAATTGGATTCATCCTCAGATATCCTGACCCTAAATCCAGGCTATAGGGTATATAACGATATATAACTATATACCCAAAAGACATCTGCATAGCACAGTGGACAGAACACTAGACTTAGAATCTAGGAGACCTAAGTCCAAATGCAATCTCAGTCACCTACTAGGATGAGTCCCTGGCAAGTCATTAAACTCTCTTATCCTCAGTTACCTGTCTGTAAAATGGGAATGATGATAGCATCTACTTTGGAGGTTTATAATGAGATCCAAATGCTCAGAAAACTACAAAGCTCCATTATTGGGTGACACCTGGAGAATCCTTGCCTTTCAGGAAGCAAACAGCTTTTATTGAACACACAAACCCTCCTCAGGGTGTTCAGGGAAGTCAAAGGCTCTTCAGTTTAGGCCTTAGCTTCCTAGCTTCTCTGATATCATGGTTAGTGTGAGAGTGTGTGTGTGTGTGTGTGTGTGTGTGTGTGTGTGTGTGTGTGTGTATGTATGTATGTATGTATGTATGTATGTATGTATGTGTGAGAGAGAGAGAGAGAGGGAGGTAGGAAGGGAGGGGGGAAAGAGGGAGAGAGAGAGAAGGAGAGAGAGAGAGAGAGAGAGAGAGAGAGAGAGAAGAGAGAGAGAAAAGGAGGGAGGAGGGGGAGAGAGAGAGGGAGGGAGAGAGAGAAAAGAAAAGAGAAAGAGGGGGAGAGATTGAAACAGAGGGACAGAGACAGAAAGAGAGAAAGGGACAGGGAGAGGAAGAGGGACAGAAGGAGAAAGAGAGGGAGAGGGGGACAGAGAAAGAAAGAGTGAGAGGAGAGAAGGGGGAGACAGAGACAGAAGGGGAGGGAGGGAGTGTAGTGGCAACTACACTGGCATACCCAGGATGGCTGCTAGCACAGTTTCTCAGATCTGCTTTACTAGGAAAGATAGCTGTTCAAGGGGTCAACACTTTTTTAAAAATTACATTCACTAGTTCAGGGGAAAAGTCAGCACACTGAACTTCAGAGAAAATACAAGCAGAGAAATAAAGACCAACAGACAGGGCTTCTAACTGTCTGAGCAAGGCAATACATACATAGTTACCAGAGAAAGAACATCTGGGTATTTCAAAGTGGGGGGGGGGGGTAGGGGCTCCTAGAGTCTTATCTGGTCAAATCACAAAAACATTCTTTCAATGAATGAGCCCCAAAGCAAAATGCTACCTCAGAGTATATATAGAGACAAAGGACATTACAACCCTCCTGACTCAGTGCCTAATTAGAAATTAGCAAAAGCCTTCCTACAAGCTAGTCTCCCCTAAGCAAACTTCCCTTAAATGGGCTCCAGGTGAGGCCTATTAATCCATGAAGGAAGATCTCATATCCCATTAAGATTAGAGAGAGAAAGGGGGAGAGGGAGAGAGAGGGAGAAAGAAGGAGAGGGGGTGAGGGGGAGAAGGAGCTGGCTGGAGCAGCCAAAGTCACCAGCAGTTTCTGAGGCCCCAGGTCCAGGAGTGGGACCTCCCAGGGGGTGCAGATAACTCATCCTAGGTTGGGCACGTTGTCACACCTAACTCATTAAGGCTGCTGCTGGTCAAGTGTCCTGGCTCACTTCTCTTTGCTTATTTCTTGCTAACCAAGTCTAGGAAATGGTATCCAACGAAAACAGAAACAGGGGCCACTAAGCCAGATGGAAGGATCCCTGCAGGCAGAGTCTGATTCAGAAAAACCCACTTTTACATGATGTCTGTTTCAATGTATTTTTATCTGTCTTGTTCAATATTCCCTAATTACATTTTAATGTGCTTCAGGAGGCCCCAAAGATGACTGGTGTTTGATATCTCCACTCTTGATTTTTTTTTCACTGACCAACACTTTCCCCTTGTTGAAGTTTAGGGATGCTGGGACCCCAAAATAGTGACAGGCAGGTCCCCCCTGAATGAATTTGACCCAAGCCTTCTTTCAGCCAAAGACAAGGTTTATTAAAACACCATCCAAGGTGGCCGTGATTCTAAAAATTCACCATACTGCCAGACTCTTAAAGGAATTTGATCATTATCCTGGAGGCAAGATGGATCTTTTATACAGAAGACAAGGGGAACAGAGAAGCGGTCTAGATAGAATTAAGGGAGTGGCAGTCTAGGCTGGGGCAATTAATTAACTGGGAGGGGTTGATTGTCCCAGGTGAACTTCCTAAGGACCTGAGCCACTGTGAAAGTCCAGGGACTTTTTAGGGTCCAGATCCCATCCCTATCACCCCTACCCCCCAAATATACACGTGAGAAGGAACTAGTGATGAGGTTCAGGGTGCACCCCAAAATGTTGGGGTGCAAAATTGTCCCCCAAAACTTCCATTAGGCTGTGTCCAAATCAAGTAAAAGCATTTAGTGGGGGTAACCCATAACAACACACCAAGCAGGCTTCCCTACCACTTAAGGGAGATGAAGTTCAGGGATGACCCCAGTTTAAGGCAGGTCTTCCAAGGAAGAAGGGGATGCCCCCAAGAAAGGTGGGAATCCCCCCCTAACCAGGAGAGGCTAGGGGTTCTTAGAATAAAAACCTGTTGTGGGCAGGGAGATGAGCAGACTGGAGATGTTGGACACTACTCTACTTTGCCCTTCCCTTCTCGATTTGTAAAGCAGAGAACTCCACCTTCCTCTCCCCACCCCTTGCTTTCCCTTGATTGATCTGTGGGCAGGAGTCCCAGCCTAGGGTTTCTCATAGTCGGGAAATTCAAATGTATACTGACCAATCACTGTAGTTTCAGCTTTCATCCCTGTAATAGAGCTTAAGTAACCTGGCTATGGAACCTCTATAAAACTGGCACAATGTCTGTGCCAAAGCACTGTCTGATTTGGGCCTGTATCCCGACAGTCCTGTGGTAATAAAATCCACTTTTAAAATTTAATTTCCGGGATCTTCTGTCTCGCTTTTACTGGGGTACAACAGAGACAAGTAGGCAAAGGGGCTGGGAGACAGGTAATCAGGGACAGTGATTCAGAGATTTGGGCATTATCTATTCCATTGTTCACCCCAAGGGGCCTGGTTAATTTTGGTATTTCTTTGACCAGACTTTGAATCTCATTGTCTCTTAAAGTGGCAGGAGAGATAATGGGAATCTCTCTATCTTCCAGCTCAAGAAGTAGATGCCCAAATTCTTTTGGGAAAAAGAGCAAGGATCTAGTATTCCTCCTCAGTAGTCTAACCTCCAAGTTTACAGGTAGGGACCCTCAGGCTCATGAAGCAGAAATGATTCTTCCAAGGTCACACAGGGGCCAGGGTAGTGTCATTTATAAATGGAGTGTGTTCTACCCACTTGAAGGGCACTAGTCCTTCACAGGGCACAGGAAATATGCCCTCTCTGCTTTCAGGTCCCTCCTCCCCCATTCCTAAATGTCCTGCTTCTTCCTTCTCTCCCTTTCTTCGGATTCTCTGCATCCTTCAAGGCCCAGTTCAAAAGCTGCCTCTTCCAAGAAGCCTTCCTTAAGGACTCCAGCCCACACTATTTCTCCCCCAAAAGAGCTGACATCTGATACTTAGGTATACCTGAAGGGTTTTTATGGGGGGCATTGCTTAATTGTGTTTGTGTACTTTGTGCTGGGCAGTGTAAAAACAGGCTTTGGACACACACACACACACACACACACACACACACACACACACTCATTAGGCACTACTTGTGAGCAGATGTATATAATACATCCAGCCTTCAGGAGGCATCAATCTGCACTGGGGAATAGAGGGGATTCCGGTGGGTGGCTGGGGAATTATAGGAGGCTAAGACACTGGATTCTTGAGAGCCTATGATTCCATGTTGGGGCTCTTGGAGTACTGGCTTTGGAGTTAGGAGCCCTGTGGGAATCTCAGCTGTTCATTTGCTCCCTATGTGATGAGGGGCCATTTTGCACAGCAGGGATAAAACCGAAGCCCAATTGTGATAAGGGAGGGCTCCAGAGACCCTAGGGAACTTGCTTGCATATCTCTGTGGGCTGTTTTTATCAGCTTTTACCAGATAGCAGACTAGACTGTCCTTCCTTAGGGGCTACTGAATATATTTTTATTTTAAAAATTCTCTGTCTTAGCCCTGAGGTTTTGAGGGGTCCATTGCTCCAGCCTGGGGAAGGCAGGAACAACTATAATAGGAGAAAGCTGTGATAAATGCCATAAGTCATGTGAATGGAAATGGAGGAGAAATCATGGGAAGGAGAGAAGAAAGGTTTCCTGGGAGTGGCATTTCAGGTAAAGGAGGGCAGGATTCCAAATGGTCACCCTGGGAAGGTAGACAGACCAAGGCAAGGGAAAAGAACAGATGTTGTGGGCCAAGATAAAAATGGAACTGGGGAGGCTTGATTTAAACTCCAGTCACAGGTTAACTCCTACCTTCCCAGGACATCAACCTACACTCTGGTGAGTAACAGAGTTGAGATGCAGGCCTGGGGTAGTGTGGGTTAACTTTGCCCCTCAGGTGATGGATCTGGGACCCAGCAGTGGGACTCAGGGAAAGAGGAATAGAAAAGTGGTTCTCTGAATACTGAACCCAAAAGCAGGGAAATGGAGGGTCCCAAAGGAACCTTCTGCCTGAGTGCTTTAACTTCCTTGCAGAGGCATGAACTGGAATGCTTTTGTCTATCCTTGAAGGCGATTTTACCTGGTCTATAGCAATGTGTTTTGCTTTTTTAGACCTCTGAATGACCCAAAGCATAAGAAGCAGGTCAGCAAATCGAAGTGGGGGGGGGGGTAGGAAAGAATGGGACTGAACTAGCAGCTCAGAACTGGCCAATAGTCTCACAAAGTTTAGGGGGTGGAAGGGATGTTAAGAGAGCTGGCCCAACCCTTGAAGAAAGCTGGTCTGGTTTGCTTGTTAACAGGGTATTAGAAAAGGCTAGAGGGAAAACTGCAGGACCACAGAATCTCAGAGTGGATGTCCAATCTCTCATTTTAGATGAAGGTCAGAAACCTAGCGAAAGCAGGAAACTTGTACCTTGTCAGACGGGAGAAAGCAGTGAAAGATCTAAGCCCAAATTCTCTGACCCCCAAATCAATGCTCTACCTACATACCTCTCAGAAAGAATTTCATTGCCATCCTACCACCCCATGCCAGCTCTTTACTAAAGACACACAGCTCAGAGGCTGAGCTCCATCCACCTGCTAGATTCCATTAGCTGGTGGGGGAGTAAGGAACCTCAAAGGAAGAAAGAGAAGGCAGCAGTTTGTGAGGCCTCTGGCTGCTAGATGCAGTCTGGGTGCTGGTCTAGGATAAAGACCTCATACTTTAGAGACCCACTCCAAAGTGAACCATTCTCTACAGCTGTTGTGAAACCAGAAAGTACTGTGGGTTCCCATTAGGTCATTTCTTTCCAGTATTGATCCCACCTTTCTAGGCTAGACTCACAGAGGCCATATCGGACTTTTGAGAATCTAGGTCAAGCCCAGTGCCAGGTTTTGTGATTTGTTATAAACTCATCATCCATTTTCTCCTTCTGGCTGGGTGAGCTGTAGAATGCTCTTACATTACTTCTATTTCTCTCTATCAATCCTCACTCCTCTGGTCGGTGAAATGAAAGTATGTTCTCAATGTACTAGGTGACATTAATGTCCCTTACCAATTAAATGAACCTTTCTGTAGCCAGGTCCTGTCATGAAGTACCCCTCAGACTCTCTCAGACACAGTGTTTACTTATATTTCCCTATCACTTTCAAGTTTGAGAACCCTCCCATTCTATTATCTGACCATGAACCTTTTTCATTCCAACATTCCCTCTCTCTCTGCCCTATGATCTCGAATTTCAGTAGTATATTAGCCTTTCTTGTATATCTGTGTGTAAGAAATGAGACCATGGATTCTATCCCTCCCCCTTGAATTTGCTATACAATCCTGGGAATTTCCAATCTTCTACATTGATAACTTTTTATGTTTCACCTGCTACAATCTATATCAATTTGGCTCTGTGAGTAGATGGTGGAGTGAGATAATAGAAGCCTGAGGCAGCAGGAGGTGGGAAGGCTTTGTGAGGAGGAAAGTGATATAATCAGGACTGAGAATGATGAAGCTGACCTGTGTGAGCTATGCAGAGGGAAAGCCAGGAGGCAGGAAGAATGCAATGAAGGAGGCTTCTCTTACGAGATCCCCATCTGCCCCCCACCCCCACCTCCTTTCAGCCAGGCATCACAAATTCAGACCTGGCCCAGGAGGGTGTTCTTGCACCTGGCCCCTGCAGCAGCTTCCTCCTGGCCTTCAGCCGGGACAGGTTGTCCACCCCGCCCGTAAAATCAGGTTAAATGAACAGGAGTGGCCTCCCTGGGGGAAAGTGGTCACAAAGAGGCAGCTGGGGGGGTGGGGTAAGGGGAGTAGAGAGGCGGTGGCGGTGAGTGGATGGGACGTGCACAGGAGTTTCTTTCCGCCCCTACTCTCTTTCCGTCTCAGGTACTTCCAGGACTCTAGCTCAACTGCCAGAAATTTTCTTGGGAGGAAAGGGGATAGTAATGGGGGCCAAATCCTCAAAGGAGCCTGTTCTGAGACTTCTCCCTAAACTAGACAACCGTACAAATTTTCCGGTTGGCGAGTCCGAAGTGTTCGCCAGCAGGAGCATCCTTCCCAGCCTCTCCCCCACCCCCTCCGCCCAGGTCAGAGCTGGCCTTACCTCCCGGGCTACCGTCCACGCTTATGTGGGGCCCCTGCTTGGAAGTGATGATTCTCTCGCTTTTCCACGTGCCCGCCCCCCGTATCGCGTCCAGTTGGCTCTCCAGGATGCCTGTGAGCTGAGCCAGGGCTGACTGCGCCCGGAGGCCTCCCACTCCCAGAGCCACAGGGCGGGCCCGGGCTAGGGACGAGCTCAGCAGACTGCCGCACCACATCGTAGTCAGTTACACCTGAAATAGACAGAGGCTGGAGCGAGCTCACGCCGGGCGGGGGGCTGCGCTCACCGGAGCTGCATCTAAAGGCTCCTGTGTCAGGAGGCAAGGGACCCCGCGCAGCCAATGGGGAAGCCGAGAGGCAAGCTGGGCGGACTGCAAGCAGGGTTCATTTAAAGGGGCGGAGGAGGGCGGTGGGGATGGGCTCTCGGAGTCCAACCCAACCCGTTCTCTTCCCCCGCCCTCCCCATCTATGTCCCCTCTGTTCCCTTACCCCTGCACTGCCACCTTTGCCAACATCACCACCAGCTGAAAATCTTCCCATCCTTTAAGGCCCATTCTAGAGATGAGGAGCCTGTAACTTGCCCAGTCCGCGCAGGTAGCAACAGGAAGCATTTATGGAGAACCAACTCAGTGCCAATCAGCCAATCACAGAGCATTTATTGAGAGACTGAGAAGGGAGCCTGGTTTTCGGAGTCAGGGAGACCTGAGTTCAAATCTCTCCTCTGATATTTACTGGCGTGCAACTCTAGGCAAATCACTTAACCCCTCAGTGTCCCAAGCCAACTCTCCAAGGATACAAGTTGTTCAGAAGGTGCTTTGATAAAAGGAGTTACCTCACCTAGGGAGTTTCGTAAAACAATGAAATCATTACTCCAAGCCCTGTTCCTACCCTTTAGTGACCAGGTTGCGGGCTATGAGCGGAAGAGAGAGAAACCTTTCCCTCAAGGAGCTTGGGGGGTGGGGTGGGCGCAAAGAAGAGATTCAAGGAAGTAGCAAAGACTAGAAACTGGCCTCAGACGTCAATCAACAGTCAATAAAAATGTATTAAGAACTCGCTGAGTTGCCTGCGCCTCTTTAAGCCTTGGGATACAAAGAAAATAGTCTGCCCTCAAGTATGACTGCTCTGTCCAGTATCCATCGACTTACCCGCCTCAGACACCAACAAGCTTTAGTGCCCTAGGCAAGCCACCTAACCTCCATTGGCCTCAGTTTCCTCATTTGTAAAATGACAATAATAGCACCTACCTCCCACGGTTGTCGTGAGGGTCAAAGGAGATATGGAGTGCTCGCTCACGGAGAGCGCCGAAAGAACGTTAGCTATTGTTTAGTGAATGGAGAAGGGGGCAGGACAGATCAAGCTGGCTGCAGGCGTGGTGGTGGTGGTGGTGTGTGTGTGTGTGTGTGTGTGTTGTGTGTGTGTGTGTGTGTGTCTGTGTGGGTGGTGTCTCTCTGTGTCTGTGTGTGTTGGTGGTGTGTATGTGTGGGTCCACGTGCGCGCGGTCGGCCAACAGAGGACACTGGGGATTCCCCAGGCTGGAGCTAGGGGGTGAAGACAAAATCGGCGGATCCGGAGTCAGACGACTACATGGGCTACTGGCGGGGCTACTTAGGAGCTGTCACCGTTTGCCTCAGTGGGCTGGGTTCCTCACCTTTATGGTGCAAGGGTTGGTCTAACCTACAAACTCTATACTCTAGTTGGTCTCTTAGGGTCCAGAACTATTCTAAATTTTAGCAGAGGGAATAATTGGGGAAAAGCTTGCTCAAGAAGGTGGGATTCGCGCTGGGCCTCAGCGGAAGGGGTGGGGGTGGGGCTGGATCCTGGGGGGCGGGGCATTTGTGTTCACCTCCCAGCCCAAGCACATTGTGCCCGTTCTTCCACCCACTGGGGCAGAAGCATCCTCACCCCTTGTCCCACCCCCACCCTAGCCCTGGAAGGGAAGTGGACCCTCGCAAAGAGTAAGCGGGAGTGGGGGCTTTCTGCAGGGGCAACTAGGGAAGCCCTAGTGGAGCACACCAGCGGCCAAGGGAAGTGCCCCTGGCCCAAGTCACGTTTGGCTCCTCCCAGCCTCAGGATGGTAGAGTGGCTGGGTAAGCACGAGG
The DNA here is from genome assembly GCA_011680675.1 of Gymnobelideus leadbeateri. Lineage (NCBI taxonomy): Eukaryota > Metazoa > Chordata > Mammalia > Diprotodontia > Petauridae > Gymnobelideus > Gymnobelideus leadbeateri. The sequence goes on from WOXC01000782.1 coordinate 579,331, forward strand.
GCCCCTGCCTCTGCCTCGGGCGGGGCGCCCTTTATTTACAAGACCCCGCGTGCTGGTACCTCACACTCGAGGTTTTCAGCCCTTACCCCGCCCCCAGCCCTCATTCCTTTTCCCCTTTACTTACCGGATGCTCAGCTCCTCCCCATCCTGGCCACGCAGCCCCTACCTCCGAAGCTTCCACACCAAGCCATTCCGCTTCCCCACCCTCTTCTCCTTCCCAGACCTTTTGGGGCCTAAGATGCGCAAAACCCCAGATTTCCCACATCCCAGATAACTATGGCGTTCTCTCCCAAGTTCCCCCATGTTCCTTCCCCCTCCCATATTTCCCAAAGCTCCCGCGGATGGCGGCGGGGGTGGGAGGAAAAGAAAAGGCCTCAGATAAAGGCATTGGTTTGAGGGTTGGTGGTGGGTTTTTTTTTTGGTCCTTTTTCAATTTTATTTCAAACTCCAAAATACAAAGACAGCAATAATCACACTCAAAATAAAATACAATGCAAATAAAAGCTGGGCACAGGCATCGATCCTGCCAGGGTCTCCTCGGGCACGTAGAAACATACATACTAATTGCCCCACAGCAGGGACAGCACCAAGCTAACTTAAGCAACGCCTCGGTACAGATCCGGCTCCGTAAAAACTACGTGAGCAAATTCAAAATTGACTGCATGATGTCTTTCTCCGCTCCTTCCCCCCCTCCCCACCCACTCCCTCCCAGTTCCCCACCCCTAGTCTACGACTACAACTACCTATAAAAAAAGGAGTCCTAACAGATTGGGCTTTTTCTATGGCAGACACGTGGCTCATCAGACAAAAGCTGGGGTTCAAAGGCGAACCCAGAGGAGAGCTAGGCCGTAGGCACGCGTTAGAGGGAGAGCGTGGCTGAGCCCACTCTTGCCGAAAAATCGCCATTCTGCGCTATTCAGCAAAGTCAGGGCTCAGGGCCAGCCGCTAACCCCACTCCGGGGCCCACCAGCCTACGCTTTAGAGCAAGGGAAAAAGAAAAAGGCAAGAAAGTGTTTTTTAAAAAATCACCCAACCCTTAGGAATAAACAAAGCTCTCAACAATGATGCAGACACACAAGCGCATATCTTAACAGGGTAAAATCAGGCACTTTTGTCAGACTCTTTCCCCCTTGCCTCTTTCAGACAAAGTTCCCACCCCAGCCTAAGACCCTCCCCCCCCCAGAAGTTAGGAGACAATACACCCTTTCCCATCCACAAAGGAACGCTCTCCCCCAAAAGATGGCTAATAGTTGCAGCCTCTTTCTCTCCCTGCTGTTCCATGGAGCTGCTTTCTTGCTCCGATTGGGTAACTCAGTGAGGAGGAACCACCGAAACCCCAATCGCGAGCTCGGTGAATCTTTCAGGTTGCCTCCACATCCAGCCGTGCGCTTGGAAGGTACTCTATCTAGGAGGAGTGTCCTTTTCTGCCACAAACCTCCTCCTTGTCCCTGCAAGCTTTGTCCCCCTCAGAGGGGCCCCTGACCCTGCCTTTTGGAGACCTGTCCAATGGCTGCGACTAGAGAGAAAACACACACGTTAGGTCCCTTTCTTCTGGGTGGGATGAGCAGTCTCCTTCCCTCTGTCTTCCCCCCCCCCCCATTCCCCATACCCCGCAAAAAGTACTTTATACAAAATACCCTCCCCCAACTTAAAATCCATTACATCGGAAAGATCTTAAAAAACAAGTTAACAAAACCAAAATTAAGGACAGTCTCATGATTATGGATATTGGCTGTTGGGACTGTTCTTGGTTGATTGGTTAAGAATATATGAATTATTCAACAATTTCCGAGGAATAAAAGTTCTGTCTCTTATAAAGTTGCAATAGAAAGGGGATCAAGGTTAAGGGCTAGGGCTAGGCCGGGAAAGAGGAAAACTATTCACAGGAAGCGCCAGAAAGTGTCCAGAAGGTCTCGGGTTCACTTCTTCTTGGCTGACTTCTTGGCACTGGACTTGGCTTTGGGCTTCGAAGGCTTGGCTTTCTTGGGCTTCGAAGCCTTCACCGGCTTCGCTTTGACAGTTTTGGGCTTTTTGGCTTTCTTCGGCGTGGCCGCAGCTTTCTTCTTCACTTTCTTAGCCGCGGCTTTCGGCTTCTTGGCTGGAGCCTTGGCTGTGGCGGCCTTCTTGGGTTTGGACGCCCTCCTGGGGGTCGATGCCGCCTTTTTCACGTCCTTCTTAGCCTTCTTGACCGTCGGTTTCTTGGGCTCGTCGCCCTTGGCTAAACGGAAGGAGCCCGAGGCACCCACCCCTTTGGTCTGCTTGAGGACCCCATTGGTGACCAGCCTTTTGATGGACAACTTGATCTGCGAGTCCGCATTCTCTCCCACTTTGTAGTGGTTCTTAATGTACTTCTGGATGGACTGGCGGGAGGAACCGGCCCGGTTCTTCTCCGCCTGGATGGCCGCCACTATCATGTCCGAGTACTTGGGGTGTTCGGTGGACTTCTTGGAGGCCTTCGCCTTCTTGGGCTTGGAAGCCGGGGCCGAGTTCTCCGTCATGCTGACGGCTTGCTTGCCTCTCCTAGTGTCCCTGGTCAGTCACCCTTGGGGAGACAAGTTCTCCCCTGGATGGAGAAACACGCCCCACTGGAGGAGCCCAGGGCGAGGCGATGCCAGGCGTGGCCCCAAGGCGCTGGCTCTGCCACCTCTTTTTGGGGGGCTCAGCTCCCGCACTGAGCTGGGATGTCTGCAAAAAAAGCCGCCCCCGGGCAGGCCTTGGAGCCCTCCGCCTCTGCTGCCTTCCGAAGGGAAGCGGGTGAGCCCGATCCCAGGGTCTACTGGCGTGCTCCCGGCTGCAGCTGCTTCCCCGGAGGAATTGGGGGTCCGGGGTCGCCGGGCTGCGGCCTGGGCCCGGCCCCCTGGCTGCGTGCGGCGGTGGATCGGGGTGGCTGGGGCTGTCCCGGCCGGATCGGCCTCCGCTGCGCCTGGCTCGGGCTCGGGCTCGGCGGCCGCTGTCGCTGGCTCCGCTCGCTCTGCTGCGCTCAGCCGCTCCCCTGCTCGGCGTCTGGCTTTCTCAGGCGGCCGCCGGCGCATCCGGGTATTTAGCGGCAGCGGGCGGACCGCGGTGAGGACTGGGCTGCTGGCTGCCTGCTCCGGGCCGGGAATGGCGCCGCGCCGCCGCCATCTGTGTTTCTTCCGCTGCCCAAACCGGCCGTTTCCCCGGGGCCCCGGGCGCCCCGGGACCCGCCGGCGGCCCGCGCTGCTGCCTGGCTCCCGGGGCTCCCTGGTGGCGCTGGCCCGGGCCCCCGGCGCCGCTCCCTGCGCCCGCGGGCCGCTCCAAACGGCGCCGGGTGCAGCCGCGTCGCCGCCACATTTCTCTTTTGCGGGGCCCGGGGTCGGCGGCGCGGGGGCGCGGGGGCGTGGGGCCGCCCCCCACGCCTAGGTCCGGGCCTGGGCCAGCAGCGGGGCCTGGTCCCCGCATTCCGCGGGCTCCCTCCGCGCGCCCGCGCGCCCGGGAAGCGACCCCAACTAACACACGGAGCCCCGCGCCCGGCGGCGCCCGGCGTGGCCCCGCGGCCCAGGGGCGGGGGAGGGGGCTCCGCCCGGGGCGGGGGCGGGGGGCCCGAGACCCTCCGTGACAGCGGACCCGGGGACCCCCGCGGGCTTCCCTGCCCGAGCTCGAGGGGGCTGCAGGGTTGCCCCCTTCCCCCCGTGTCCAGCCACAGACAGCTCCATGCTTCCCCCCTGCTCTGGAAAGCTGCCCCATAGCTCTGGGTAGGCAGCGGGGAGACCCTCACCCGGAAACCTACTTGTCTGCCCTCTTCAGGGCTCCCCTAACCTCCCAAGTTCAGGGACCAGGGGGCTCTCGGGCTGGCCCCTTGCCCCCCACACCCAGACACCACCAGCCCAAAGTTTGTTCCTTAGTTCTAGAAAGGGCCCCTTGATGGCTCCCTAAGGGGATCCCCTCCCTCTCGAACCCCTTGGTCTCATCGCCTTGGAGGCCACGGGACTCTTCTCCCCAGGAGGACCTCCCACCTTCCCCAGTTCAGTCCAGAAGGGGCTCTGAATCTCCCCTTTCCCTCACACCCAGTCACCTACATACAGCACCATGTATGTCCTCCTATGTCCCCACTTGGAAAATGCCCCTCACCCCCTGCATTGAGGGGATCTTCTCCCCTGTAGATCCCCCGTGTGACCAGTGCCCTGGCGACCTCCACTTGGTTCCCTGGACTCAGGCCAGTTAAGGGGGCCCTCTGGCTGTCCCTCCCCACAAATTCATCCAACGGTATCAATTCGATTTCCTCCCATCCCTTCTCAGCCAGACCTGTAAAGTGCCCCTACCACAGGGGGTCAGAGCCCCCCACATCACTGGATGGTCCCAGGTCCCAGAGACTCCTGGGTTACTAGGAGTCCACACCTGGCTTTCTTGGCCTTTGAGCCGACTTCACTTTTCCCTTCCTAACTCTCACGCTGAAAACAATTCACCATCAATCATTGTTTCAAACAGACTTCTTAAAAAGCCCAGGCCCCCATCTGAGAAATGGTCCTGGACCCTAGGCTTGGGGGTGGGGGGGCAGTCCTATACGGATTCGAGTACGTTTGGAGCAGGGACCCCTTCGGGGAAGGACTGGCCAAGCCCTCTACAATCCACATTCTCTTTTCCCTTAGCATCCTTCAGGTAAACCCAGTCTGCCAGAGAGAATTGGGGAGGGGGTGATATACAGGTTCCCATCATGTCAGTACCCGAACCTTCCCAAAGGTACGTGTCCCAGCCAGGGAGTTTAGTGGGATACAGATATCTGGCGACACTCATACCCTCCTCCATCATCTGATTCTAGGGTCAGCGCTTCCCCCCACCCCCAGCCAGCACTCCAAACGAGAACAAATCTAATATTTATCCTAAGGAGATGGGGAGGGGGCGCAGGCAGGAATGCTCGGGTCTTTGTTTCCACTCCCGAAGCAGCCTCTGACCTTGCCCCTGACCTTAGCATCCTAACCATAAAGCCACTGTCTGGCGGAGGGTATGGAAGGCCATATAGACACATCTCCGCACCTTGAACCTGGGGCCCGTCAGCCCTTAGGCTTCCAGCCAGTCCTAATAGAATAATCCTTTGTCTTTTCAGGAAGTTTGTGAGGATTGGGGGAGGGGGGACCTAGGAACGGCTCCCCAAAAGACAGCAGCCCTATCCAGTTGTTTGGGGGCCAATGTGGATTGACCCAGGGGTCTCCATCAGCCCCCTCCCTCTGGAAAGCCTCCCTTGAGATGCCCAATAGGCGGTTAGTTTCCTTCCTCAAGGATTTTTTTTTGTTTGGGGGGATTGGGCAGTGGGAGGGCCCCGAGCCCACAAGTCCGAGCTTCCCGGGTCTGGAAAAGGGAGGGCTACTGCAGGGGTCTTGGGGGTTGGACTCAGGAAAGGGGGGTCTCGGATCCGCCCTGAAAATCTGGGAAACTTTCATTACCCAGGCAGTGAGTGCATACATGCAGCGGGAGAGATAGTTCTATCGCCATCTTGCTGGGAGGATTTTCCAAAATGTATATCCTTTTTTTGGCCCCCCCCCCTTCCCCCGCCGAGCCAAGCAGGGAATGGGAAGGAGCCTGGGCTGGGTGGGGGGAGCTGCTGGGGCCCCCGGCTCTACGGGGGTGGCCGGAACACAGCCTCTAGTGTGGCTCCCCTCGGGGTCTGGGGATGCCCACCTCCCAGACTCCGGGGTGCCCACGCACCAGCAATGCCCTGTCCTCCCTCTCCTCCAGGCTTAGCTCCTCTGCAGCCTTTCTGCTCCCTCTCCCGGCACCCCCACCCCACTTATCTTTTAACCCCCTAAGCCAGAAGTCAGGAACTTCTCAAAGAGAGATAAACTGTAAGAGACCTTTTAATAAGGGGCTGTAAATCATTAACGTGTGTCCTTGGCCGCCCAGGGGAGAAGTGGGAAGGTGGGGGAGGGGGGACCTCTGTGTGGGGGGAGGGGTGGCTCTGAACCCCCACAGCAGAGGGTTCCCATAGGTCTTTTGGCTAGGTTAGGGAATTTGGGGTCCCGGCTACTCCCCAGCTGCCCCAGGGTTTTCAAAGGAGCCACGCCCCAACCTCTCCGGCGCAGGAAAGTTACCGGGGTTATTTGTCACCCCCTCTCCAGCCCCTCCCTCGAGCCAAAGCGATTAATCCGTCTCCACCGGGATTGCTGGGGGGGGGGGGGGGGCGGGGCGGCTGTGGGGCGGACGTGAGACACTCGGGACTCGGAGTTCAGAAACTCGGGCTTTATCTTTGAGGAGCAGAGCTTGGGTGGGGGGCGGGCCGGCGAGGCGGGCCCCCATACAAGCCTAAAATAAACTGTTTTTTTGATAAAACACAGCCCCTGCAGTCCTTATTTTTATTTAAATTCGTATTTGACGGTCAGATTCCAGCCCACCTCAGTAGCTCCGGATCCAATATGCTCTCCGAGCCTTTGCACAGGCCGGTCCCCGTCCTGGGGATGCCTTTCTCTCTTACTCCAGGACTGGCCAAGCCATCTCCTACTTAAGGCCTTACTGGGCTCTTCCAATTACAGCCTTGCCTGAGAGCATTTTGCTTTTATTTCTCTTTTGCTTTGTTTTTGCTCTAGGACTTATCTTTTTTGGGGGGAGGGGGTGGGGGGGCAATTGGGGTTAAGTGACTTGCCCAAGGTCACAGGCTAGTTTTTGTGTTAAGTGTCTGAGGTCGGATTTGAACCTAGGTCCTCCTGACTATTCACTGTGCCACCTAGCAGCCCCATAGGGCTCATTTTTCCATCAGCTCTCCTAATTGGTTCATCACTCCCCTCTTCCATTCTTCTTCTATACAACCGGCAAAATGATTTGCGGGGTAGGGTGGTTTCTCCTCAGCTCAATAAACTCCTTCACTCCCCTGTACTACTTGGCTGCCCTTATATAGAGCTGGTACAGAAGAGGCTTTTAATAAAAGCTTGCAGATTAGCTGATTATTTATGTTCCTGTCATTTCTCCCTGGGGTGGGGGGGCAAGGTAAATTTCTTGAGGGTAAGGACTATTATTGAAGTTTTGTCTTTGAGCCTAGAGCCCAGTATTGCTAGTATACAGTAGGTGCTTAGTAGCAAAGTGGATAGGACACTGGGCCTGTGGTCAGGAAGACCTGAGTTCAAATTCCAATTCAGACACTTACTATGCCAAGAAAACTCCAGAGGGGGTCAGAAAAGTTCAGACTGGACTGAACAAGGGGTGCTCAATAATTGTTTGTTAAATAAACAAATGAACACTTGAACGGCTTGAAGAACCCAGGGAAAAGAAGAGGAGAGAAAGGGTGTAGCCAGACTGGTTCATTCTTTTATGAACTAAATTTCAGCTCTTTCCCTACCCTCAATCCCACCAAAATAAACAAAGCTGTTTGAGTTGGGGTGAGCATCTTGGCATCAGGAGTGTTAGAATAATTATATAACTATAATAACAGCAACAACCAAGAAAATGGAGAAGGAGGAGGAGGAGGAAGAGGAAGAGGACCTTGGGCAAGTCTTTCCTGGGCCTCAATTTCTCCATACAGAGAATGAGAAGACTGAACCAAATCAGGGGTTAACCTTTTGTGTCACGGACCCTTTGTACAATCTAATGAAATCTTTGGGCCTGATAAATCATGGGCCTCATGAATCAGAATCATGTCTTTAAATGCACAAAATGCACAAAATTTCAAAGGAAATTAATTCTATGGAAAGAGCTATCAAAACATAAAAAAATAAAAAATAAAAAAATCCACAGACTCCAGGTTGAGGACCCCCATACTAAAAATTACATATTATAATAAGTAAACTTAAACGTCCTCCCCAGCTTTAAAATCCTAAGATCTTATGACCCATGTTTGAATCCAAGCTTGGCCACTGTTGTGTCACTGCATGACCCAGGGTCAATTACCTCCACTCTCTGGGTCTCAGTTTACTCATTTGTAAAACGAAGAGTTTGAGTTGTATGATTTTTCAGGTCCCTTCCAGCCATGGCTTGAAGTGGTTTGGTGATATTGCTATTGTCCATTGGGGAATAATAATCATAGCTAGCATTTATAGAGTGATTTAAGGTGGGCAAAGTGCTTACAAATATAAAATCTCCTAAAATGCCCTCTACCTCCCAAAAGACAACAGAGGACTTTAGTGCAAATTGAAGTAGAATTTTCTTGCTTTCTTTTTTTTTTGCTTCCTTCCTTCCTTCATCCCTCCCTCCCTCCTTTCCTTCTTTCCTTTTTTCTCCCTCCTCCTCCCTCCCTCCCTCCCTTCCTTCTTTCCTTCTTTCCTTTTTTCTCCCTCCTCCTTCCTTCCTTCCTTCCTTCCTTCTTTCTCCCTTCCTTTTTTATTTTTTGGTGATATGCCTAATATTGGAAATGTTTTACATGATTTCACATGTATAATCAATATTTTGCTCAGTGTGTGGAGGAATCTGGGGAAGGGGGAGAATTTGGAACTCAAAACATGAAAAGACTATAATAAATAATAATTGTGTTGAAAACAAATATTGTTCCATTGGCCCTAAAAACCACTCTAGGAGGGAGGTGCTATTATGTCACCATTATACAGACAAGGACACTGAGGTTGAGCGAGTTAGATGACTTACCTAGGGTAACACAGCTAGCAAGTTATATGAGAAGGATTTGAATTCAGGTCTTCCTGGACCCAAGCCCAGTGCTCCATTCACCAAACCACATAGTTACCTTGAATATCGAACAATCCACATTTATGAAGCCAGATGCTGTGCTAAGCACTGGGGATGTGTCTGACTCCTTGTAACCCATTTGGGGTTTTCTTGGCAAAAATATCAGAGTGGTTTGCAATTTCTTCTCCAGCTCATTATACAGGTGAGGAAACTGAGACAGACAGGGTCAAGTGACTTGCCCAGGGCCACACAGTTCATAAATGTCTGAGGCTGGATTTGAACTCAGGAAGATGAGTCTTTCTGACTCATCTTGGTACTCGATCCAATGGACCACCTCCAGGGATAGAAAGAAGCAAGAGAAAGTCCCTGCTCTCCAAAGACCTTACAGTCTAATGGGGGAAACAGCAAACAAACATCTATATACAAAGAAGCTAAGTACAGGATAAACGGGAAGAAATTAGGAGAAGGCAGGCGCTTGAATGAAGGGGGCCCAGGGCGGGTTTTGTGCAGAAGATGGGATTTTAGCTGGGACTTAGAGGAAACCAGGAAGGTTGGTGCCAGGAGCAGACAAGGGAGGACATTCCAGGGCTGAGGGACAGCCAGAGAGATGTCCAGAGGTGAGAGATGGAGGGCCTTGTTCATGGACTAGTCACAGGAAGCCAGAATCACTGATGTGGAGTGTTGGGGAATGAGGTGGCAAGGGGCTGGGTCACCAAGGGCTTTGAATGCCAAACAGCCTTGTGTATTGGCTTCTGGAGGCCATAGGGAATACCTGAAGTTTACCAAGTGGGTGATGGTGGGGTGATTTAGACAGACCCTCACTTAATTTTTAAATTTTTATTTTTTTTGCACACTAAACTACAGATCTGTCATATAAAATTTCCTTTCCCTTTTATATAAATAATAGTTATCCTGTAAATTTCTTTTTTCCCTTCCTCCCAGAGATAGCTGCCATTAGGCACACATACATATGTATGTATGGGTGTGTACACACACACACACATCTGCAAATCCATACTATAAATACTTCTATCAGTTCTTTCTTTGGAGACCTGTTAGAAATCCCACCTTTGGCACTTACTGATTTTGTAAGTTTCATTTTCATTATCATTAAAGTTGGAATAAAAATACCCCTCACTAACTGAGATGCGAAGATCAAATCAGATGAAGGGTCTAGTGCCCTTTGTAAACTTTGTGTCAAGGGTGATTATTTTTTTATTTGATTTGTATGGACAGAGCAGAGGTGAGCCCCAAAGCCTGGACATAGAAAGCCTTCTGGTTAGTTCCTGCTTACTTTCCCTCCTCCCCACCCCTATCCCCACAGAATGAGCGGGCACCTTCACCTGGGATTCCTGACACTTCACATGGAGCCTTGAGGCAGCAAATTGGTCATTCTCAGTAATAGAACTGTTCCTCTCCCACTGGCCTGTAGCCCTTCCAGCCATGGTCATTTTGAGCAGATTTGTTGGCACAGATAATTCCAAATCTGCAGACCACGAGACCAAACGACCCCTTTAAAATGCCCTAGGATAGACCAGCTACTGCTCATGTTATTCGTGGGATATGTAGTATTCATGGTATTGAGCCAAAGTCAGAGCACTGGCCCCCACATGTTTCTTCAAAAACTGGGAGGAGCTAGGGGAGAGGCGGGGGACAGGGCAGACTAATTAATACTCAGTGTAGAAACTTGGGCATTAAAGTTTAATAAGGGTTTAAGGTGTCAAGGAGATGATCCTAGCCAGAGCTGATGAGGAAAGTGTTTTATTAGGGGGTGTGCTAAGAGAGGAAGGAGGAGGAAGATTGTGCCAAAGCTGGCAGGCATAACCAGTATTTCTATCATTCACTAGCCACTTGATTCTTACAACAAGCTGTGAGGTAGATACTGTAGGCATTATTAGCCTGATGTGACAGGTGAAGAAACTGAGTCACACATACAGAAGAAATTGAGAAGAGCTCATTGATACCTGTCTGTTTGTGTCTGATGGCAGCCATGGGGGGGGAGGGGAAAATAAATTCACATGATAATGATTATTTATGTAGAAGGGAGAGCTAGGTCATCTGCTCATGGTTGTACAGATAGTAAGTGTGAGAGGTGGGATTTGAACCTGGGTCTCTCCAACACCAAAATTCAGGGTTCTTGCCTTTCGATCTGCCCTAGACCAGCTCTTTTTTTCAAGAATTAGCCCCTTCCCATAGGGAGACATGGGACACTCCCTGTGTCTTCAAGTTTATCAGGGAAGGAGATGTCAAGTTTTCTTTCTCTGAAATAACTGAAATAACAAACTACACCTGTAAACCAGAAACCTGGTGGGATAGGATGGGATGTGTACACCAGACAGGGAGCAGAGGATCTTGGGGAAAATTGGGGCTTTGCTAATTGCTAGCTGGAGACCTTGGACAAATTGCTTTCCCGCTCTGGGCTTTGGATTGAATGGGGGATTTTTTATTTGAAACCTGCATACTTAAAAAAGTATATTTTGGTAATTATAATTGGTTTCCTTCAGAATTGTATATATTTTATTTTATACCCTAAAAAACTTTATTCTGAGAAGGGGTCCATAGGCTTCCAAAGACTTCCAGCCTCCCATGATGCCTATCTAGATTAGATGATTCTAAGGTCTTTCCCAGTTCAAAATCTTACAATCTTTATTTTCAGATTTTCTCATTCTTCGTGACTTACATCAGAGTGATGTTCCATTATGTTCAGGTTTTTGTTGTCAGTTGTGTTTGACTCTTTGTGACCCCATTGGGAGTTTTCTTGGCAAAGAAACTGTAGTGGTTTGTTATTTCCCTCTCTAGATCATTTTACAGATGAGGAAACTGAGGCAAGCCGGGTTAAATGACTTGTCCAGGGTCACACAGCTAGTAAGTGTCTGAGGCCATATTTGAACCCAGGTCCTCCTGACTCCAGGTCTGGCCCTCTATCCACTCTACCATCTAGTTGCCCCTATATTTAGGTAGCCACGTCTCAGTCAATGGACAACAATTTTGTTTCCAGTTCTTTAGAACAGACTTTTGATTACAGTATTTCCCCTCCCAACCTGAAATGCATTTTTGTCTTCCACATCCATCTTTGAATACCCTACTAACCCTTCAAGGTCTGGCCCAAAGGTCTACAATTCCATGAAGTCTTCACTGATTCTCCAAACCAGAAGGGCTCTCTTTCTCCTCTGATCCCATCAGAGACATTTCTTTGGACCTCTCTAAGGCATGATGCATATGCTCTCATGTCAAGGTTACTCTATAGAAATGTGAGATCTGGTTCAATTAGATTCAATGAATAAACTTTTATTAAGTACTTCCTATGTGCCAGGTCTATGAGCATCTTCCTTCCTTCCTTCCCTCCTTCCTCTTTCTTTCTTTCTTTCTTTCTTTCTTTCTTTCTTTCTTTCTTTCTTTCTTTCTTTCTTTCTTTCTTTCTTTCTTTCTTTCTCCTCTCTCTCTCTCTCTCTCTCTCTCTCTCTCTCTGTCTCTCTCTCTCTCTCTCTCTCTCTCTCTCTCTCTCTCTCTCTCTCTCTCTCTCTCTCCTTTCTTTCCCTTCCTTTTTTCCCTTCCATTCCCTCGGTCCACACCCTTACCTGCCATTGTTCTGCTCAAAGTAATGTAAATTTTAATTTTTCAATAATTAAAATTACTGAAACCTTGCAAGATATCTTGGGATTTACAGGCTAAATTTCTTTCCCAAGGTCCATGCCTTACACCCAGGGGCTATCTCCAGTCTTCCTGATCTATAAATGACCACTAGACCCAGATGACTCCAGAGGGGAAAGTGAGGCTTTCCCCTCACTTAAAGACCTCACTTAAATCCAATTCACTTGAATATCATGGCATCACCTCCAAGATGTCATGGTCCTCTTCTAGAAAGGAACACAAACAACAACACACATAGACAAAAGTGAATCAGTCTGCCCTCTACTAGATGACAATAGAATGTAATCTGGATCAGCCTTAATTTCTTTCCTGAGCTCCACAACTGTGTCCCCAACTGCCCTTTATACTTTGGGAATAGACTATCCCATGGGCCTCTCAAACTCAGAAGCACAGAACTTACCATCTTTTCTCCCAAACCCTGCCCTCTCTGCAGCTGTCCCACTACTCTGGAGGGCACCTCCATCGTCAGCCACCCTCAGCCTCGGGGTCACCCCTGACTCTTCACTTCCACTCACCCTCATACACAATTTGTGATCAAATCTTCCTTAACATCTCTTGTATATGTTCTTTTGTTTTCACTGACGTGGCCACCCGGGTGTTTGTGCGGACCAGCTTGTCCCTCCTGCCTGAAACACTCTCCCTTCACATCTCTGACTTGTAGCTTCCTCAACTTTCTCCAAGACTGAGCTCAAATCCTTCCATTCATTTTTCCTGGTCCCCACCCCCCTCCAGGGCTTTCCTTCTGGAGTCACCTTCCATTTACCCTACTTGTCTGGCAAATACAATTTGCATGTTGTCTGTTCCATTAAAAAGGAACCTCCTTGAGGGCTGGGCTAGGACCATGTTTTTGTCCTTCTTTGTATCCCTCGCACTTAGCACTGTGCCTGGTACATATCGAGCCCTGAATAAATGCTTGCTGCTTGCCTGACAGGGTAATAATCATAATTAATACCAGTTATTGATTAGAAGAAGAGATGCCCAAGCAAACTTTTGTCCTAGAAGACAGTTAGGAAAAACAAAACCTTTTGTTCCTCTCCATTATTTCCCATGACAATGGGATATATTTCGGTCAACTGCTTCAATCAGCCTTTAAATAGCTCCTTTTCTCTCTCAATTTCCTTTCATTTCAATGGAACTGAGTTGGCTTTGCAACTGTATTATCAAATGTTTTCAACACGAGGTCCTTGTTTCCAGGGAATGCCACTTGTCTAGACGCTAAGTACAGGTAAGGCCACATTTAACATGCAGAAGCATTTGTCAGCTTTTAAAAGACGGGAGGGGAATCAGAATAAACCCCCTAATGGCAGGAACCAGCCTCTTCAAAACCATCATAAATCTTGCCTTACAAAGTGTTTTCGATGCTGTGGGTTTGGCCAGGTGGTGAATGGGGCTTGGTAACTAGACTTTTGATTCCATTGGTGTAGGGAACATCCTGTTTGGTCTTGGGAGCTGCCTGGATCACTAGATGTTAAGTGAGTTGTCCAAGGTCGCACACCATGTGTCAGAGGGGAAACTTGAACCCAAGTCCTCCTCATTTACTATGAGTTTCTCTAGTGGCTCTTCATCCACTACTCCAGGTTTGTTGTAGAGAGAGCTACCATCACTATTATCTCCTTTAAGGTAGAATGTTTCTGTTCTGACCAGAGACTCTGAGAGGTTTCCCCACCCAGACTGATCCTTCTGGGAAGTCAAATGAGGCCATCTTTTGCCTCAATTTTTACTTAAACTTTAATCACTGAATGTGTGTTGCCCGAGACAAACTGAAACCTGGGAAAGACCTTAGCTTAAAAAAGCCAGGGTCTCCCACTGCGTCTAGGCCCATTGCCAGTCCAGTGGTCTTGCTCTGTCTTGCCACTGGACTCCAATGACTCTGGAGAAGAAAGTGAAGATGATGACTTTGTATAGCTCTACCTCATTTAAGTCTAATTCATTTGCAAGTCATGACATCATGCTTCTGAAGTCATTGGTCCTCTTGGGGAAGGAAGGATCAACAACAACTACAAATGAAAACAAACAACAACTTTATAAGTGAAAATACAAGGTGTAGATCAAGACATGGTTTGACCAAGGGCACAGATTTAGTTAGTGGCAAATCTAAGATTTCCAACCTGATCTTATAACTCCAGGTCTATCAAGACTTTTGCATTTTTATCTTCAAGTCATTCCTTCCCCCATTCTAGTAAATGCTTAAAACATACCTGTCAACATGTTTTCAATTCTATTTGACATACATTTATTAAGCTCCTACTATATGCTGAGTATTGTGCCCTATATTGTGGAAGAGCCAAATCCTTAGAAGATATAGTTCTTGTCCTTGGGGGTTTAGGATAGGAATAACTCCATTCCATTCTGTTCCATTCAACATATCTTTTTAAAAAATTCAATATGTGCAAGTCATTTCATCAAGGCAAACCAGTAACAAATAGTTTCTACCCTCCAGGAGTTTGCAGTCTTTTGGGATATACTATATGTAAACAATTAAGCAAATATAAGATCCTTTGAGGGAGGAAAGGCAGCCCAGTTGATCCTGGAAGGAAGATAAGGATCCCAAGAAGCAGAGATAAGAGGTGGAATTCTGAGTTTGAGGGAAAGCAAGAAGACCTGTATGGCAGGAATGTGCAATTTGTGAAAGAAAATAATGTTAAATTAGGCTGGAAAGGAGACTTGATTGGGAAGGGCTTTAAATACCAAGTTGAGAGGCTTGCATTTTATCCTGGAGGTAAATGGGAGCCATTAAAGATCCTTGAACTGAGGAGATACACATTACAAATATCTATAGTACCCAATAATGTATTATTAGTGCATTTGAAAGGGAAATTTGTTGTTGTTCAGTCATATCTGACTCTTTGTGACCCTGTTTGGGGTTTTCTTGGTAAAGATTCTGGAATGGTGTGCTATTTTCTCCTTTTTACAGATGACAAAACTGAGGCAAGCAAGGTTAAGTGACTTGACAGGGATCACATAGTAAGTAAGTATCTGAGGCTGGATTTGAACTCAGAAAGATGAGTCTATCCACTTCATCTTCTAATGGTGTGTTCATTTGAAATGGGAAGAGGAAGACTGTCACCAGAAAAGGCTTGTTGGAATATTTGAAACCCTATAAAGGATTGATTTGAATTTAATTTGCAAGGGAGGAAGGATTTTACAGGGAAGGAAGAAGAGAGAAATACATGTCTGAATCAACCAACCTTTATTTCTCAATATTTCCCTTCTCCCTTCCCCCCTAAAATCCTATCCCTTAGTATAAAGCATATAAAAAGAAGGGAGGAGGGAGAAGATCAGATTAACCTACACTAGGAGTCTGCCATTAGCTGGAGTGTTCTATACCTATAGTTCCTCACCTCTGCAAAGAAAGAAGGGAAATGCCTTCCAATACCTCTTCTTTGGGGCTAAGAACAAGTATTTATTAAGTGATTACTATATGCCAGGTACTATGTAAGATTCTAGGAATCCAAAGACATTGATGAAATAACCTCTAGCCTCAAGAAGCTTACATTCTCCAGAGCTGGGGGAAACAACATGTACACATATGAGTGTACAAAATACAAAATGTATACAAAGAAACTGGAATCTGGGGTTGGGGAAATCAGGAAAGACCTCATGTAGGAAAGAGCTTCTGAGCCGAACTGGGAAGGAAGGTAAGGATTCTAAGACATGGAGGGTAAGGAACAAGTGGATTCCAGGTGTGGGGGGTGGACAGCTAATGGGAAGACATCAAGACAAGAGATGGAGGACTTAGAATGGGACACAGCAATCGGATTGTAGAACACACAGTAATCGGATTGTAGAACACACAAAAATGAGAAATGTGATAAATTTGCAAAGGCTGTTACTAGGATTTAAATCCAAACAGGAGAGTCCTAGAGGTAATAGGAAGCTACTACAGTTTATTGAGGAGGGGAGTGACACAGCTTCTAATCTGCATTTAAGGAAAATTATTTTGATGGCAATGTGGAAGATAGACAGTAGTGGCAGTAGATCCCTGAAGGGAGCAGGGAGGAAGACTCTGAATTTGTGGATTTGAATTGCAGTCCTCTCCCATCAAACCCACTTTCTGCTGTTCCACAATGACAAAGAGGGAAACAGCCAGTGGGGTATCACTTTGCAAAGAGTTTGGGGGAAATGAAACATTCTGTATGCAATCTCTTAATACTCTGTGTTCAGAGACCCCTCTCAGCACCAATATTCTACGTTCTAAGGGTTCTTCAGTTCTTCTCTGATCTTTGACATCCCATGTGTCCAGATCCCTCCTAGGTTTGATATTCCCTGTTCTTAGACAGGAATATCTCCCTAGCTTGGAGATCATATATTCTCAGGTTCTTCTGAGCTCTAAAATCCCAGTGTTCAAAAATTCATCAAGCTCTGACATTCCATTTTTGAATGTTTTAATAATTTTTGAATGAACAAATCTTTGTTTTCTCTCTCCTCCTCCCATCCCCAATTGGGGTAGGAAAAAAACCCCCAATCTTATAATAAATATAACCAGTCAAATAAAACAAATCCCCACATTGTCAATGTTCAAAAATTCCTGTTTCATCTACACCTTGAGTCCATTGCCTCTGGTCAGGGTGTGGATAGCTTTATCCATCAGTCCAATGGAACTGTGTTTAGCAATTGCATCAATCAGAGTTCTGAAGTCTTTCAAAGTAATTTGTCTTTACCTTATAGCTATTTTTCTAATTGGTTCTTCTGGTTCTACTCATTTCACTTTCATATGAGTATTTTCTTGAAATTTCAAGTTTCTTGAAAACTGTCTCTTTCATCATTTCTTAAAGTTTAACTGCAGTACATTGGTATACCAGAATTTGTCCAGACAACTCCCCAACTTTCTTTGTTTCCAGTTCTTTGCTCCCACAAAAAGTGCTGCTGTAAATATTTTTGTCCATTTGATCTTACATTACACATTCTAAGGTTCCTCCAGTCTCTGATATCTTAAGTTCTAAGGTCCTTCCCTGTTCTAATGATATAGGTTCTAAGCCCTTCCAATTCCAACATTCTGTATTATTTTAAGACCCCTCTAATATCTGATTATGTTTTTTGCAGTCTTCCTCACTTCCACCTTTAAGATGAAATTCAAGAACCATCTTGACAATGAAAGCTTTCCCCGTCCCCTCAAATGCTAGAGCCCTCCCCACCAGACTAACTTGTGCTCAACTACATTGCTTATATATGTATATATTGACTTTCTACTTATGCCGTATGAATTTTTATGTCCTTAGCATCTTTCCCAATAAAATGTGAGCTCATTGCAAGTAGGGGCTGTTTCATTCTTTGTATAGGGTCACCACCTAGCATGGTGTAGCCCAATAAATGCTTGGTGACTGTTGATTACCATTCTCACAACCCTCCAAGTTCTGGCAGAGTAAAATTCTGTTAGTCTACAAACAAAAGAAGAAAAAATGGGACTTGTGCCTTAGAGTAGAACAATAACATTTGTCTTTTTCACTTTTGGGAGATGGTAGCTGCTCTGGCTCCTTAGTTACTCATCTTCATCATCATCATCATCATCATCATCATTATCATCGTTAGGATTTCTATAGCCCTCTAAGATTTGTAAAGTGTTCTACATACATTACTAGTTCACTTGATTATCATAACAACCCTGGGAGGTAGGTGCTGTTATTATCCCCATTTTACAGATTTACATTTTACAAACAGAGGTTAAGTAACTTGTCCGAAGTCACACAAGATTTAAACTCAGGTATAGCAAGCACTCCATCCACTGGGTCAAGTCCTAAGATCCTCTTTCAGGGTCTCTTTTGTGTACAGTTCAGGGAGGTCTTGAGTAAAACTGGGAGTTAGGGTGTCTGGTTATTTTCTTTTTTAGAAGAGCCATCCTAATCATCCCCCTTCCCAACCTGCCTCCAGCAGCTAGTCTTCTGTGTTCAAAACACTAGCTCTTTTTCCAAATAGTCCTCTGGGTCATGGGGTCCCCATGTGTCAGTGCTACCCTATCAGCCAAGGCCATAAGCCCCTGCTGGGTTTGGACAAAGAGATAAAAAGAGGCCCCAGGGTGGTCAGGAGAGAGGTGAGGCACAATGAGGATGCATTCCAGGAAAAGACCCCAGAGTACACAGAGTCCTGACCCTTTCAACTTTTGACAAACAAAACACTTTTATGTCCCAAACAACCCCACCTCCTCCAGGAAGCCTTCTTCTACTGACCTGGAAGGAAGTGGAAGATGACTTTCCTCCTCCCACTTGATGGGAGCTCCAAGATACTGGATATTTCAGCCTGTTTCTGAGTTAGAAATCTGCACGTGCATGGGAGCAGGGAAGACCTTAGCAAAAAAAAAAAAAAAAAAAGTAACACAAATGTCCCAAAATGTATTAGAGGACAAAGCTAAGAAAGAGGAAAACAATAAAGCTCCATGCCCCAAGTGTCTTACAAATGGACAAGACATGGATAACAAGCAAGATAAACTAGGGATCTTATGCAAGGAAGCCCATTCAACACTACAGGTCTCATTGAGACTCAGTGAAGTCTCATGAACCCATGTCTAGGTTAGGGATCTCTACAAAAGGAGTAGGATCAGTTAAAGGGGTAGAATAGCATTATACATACACAAACACACATATGCACAATCTATCCTTCAATATATCCATTAATCCTCACCTCCATCCACTTATGGATCCATCTATCCACATTTTCATCCATTCATCATCTATCCAAATGTCCGTGTACCCATCTATCCATCCACTCACACGCCCATCTATCCATCCATCCTCACATCCATCCACCCCTCCATCTACCCACATATTCATCCATCCATCCATCGATCCACACATCCATCCATCCATCTATCTATTCTCATATCCATCCACGTATCCATCCATGCATGTGTGTGTATATTTATATTTTTATTTACATCTGTTGCTTTTGTATTAGCTTCATTTCTAAATATATTCCTTTCCCTTCTCTTCCTTAAAAAGTAAACCTTGCAATGAAGAATAAGAAAGAAAGAGGAAAAAACCCACCTCTAGTCAGCAAAACTAACCAACACAATGACTGAATCTGGTTGCACACAGGCTTCCCAAAAGTCTCAGGGCACTTTCCCCCCCTTTTCCTTTTTCTCTCCTTTCTTTTTTTTTTTTAAATTTAAATGTATTTATTTACTTCTAGTTTACAGCATTCAGTTCCACAATCCCTTGAGTTTCAAATTTTCTCCCCCCCCCCCCCATATGGCAGCATGCAATCAAATATAGGTTCTTAGTTCACAAGTCATTAAAACTAAATAGGTTCTGCAAGGAACTGGGGAGAGGTGCATTTTCTTTTTCTTCTTCAGGTCCAGGTTTGGTTGTTATAATTACACAACGTTTAGTTGTGTATCGGCTTGGTTCCTTCTTTCTACATTGTTGAAATCACTGTACAAATTGTTTTCCTGGTTCTGCTGACTTTATTTTAGTTCTACTCCCTTTCTACCATTTGTAATTTCCAATGGCATGATCATCACATTCCTCTCTTATGATTTGTTTAGCTGTCCCTCAATTGAGAGGTACTTATTTTGTTTCCAACTATTTGAACAGTATTGTATGTTAAGAACTTATATGTGGGGATCTCGGGACCTAAAGTGGCGGCTGAGTGGTAGATAGGAAAAAGTGAAAGTGGTGTTGTCATTGCAGAGGAAGTAGATGAGGAATTCAGAAAAAAGATCATAAACCTAAAACTTATATTGGGGGTGGAACACTTCAATTACCCCAAATATCTATAAGAATTCTCTCTGCTCAAAGCAGAGAAACTGATTCCTTGACTTTTAAAATTGATTTCATCCTTAAAAAATGGAGGAAAACTATAAACAGGACTTAATTTTGTCCTGATTGTCACCCCTAAGGAGCTGATTTTTGGGGTGGAAATGATGGGAAACAGGGGGCATAGTGAGACCTTTCTCTTAGCACTGATGACTGAGGGGAGGAAGGCTAGGCATAGTCTGATACACTTCTTGTATTGAGGAGAAGTCGTGTTTCAAAGAAATGATAGAAAAGCCGTATTTGGCTTTTGTCTTCTTGGACCTAGCCAAAGAACGGTCTTTGAACTGGAAACACAGAACAGATAAGTGGAGAGATAGTCTTTGGGTATCTATCTGCCTTTAAGGAGTTTGTCTCAACCAACCCATGAGCTTTTTACATTTGGGATTCTTGTTTTTTTTTTTTCTGTGTCATAGACCCCTTAGCTAGTTGAGTTAAGTCTAGAGACTCCTTAGAATCATACCTTTAAAGGCATCAATTAAAATCCATAAGAGGATTGCTAAAGGAACCAATTATATTGATTAATACAATAATCAAACTATTTTTTAAAACCTCAACAGGTTCACAGACCCTCTAGGTTAAGAACCCCTATATAAACTCCATTTTCAGGAGGGGAAAGAACTGACTAATGACAGCAAGAAGTAAGTCAGCACTGGAGAGTGCCAGACATTGACCTGATTTCCAAACAAGGAAGAGCGTAGAGTCTTCAAGCAAT